>OY987214.1:35190955-36412175 GCA_963920805.1 Primula vulgaris | reverse complement strand
AAGCGGATAAACCAAGTATGCTTTTCAGCCCGATTTTGATAATAAAAGGCATAGCGCCAGGCAGACATATAATCCCAATAATTATAGTGTTGGTGGGAAAATTTAAGCTGCATAGGCTTATTAGGGTTTAATCCCCATTCAGTAATAGGAATGACCTTTCTAATGAAGGCTTTGCTAAAGGAAATATCCCCAGTATTTTTATGTTGATTCATGTGATTGATCACCACGGAACCAGTTTCAATAAGAATTGACTGAAAATATTTCAAGTTCTTATTATCAATAAGAGGAAAATGTTCCTCAGTCTCGAAATATCTTTTAGCCAAAGTATTGGGTGAGGTAAATAACCTCTCATCACCTTTATTCAAAAGAATAATAATTTCGTCATTCACCTTTTGCTTGCCAGGAATAACTGGTTCCTTGAGTGCTTCTAAGAAGCTTTCTTGGGTTTTACCGGAGGATAAATAATCCTCATAATTAGCAGGCTCTCTTTTAGAGTGCGCAGCCGGTCCCCGAGAAGAGCCGGAGTCAGAATGAGAAGAGGAATATCTCTGCTTGTCGAATTCATGGCGCTCACGCGCAGAGGATAAACCTCGACGCCCACGACTAGCCTGGCTCATGAGGAGCTAATAGGGCCAAGAATATAGGAGCTAATAGGGCCAAGAATATATTCCCTGGTGAGAAAATCAGGAAGAGAATTATGTTCTCCTTTTATATATTCAATATCGAAATCAAAAATAGACAAAATAGATTGTCATCTAGCAAATATTTGCTTGGATGCCAAATTTTTGACATCTTTTTCTAAAACTTCCTTAGCTGCTTTACAATCAATTCGCAGGAGGAATTTTTGATTTAATAAATCATCTTGGAATTTAGTAATACAATTGACTATAGAAAGAATTTCTTTCTTGATTGTGGAATAATTGAGTTGGGCAGAATTCCACTTGCCACAAGTATAACGAGATAATATCTCTTTATTTTTGGAAGGAAACTTTTGTTTTAATATTCCTCCATAACCAATATCTGATGCATCAGTTTCTACAATTTTAAAACTGGTAGGAGAAATTAATGCTAAACAGGGTAAACTTTTAACTTTAGACTTAATAAGTCTAACAGCATTCGTATGAATATCAGTCCATAAAGGAGGATCTTTTTTTTTAATCTCTCATATAAAGGAGAGCTGTCAATAGCAAGATTTTTATAATAGTCAGCAATATAATTGAGACTTCCCAAAAACCTTTGTAATTGGGTTTTTTCGTGTAAAATATCAGGAAATTTATCCGCAAATTGTATAGCGCGATCAATAGGGATAATTTTGCCCTGGTCAATTTCTTGTCCCAAAAAACGAATATGAGTCTGAAATAAAGACATTTTAGCAGCAGATACTACTAAACCAGCAGTTTTTATTAATTTTAGAAAAATATTTATGTGCTTAAAATGTTGATCTATATCTTGTGAAAAGATGAGAATATCATCAATATAAACAATGCTAAAAGAAGAATAAGGATAAAAAATATCATTCATAATGTTTTGAAACTCGGAAGGAGCATTTTTTAAACCGAATGGCATTACATTCCATTCATAATGTCCCATAGGAACAACAAAAGCAGTTTTATATTTATCTTGCTCAGCTATCTGTATTTGCCAATAACCAGATTTTAGGTCAAATTTTGAAAAGACATTAGCAGATTGAATCCTGGTAAGTAAATCTTTTTTATTGGGAATAGGATACCTAATCCATTTGAGAACCTTGTTAAAGGTTTGTAATTAATCACTAATCGAGGAGCACCTCTTTCAATTTCAGCATTTTTATAAACATAAAAAGCAGTACAGCTCCAAGGGGAATAAGATTTACGAATAAGTTTTTTATTTAATAAAGAGTTTATCTCCTCCTTACAATATTCAATTAAATCTGGACCCATTTGGGCAGGCCTAGCTAGTGTAGTAATACTACTGTCTTGAAAATCTTCCACATAGGGAAGTGTGACAATATGTTTCTTTCGTTCCCAAAAAGCAGTAGGGAGATCACTACAAATCTCTCTTTTGATTAGATTAGTGATAATACTAATTTTCTCTTTTTGTGAAATAATTTGTCTAGAAATATTCATGACTTTTAAATCCTTTTGTAAAAAATTGATTTGTTTTTCTTTAAAAACCAAAGTTTCCTTGATCATATCAATTTCTCTAATTTGTGGTTTTGTAATGAAGTCAAATATAATTTCTTGACCATTGGTTTCAAAAATGATACCCTTTGAGGTAACCATAAAAGGTTCGATTAAGTTTAAAAAAGGAGTACCCAAAATGATTTGTTGAGTAAGACATTTAACCATAACAAATGTTGTTTGAAAACACATGCCCGAATTACAAATATATGCATTAGACAATTTATAATGAATCTTCATACGAGATCCATCCGCAGTATTTAAAGATTGTGTAGTTTTGTCATAATAGTGGGTAGGAATTAACCCTTCACATATGCAATTCAAATCAGCCCCACTATCAATAAGTGCTGGACCAGAAAAAGTAAATTCTTTATTAATAACAATTGTGACATTAGAATGCCACTTCTGATAAGTAATCGTATCAATTATATTTAAGAAAGTATCTTTTTCTTCTTTTACAGGAATATCCTGTTCTGTTTGAATGATATTTCGCAAAATTTTTACTTCATCTTTTAATATATGAATTTCATTATATAAATCAGAAATAGAAATAGTTTTACTATTGATATCTTCTTTAAGAGTTTTTACCTCATTAAAAATATCTTCACTAGTAAATTGTTTAGAAGGAGATGGCAATCCTTGAAAAACATGTTTTAAAGAATAAGCTTGCTGAGGAATATAAGGGGTTTCCTTTTTCTTACCTTTTGTCAGAACATCTAAATAATGTTCAATCATTTTTTTCTTTACTTCTGAATTATCAATTTCATGTCTAAAAACTCACTCGGAATTAACCACAAATGTTACTGTTTTTGTTAAACTCTAGGAGCACTTTTCCAAAACTTCGTTTATATATATGACATGAAGAAAATCCTTTTGATTAGAATTTAGATATTTTGTTTGGGAACATTTCTATCATAATATCAATCTCCTCTCTAGCATACATCAAGAATTTGACATTCATTTGCAAGCCGATACATTTGAGATGAATTTGAAGATACCACGACTAATTAAAATGCAGATTTTAGTGTTTTTAGTAATTGTAAATTGAACAAGACATACTTGAAGATATACCATGACTAATATGCAGATTTAATTTAGTGTTTACCAAAAACTTTGGTACCAATAAAGTTTCGATCGAGCATAACGATCCTTGCTCGAAAGTGCACCAACGAATACCTATAGTTAATTAAAGGCATTGTTTCTTCACCATCATAAATTTGAGCTTCTTTAATTATATCCTTGGATTTCTCCTGACGAAAACACTAGCTATCCTTCAACATGTTACGTATTTCGTTTCGTATATACTATGCTTAATGATTATAAAATATGAATTATAAATATTTTGAGTTGATTTTGTTTCATTGGTGTTTTTATAAGCCATCTCATTCTCATTTATATGAAACTGGGCATGTTTCTTTGGGTGTGTTTTGATTTATTTACGCACCAAAAAGCACAACATAAATAAAATGATGCTTACAAAATTAAGAAGTCGTTGCTTTTATCAAAATTATTGACTTGTTCATCAATAATTGGTTTCGATACGTAATTTGTACGTAGTCGCGGTTAAAATGTCCTTCACCAAAATTTTGCTTACCTTAGTTGTCAAGCAAAATTTATGTAGAAATTAGCAACTTAGTCACTAAGTTTATGTAGAAGTTTTAATAATACCGCCATATATATCCTTCATAAGTTTCCTATTGTGTTTCATAGTAGTTAATGGTGTAAGAATGCACCGACTTTATGGGCAGTGGCCCCATTTGTGTGTTGTAACGAAAATTGAAAATAAATTCTCTTTAAGTGTTAAAAGAGTGTGTTAGTGAGTGGTGTTTAGTGGCCGGTGTGTGTCTTTATCAGAGATTCAAAGTTAAAATACAAGATTATAATGAAATTTTGTTATACTTTGGTACACTTTTGATACACTGTACACATTTTTAGTTAACAACCACTGTTATATATATATATATATATAGCGGTGTCAAATGCATAATGGCATAAATCTCGTAATACATTTTATTTTGAACATAATATTCAGATTTGTTATCATTTATTGTAATTATGCATGTTAAAACGAATTGTTAATTAATTTAGGCTACATCCGTAAGTAGGAAAATATAGTGAGGACAAATTGTTAATTAATTAGATTATGTATATTGGTAATTATTAAAACATATACTGAAAATATTTTTGAAAAAATTAAACAAAATTAAACGGTCTCTTTTTTGTTGAGTTAGCTTCTTATAACATAAGGATAAGGATAACGACAGTGTAAAATAGAATGACTATTAATTGAGAAACAATTACAGTGTAATTACACCTCATGATAGTGCTGTTGAAAACTTTTAATCCAACAAATTTTCTATCAAAATATCTTACTTTTGGACATGTATATATAAAATATGTAAAATACTTTTACTTACACATTTTTTTTATTCAAAAAATTAATCCATATTATATGTCATATCTAAAAAATCATCAAGAGTTTTAATGGGTAGTAATACTAGATTTAACAAAAAAAATTATTATTAATATTTAAATTTAGGTTAGACTCAAATATGGTTCTAGCTAATATATTTTTATTTGAGTTTTTACTGGGTTGAATTTTTACATTTAACAATTTTTCTTATTTTTAATTAATATTTAAATTTAGCATAGGTTCAACTAGGTTCTAGTATATTTTTATTTAAGTTTTTAGTATATTTTGTTTTTATTACGTGGCGTGACTTGTACTGTTATCTTCTAATTTTTTTTATTCAAACGTTAATGTCAAAATTTGACCACAAGTTTTTAAATAGCAACACAAATAAACGATATGTATAAATGAATAACTAAAAAATTTAAAATAGTAATTAGTGTTGATAATAAGATGGCTCTTTTCCGTTTTTAACAGTAATAGTAACATTACTTTTGGCTGAGATTACTTAACACGTTTCCAGAAAAAAGTGATTTAAGACCGTTGCATTATGATCAATAGTTACTCATAATATATTCGTACATATACAACCTTAGATTCTTATTGTTGTTTTAACTAATTAATGAATAGCAATTACATTTATCACCTTGGGTAAGATTTCAATTATAAAAAAATACTCAAATAACGACGGAATTAGTGACGGTATTTTTTGTTACGAGCTTATTATCGACGGTTTTTGTGACGGTTTTGTGACAGTTTAATCAATTTGCGACAGATTTGTGACAGCTTTTTAAATTAATGACAGTCTTGTGACAGTTTTTAACTCTCATTAAATCAAACATTATTTTACAGTGTTTTAGTGTTTACCATTACACTTACTCAAGCCAGTAGCCACTGCTTATCTTTTTTAGAATGTTTAGTATACACGTTTATTTGATAATTCGTTTGGTGTAACGTTTTTGCCATATTTTTAGTACCATAAGCTACGTGCCTATCTGGCTATATTTCCAATTTTGTTACTAAAAAAAAGTGCAACTTACTCCAAAATATGCATTAGTTTGAACAGATGACCAGTAAACGTCTCTGTAATTTGCCAAAAAGAAGGAAGAAGACGTCGTTGTTTATTAATGGAGTGCTAACTGGAATATTTTAATAGTACTACCAGTATTTTAATAGTATTAATTACGGGTGTAAATGATTTGGATTTAAACGAGATTATTGTGAATCATAAACCAAACCATTATGAAATGGATTGTAAATTTTGTATTTAAATCAAGCCATTTATTTTTTCAATCCAAACCAAAACTAACGGATCAGTTTGGTTTGATTTGAGTTTGCGGATTCAATGGTCCAGATAGAATTCGGACTGGATTTCGGTTTTAATAATATTTGCTATTCGATCTTTAATCTATTTCGACACATATATGTCATATAACAATTAATTCCAAACAAAATATAACATGACAAATAATTTCAAACAAAAGATAATAAACAGTAAACATTATTTAAAAGTTTAAAAGAATACTTTAAAAACATAATTAATATTGTATGTTCTATAAAAAAAATATGGCTGCAAAAACCCTCAAAAATAAACAAAATATGAAGTCTTTTAATATTGAAAAGTAAATAAGTAGAAAAATCCTATTGTCTTTTCTTTTATGATGCATAAATGAAATTGTTTATTTTTTCACGTTCGAGAGGGGACAATATGTTATCGTGACAACTAAATTTAAACATAGTCGAATTAAGAAAAATATCAACTTAATATACATATGTAAATACTTATTTAGTATTTTCTTTTAAGTAGTGTTAATGTATTCATTCTTAACACATATAACAGATTTGATATAATGGTTTGGATTGGTTTCAATGGTTTGAATCGAATCTGTTTGTTTTGAATTAAGATAACGGAAACATGAAGCAAACCATTAAGAACGGATTTGAAATTTTTGAATGCAAAACCAAACCATTTAAATTTAAAACCAAAAACAAAACTAACCAAATCAACTGTTCGAATCTTATTTACAGATTGAGGTATTTTATTTACACCCGTATTGTACCAATATTGTATCAATGATATTAGTAATCCTTGATTTAGTGAGAGTCAAAATCTGTTACAAGTCTGTCACAAATTGACTAAACTGTCACAAAACCGTCACAAAAACCGTTGCTAATAAGCTCGTAACGAAAAATCACGTCACTAATCCCGTCGCTATTTTTTTTATTTATTTTTTACCCCTTCGTTTATTTCCAGACATTTTCATCCGTCCTTACTTGCCTTAATCAAAGAGCGGTGAATTACACAAATGGTATACAGTTTGAACACATTTTCATTCACTTTCATAAGTTCTTTCAAGACACTAAAAAGACTTCCATTTGGAAAGGTGATAAAATATAGATCCAAAATTATACATTAGGGACATAGTTGGCCTTTTTTTCTGTTATATTTGATCACAATAAGTTTACTCTATAGTTAAGTTTGGGATGCTATTCATAAATGGTAGTACTAAATTACTTTTATAGGAAAATAATTCTGGGAAGGAGGTTATTAGGTTAACCTTGACGGGCCTAATTTTATCAAGTGTCGTAATGTAAGAATTCGCAGGGACAATTCAAAATGATTGTTTAATTGTTATTTTTATTAAAAAAAATTAGTTCAAAATGATTGTTAGATCGTAAACAGAATTAGTGACATATTTTTTTTCTCAACGCCTTAATCGGGAACGGCATGACGACGGATTTTAATTTTACTGACAGAAATGGTCATTTAGCAAACATATTTCTAACAGATTTGGCCGTTCCAGATTAGAACATTTTTTTTGTAGTGATTGCATATATGACATTGATACGATTCATGAAAGTTTTCGTGACTGATCTCCTTAATCCTAGGTTTCAGAAAATACATTTTGGAACCTAAACCGTTTTCAAAACGGATATGGTGCGTAAGAACTTAACGGAAAACCGATAGGAAACGTTTCGGAAACTTGAAGGAAATTTTGAAAACTATTAAACAATACTTCTAAAAACTCATGTAACGATAAGTTGAAACTTTAACAATACTACAAGACCGATTTCTAACCACCATTCCGGTGATAATAACGAAAGTAATGAATATTATGTTGACTGTTCATCTTGCAAATAGGCAAATATATAAAAAAAAAGTTTAAAATATTATGTTTGCTTTTAACGAATCATAATTATAGCATATTCAAAATTTTATTGTTGGGTTGGAAACAATTAAATCATGATCATGGCATGTTCAAACTTTTATTGTTGGGTTTGAAACATTAACTAATGAAATTTATAGGGAAAATTCACCCATAAATACTGGCCTGTAAAAACTCATTCATGCCTAATGTCATATCTAGATGATTTGAGATATCATTATCAACCAACGTTGTTCGTGCTTCAATTAAAAATTAATCATATATTTTCCCGTCTCCACTTTCTAATTTGGCAATGACATTTTGTAAAGACCAATGAGCACGACTCATTACAAAAAAGACAAACAAACACTACAAAGTAATGTTGCATTTCGTGAGAGTCGAAAAGTGTTACAAGTTTGTTACTAATTCAAAAAATTGTCACAAACCTATTATAAGTTGACTAAACTGTCACAAACCCGTCACAAAAACCGTGGCTAGTAAGCTCGTCACAAAAAATAACATCACTAATCCCGTAGTTATTTGTGTATTTTATTTTAGTGAAATTGTGTTCCAATTGAAGTTACATGTACCTATTAGAATTCTAACCAAAACATTGAGGATCATCTTACTCAACCTTTCATTTTCCTTTAAAAACAGAGCCCAAAACCCTCTCCATTGTTATTAAGCTGAAAAAATTAAAAATAAAATAAAAGTGACACGTGTCATTTAGCTACTTACCCTCTTTCTCTCTCATTTCTGTGGTAAGAAATCACATTTTTATTTTTCTCTTTTTTAAACCTTTATTCAAGTTTTTTACTCTGTTTTGTTGTATTTGTAATATTAGTAATTAGTCTTTTTTTTTTTTTGCATGTTCATTGTTTGGATAGAAAGTAGAAACATTCATTTTTTTTTTATGATGACGTGGCTTATATTGTAAAGTTGTCTTTTTTATTTTTTATACCTAAATGGGTTTATGTGCTTGTTTGTTTGTAGGGTTTTAAGCAAAAAATGTACTTTTTTTAATGATAAATTTTAGGCTAACTATACCTTCTTTTCACTAATAAATGCTAGAATTTTTTTACATTTTTTTACTAAAGTCTGTCATTTCATCATTTTGTAACTATTTACTAAAAAAAAAAACAAGTTTTTATAACTTTTAGGAATTTATAAATCCTTATTCAAGTTTTTACTCTGTTTTGTTTTATTTGTAATATTAGTAATTAGCCTTTTATGTTTTTCTTGCATGTTTCATTGTTTGGGTAGAATCTTCATCTTTTGTGATGACGTGGCTTATATTGTGAAGTTGTCTTTTTTTTTCCCCTACCCAAATGGGTTTATGTGCTTGTTTGTTTTGAGGGTTTTAAGCAAAAAAGGTACTTTTTTTAATGATAAATTTTAGGCTAACTGTACCTTGTTTTCACTAATACATGTTAGAAAAAAATTATGTGCCTGTTTGCTAGCAGGGTTTTAAGAAAAGAAGCTACTTTTTTTTTTACTGATAAATTTTATGCTAACTATACCTTGTTTTCACTAATAAAAGTAAAAAAAAAATTATGTGCTTGTTTGTTAGAAGGGTTTTAAGGTAAAAAGCTACATTTTTTTACTGATAAATTTTAGGCTAACTATACATTGTTTTCACTAATAAATGTTGGAATTTTTTATTATTTTTTTCTAAAGTCTGTCATTTCATCCTTTTATAAGTATTCACTTTTAAAAAAAAAAAAATCAAGGTTTTATAACTTTTTGGGATTTTAATTGTTTATTTGGAATTTTAAAGATATAAAATTTTAAAAAATAGAAATGTTTACTAATTTTATTTTATTTTGTTTCAACTTATAAATAAAGGTGATTATTAAAAACATTGAAAAAAATCAATGATTTATTAGGAAAACAAGGTAATGGTAGCATAACTATACAAGAGAGTATACTCTTGCACACCATGTCCTTGTAATATTGGTAATTAGCCTTTTATGTTTTTTTGCATGTTCATTGTTTGGATAGGACCTTCATTTTTTTTTATGGTGGCGTGACTTATATTGTAAAGTTGTTATTTTTTTCTTCTACCCAAATGGGTTTATGTGCTTCTTTGTTTGTAGGGTTTTAAGCAAAAAAGGTACTTTTTTTTAACTTACACAACAAACATAGTATTTTTGTATGTATAAAGTTGTAGTGAGCAGGGGAAGAAAAAGATTATTTTTAATCAACTAATTTAGTTAAGATTTTATTATAGTACTTTATATCCTGATAAAAAGAAAAAAAAATTAAAGCAATTGAACTGTAGAAAGCTCTAATGTTTTCATGATATCTTCAACAAAAATGAGTTTATGGCTTTATGCCCTTGGTTGTTTGTAGGGTTTCAAGCGAAAAGCTACTTTCTTTGCCTGAGTACTGAACATGGGAGTACCTAAGTTTTACTTGACTTCTTTTTGACGAAAAAATACGATTTTTATTCAATTTTTAATCATGTAAATTAGTAAAAATTTAAAAATCTTCCTGCTATAGTACTTTAACCTCCCATGAAAAAGGAAAAAAATTATTAGGCACATAAATTACAAAAGGCTCTTCCAAAGGTCTTTTTAACAAGTGGGAGTCAAACCCAAGTTTTAATCCCTTTTTAGCTTTGGTTAAAAGAACATAAAATGATTTTTTAAAATTAAGAAATTTCATTATGACCAAGCCCTTTATGTCAGAAATGATAAAAAGTTCAACTTAAAAGTTGGACAGCTTAGTGCACATCAGTCTAAAAGAAATAACGACAAAAGGGCTGGGGCATAAAAGCTGCACCCAAATAAACTGTAAGTATCGTTGAATCGCCAAATATCTGTTTACATGGAGTTTAAAATAACTATATAAATACCGTAGAATTTAAGTGATTAATCATAAGCGAAGAATGTAGTCATATGAATTAGTAATTTATTTGAATTTCATTATGGGGGTATTAGTTTTAAGGTAACATGGCTAATGACAATTTTGAATGAAGAGCTTGGCTCTTTTGATCTAAATTGCAGCAATTTCGTAGTTTCGGAGACGAAATCGAGTGTTAGATTCTTTTCTGGTTTTGGGGGTCAACATCTAGTTCTTAAATTGCAGCACAATTTAAAAAGTATCATTTTTCTAAATAGGGGGTTTTCAGTGCAATTAAGGAGTAATGTAGTTTGGAAACCTTTTTCAATTTTAGTTGAAATAATATTGCTGTCTTCGTCTCAGAGTTTATTTATCTATTGCTTCAAATTAAAATAATCTTGGTTACTGTCATGTGGTGCTAAAGAGCTTTATTTTGTTGAATTAGACTAATTTGATTACACATGGATTATGGATGCTATTGATTTCTTGGTAGCCTCAATTATGAATTCAAAAGGTTTTGTGGAATTTATTATTTTGCTACATTCTCAGCGTCTCCAAATGACAAATCTGAAGTTGCTTAAAATTTTAAAAAATTGCTGTTATTTAACATCTACTGTAATATTTGAATATTACTTAACACTCATAAGAAGTGGTTCACAAGAAATTAGAAAGAGAATACTCCCCTTGTTTCCCATACTATGACAAAAAAAAATTCAACAATATGAAAATTATTGTTTCTTTCTAGGTTCAATGGACTATGAATCGGGTGAAGAATCGGAATTTAGTGACTCTGAGATCAACGAGTACAAAGACAAACCTTACGAGGAAATAAGGACCGGGAAATACAAAGTAAAACACACAAATGGCTTATTCAGGTGCCCTTTTTGCGCTGGAAAAAAGAAACAGGATTTTAAATATAAAGATCTTCACCAACACGCCTCAGGAGTGGCTAAAGGATCCGCGAATCGTAGTGCAAAACAAAAGGCAAACCATCTCGCCCTCGCTATATATTTAGAGACTGATCTTGCTGACATGGCAGAAAAAGAACTGGCTTTTCCGTCACGAGTTCCAAAACCGGAGAAATCTGGACAAACTGAGCTCTATTGCTGGCCTTGGGCAGGCGTTGTAGTGAACATCTTTAATGATGTAGAGAGTAGAAACTTTTTGGAGAGAGAATATTGGTTGAAGAAGTTTTCTTATTATAATCCCCTTGAGGCTGAGATTTTCTGGGATGAAGAAAAAAAATCTGGGCAAGCTATTTTGAGATTTGGAAGTGACTGGAAAGGTTTAAAAAATGCAATGGACTTTGAGAAGTTTTTTGAAGCTAATCATCATAGTAAAAAAGAGTGGAAGTCTCAAGAGGGCAATTCTAAATTAGAAATGTATGGGTGGTTGGGTCGTGCAGATGACTATGAACTTGAAGGATCAGTTGGGGAATATTTACGTAAAGTAGGGGAGCTGAAGACTATTTCTGACGTTGTTCAAGAAGCTACTCAAGATAAAAGTGAAAAAGTAGCTACACTAGCCTCTGCACTCGACTTGAGAAATGAAACTATTGATGAGTTGAAGTATAATCAAAATAAACAGACCTTGTCCATAACAAGGATAATGACGGATAAAAAGAAACTGGAACATGATTATAATGAAGGTATTTTGAGTGCCTTCATTTCCATGCTTAATTTTTGTTGAATGTGTCGTGTTGTTTTTAACAGTAGCAAGTTTCTTTTGCTTTAGCACTGTTTAGCTAATAATTGATGCTTAGTATCATATGGTTCTATTTCCGTTGCATGTTTACGTGTTCTAAATTTTTGTGTCCTGTTTGATCGATGCTTAATACCATTATTCCACATGCCATCAACGGGGTGTTACCTTTTGTTTTGTTCCATATATATACATAGGCTGCTTGTTTTCTCTAATTGGTAGAATGTTTCAAATCTATGAGGAGGGTTATTTCTGTTAGGTAGAGGTTGTTTGAAGGGGTTCACGTGGTTATAATCTTATTCAGATCTCAGCTTAAACAAAGAAAAGGCCTAATATTATTCTTTCATTTCCCCCCTTTTTTGCATTTTATTTACAAAAGCTAATGTTTTGTCTCAGAATCAAAGAAGGTTCAACAGCAAGCGCGTGCAAACATTCAAAAGGTTCTTTATGAACAAGAAAGGCTTAATCATGAGTTGGAGGTTAAGAAGAAGAAACTTGATCTGTGGAATAAACAGTTGAACAAAACTGAAGCACTTACTGAACGTGAGAGACAGAAACTTCTGGAGGAGAAAGAAAAGGTTATTCTCCTCTCAGAAAAAGAATTTTTTTTGTAACATTGAAGATGATTTTTAAATGCTTTTCCAAGCATTTCCTGATGGGCATAGTTTTAGCAACTTAAGTTACCATTGTTTCAAACGAGCTATATCACATGTGTGTTTCTGGTGATTCTTCTAGGCTCGGGCTAATATTTTACTTTTCTTTTCCCCCCCTTTAGAGTACAACAAAAAGCCTTTCACTTCAAATGGCTTCTATGGAACAAAAGAAGACTGATGAGAACGTCTTAAAGAAGCTGGAAGAGCAGAAGGTGAGTCAGCTAGTATCATACTTGTTATACATTATATTTGTCTTTTATCATCTTCTCAATATTATTTTGCACTCAGCAGTAGGTAATATGAATATATATATATATATGGGTTTTCATTTTGCAGAAAGAAAAAGAGGAATTGTTCAAAAAGGTGCTTGAGCTGGAAAGACAATTAGATGAGAAGCAAAAGGTGGATATGGAGATAGAGGAGCTTAAAGGAGAATTGTTAATTATGAATCATCTGAAAGACCAGGACAATTCATCTGTAAATGAGAAGATGAAGGAGCTGAGAGAAAAATTGGCAGATAAGGAAGAACACAAATCCTATTTGGAAGACCAAGTTAATCAGCTCCACACGAAAGAGCGTATAAGCAATGATGAGTTGGAAGAGGCTCATAAAGTGGTACTTGAAGTATGTTAATATTTATGCTCATGCCTCTTTTTAAATATTTTTTTTTGTGCAACGGGGTTTTATGCAACATGAATTTTAGCCATTATGGTCTCCGTTCTATTAATTTGCTTCAAAATTTCCGCTTGTGTTTCATGTTAAGGTAAAATTTCATTACATTTTGCTGAAAATCTCTAAAAGTCTTAAGCATTCAGTTTTTATGCATTAAGGTGCGCCTTTTGCTCTTCAAAGCACAATTAGCTTGAGCTTTGCTATTTTTCAAAAACTGTAAGCATATATATGTACTACGCTTGGTTTTAAATGACGAAATTATGATATCATAAAGTTTATTCTTATGATATCATTACCTATTGTATTTCTCGTTGGCTTTTCATTTTAGACACTGTATTTTATTTTGTGTTTGTAAGATTTTATTAAGTAATAATATGTTTTAGTGAAGTCCTAACTTAATGAAGTATAACCCACGAGGAATAGCCTAGTAGGCTAGAACCCGCACTATCAAATAGGAGGTGGAGGGTTTGATTCTTATTGAGGGGGTCGGTGTGAAAGCCCTTGATCCTCTTTAATAAAATTTATTATAAATAAATAGATAAAAAAACTTAATGAAGTATGAATTATGTAATGTAGTTTGAGCTATGTGATTATTGTTAGTAATCTTGGTTATTTTTGAAGTAATGCAATTTCTCGAGTTATGCCTTGAATTGTTGTCACTCTTTTTCTGCATCGTTTTATTTTCCCCAAAAAATTTATGTTTTTTTTTGTGTTTACTCGCGGCCGCAGGGCTTGAGTGGTGTGTTAAATGAGCGCGATCTAATTGGGATTAAAAGAATGGGTGAGCTTGATGTAAAGATATTTCACAATGCATGCAAAGAAAGGTTCCCACCTTCAGAAGTGGATACCAAGGCCTTAGAATTTTGTTCCTTATGGCAAGAACATTTAAAGAACCCACACTGGCACCCATTTAAGATGGTAGCCGTTGGAGGTGATAAATATGAGGTATACATTCTTTAGTTAATAAGTTAAAGATTTATGTTCTGGTTACCTGGCGCAGCAATTTTACAATATTCCTTAGAATTGGTTATTTTACTTACTTCTATGTTTCTTTGCTAGAACGGTATAAAAGGACCGGTTTGGCTACAGCTTCATAAGAAAATAAGTTGGACATTTTTAGGATAAGTAAAAACTGGGTTCATCCAGGTTAAATCCTTTTCTGTTTTTTCAAACCAAAAACCACATAACATTTGCTTTTAAAAGCTAGTCAACAAATAAGATTTATTTTCCGGTTCGGTTCCGGCATTTTCCAGTATATCTTTAGAGTTGGATATTTCAACCTTGTTTGACTGCAGTTTTTTTAATCAGTTTTTTGACCTTGGGGATTATCAGCTTAGAAACTGAGCTATTCTGTCTCTGTCCTGGAAAAGCTGGAATTTTTAAGTTGGGATCCAGTTTTTTTTACCCTTTAAAAGAATACAGCTTTTTGCATACAAGCTGCAACTGAAGCCCTTTAATTAATTCTATGTTTGTTGACATGCTTAGAAACATAGAATTAGGTTGTTTCGCTGCAGCGTTTAAGACGATAAGTTTGAAATGTTTAGGTTGAGAAAGAAGTCGGGTTCATCCAGCTAAGGCTTTGGTGTTTTCATGCCAAAAACCTGAAAACTCGGTTTTAGCTGGTTTCAGCCAAATACATTCGAGTTTTAAAGCAAAGTTGAGCATAAAAGCTGCAGCCTAACAAGGCCTTATTTCAATGTTTCTCTTACCCGATTAAGTTTACGGCAGAGAATATGACCCTTGAATTGAAAACGGCAATTCTTTTCTGATATATATGTTTTCTATCATTATGCAGAGAATTATTGATGAAGATGATGAGTTGTTTAAAGGTCTCAAAGAAGAATGGGGAGTGGAAATATGTGACGCAGTGAAAACTGCCTTAAATGAGATGACTGAATATAATCCAAGTGGTCGTTATGTGGTTTCTGAGCTATGGAATTTTATGGAAAAGCGCAAAGCGAGTATGAAAGAAATCATCGCTTATATGCTAAAGTACTTGAAGGCATCTAACAAGCGCAAGAGGCGGAATTGAGGTTAGACCGTCTTAGCTTTCCTACCCACTTAATTTCAGTCGACCTTTTGGTTGGTCGTTTTAAGCATAATCTTGGTGATTAAGCTTGTTTAGTGGCTGTGACCATGCGTTAAACTTTGATTCACATGGAGGTGCAAAATTTCTGTTGAAAATGCTTTAACTTATTTCTTGTAATTCTATTATGGAATTGGGGTTGTCAGGCTTTTTTAACGTGATATTGTTGAGAAGCAACAAATCTATGACACGAAGTGGCGAGCCATCTATCTTGATCTAAACTTGCATAGACGGTTAAACTTTTTCGACGCCGTGATTGAATCTATCATTTTAATTTTATAACTTCGTAACAATCTCAAATTATTTATCGTAATATTGAATGGAGTTGGGTTGAGGATTAATTGAATGACATTGTTGATAATTAACGCGTATATGATACAAGTGATGGAACATAGTTGTCTATTTAAATGTGCATACCTGATACCACCTCTAAGGGTTACATTTTGTGTTTGAATTATTATTGATAAACATCCACCATTTGAGGTGTTATCTTTTATGTTTTAATTATGAAGTACTTTGATGCAGGTGAAGGGGACTGTATAGGGGACTCGAAGTTGAAGAAGGTGACGGAAGCTACGCATTACTTGCATATTAAATGCAATCACTCTCTAGTTGTTCATGTTTTGGCTAAGTACACATTTTGCATGCCATGACGTTTCTAGTAAAAAGTAGGTTAAACGCCTAATCTCTTGCACTCTTTTGCGTTTGGGGAGATTGTCCTGCAAATACATGCGCTACTGAATGGTCGGTCTTTGGTCTTAGAAACAGAAAATGCCTACGTAGCAACATCTCATATTTTGTGAACTTGTAATCCCATGGCCTATAGGCTACATGTTTAAATCTTATAATTATGACTTCCAGTAATTTAAATATTTTCTTTTCGAGGTGCCTGCTATTTGTTGTATTGGGAAAATGCACAGCCTAGTAGGAAAAAACAACTTTTTTTCGGTCAGAAAGGATCTTGCCGGCTCCATTTGTTGCCCAGCTCAAAAGTTGGTAATGTGTGGTGTAGCCTCTTTGTTTTTTTTAAACGCGATATAGGTTAAAAGAATGACAAATGCGAGATTTGGATCTCAAGGTAAACAAACAAACAAAAATAATAAGTCAGCAACCAAAAATTTTATTAAGAGCAGACTCGACTTCCTTTTGAAAAAAATATAAAAGTAGAAGTCGCACCAAAAAGGTCGTTCAAGTGGTCTTCCAGTAATTTAAATATTTTCTTTTCGATGTGCCTGCTATTTGTTGTATTAGGAAAATGCACAGCCTAGTAGGAAAAAACAACTTTTTTTCGGTCAGAAAGGATCTTGCCGGCTCCATTTGTTGCCCAGCTCAAAAGTTGGTAATGTGTGGTGTAGCCTCTCTGTTTTTTTTAAACGCGATATAGGTTAAAAGAATGACAAATGCGAGATTTGGATCTCAAGGTAAACAAACAAACAAAAATAATAAGTCAGCAACCAAAAATTTTATTAAGAGCAGACTCGACTTCCTTTTGAAAAAAATATAAAAGTAGAAGTCGCACCAAAAAGGTCGTTCAAGTGGTCATCACCACAACACCTACCTTTGCTACTTGACTAGAAAACCAAATAATAAGCATATGGCTTGGTCGATTGTTTGCAGCTTTTAAGCAATTATTCCTTTTAGAGTATATAGTATGCAACCGAGTTCTACTGCTCGGTTGGCCAAACTTAAAACTGACTTTTTGGACTTTCTTTGGCGATTTGGTTGAAAAGCTCAAGTTTTGAGCTAACCAACAAAGTCTATTCTCATGTACATATAAACTAGATTATTCACTGAAAAGCTGCAATCAAACAGGCCAAGCATGTTGCGGCTATACTGATCTGGCAAATTCACATAAGCATTATTTCGCGTTTGATGGTTCATTTTTTTCCGACACGGGACAAATGTTACTGCCAATAAAAACAAACGATAAAAAATAAGGAGTAAGAAAACCTCAAACACATTAACATATCACAAGTAACAAAAGAAGATTAATCATATACGGAAATCAAAAAATAAGTTCCCTAACATTACCGATGTCCGACTTCTTTACTCTCAATTGTAAGATATAGACTATATGTTCTACTACAACTAGCCTCGAGAACTGTATTGTCCTCAAAAGTCAAAACAGAGAAACTTTAAACTGATTAGGTTTGGATGAACACAGATCTTGTTCACGCGCAGTTGTGAAACTCGTCTTGTTTTTCAATAAAACTTAAAACAACCGAGTTTTTCCGGTTAGCCTTAAGAAAACTTTAAGGTGGATGAACCTTAACATTTTTTTCTCAACATTTTTACATTCAGCTTAATTGCTTTAAAGCTGCAATCAACCAAATCCTTAACTGAAGACTACATCCACAATATATAATTTGCAAGAAGAATCCACTCCATTTCTCTACCAATATGGTGCTTGTTGAAACTTGCTTCAATAGATAAACCAGCTCATACCTCTTTCAAAGATCAAAACAGGACATGAATTTACGACATATCAAGTTACAACTTCAGAAGAGACCTTTAGCTTAACCATAAACAAAAGAGAGTTTGACAAAGTAACATAAGCCAGAACACACATTGAACTAAGACAAAATTACCAAAATTCCATTTTATATTAATTTTTCTTCCACATTTGGTCCATTTTCAACTCTTAAGACCATAAATACACCATTATACACAGATCAACAGATCCGATAATCCTTCTTTCCTAAATGTCAAACAGGTGAGCATATTATCCAAACAAACCTAGTACAAGTTATATAGGACCTAATAGAAGATCCCACCCACCATAAAGAAGCTAGCCGCTTGTGTATACAGACACATTAGGGCCGCATATTAAGAATTGTTCAAAGCTAAACTGTGAAGTAGATCCTACTAGATCAGACTTCATTCTAATGTTTGCAATCAGTGAACCTCAACTTCTTTAAAGATGCACACACAATGGATCCATTGTAAAAGAGAACTCTGATGACTAAACATTAGATAGAAACACGCAATATAAAACACATACCAAGTATTCATATCTATGTTATCGAGGATGAGGATTATTTCTTAGGTCTAGAAAGAAAGCGAACAATGTTACACAATATACATTAGGTTTCTTATATGTTTTGTCCCTGGCTTTTAGGTCTCTTTCTCAATTCATTTCAAACTAGTGTACAAGAAGTAACCCACCCCTCTATACAAACAATTCTAGTAAAGGTTGTGTAGGAGGATACAATATCATGTACACCCCTTGTTAGGTTGCAGCTTTTAAACTAAGCCTTTTTTTTTCTGCTTCATAGCTGAACTGCACTGGTTAATCAGCTTAAAAACCACAGTTTTAATTTCTTATTTTCCCTCGAAACAAGAAGCTTTACGCTAGATGATCTCAACTTTTTCCTAAACCTTAAGAAAACCAGGTAACTTGCTTAAAAGCTGCACCCAAACAATGCTTCACTATATGATACAATTTTAATACACACTTCATATATTACACTATTAGGACCATGGGAGTTCAGCGATTCTGTTTTAAAAAAGTTGGCTTCATCGTGAAAAAGCTCGACTCAAAGCTCGATAAAAGCTTAAAAAGACCAATTTTTTGCATTTTAAGCCGCTTAAAGCTTACATTTTTTTTTTGCATAGCTCTTGCAAAAACGCTTTCGCTAAATTTTTGCTTTTTTCAAAACAGTTTACACTAGTTCAAAGCTAACCTGTAAATAAGATGCTACTAAACCAATCCAAATTCATAAGCAAAACAAAGCTAAATATGCAATGAATAAACCACCAATCACTCATATAGACAGAAAAAGCTAAACCATCATAAAATGAGAGCTCAACACACATTGAAAACCAATAAAAACTCTACCATTAATTCATTTCCAACTCAATTTTTTTTTGTTACTTCAAAATTTTTACTTAGGCATTCTCAACACCAAGACCGTACAACACACCGGCATACTTATCAAGCGAGCCGCTAAAGTAAGACTCCCTCAACTTCCGAAACGTACACAAAGTGAGCAAACTATCTGACCCCGCCTGGTGAGAAACCCCGACCCTCTCCACCTCTAAAAGCTCCGCCAACTTGTTCAAACCACCATGCAAACCGTTACAAAACCTCATCAGATGCTTAATATCGTACACCACAGGAAAAAAAATCTTTATCATATCGAAAAACTCAACCTGGCTATCGGGTAAATTCCTACAAGACAACAACTTTAGCAAATACCCGAAATCATAACCGCTATGGAAAGTTACCCAAGAAACTTCGTTAGTTAAAACCACTCCCGAAGTCAATAAAAGCTCCCCGAAACGACCTATCTCAACACCCTCTTCTTGGTTTTTCTCGAAATCAATCCCACTGTTACTCAAAAGCTCTATCGAATCGCTAGCAAAAACATCGTTTTCAACACTAAACTCACGAAAATTGAACTGCCAGACACAATATTTATCCGTTTCACATTTAGGCAAGTTCCCATTTTTGTCCGAAAACGTTAAACCTATTTGGATTAATTTCAAAATGTTCACATTTTCTTTTAATGTCTCGTAATGGTAATCGTTCGAGTTTTGAAAACTTTTCACAGGGCGAACAACGATGCCTGGAAACTCGGTATCCATCGCTACGTAAGGAAAATCATTAACTATTTCTCTAATCTTTGCAAATTCTTCATCGAGGTTATTATTCCAAACCTCGCGAATCTGTATCGAATCGGGTTTTGAAAAAAGCGACATTTTGAGCCAGAAATTAAATAAAACGAGGAATACCCACGATTTAGATCTGCGTATAGATGATAGATTCATATGTATGTAACGAATTTGTACGGCCTAGATTAGGGTTTGGACATTTGAGGCGGCCAGATGAGGGAGAAGGTAGAGAGAGGAAAATGGTTTGTTTTTTTGTTTTTTTGTTTTTTTTTTGTTTTGTTTAATGAGAGTGGGTGACAAAGGTTATGTAGATTGAGGTTGCCTTTTTCATCATTTCTTTTCTTTGAAATGATTATTATTATTTGGATAAAATGTCATTTTTGTTGTTGTTATAATGACCCCATGTATCATGGTTATTGCATTTTATACCATCAAATTTGGTGTAATGCTAGGTGTGTTCCTCACGCATACTAACGCATCAATAACATATGTGTCATTCGATCGAGGAGTTTTTAAATGTCAATTCAACCTGTCAATCTGTTACAATTAAAACTCATCACAACTAAATTCAACCCAACCTGTAAAATAAATTACAGGTTGGGTTGAGATTGATTCTTAAATTTTTATTTTCGTCAAGTATTTTTCATAGTTTGCATAAATAACCTAAATTTTAAAATAAATTAAATTTTTCAAAGAGAAATATAAATTAAAAATAATCAAAATATGTTTAAAATATTCGCGAACAAATAAAAAAACTAAAATATAACAAAAATGGAATGTTGGTATCTTAAAATACACACAATATATATAAATAAATATATATATATATTTATAATTATATATATATATACATATATGCATACAGGGGAAGGATATATCGACACATAAAAAAAAACACTATGATTACATTTTAATCCTAACCATTCATTACATATGTTTTTAAGGGTTGTGATTGTTTCTTTGTTTTAGGTATATCTTGGCCATTGAAAAAAACTAAATGAATGGTTAGGATTAAAATGTAATCATAGTGTGTTTTTTTATGTGTGTATAGATCCTCCCCATACATATATACATATATACATATATACATATATTACGGGTTGAAACGAGTTGTGGCGGATTAACCCGCGGTTTGGAAATCTCAATCCTAACCCAACCCGCAAAATATATAGCGGATTGGGACGGGACGAATTGATTTTTTTTAACACTCAACCCGCCACAACCCGCCCAATCCGTACGGATCGGATTACGGGTTAGTTTTGCAAAAATTTTTCTCACCCACCAACTTAAATATCTATATTATGTCTCCAATAACTAGCATATTGTGGTGTAAATAACATTACCGTAAAACTTGTTACGAAACTTTTGCATTCCTTTCTTACCTAATTATTTTTCTTTATGCTTCAATGAGATTTTGGATAATTACATTTGTTGTGTGAAACTTTCGATTTATGCATCGGAGTATTTGTTTTTTTTAATAATTTAATACGTCTAATTTGCATGAAAAAACTACTGAAGTTGCTCTTTTCGGTGAGTCTCGTAATTATGAGCTATGTTTTCATACACATAGCAACATAATTAGGGCTGCAAACAAATTGTTTTGCTCATGAGTATATTGTGTTTAGCTCGTTAACAACCTATTCGTGCTAGTTTGTTTATAAATAGACATGAACAAGAAGTTATCTTTTCGTAGTAAACCGAAGGAACAACACAATTTTGTTAGTTTTTAGACGAACAAAACGAGGACAACAATTTATTGTTCGTTAACTTAACGAACCGAATGTGAACACCGACTTTTCATTTGTTAAGAGCTTAATCGGTTCTTCCAAAGTCAAGTTTTTATTTTTTAATAATATGTGGATGGGTAATAACAAAGTTGCTGGTGATACTTTTTATGTAGATGAACGTAATAAAATACTATGTCCAATAAACACTCGGTTACATTTCTATTGCTATTAAACACAATATTGATAAAAATAAGTCGTAAAGACCGTATAAGCTAACTATAAAAGGAAAATAATAGGCCAAGAAACGAAATGACATGTCGATTTTAAAAAATCAGAAAGCGGGATCACCACAAATGTACTCTCAACACTAGTTAGTGTTCCAAAGACGACAGTCAGTCCCACATTAGCAAGTTCAGCTAGCGCCTAATTCCCGCGGCTCACCATTAAGAGAGATGCGTTTACATATCTTTAAACATAGGGCTGAGGCAGATTTTGTTCGGTTCCCTTTTGGGTGGAACCGAGACCAAAACCGATATTTAATTAGTTCCATTTTCACGTGTTTTGGAAATGAAAACCGAACCGAAATCGATAATTTTTTTAGTGAAATTTTAACTTACTATATGGTGAGAGTTTGGTGAGTTTACAAAGTTTATGGCACTGATCTAATTATTAATAAAACTATTAAAAACCCTAATATTATATAATCTTCTTGTTGTAGGTTATTATTGGACTATTGGGCCTTACTCATAGTGGGCCTAAGTTGGGCTTTCTAGCTTATATTGATACATTCTGATGAATAAAGGCCTACCGTTCTCTCTCTATGTCTCCTATATAATATATATACTGACCTAATATATATAATATATATTGACCATTGTATGTGCATGCTTAACAAGTATAGTATTATTACCTGTAACAAATTAATTCGTGAATTGCATATATAGGTTAATTACGAATCCATGCTTATAAGACATATTGTATCCAGCTTGTCCATGATTATTGATATGGTGGTGTACCTCACATGTATTGCTACATGATTTACGAAAAACAAAAGAATGAATTGTTTATGGTCCTTAATTCATATTACTGTTTTCCACAATATAATGTTCGGGTATACGTACTGCTAATACTTACAAACTCTAGGTTGAAAAATAAATAAATTTGTATGCTACTGCCATCTTGTATGTGATATATATAATAATTGGTTAACCGTATAGGATATGTATTGATATATGTATGCGTGAATCACATTCCAGAACTATACTTCATATGCAATCATGTCTAAATTGGTAGTAATTAAACATGTAGAATCAAACAGTTTTTTTTTGAAACACCATGGACCTGTTAAAACAAGCTGAATACTTCTAGACTGTGTAAGTAATAAGACTAAAACTGAAAATGGCTCAGGATCCCTGTAGTTTAACCTTGTATACATAATAGTATGTACGTGAGTACAGATTCCCCGATTATATGGCCTAAGCAAATAAATTTAGATATTGCTAATCTGTAATTTAATCAAATCCTTGAATGATTTAGTTACCATGTATAGAACTTACACGTATAGCAATAGAATAATTAAATATTGAGTAATATCTTGCTTGGTGTAAATTGATAAATTTAGATTGTGCTAATATGTACTAACATGCTACTCCTATATTATTTAATCATGCAAGAAGGTAAGATCTATGTATTTATCACTACCATGTTTACAATATGTAAATTTGCGAAATCATATATATTCACATTTAAGTTGGAAAAATTATGAATCTTCCCTAAATAGGCTCACCTATTTGGATACGATGTCTAGGAAAGATATAGGCGGAAGTCGATATCCTAATGAGGTCGGGTTTTAAGTGGCATTCGTGCCCTCCACCCGCACCGTCTTTTCTGGTCGTTTTTCAAGTAGAGCTACCGAAAGGGGTTGACTAAATAATAATTTTCCCAAGTGTGTTTATATAGTGATGTATGTTTCGCCGAATTGGTATTTCAGTATTGACCCGTCGTTCGATCAATGAGAACCGATTCACATGAGAAGCAAAACTAATGTTTTCGAACCTATCGTTTCTAAAAAAAAGTTTGTGCTTGTGCAAACCATAAACATATAAACCAGTTGTTTTATATTAAAAATAATCCAGAACTCCCAACACATATTGGATGCCATCTATGATGAGAAAAATCGTAAAAACATACTTGCGAAATGACTGTTTAAACGTTGATTTTAATCTGTCACCACATGTTACTCACCCTGATGTGTGAAAATGTGATGCCCAAATTTTTTTTTTGGATGCCATCTTTGATGAGTAAAACACGAGTTTGTTGTTACCCTCAGGATGAAAGCTAAGGTGTTGATTTTATTCCGCCGCCACATTTGAGACGTGATGACGTCTATGGTGAACAAATGTCTGAAATTGACATATTGGAGCAATCATTCACCAAAATACTAGCTTGGAAATTGTATTCCATAAGTAGTATCGTGAATTTATATTCACCATGTTCCTTTATCGCCCATCTGTTATTGGATAAGAAAATTGCCCCGGTGAGTAGTTTTAATCTTATTGGGTCAATGGCGAATTGTTTGCCTGATATTAATGCTCTTCGTGTACATTTTTTTCCACGAATCGAGAACCGAGACAAGTGTTATTTGTCTTGAACTGTCGCGATCCCGATGAATCGCCTAGCTAAGCGAGATTTTAGAAAATCGTCAAAATCGAAAACATGTAGCTCCAAGACAGTAATTGAAAGGAACAATATGGCTCGCTGTCAGAAAACAAGAGATAATGCTCAAGTAGGCAACTCTATGCTATAAAGACAAAGGTCATGCACGGTTACTCCTTAAATAGTTCAAAACTATTATAAAGGTGAAAAAAAACCCGATGCTAATGTGGTTAAAGCTAACTGAAAGGAAACTCTTGAGACCCCCGATTTTGTGGCTCAAATGAGTTTGATACATTTTTTTATTGATTTTGATAAATCATTGAGCCATTTTTTTTCGCTCATCTGGATTATGTTTTCCATTTGGATTATTATTTTCCATTTGGACCATACTTTTGGATTATGGTTTGCATGTTTACGAAATTTCTTGAAATAATTTAAAGTGTTTTGAGCAAATTTCTTTGACAAATGTGACCAAACTTTAAATTATGAAATTTTAGGCAATACTTGTGGGGTAGTTGATTTTTTTGGAAATAGTGGGTAACAGTGTACCACATAATTTCACCAACTATTTGCCTAAAAGAGTACTCAGTGACAACGATTCTGGACCTGTCGTTCCAAATCAAAATCTTTGGTAAAACCAAATTGGTTTGTAAAATATGAGATCTTATACTCATGTAGGTCCTGCCGTACCTTATTGAGTTATAAAATATTCGAGAAAAACAGTGTTATCTGGTAATAGCTCATGAAAGAATTAAAATTTCTTTACATAGCCTCCATTCAATACGATCAAAAGCGTATTTTAGAGGAGTTGAAATGTCTTTCAAGTGGTTTCTACCATAATTTTTAAAAGCATTTAAAGTTACCTTATCATTTCGCCTGTCGTCGAAATGATAAATGATTTAGATGCTAAGACATGACTGTCTATACTATCATTCGCCTGTCGTCGATTGATAAGAGCATTTTGATATTGTGGCATTGACCGGATGAGATATTCCCAGGTCAAAAGACGATGCTTGATTTATAATCGCATCGCATTTGGATTCTCTCTGAGAATATATTTCGCGATTAATCCGAAATTCTTGCCATTAATACTCACTTTGAAAGACTAGTATGTGTAAAGATCACGAAAATAACTCGTAGAATTCTTGGAAAGAATTGAAGGAGTTATTGTGGACTTATCCAAGCATAAGACGGGCCATAAATATAAATGGTTATGGTTGATGCATCGACAATATGGTCACAATTTAATGTTGTCCACATAAACGCAACACTTTCCAAACTTTTAGCCCTATCATTAAGTTGATGGCTCATGATTCGGATTATCCTGAAAAGTCTAGTCGACTTGATAATTCCGAAGAGTAAGAATCGAAAATTCGATTTGAATTACTTGAGTTTGGAAATTGAAATTGAACATCCTGTCAATTATGTTCAGATCCAAATGGACTCATGGAAAGTTTGATGATGCGACTGCAAATGGTTGCACGCTGTTGAACCATGGGGTTCAATAATTGATTTTGATTATAACTTTGATTATGTTTCTAATGATTTTACGATTTCTCTATTTCGATGATATAATGCTTGTTTTTTTCCAAAAAGAGAATTTTTAAATTTCAGAACACCAGAAAGATAGAGCACAGAGAAACGAAGCCACAGGTTCAAGCGGAACCAGAATCGGAGCTATAACGAAGAAGTTACGGGCTTTTGAAGATTAACGAGAAAACAGAGAAAACTGAACAACGACCGATCGTCTGTACAAAAACGACCGATCGTTTTTGTACCAATTTCTTCCAGTGAGCTCGTCTTTTAAACGATCGATCGAAACTCTGAAAACGACCGATCGTTTTCTGAAAACGATCGATCGACTATAGAAAACGACCGATCGTTTTCTACAGATTTCGAAAACAGCTTTTCAGCTTTTTCTGGAAAATAGCTTAAATCAGCCTCAACCACTTCCAACGGTCATATATACAGAAAAACAGACTTTTGGCATATATATACCACTTCAATCTCTCTCCCATATTCACCAATTACAATACCAATCAACTTCCTTCAACCTCTCATTAAAAACCCAAATATCACCATTTTGGTGTATATATATTCGAGAAAGAGGAAAATCAAAGAGAAAGAGATTCAAGCTCGATCATCATCAACAACTCACCAATTAGCTTTTTAAGAAGCAATTAGAATAGTGAGTGTAGTTACGTTTTGTAACAAAAATTGTATCGAGTGTTTTATAAACTCAATTGTGAGAGAGTGATCGGGTAGAGGCTTTGTAAGCAAGTGAAGCTTAAAAGCTCTAGGTCTTTTCATTCGGGTACTCATAAATTGAGAGGGAGTCGTAGACTCGTAGTCGTGTTCTCTTGCACTTATATCAAGAGTAGGAACCTCGGGTAGAGGGTGAGCCAATCGGTCGATTGAGCTCGATAAGGTTTGTAAAATCCGGAAGAAACATTTTAGTGAAATACTCGGTAGTACCGAGGAGAGGACGTAGGCGCGTTTGCCGAACCTCTATAAATCACGGTGTCATTTTCTTCCCTTGCTTTTACTTTCCGCAACTTATATTCTTGCGTATTTATTGCTTGCGTTTAGTTATTTTAGCAATTTATTAACTCTTGTTAAAACGCTTAAGCTTAGAATTGCATAAGTTGGGTGGTTAGTTGCATAGAATTTTAATTAGGCAAAAATCGCCATAAACCTTATTCACCCCCCCTCCTCTAAGGTTAGCACACGGGCCAACACACGCACTTCTTGGTCTTGCGCATCAAAATTTATATTTCCGTGTGGGGTCATGCTATTTTGTTGCATTGGTCGGTTATGAGGCCCATAGACACTCAAACACCATATGCGTACCAGCTGGTTACTGGTTATGAGCCAGAAGTCTCATATTAACGCGTGTTTAGAGTGATTAATTAATATTTTGATTGAGCCGCTATAGCGTTCAAAATATGGACATCTGAAGGGGACATAAGTCGATTATGAATCCCATGCCTATCATTTGATAGAGTAACCTTGGCAAGCGATCTATTTACCGCATGATATGCGAAAGTGACATCGCTAAGACTGTTCTCCCCGTCGTTAGGGGGAGATTTGCACGTTACCATTGATAAGGAACGACGTGAAGTAACGTAGCATAACCCACTCAGTCTTAGCTTGATCCCCAAAATTGCACTTAGTGATAAGTAAGTGCATAGACTCCCTCAAGTCTAACTAAATGCCAAACGCATTTAATGACTTTATGAGATGTCACGAGATCATTTATACCTGCTGCAAAATGCTTGCAAGAATAGACGTCCTTGTCGGACGCCGTGTTCCAGTCGTAACACGTTGCTTTGGCCGAACCCGCCAAGCAAAGGACGCTGCCGTCGGCCGTCCGTCAGTCTGTAGTCCTTCCCAAGATACGAGGAAGTTGACCGGTTCTTAATTCGTTCAGCCCCAGAGGTGGTGAACTGAAACTCGTTTGTCGCACGAGATTATAAAGGATCAAGGAGATGTGTGATTTCCTCCTCATCCTAAGAATCTCGAAATATTTGTCGATCATGATATCTTAGACGATATTGAAGCGAAACGAGACTGTCATTGATTACTTGTTCATATATTCGGTGACGACTGATAATATGAGCAAATTATGACAGGGAACCATGTACCGTTGCCTGAAGTCAACGTAGAATAGACTGGACTAATGGAAACTTGCAATCCAAGTAGACTCCTTAGCGAAAGTGTGTTCGGACATGTAGCTCCAACACCACCAATGTTAAATGAGTTCGTTTATTTGGTTATTCGTACGGAAACGTGATGAGAATAATGAGATTGTAGAATGCTCGCCTAGTAGCGCAAGGCTTCTCTCACATCTTGGAATTGATTACGAGATGGTTGATTTCCTCGTAATGGACGTTATAACGGTCCCCTACTTTATCAGTTTAGTAATTTCCCAAAAACTGATTATGCAGCATGTGATTGGGGTCACGGTTTTATCTCTATGGAAATTTAGACAAAGAGATATAGATGAAGGTCCCTGTGTGACTTCATACGCTTTAATCAAGTAGTTCCTGACCACGGAACACGATCTCAATTAAATGAGACGTTCACTATATGGATTAATATAATCCGAGCGGATGTGGTATACCGCCTAAGTGAGTACTTGATTAGCTTGGGATACTTGAACAAGTATTATGCCCTTGCGTGTTTTATTATGCGATCCATTTTTGGATTTGCCTTCGAGATGAATGATCTTGGGAAGAAACGGTAGTGACTCGGCCTGATGATCGAGTCCCGTAAAGATTGAATCTAAGTCCATGATTCAGACTACATCCAGAAGGTGTTATGACGTTTTAGTCATTATGAGGCTAAGTCGTCAGATTCTCCCATGATCGTTCGATCACTAGACATTGATATAGACCCGGTCCGTCCCTGATAAGACGACAAAGAGATATTGAACCATGATGTTCATATCTAAGTACAATAAGCGGATCATTGTACTTGGTCTAATGTACTAGGACGAACATCTTGTCTGCTGTGAATGGTATAGCTCGACACAGCATCGCGCTAACACGCTGCCATCGAAATGGCATAAAAGACATTTTCCCATTACCTTAAGGTAACTGTGGATGAGGGTTTGTCTTATCCCATTTGCGTCATCGAGTGTACCTACCCCCTTCGGTACTCGAATTAACGCAACCCTTTTTCGGTTATAGCGATGCCTGTTACTTATCAGACCCGCATAAGGGATATTCCTAACATGGTATGTCTTTACCATTAGGAATAAGGCAATATCTTGGAGGTCTTGTAATGACTCCAAACGAATCATTCTGATCTACTCGTGCTCTATGAGACGACTAGAGAGTGTATATGGTTTCGAGCTCGTATTAGCCATATTTGAATTACATATGCTCTGTCTCACGATCCAGATAAAACACTTGTCTTATTTGAGGACAACTTGTTGTTATCGATCAAGAAAGACATGACTAGATTATGCTATTTATCATTTCTTGCCGAAATAAATCTTCACATATGAAGTTTAAGAGCATCATGTCGAATGCTCGTTCTATTCCATGTTAGATTTTCTTGCATCCAGCCGAGTGCAAGTAAATGAAGCATCCAGTCGAATGCTCGTACTCTTTTTTGAAATATGAAATCCTTGCACCCTGTCGTGTGCAAGTGAGGGGGAGCATCTAGGTGAATGCTTATTACACTAATTACTACTTAGTCGAAATCCTCGCACCCTGTCGTGTGCAAGTGAGGGGGAGCATCCAGTCGCATGCTCGTGTACTCTTTTTGTCCTTAGACCAAGGTTTTTTTCCACTGGGTTTTCCTTGGCAAGGTTTTTAGCGAGACACGTTCCCATCTTATCTCACTTAAGATTGCCAAAATTAGGGGGAGTATCCTGTTGTATACTTCTTACCACTGTGTACTCTTTTGTCCTTCGACTAGAGATTTTTTCCCACTGGGTTTACTCTAGCAAGGTTTTGATGAGCCACATGTTTTGTGGTTGATCCACTACTACTACCATTGTTGCACTCTTTTTCCTTCGATCAGAGATTTTCCCATTGGGTTTGCTCTGGCAAGGTTTTGATGAGTCACACTGTTTTGTGGTTAGTTACTTACATGATATTTCGGCCTATATCATTCGGCTACACAGTTTCTCCTAGGTACCGGTTTTGTCCCACACTGGGTTTTCCGTCCCTAAGGTTTTTATGTGTTTAGCACTGCGAATGAACTCGACTCAGATCGACTGCATGAAGACGAAGAATTCAAGACGTCCAAAGGGGGAGTGTTGTAGGTTATTATTGGACTATTGGGCTTACTCATAGTGGGCCTAAGTTGGGCTTTCTAGCTTGTATAACCCTAACCTCTAGTATATAAAGAAGGTTAGGGCCCACTTGTATTGATACATTCTGATGAATAAAGACCTACTGTTCTCTCTCTCTATGTTCTCTCTATGTCTCCTATATAATATATATACTGAGCTAATAAGACTCACAACACTTATCATTTTCCACTACTCTTCGAATTTTTCTAATCTAAAGGTGAGTTTTTGCAAAACCCTTTATCCAAATATCTGTAATTACTTTGTTCAATTTTTTATTCCACATTTTAAATCATTTTTGAGTATTATTGGGCAATTTTTAGTTAGTCCTATGTTTGAATGGAGTGAAGTATTTTTAGTTAAACTTAGATTAGTCTTTTTATTTTTGCTAATTACCCTTTTTTTCGCTTTTATGGAATGGTATTATCTTAGTTATTTATGTATGGTTTTTTGAACAATGGAGAGGATTACAAATATTTGTTGATGCTGTTGATATTGCCCTATGATGGAATTTAATCTTGAATATTTTTTTAAAAAAACTTGTAAGTTTTAGGAAACATGGATATTTCTCAATGTTTTAAATAGCGTTATCGCTAGCGTAACGTTTTTTCGAGAGAAACGCTAAAAGCGCAAATAACGTTGCTACATAGTGTTTTGCGGTGTACTTTTTTTTTGCCTAAATATGCACTAAACTTTAGAATATATAACAATAAAATATAAAATGTATAGTTATATTAGATAATGAAAAAAAAAATCGAAAAAAAAAATTGTTGTATGAGTAAACTAAAAGACTGTCACAACCATCTAAACTGCACACACTTTCATGAAAATTACACAATATATATTAATTATTTAGATCCGCTGTTTTTTTTCTAACTCGCTATTTATGCTTTTGGTTCAAAATTTCGCGTTTTTTGCGCTTTTGGTCCCCTATAGCGCGATTTTAGCGCAATTCCAGCCAAATAGTGGTTTTTCGTTGTGTTTTTTCCCCAAAAAGCGCTACTTCGCGCTATATAGCGCGATTTTTAAAACATTGGTATTTCTAAAATGCTTACCTGATACGTATTGCGTAGCTACTTTAGGTACACACCGGGCATTTACATATTCAAAATAATGATGCAAATTAATTAGGATATTTTATTAGGTATAGATTCAACAAGGCACATATATAATAATGAAATATCAGTGTATTCATGTACCTGTATTGGTGCTTCCTTGGTGAAAAGCTAAATACACCTATAATAAAGTTTGTATTTTTATAAATCATGGGCTGCCAGGGTGACCAGCCTGACTATTTACGTAAGGTTTTCGACGTAAGAAAGATTATTGAGACGATTTGCAAAAGATGAAATTGCAACTTTACTTTTAGTGATCTCGTGATTCGATGGTCAAAGATGACATATTTTCTCCACATCTTCTTCGAGCAACAGGCAGTCCAAATATTTAACTCTAGAAAAACTCTCAATTAGAAAAAGCAAGGAAAATAATAAAGACAATTTTCTACTTATAGTATAAATTTCACATGATTCATATGCATAGCGTGGAGAAAACTGAAAACTAGACATTCAAACGAACAGAAGCGAGATGTCTACTAACAACACAGCCATACCATCAAGTCCAGCTTTTAGAAACACTATTGATCAGTCTAGCACTTGTATCACTTTGCAACCAGCTGTCTAGTTCACTATATATCGAAATTACTAAAGGCCTGATCTTCTTAGGAAGTGTTAATTTCACCCTTTGTGTAGAGTTTACCTTTGTCCCACATAGAGCCTATCTAGGTCAGTTTATAATCCTTGGATACACCCATTACGCCTTTATAAGCCTTGATGCAGTATGTTAAGATAATTTTGATTTTCAGTTTATGCATTGCTCGTCCTTGTGTAAGTATATATCTGTTGCTGCATTCTTCAGTTGTTGCTATCATTTGGAATTTGATTTCTTCTTTTGCCTTTTGGTGAGTAGCAGGTTGAATTCAGAAGAGTTGAGGAACATAAAAAGTCATGTCAGGGTATGTCATCTCATTTCTGTGAGGCCATCTCATCTCATGTAGCACCCATTCTGCTTTCCCTATAATTTTTTACTAAATTTGTGGTAAAACCGTAAAAGTTACATTTTTCAGTTTTGCATAAGCATTTTTTAGTTTTGTATAACCATTTTTAATTTACAGAAAACATCAGCCTCTTTATCAAGTTCCCTATTATCATTTTTTATAAAAAAAAAATTCTCTCCAATAATTAAAAAATTAAATTTGTAATATGCCATTAAGAAACCTGATAAGCTGGTGTTTTTCGCTCAAAGTGTGGTTAGATTATTGAAGTTGTGGTAAATTGGCCGTACAGGGAAGATGTGGGAACTTCAAGATCAGTTGGAAAAAATGTATTTCAGTGACTACCTTTTAATTAAGATTTTCCTTTATTTGCAAAGAAGAGGTTGCCGTTGCTGTTCTTGCTGTAGAGCCAGTTGCTACTGCAACTATCGCACCACCAATGGATGTTAATGCAGCCTTAGGTCTTGTTTTGAAGAAATCTTTGGCAAGTGGTGGTCTTGTTCGAGGTCTTCATGAGAGCGCCAAGGTGGTTTTACAATTTTACTCTATCCGTGTGTACTTTGATTTGTGAGTTTGCTCTTTCATGTCTGATTTTTCATGTTTTGGTCTTGAATGTAATCTCGGGGAAACATACCTTGTTTTTGTTAATAAATTTGTATTTCACAAAAACAGACGATTGAAAAGAATGTGGCTCAGCTCGTAGTGTACGCAGAGGATTGCAACCAGCCTGATTACGTAAAGCTTGTTAAAGCACTTTGCTTAGAATACAACATCAGCTTAATGGCAGTCGAGTCTGCTAAGGCGCTTAGCGAGCTGTGTGGTGTAAATAAATTTCTATTTTACTTTTCAAATTGTACGTGCGTGCTTCTTAAGATTTCTTGTTTTTATAGGTTTCATTGTAATTTGTTCAAAATTAAATTATTTATAGAAGGATAAGGCGATATCTTTATGGTTGGGAAATGTGTAAAACATTAAATCCTTCATGCATATGTATTGTAAAAGTACTTCAAACCATGCTTTCTGCATAGGAAAATGCCATGCCTGCATGTGAACTGTGAACTAGACATGTATACTACTGATTGCTAATGTAGACAGAAGGGAGTTGTACATAAAACTTTGCAAATATAGATAGAATATATGATCTATAAATTAGTAAAGGTCGTATATTTATGTGATATATTTACTGTTGAAGACTACCCGGATATGAATAACTGAATGTCGTTTTGTTTCTTTGTTATAAAGTTATAAATTATGGCCTAATTGTTAATTTAATTTTCTTCAATTGATATTATGTTGCAATCAGTCTTCCAATTTATAGTAGCTTTTCGTTTTCACACTATGGATAAGGAGTCGTGTAGATCTTTATGTAACTGTCTTTGTTTGTCTTAGCGATTTGTCCTGTTGAGATAGATGTATAGTGACTTTGCAGGCAGTTGGTATTTATAGACCTAAGTAAACTGTTTTTTGTTGCCGAAGAAAAAAAGGATCTTGAGAAACTATGAGCAGATATATTATTGATGGAGAAGTTTTCTATTTAATTTTTTTTATTATCCTTACAAATTTTCCAAAGAGATGTTCAAATCAGATATTTCTTGCCACGATTCTGGTTTGTTTCTTCCTGTATGATATTTTTAAACACTCGCATCAATTAAAGTCTTACATGCTCTGGTTATTGGCATGCAGTTGTGCAAGATTGATTCGGATGGGAACGCAAGGAAGGTTGTTGGTTGCTCTTGTGCTGTTGTTAAGATAGAGAACCTTGAAACATTCATCTATGTTCTATAAAAAATATTCATATACTCTTATATTAGTTTGGTTTTTTTAACTTGTAAACAAACATTAATTTTCGTCTTTGTAGGATTACGGGGAGGTCCATGAAGGTCTTCATATTATTCAGCAGCATCTGAAGACCATTTAGAGATCACTTTTTACTTGCAGTGTATTGCATTTTGTCACCTTATTTTTGTTGAGAGATCTGAAACTAGAAAGTTTTCCAGTTCCTTTGAAATATCCATTGTTTTATGATTTAAAAGATTTTGATATTAAAGTAGCGTTGAGGTTATCTTCCTGTTGTTCCAACGTTTAGTGTGCTGGAGTATTTCACTTCGTTGCTATCATTTCATGACAGATTCTAATGCAATGTCTGGCTTGTGTTAACATTGCGATCTTGGTTGATAAGATGTATTTTTGAGGTTGCTATAATGTAGAAAATGTTTTTTCTTTTAGTATCTGTTAGAAAAAGAAAAGAGTTTCGTTTAAACCATATACCTCATAAATCCAAAGAACAATTAAAATCACTACTATGCTTTTTCAAGGGTTCCTTAAAGTTTCTTTCTGATGATATTTTGTCTCTGTGTTTTTTTGAACTCGGGTGGTAAAAGGCAGACAGTTATGAATTTCCGTCAGAGTATTGTTTTGAGATGATTAGATATCGAAAAATAACTTCACAGTCATGCTTGTTAGATATCGAAAAATACCTTCACAGTTATGAATTGCCATCTTTTTACCTCTGTGGAGGTCATTGCATGGACTTCCTGCTGAATCATATTGACATGTATGAGAATGTGCATATGACGTTTTAATTGTTAAATTCTCACTTTGTACAATTTATAATACAATTAAGAGACACAAAATTGTAATATATACTTAAATTATGTATATTAGTGTGTACGTACTACTTACATTTTACAATCCCACAGATTTTTTACCTGTCTTCCACTACAAAATAATGTTTGATTTAGTGAGAGTCAAAAGCTGTCGCAAGCCTGTCGCAAATTTAAAATGCTGTCACAAATCTGTCGCAACTTGACTAAACTGTCACAAAACCGTCACAAAAACCGTCGTTAATAAGCTCGTAACAAAAAATACCGTCACTAATCCCGTCGCTATTTGTGTATTTTTTTGTAGTGTTCCCTATACGCACTCCACATAATTCTTACATAGTCTATTAAGGTTCTTTATACAAATTCATCCTTGTTGAATCATATGTATGTTTGCGGTATAAGAGGTGGTATAGGATTATTAGTACCGTGAGATTCCTGGTTCCGTCACCGAATCCATCTATGGCCTAAGTTCTAACTACTCCTAATATTGATGGGTTAAATAAAAACAAGATAAGTTGCTGGCAGGATTTTGATATTAATGCATTTACAAGCTAAATTAATCTCTATATATTGTGCGACTTGTATTATGAAAATGCAAAAATTATTGTAAATAATCGTCTATTATGTACTCTATTTATTTTGTTATTGGTGTCGATGGCGATATTTGGTAATAGAGGATGATACTTTGAACCTACTTTATCAAATTTGTAGAGTCAAGTTCTCAAACGAGCATGAAGCAACCATGTAGTATAGAGGTTCAAGATGAATTCATAGTAATTTGGGAACAATTGTCATGTTGATCATCATCGAAATTTCTATAATTTGTGGATAAATAGCACCTTAGGCTCCAACGCGATCCCATGGCAATTTTTTCGGCCAGATCCCAATGGTTTGTGTTTATAGGTTGTGGGCCTTAAGTTCTTCGTTCGGAGAATATTGTGTGTCGATGTGGATATTGTTCGATTAAATTTACATATATGACCCAACTATACTTTACGCGTCTATACAAACGGCCTAAAAACCCTAATTTGATCTCATCATGTAAATTTACGCAAATATCCAATCAAAACTTTACGCGTCTATATAAACGACATTAAAACCCAACTCATATCTCATTCTTAATTTCCTACTCTCTTCTCGGCGGAACTTTGGCGATCTCCGACCTACTTTCTATTAGTAAAATTAACCCTTCTCGTTAATATTTCTTTGTATAGTAATTCTAAAATTAGCAGAACGCTTGTTCTCGTAGTTATTTGATCTCCGATCTCCCCCGACATATGAGGTGATTTTTTTTTCTATATATTTTTTATTAGCTAGATATACATTTCTTGCACAAATCATCTCAAACATCTCTCTATATATAAATGTAGATCTCCTTTTATTTCGAATTTTTTCTTCTGTGATACTACTTTTTTGAGACTACTGTATGTGAAGAGACATGGCATGCATGGTAGCATACGTAAAAAAAATATTATTGTAAATAAAAATAGACCACTTTGTCAAATTTCAATTGTTCTTTCTTTATCATTCTTCATCCCTATAACATGATCATTTCCCTACTAGACTTCATCTGTAGCATTTAAAGGGCCCAAAAACAATTCGATAATTGAGGTCTTTCAATTTTTAAATTTTTACTACTGAAAATCAAAAAATAGGCACACATCTAAATTATCAATATCCATTATACGAACGAAAACAATAAACTTTACTAAAATATATACAATTAAAATTAATATTACATGCTGGTCATAGTTAATAAAGAATGTTCTTTGTGGAGATTTAAGTTTGTCGATAATTATTATATAGGCTGATTTGGTTAATTTAGTTTTTGTAAATGTGTCTGTCTTTTAAAGTCCACGTAGTGACAACTGAGCAATACTTTTAGGAATTAGTTGGGAAACTCGTTACCCCACTACTGTGGACTATATATATAAGTTTTATTCTTTTATGTAATATAAGAAAATAGGTGGTTACCCTAAATTATATTTCAAAATTAATATGCCCTATTAAGTAAGGAGGTCAATTCTATGCTTGTAGAATTGGGTCATGCAGCCGCTTCTGGTCAAAATGATTCAAAATCTAAATCCATGGTACATCATTGTGTAATAATACAAAAAAGCAAGGAATATACTAGTTTTAGATTTAAATACTTTATTGCCATACCGTTGTGTACTACAAATAAGGTTAAGGGTTGAATTATATAAAGTGTTGATCGTAAATAAAAGTGATGCCTATATATAGATTGGATTGATAATCGTTTGGTAATTTAAAACAATAAAATACCTAAATAAAAAGAGAGATGTAAAGCAAGTTAAAGAGTGAACATAAATGGGTTTCCGTTCTCTCACAATGTGTAGTTTACCTTAGAGTTGATATATGAGAATGAGAGACAAGCAAATTAGCTTTCTTTTAATACGGAATATGGTATATTTTTAATTAGTTCAAGTGATTCTTGAAATATTATCTAATGACTGTTATGATATGTAATCAATCCAACACTCATTACATAAGATTTTAAGAATCAATTGAATTAATTTAAAATATACCATATCCCGTATTAAAAGAAAGTTAATTTGCTTGTCTCTCATTCTCATATATCAACTCTAAGGTAAACTACACACTGTGTGAGCAGAAGAATGGAATCCATTTATCTCCACTCTTTAATCTGCTTTACATCGCCCTTTGTTTTATTGTGTTCAATTAGCAAACGATTATAAATCCAATGTATATAGTAACATAGGCATCACTTCTTTTTACTATCAACACTTCATATAATGCAACCTTTAACCTTATTTGTAGAGTAGAACAACAGTATGACAACAAAGGGTTTAAATCTAAAATAAGTATATTCCTTGCTTTTTTGTATCATACTACACTTATAATGCACCATGGATTTGGATTTTGAATCATTTTCTGAGTGATGATGAAGTCCAGAAATGATCATGTTGTTATCAAATTTAATCCTACAGGAAAAAAAGCAGTTTTAGTAGTTATGAAAAGGCAATCCTCCACCCCTTCCCCAATCAGATCTCGTATCGACTTGATTCTTGGCCTAAGTATCACAACACACATAAAATTAAGCCATTAAATTTTATTTTCATTCTCATCAGTAATTCATAGATTTGATCGACTACTTTTTAGTCAAATCTATTTTTTATTTTTTATTTTTGAAGATTAAACGACCGTATATTGATAAATGAATATGTACAATCACCGAACAAACAATTACAAGAAATTACATTACATGATAGGCTATGAAGCTTAATCGCCAACAAAGTTCGGGCTAAGCTTCCAATGTCTACTAATAAACATATTTCTACGATTTTTAGTAACATTACTTAACTTGTTCATGTTATTAATTACATAAAACTCAATGATTCTAAAAACTTGTCCGGGACTAGACTTCATTCCTTCGTTAATTCTAGCATTGCGGTCCCGCCACAAACTATATACCGTTGATGCGAGTAAACACTTTCCTAGAGTGGCGGATGTCGATTTTCCTTTGAAAACTTCACCTGACCAATTAACTCACTCGTTCCAAGTCACGCACGAGCCCATAAATCCAGCTTTTGAACAACCGATAGTCCACACTCTTTTAGAAAACTCGCATTGAAAAATTATGTGGTTTACACTTTCCGCATTTTTTAGACAAAGCGGACATCCATTAATTCTAACAAGCCCCATTTTTTGAAGACGATCAAAAGTTGAAATCCTATTCAAAACGGCTAACCAAAGTATGAAATTACATTTTGGAGGTGAGATTCTTGCCCACACCACGTGGTGCCAAGAGACCGCCTCACTTTTTTTGCGTATAAAATCCCTAGTCAAATCTATTTGCATATACAGAAATGCGATACTGATCCAAACTTTATGTATATTTTTAAACCATCTAGTTGATTAAGTGTAACATCAAACCAAACTAAAGTACTTTGTGATCAGTAATAAATTATATTATCTAACAACTCGAATGAAAATTGTAGTAAAACTTTCAGATAATTTTTTCTTTCTAATTTTTATCATTTCATATGTTCTTTAATTTTGTTTTCAGGTGAGGGTTGACTGTGTTACGATGATAGGCGACATAACAAAGACAAGAACCAAATTTAGAGATGATGTTAACAGGACTACGCTTCCGGAAATTGTTCAAAATCTCATTATCATGATTTCTAGTGCTAGCTGTAAAGAAAAACGGAAAAACACCTCAAAAAAAGTGACCGACTTTAACAGTGGAAAAGGCTACGTATCAAGGTAGCGTGTGTTTTTACCTTCTAATATCTAGGGTATGGGGTCGGGGTTATGAGCGTGTTCTAATTAGATGACGGTCGGACTAACAACACAAACTGAATTAGACTAATCTAATACCACACACCAATATTACAAATGCACTCAAAAAGTATTTATTGTAGTGATCAAAAGATGCAACTAAACAAGTTAAAGCGTACGCGTCTAAGAGAATGTGGAGTGTCAATACAAGTGTAAAAAGGAAACACTTTTAATTTGTTTGAGACGGGAAAAAACATTTATTACTATACTCAACTGAAATGCAAAAAACTGATAGAAAGGAAAAATAGTACAAAAGTCGTGCATGAACCAATTTCTCGTCTTTTTCTTTTTAATGAACTAATATGCCAAATTTAGTTACACATAATTCCAAATTCCATTAAAAAAGGTTAGATATCATAAATTCAAGATTGATAAACACCAAAAGCTTTTAATTGAAGTCAATGTTTTTTCCCAACTTTCAAGCCCAAAATTAATTGTAACGGATGAACAAGTCGAATGAGGTTTGAATACTACACATTTCTATGCCTATATATATTGCCTGTATATGCATGTGCTTTATCATGTTTGTTATGTGCTTGCATTTCTTGTGAACTCACAGCAGATAATTAGAGTGGCATAATATAAATTTTACAAGTGTTTTTTGAAATTTTCCATTTAAGCATTGATTTCTTTTTTTGTCTATAAAAATTGATCAGCATTGGATTTTCTCTGTATTTGCATGTCACTGTGAAAGTTTCGATCTATTAAAAAGTTATTAACTTTTGCTAGCAAAATCCCATTATTCCTTGATTACCCGGTCTCCATAAAATAATCAGCATTTGGTTAAAGCATTTTTTTTGCAATCCAAGCTTGAGCTAAAAAAAAATCGTTAGAAATATATGCGGTTTTCTTCTACTTTGGTGTTGAGAAGAACCAAATTTCCGAAACACCTCGAAATTTTCTCTTAACTTCTCCATTTTTATTTCAATCAGCTTTCGTTTTGGGATTTTGTTGTGTTTTTCCGAGCGGAATAGAATTTATCGGGATTTTTAGAGGGTATATTTGAGTTTTTTTCGTTCCACGAAAATGACTTCTTCAAGATGTTGTAACGGTGAGCTAAAGAGAGATCTAGAAGCTGCTGGTTTGAATTTGCTTGTCCTCCCAACTTCACTTAAGAAACTCTCCAAACTCCTTCAAGTAATTATTCGCTTTCTTTTCCGGAGACTTTTTTTTTTGTTTGGCTGCAGATTTTAAGCAATTCTGATGGCTTTTGTGGGGTTGAGAAAAAGCTAGGCCCAATTTATAGTTTTTTCAGGCTGAAAAATTGAAAATCTTTTGCTAACAAATACAACCTAGCTTTTAAGCAACAAACCAGCGGAGCTTAAAAAATGCAACCAAACAAGACCTTATATGTACGAACACACACAAACACAAACACCAATATAATTGGACACATACAAAAACAGTTTTTAAAGATGATTTAATTTTGATGGTTAATTGCATTATCCATTTAAGTAGATGATATTTCCGGTTCATTGCAGATTAATCCTGTAATCTATTGCTCTCTAGAGTCTCTACACCAATATAGATAACTTTTAGATAGTGTTGGTTGAAGTGTATCTCTAATCTTGTTTCTAAACACGTGGTCAAGATTACTGGATATATATTATGTTCCAGAAAGTGTTCTACTAGTGTGGCTTTTTTGATGCGCATAATGTTCTAGCATACCAAATGTTTTTAGGGTTAATTGAAAAAACAAGTACGAATTTACAACAACTTCAAAGATTCCATAAAGAGAAACTATAGATACTCTCCTATTGAAGGATTACTAACAAGAGCTTCAAGTCCTGCTGCTATTCGATAATTTGAAATTTCTAGGCAGTTTAGTCCCTTTAATATGACAGGATGATATGTACTTTGTAACTCAATTCTTAATATATATTGGTATTTAAACAATTAGCTTTCTTATAGCACTTTTGATGTTTTTCAGTTTTAATCTTTTTACAGAAACTTGAGCGTCTATTATCCATGGTGGATCAAGATCCACCCTTGGATGTACAAGAAAGCCTTTACCCGGTCATGAAGGCACTGATCACACAAAAGCTATTGTGGCATCCAAATTTGGATATCCGAGTTTTTGTGGTGTCATGCCTCAGTGAAATAACAAGAATAACTGCTCCAGATGCTCCTTACGACGATGCTAAAATGAAGGTATCTGCTCACTTTCTTTTCTATAGTTTTGGTAAAATGTAATATGTGCGATGATTGCTGATTGCTGATTCTTTTAATGAAATGATTCAGGAGATATTTCTTGTGACCAGAAGAGCACTCAATAAATTATATGGTGCTTCTGGTAATGTTGTGAAGAAAATTGTTTCGATTCTTCACAACATTGCTAAGGTCCGTTCATGCTCGTTCATGCTGGATCTCGAGTGTGATGAAATAATCCTCGAAATATTTGAACTGTTTTTTGGGGTTATCGGGTAAGAACTCTTTCTCTGTGATTCATATTATTCTTCTGTGATGAATGGTTAATGATTAACTGATTACACATTTGCAGGTCTGATCTTCCCCAATCAGTAGTATTAGATATGGAGACGATTATGACCTTAGTCATAGAAGAAAGCCACGATATCTCCTCAAATCTTCTAACTTATCTCCTCAACAGTGTAAGGAAGGAGACTCGGGTAAGTTCACTTACTCACCAACTTCCATTTTTTCTGGTATTTTGTGTTTGAAATTCTTTTAATAATATTAATTACAATATAATTACATTCTAGGAATCTATGCCTTGTTCATATGAGCTTGGAAAGGGCATTTTGAAAAGATGTTCTGGCAAACTAAAACATTGTTTGCCAGAATTAGTCCGATCCGCAGAAATCCCTTTGAATGAACTTCCGAAAATAGTCTCCTTCATATGTCAAGACTCACTAGAAGAAGATCCCTTGGTATGTGTACATCTTTTTCCTTATGTGACTAAAAATAACTGTTTCCCATTCTGTAATCTTTTTGTCGGAAAAAAATGATTGATTTCGAAAATATCTTATCTTATCTTGAATACTTCTCTCTCTCATAATATATTTAATCAAATTGGTTTGAAGTACCAAACCAAATTAAGTGGCAAAATGGCAATAAAAGGAGTGCCAAGGCCGAGCTCAAAGAAAAGAATCCGTAAGCCAAACTCTTTGATGATGCCAGAAGAAGGGTACACTCTTCCCACGAGGAGTGGAGAGGAAGAAATGGGGGAACGTAATGTCAAGGTATATATCCTTACAAACATATTATTCTTTTAATTTTTTCTCGCACTTGTTCTCGTTTTATTAATGTGATGCTTTGGATTCAGGTTTCGAATAGGCCTCTATATATTAACAAAGAATATGGTGAAGAACAGGTTGGCAGGAAGATAAGGGTTTGGTGGCCATCGAATAAAGCGTGAGTATTCCTCACAATCCGGATAAAATAATTTCCATTTTCTGGCAAAAAAAAAAACTAAGCAAGTTCTACTTTACAGGTTTTCTGAAGGTCCCATTTCGGCGTTTGACCCTTTATCGATGATGCACACGGTGAGATTCCAATGAGAGACTTGTTAACTTTCATCTTCAAAACTATGTATATTCAAAGATCATTTTTCTTTTGTAATCAACTGTTTATAAACCCTCTGGATTTATTCCAGTTTATTCATGATAATGGGGAAGAAGAAATGTTAGACCTTAGGGAAGAGCGATGGGAACGGATCTAGACCATGACACTAGGAGGTGGGTATCTGAAAATATGAGTTGTACTAAACCCTTCACTGTCATTATTTGTTTTATTTTCTCCATTTACGAGTTTGCTATAATTAGGTTACTTGGTCACACTTTAATAAATTATCACATTCAAAAACTAAGGTTGATACTGTTAATGTAGCATGGCTAGAGCATATGAGGTTCGACGGGCTCGTAACGTGGGGCTTATTTGGCTCCAGCTCTTGAGCAAATAAGCTGGTTTTGTTTGTGGTTGAGGTAAAAGTGGGGTTCATCCAGCTTTAACTACTTAGCCTTTTCAGTCCAAAAGAATCAGAAAGTTCGCAGATCACTCGAATGCAGTTTAGCTTTTAAGAAACAAAAGATGAGCTTAAAAACTCTAACCAAACTAGATCTTTGTATGATCGTGGACTGTACGGGACAAGCAGCCATGTGGAATGTTCTCTTCCCACTTCATTTCATTGTAATCTACAATTTTGAGGAAAGGATATAAGGAGTATTTAATAAGTTTTCTTTAAACAAAACCAAGTGGCAGATAGCCTTGCAAAAAAAGGCGCTCAAGGGCAGAATGAGACCTTTATTTTCCCTAGAGAACTTTCAAGTGATACGTACGCAGTATATTGGCTGGATCAAAAGCAAACACCTTACCTCAGAGGGAGTGTTTTTGTTTACTAATATTGAGCTAATGATGCACAATGGCTGAAGCTAACGAGTAGATTTTCTGTCCCTCAACTAAGATTTTGGTTTACAAGATCTTTTCCTGCTAATGATGAATTTTTTCTGAAGCTTTTGCATATAAGACCCCATACTTTGGGGCCTTTACAAGTTACTAGCTTTTTATAAAGCATGATCACCTTCTTATTCCCAGAAGACTACAGCTGCAGCATTGAAGAGCCCGGTTTTTCTTACTCCCAGACGACTATAGCTTTTGGGCAGTTTTTTCTTTTATATGGAAGGCTTTTGCCTTTGTTTCTATACTGATTGGCACTTTTATTGATCTTAATTTTGAGTTTTACTGGAATAATCCCCTTGCGTTTCCTCTGTTTTGGTAAATGTGCATACCAACCGGGTTGGTGATTTGTGAAGTGTCTCAAGACACCTCTGCTTTGGCAAGTTTAAATCTTGACGAACCTCTCATATCTGCATTCATTTTGTTTACTAAACATGATAAGAGGTGAGGGTAGCATTAGGAAAGTTTCTCAAAATAAAGATTCAATAAAAGTCTTGCTTTCTCAGGTTTTGTCTGTAATTTCCCTTTGTTTGGTTAACGGTTTTCTTTTGTAAGACATTTCAGTTATTTTATATAAGTTTGTTCAGTGTTTAAAAAAAAAAAATAAGTTTTCTTTGAACAGTTTTCTCCATGTAACTCCCATTCGTAGGGTTTAGGAAGTAATACAATGGTGTAAAATCGACGTCTTTGCTTGTCGATATTTTTTTCTTGAGGTCATAGAGAATTTACCCATCAAATGATGTAATGTAATAAGTGTTTTAAAAAGCGCTAAGTGATCAAAGCGTTTTTACGAGAGATAAACTTAAAGCGTTCAAAGCGTAGCTTTGAAGCGTAAAACGTAAACTTTTTATAGTATAGAAATATACATGTTAGAAATATCTAAAAAAATATTCATGTTTAATATATATTTTGAAAATATCATTTAACGATTTTCTATATAAGAAAAATTAAAATATTTCATAAATAGAAAAAAAATAGGGATTTAAGTCTTTTAATACTTAAAATTTTCAAATGTTGTAGTTCGTCAAAATGAGTGATTAAGTATCACTGACATAGATGGTAGAATTTGTTAGCAATTACGTTTTTTGTGAAATTGTTTACCCTAAATCAGCGTCGTTTTCGTAGTTTTTTGGACAAATAATAATTAAAAAAAAAACTATAAGTCCTGAAAAAAGCGTAAAAAGTGTGATAAAAGCGCAAAAAACACACTAATAGCGCTTTACAAGCCAAAAGCGGAAAAGGCGTGGGTATTTTTTTTTTATCAAAGAGATTTATCGAGCTTTTAGCTAGCGTTTTAAAACACCGAATGTAATCAGCTCAGTTAAAGGGTAATAGATGCTATATAGAGTGTGATTAATATTCCTGTGTTTCTACTGCGTAACTTTTGGTAATATTCTTGCTGATATCAGATGGCTTCATGAATTTCGGATAATATTGCTGTTTTATCCTCCATATGGATGTTTTTACGTAAAAAAAAAAAACGTGGTTCCAAAGCTCTTTCGTTGTTATGACGTTTAGACTTCGATAAAATTTATTTTAGAAAATATGAAACCAAAAAGACAAAAACTGTCGGTTCAATCCGATTGTGCTCCCCCAGACCCTCAGTCGAAATCTGCTAGTCCAAGCCGAAGCATTCTGAACATGAAGACGTGTGTCTTTACTGTTCATTACAAATTACAATTGTAAAAAATATCAATACAGGTACAGCATCGTTGTACCTAGGGCCTGGACGAAAAACCGGAAAAACCGAACCGGACCGATAACCGAACCGAAAAAAACCGAAAAAGACCGAAACCGAAAAACCGAAAAAAATCCGGATCGGTTTCGGTTTTCAATAAAACCGAACCGAAAAGGACCGAAACCGAAAAAAACCGAAAAAAACCAGAAAAAACCGAAACTGAACCGGAAAAAACCGGTCCGGTTCTGTCCAAAAAATAAAAAGACCGAAGCCGAAAAAAACCGAACCGAAAAATATGCTCGGTTTTGGTTTTACTAAAAACCGAACCGAACCGGACCGAAACCAGCCCTAATTCTACTTCAAGTATTTATGCACAAATTACGTCCCTCCTCCTTGCCAATGGAGAGTACTCAGACTCTCCTTATAGTAGCCGTAGGATGGATTTAAAAATCATCTAAGGGTTGGAAATAGATTTAACAAATAAAGAAAGGAAATAAAGTAGAAAGAATAATCATCTAAAACGAAACGAATTCAATCAGGGTTGAGTTTTCTCTTATATAATTACAAAGGATTCTGCTCTGTCTTGTTTTTCAAATTGCTACAATTTAATTCAGATGGACTTGAGTTTCTTAAAGAAACTATATTAAACTTACAATGTGTTCAAGGTGTTCGTACAAATGTCTAATAGAAAAACCACCTTCGTTTTCCATAAGAAAAAAGTGTTTTATATGAAAATTTAGAATTAATCTTTGACTTCTTCAATAAAATCAATTAACATGTAGCTGATCAAAGACGTTGAATAAAAGTCTTTCGGATAACGCTTTTTGGTTTATCAGTTTCGTATTTTATCATTGTTTCACGGTCATATCCTTTTTTCTGATTTAAGATTTTCGGGTTGTGTATACACGATCGTAATGTAGCAACTTGGAAACAGCGACGAATAGTTTTTATCCCTCTTAAATCCTATTTATGTCTTCAAGTACTATTATCAAGTTCTTAATGCTTAATTAAAATATTTTATTTTTGGAAGTTCTTATCCTTTATCTATATCCATGCCTTTAAATATAATTTATTATTATATTCGTCTTTTTTATTTCTACAATTTGGTTATCAACTTATTATCTCATCCTTTTCAAAGTCCAACCATGTCTTAATTAGGACATTTTACTGTAAAATCCTGCTTGGGTTATGATAATTTATTTGTGCAGTACTTACTATCACATAATTATTAAAGTCAATTTAAGCACATTAATGTAAGACTAAACTGAGTATCGCTATGTCTATCACTGCTAAAACAAAATGAGGAAAATGACCCTATCACTGGGAATATGCGAGTTGATTTATTTTTTTGGAGAAGAGTTAAGCTTGAGAGTTGAGACACCTAAACATTTTGAGAAGATGTGATTGGAAAAGGTATTATATGAACTATAAAAATCAATACCTAGTAACATACACTCTTGAATGAGATAAATATATTAAGTATGAATATTTCCAAATGGGATGATTATATATTACACTTAGACTCTGTTTGTTTTGTTGTAAAATATGTGTAAACAAACATTTACGGACAAAATAAATTTTTCGTCCTATTGATTTATGTAAAACATTTTTTTTAAAAAACTTTTCTTACATATCCAGTAAAATAGGGGAAAACGATTGCACCGCAAATAAAATTGGAAACACTTTACGAAGTCTCTCGTTCTTTCTAATACTAGTATAGAAATTATAATTAAGTATAGGTCAACTTCCACCTAATTAACCAATAAAAATTAGAAAATTAGAAAATTCAAAAAAAATTGCAAAAAATGTTTTTTTTAGTAAAAAACTGAAATAATAAAAAAAGGCTGAAAAAGCTAAAAGAAAAGTCAATATTATATTACTACGTATATATCTATCTTGTTGAAAATTTATGTATATATCTATCAACGTTCTATCTTTTATACTTATGATTTTATGAGTTTATAGGTTAAAAATTTATAAGTTATAAGTTATTAGTTATTGCAAGTGACGTATATAAAATAAAATACATGTCCAGTTAAGATTTCTTACGCACGTTGAGACTTTTACCAAACAACAATTTATTGTTAAAAAAACAATTTGTAAAAAGAAATAAAATCAAATTTGAGTTTGTATAAAAAATTAGATGGAATTTTTTTATGCACTAATCGCTGGTAAAAAAAATGCAAACAAAAGTTTTTATTGTAAACAGAAAGATTTTCCCAAGGTAAAAGTTTTAAAGACAAACATTTCCGTGCATATGCCTTTTTGCAAATATCTTACACTTATTGCTGATTTTTGGCCAACTAAATTGACTGGTTAATAGTGGGTAAGAATTCCATTGAATCTATCATTTGCCATCACAATAACAATATACACTACAAAATAATGTTGATTTAGTAAGATGTTGATTTAATAAGGATAAAAAAAGTCAAAAAACTTTCACTATTTCAAAACATCGTCACAAACCTGTCACTATTTGAAAAAAGCGTCACAAAATATCACAAAAGTTGTAATTAATAAACTCGTAACAACAAAAGCTATCACTAATACTGTGATTATATATGAAGAAACATGCACAGTGGTAAATAAACTTGGGGGGGAAAATGACATGGCAAATTTACAGCAATACTACCAGATTATATTCCCACTCAAAAGGACCTTTTAAATTGGACGATGATGAAGAAAAGAGGAAGATGCACTATGGTAGGTGATGGTGAGCTCAAGGAGAAGACTCAACTACTTGAAAGACTTTTAAGTACTTTTTAGTTAGTCAAAAGTTGTTATCCACATTTGCTTATAATATAATCAGTGGCAGAAGCAGTATTGTGAAATGAGCGGCTAATTTTCTATTAATTTTTTTTTACATTTTATATAATTTATTTTACGGAATAGGGATTGAAACACTAAAATTTAAAGGTTTTCATTAAAATACATAGGAAAAATCTATTTTTTCATTATTTTTTTTCAAAATATGGGGGCTGCAGACTCCGACTATCCCTACCTAGTTACTTCTTTGCTTATAATGTTACTACGGTAAAACCTTTATATACCCATTTTGTTGGGACCACAATAAATTATTAATATAAGAAGGTTATTCTTAAGTGTAAGTTACATATAAATCATTTTTTTAAAATAAATAAATTTATAAACATAATATAAGATACATGTACCACATTAATAGAAACAAAACGTAAAACAAAATTTTAGTTTTAAACTTCTTAGAAAACAAATACACGTATTTAACAATGTGTAACCATGCAAACAGATGCGAATAATGATAGTATATTAGTATAGAAACAGAAGGTTTCATGCCAACAAGCTTGACCATGCGTGCCATTTGCCAATATCATTATTGAGTTGCAAGATGTGTTCATGTGTACATGCTATTACGTATATACGAGTTATAAGATGTGATAGTAACGAAAATATTAAATTATTGTCACAAATACTTAATACAAGTATTTTACATCATTGTAAACCTAGTGAAACGATATATATATATATATATATATATAATATGAAATGTCAATTTATTAAGAAGGTGAATTTATAATCAAATGGACCCAATTTTTTTTAATTTTTACGAAATTTGACAATAGAAAGTTTATTCTTATTTATAACTGACCCGAGTTGGAACCGAGATTTTTTATGACTATAGAGAGTTTATTCCTATAGAGTATTATTATAAAAATGTTTTACTGTGTAATGATAACTCACTCTCAGTTTTAGGCCAATGAAATCCCTTAAAAGAAAATCAATTTAAATACTATCTACGAAAATATGAAGATAACAATTTGTGATTAAAAAGTAAAACAAAGTTCATGTATTATTCATTATTCAGCTTCGAAAACCGGTTATGATTAGCGCTACTAAACTCCCTCATTCATCAACATAAAGGCGTTACTAAACAATGAGGAGAATTCCTAATTTTAACTAATCTATCAATCGATATCTGCGTTACTAACTCTGTGAGGCAATTGCATGTTAATTATATCCTCTCTCGGTAGAGTATGTCTTTCCGTTTCTCGACTCTCCGGAGTTGTTAGCGCGAGTAAATGCGTAGCCTCCTTATTTTTCCGGAATACCAAATATGCAATGGCCGCTAAATAAATCAACATCCCCGAGAACCCTAGTATTCCACAGAAAACTTTGCCCACGGTCTGTATATGACTCTTCAAAAGCAGCTTTATGAATTTGGTAGTAAGGTAGTATATGTTTATTCCCATAATTAAGGATCCAATAGCCCAAGTAGTTGCTGAAATCTGGATCATAAATCAATAAAAAACAATGAAAATATGAAAAAAAAAACATGAGTAATGGTATTCATACAACTCGTGCACAACTTGTGTACTCCATGTGATACAAATATTATCGTTCTTGTTGAAAAAATATCGATACACCATTTCAAATCACTCGCATATGAAGTGCATCAGTTGTGCACAAGTTGTGTATTTAACATTATTCATAAAACATTAATTGTATAAGCCTAAAGTAAAAAGTTGTGACTTGATTCGAAAGATACCGCGATTGAATTGACATATATTCCCATCTTCGCCTTGCTACTTGTGAATTTGAGCAGTGGAATAAGGGCAAATGGGAGTTCAAATGATAAAATCATCTGGCCAACAAAACCAAGTCATTAGTTAGCTACGAGAAAAAAAAATCCATGGCTTAAACTTTCAAGATTCTAAATAGCTTGAGTTCGAAGTTTAGATAAAACTAAAAGAAAGCATGTCAATCTAGAAAGAGCTTGGATAATTCTAATACTAACCGAAGCAATAATAATCAATTGTCCAGCTCCAGAAGAACCACCAATGAGTGCGACAATTAGACTTGGGACTATAGCTAAGCATCGAGTCAAGAAGTTACGAATCCATGGCTTTAATCGTAAGTCAAGAAAACCCTGGGATAATAAAAAAGATTAATGTTAACACAATTTGTGCATAACTAGTGCACTACACGTGGGATTGATTCGAATGGGTGAATCAGTATTTTCTAACAAAAATTATAAAATTAATATAGAGTGCATGAATATCATTACTCAATAAAAAAAAAATAAGAAGGAATTAAGGAGATAACAAAATCATATGAAAATGTATGTTACATTTTTAATATTAGAAAAAATTGAGATTGTTTTCGTACCTGCATGACATATTGCCCAGCATATGTTCCAGTTATGGTGGAACTCTGTCCAGATGCTAATAAAGCAATAGCGAAAAGCTTTGAACTCCAACTGCCTAAAACATTCTGCAATAGCAAAATTATTCATGTAATCGAGTAGGTATGAGGGTTTTCGAACTGCAATTTTGAAGCAAATAACCAAAACTTCTGAGGTTGAGAAAGGAAAAATCTAATCTCATCAAGCTTAAAGCTTCCAGATTTTTAAGGTGATCAACCAAATGTAGTCCAGAATTAAAGTAAAATAACAAAAAACCTTAGCTTAAAATCTGAAAACAAACAAGGACCTGTTATTATGTTATATCGATAATAAACTGAATGGAAAATTAGTGGACTCTAAAGTTTATATATATAGTGCGTGTTTGACAACAACTTTTTCTCTTAGTTTTTTTAGCTTTTTCTTAAAAAGAAAGCTATGGGTATTTAGTTTATTAGCTTCTAAAAAGCTAGAGTTTAGGTCAAAAAGACTTAAAAAGTCAAAAGCAAAAAAGCTAGGAATTTACGGATTTTTTTCTATATTTTCACTCAAAAGTTACAAATATACAAATTTTTTAACGAAATATGTTTGTAAATTTACAAGTCGCTTGCAAGTTAGTTTTTTTTAATTGACTTAACAATAAAAATAAATTAGAAGGAACTTATAAGCCACAAAAAAAACTAAGTTGGTGCTAGTAGATTCTGGAAGCAAGCTTTTTTCCTATTTCTTTTTTTAAGAAGCTTTTTGACACAAAAAAAGCCATTGCCAAACGTGCCCATAATTGGACATTTCATGTACCTTAAGTAAAAAGGAAGCTGTGTTCAAGTCCAAGTCTTTGCAACTATTCTGATCCTCTGAGCTCAAAGTTGAGGAATGGCAAACTGCTCCGCTAACTGAGATGACCGATACATTTATGAGAAAAGCTATCATTAGAGCAAAACCACTCTCTATCATGTAAAATCTACAAGCCTCCTGTAAATATAAGAATATAAATAAGTGATTATTCTACTCGATTTTATAATCTTAATATCCACTTCTGCCTTTGTTGGATGAGCGATTGTTATTGTACTACAGAATAACCTCATGCGTTTAGACATTGTTTGCAGCTTTTCAACTCAAGTTCTTTCCTTTGAGCCTTTCTGGTTTTTAGACTGAAAACTAGAAGCATTGAAGTTGGATGAACCTATCTTTTTCATTAAACTAAAAAAATTAGCTTATGTTTTAAAAGCTGCAATCAAACAAGCCTTAGATTTAACAAAATATATAGTATATTAAAATCAGTGAACATGTTTCTGCAAGAGACTTCTCGATATAGAATACATGAAAGTTAAATCATATTTGGTACTCAAGAAAGCTTGTATATTTACTCTGATGCCACCGACAGATCGTGGTATTTTCCTCGAGAGGACCAAAGCAGAATGGAGAAAAAGATTATGCCTGAGGAAAGGAAAAAAGTCAATAAATACTTAAACTATGGAGGAAACAGGCCCTTATAAGTTGTAACTACAAAAGTAACGAATTCAAAATAAAAAAGACAAAGACAAAGCTTACGGCATAACCATAGCACCAAGTAGTGAAATTGCGAGACCGGTAGCACCGTCTCCTTTAAGTTGGGGAACAAAAAGCCCATTTAATACTTCTGAAGAATGAGGCTTTGAATAACCAAGCTCCGCAAGAAAACATCCAGCAATTGTGAACACCAAAAATGCAATCAAGAATTCAAGTTTCCTTACCTGCGGAATAAACAGGATTGATTTTTACCCAAAAAGGAAATGTAACGAAGACAAGAACACAATTCCTGTATATTCGCCCATCATATAAGGCCTTGTTTTGTTGTAGCTTTGATGCTTTGCTCTTCTGTTTAAAAAATTGATTGCATTTAGTTTACCAGCTTCAAAAGCTGAGATTTTACATTTGCTCGGAAAAACCAGAAATTTTAAGCTCAATGAACCTAGTTTCTTTTAAAATCTTAAAACTTCAGCTTATTTAATGTAAATGCTGAACACAGAAAAAGCTCTTCGCTTGCATCTTTTCTTTTGCAATCAAGATATATATTACCCCGTATTGTTGTAATGCGAGAAGCATCAATGTGCTGAGGCCCGTGAGAAGGACACCAATCCAGACAGGAATTCCAAATAGCATGTTTAAAGCAAATGCCGTCCCAATAACTACGAAACATTATTCAAAGATATTAAAATATGACATGACAAATACTATTACTGTTAAAATTGGTATAAAATGTGAAACATCAGGAATTTCATCTTTGCATCTCAATCTTAATAGTAATGTTTCACATGTTGTTATAAGGAAGTCGAACACTAGATATAATTTGGACAATTAGATACTAAAGATGGTTATTCCAGAAATTCAAAAAGTTGAGATATTTTGGTCAATTATATGCTAAAGATAATTATTCCAGATAACGCAATTAAAATGGAGAACATTTACAAGCAACTTTCACAACAGAAATAGAACTCATACCTTCAGGAATATCACAGGCAACTATTGAAATTTCGGCAAGAATCCATAAGATGAAATTCGGCACTTTTGAATACTCTGCTCTACAATGTTCAGCCAAATGCTTTCCTAGAAATTCAGTATTTAAGACTCAAATTGTAACGATAACTTAAAACGAAAGTGGATGAAACACAAATAAGCAACATCTACATTGTAACATGTCAGAAAAGCGAAAAGCATACCGGTGACAACCCCTAGATTTGCTGCAAGAGATTGGATGATAAGAGCAGCACATGAAGCGACTAATATAATCCATAATAACTGCGGAACAGAGACAAGTTCATGATTTTTTTATTCTATATTACATTTTTAACAATTGAGTTGCTCAAATTGAACTTATGTTTATAGTAGAATTTTCGGTCATATCAGCAGAAAGAAAAAATTCATACCCCGTATTTGTACAGAGCTCCTGCTTGTAAGTCCGTTTCAACTGCAAGTTACAAGACTAGGAGATTAAGTAATTTTTACATAAGAGTACGAGAATTACGGGAAATTAATAATCATCGTTCTTACAATTTCCAGGATCAATGTAGGCAATGGAGACAAGAAATCCAGGACCCATGTAAGCAAATAAGTTTTTCCAGCTCTTTTTCTGTATAGTTGACAAAAACTAAATAAATCTTGAACTTACAAAAATTTCAAATGCTAGTTCACAATCACATGATTTAGGCACTTGTTCCAGATATAAACCACTAGCTAGTATGTTCTAAACATTACTAATTTAAATGTTTCATGGTAAAACTGAAAAACAGACCAATATATCTCTTGCCTTAACTCTTCACAATTGACCAAGTTTTATTTAGAACATCTAATTACTCTATCAAGGTGATTTTTAAAGGACCTACGGGTCCGGATAATACTCAACCGGGACGTAGGCCCGTCTAAAGATGAATCCTGCTCTGCAAACATTTCTTGTGGACCTCAAGCCAAATATCATCCGTATGGACCGTAAAGATCTACAAAGACAAAACTAGAATGGTATGGAAGCATTTTTCAGTGCGGCCTCTTCGCTGGAAAAACTATGTTTAGCTTTGTTTGGTGGCAGCTTATAAGCTCTACTTATTTGCTGCGTTCTTTCAGTACTGCATTCGGCTAAAAATCTGTACTGCTGTCTGCTTTGTTTGGTTCCAATACAGTCCATTAAGCTGGACAAATTTTGTTTCCCAATCTTAATATATCCAGCTTATTTGCTTTGCTTAAAAGGTGCAATCAAACAAATCCATATATAACTTCTTCATGTTACAATGACAAGTTGCCACTCTCAATATCCTTTGGGTTTGGGATGTTTCAATTTTATTCATCCTTCGCAATAAAAAGTAAACTAGTGTTTCTAAGCAATTCTCACACGACTAGTCGATTTATTCTACTAATTAAGACTCCCAATAGAGTCACAAGAATGTAAAGGTCAGTGATACAGTGTTTCTAATCAATTCTCATACGAAATAAAATAGATTACTCATGACACCAAATAAAACTAAAAGCATGTTATTCCATGTTTCAATATTATACAACAATTATACTCACATCAGGAACAACAATCTGATCAGAGTCCAAATTCTCCATCAGAGGCTGACTCGAGGAGCTTCGGTTTCCCGTGCTCGCTATGAATTGTGGCTGTGTTAGACCCGGACCACTCGCCATTTCTCCTTCTTATCTGTTCCAAATGCATCATAATCAACAAAAACAAAAGTTTCCAACTTGTTCAAAAAAAAATTTATCCTATATATCCACTATTTCTATTATCTAAACATTAAACAAAATACTACTCCCTATTACTGTTCTGACACACACAAACACACACACACACACACACGAAATCATATTTTCATTAACAACATAAAATGTTTTTTTTGTTATAAACAAAATTTTACAATTTTTTTTATTAACAACAATACTACGTAATTATATCCACAGTATGGCAACTGGCAAGATGAACAAAACAATTTTATACTAGTATTTGTATGCACTGGACAAAACATACAATCTTTGTTTGTAGGGGTAAAAAATATAATAAAAGGAGACTTATCAGAGTGCACATCCATTGCATCTAAAAGTGTAGAAGATAAGATTTGTGTATGTGTGTGTATGTGTATGTGTATGTGTATGTGTATGTGTGTGTTGGTGTGTGAGAAATAAATATATTTAACATAAGTAATATGTAAATTGAGCAGCATGACAAAACAAAAGTGGTGTGCATGTGTGTGAAAAAGAGAGAGAAAAATAAGAGAGATACATATTGTAAAACCTAAGGATAGGGTAGAAGAGAATGCAGATATTGGACCTATATATAAATATCAGTAATCATTGTTCCGCCTTTGCATGATACGTAGTGATATACAGATATAATCTCGATAAATAAACTTAATATTTTTTTTAAAATTTAAATATCGAATGATTAAATATAATTAATTAACAATCGTATATAAAGAGTAACGTAACGTTTTACTCTTATAAAAAATACACAACGATTTTGTTTGAAATATAAATGTGTGGAAAATAACATTTTTTAAGTTATTTATGTATTTGAATTGAGTGATGTCATTTAAGAGTAATTACAATATTAGAGTGATGATATTTTTTGAAAATTTTAGATAAAATTGGACAACAGATTAACTTATATTAATAGTATAATTGCACGATGTGTGTATACATATATACAAAAAATGTTATGCTTTTTTCTTTAGTTAGTTGAAAATTTTATGCCATGGTTGCCACCTCATCCTGGACTGAAAATCTGAAACGTATTTTTGGAGATTTGTATTTTCTTGAGATTACACTAATTTTTATTTTTGTAATCTTGAGATAATTAATTGCTGTGATTGTTAGTTTGTTACACTAGGGAGATGTGGTCAATTTAGTATTGTTGAGAGATTACTTAAATTCAGGAAGCAAAAATTAATTGTACCTACTATTCATTTTTTTTTTCTTTTTTCTTGTCCTTTATATTTTAAAAAAAGGGCAAGCGAAATATAATGAAAATTTCCAAAACTTATCTATGTTTGAAAAATGGGATAATTTTCAATGTACTTGTTTAGCAGATTAAAAATTATTTCATATAAAAAAATCAGTTAATCAAATTAGGCTATAATCGTTAATTCAGCTTACAGTAAACTATGATTAGTAAAATAAATTGTTGTAAAATATCAGTTACAAGTCTGAAAATATATTATTATTTAATAAAAAAACATAGAGTATTTTTTTAATACTTTAGAACAACAACGTGAGAACATTATGAGTTCGTACATAGTTAAGTACTTAATTATCAAAAAAACATAGTCAAAATCTTTCTTAAACTCTGCTCATAGCATCTAATATTGTATCCCTTATGTTTTTCTTACTTTTTCTCTTTATATTTTACTTTCCCTGTCCGATTACGTCCATATCTCAGAAGTTAAAATATAAAATTTGGTCAAAAAAGTAAGAAGTGAAAAGTAAAAAAGTAATGAGCTCCTTAATGAAAATCCAGATGATTTGGATTATATTGTGTTTTATTTCATCGTATTTTTATTTCTCTTCTTCTCTCAATTTTGTTTACAAAGTTGATGCGTCTTTTTCTCTTTTCCAATTCGGTGTGATGGTCCATTCTTATTTTGAATGACGGAATATCATATCTCATTCTTGAGTCACGAAACATCGATCATCTCTTTAATCTCTATGTACATGGTAAAAGATGAAATTGTAAGTATATTCATTTTGTAGAAAATATCATAAAGAATCGATCATCTTTATAAAGAAAAGGGATAAGGCGAGAGATATAGATAAACTAGTAAAAATTACTCACGCGTTGCATGTGAGACGCGTAATAACATAAATCTCGTATTATATTTTATTTTGAACATAATATTCAGATTTTGTATTATTTATTGTAGTTATGCAGGTTAAAATGAATTGTTAATTAATTTATACTACATTCGTAATTAGTAACATATAGTGAGAACAAATTATTAATTAATTACATTAAGCACATTGGTAATTATTAAAATAGAGTGATTGTATTTTTTGAAAAATTAAACAAAATTTGTCAGGTTTAAATTTTCTTGAGTTTAGTTATATTAATGGTACAACGATAAAAGGAAGATAAAAAGGGAGAGTATAATCAAACAAAATTAATAGATGGAGGGGTAGAGAGAGGAAAGTTATAAGAGATTTTAGGAATATTTTAAAAAAAATATATGTGATCTGTCTAATTAATTTCAACATGTATCCATTATTAAACAATAATCCAATTTTTAATCTAGTGTAATTAAGGCAATAGCAACGTAATTATTACTAATTTACTCCAACAACATTTCGTTCATTAAACAATCTAGGAGTGGACACTGGCGGATAGGGACGGATTGAGATCAATCCTAACCTAACTGGTAAAAAAAATCGTGGGACGGATTGAGACGAGTTTGTAAAATTTAAATCTCAAACTAACTCAACCTAATCCGTTACAATTAAAACTTCAACCCAACTCAACCCATTATAATTAAAATCTGAACCCAATCCAACCCAACCCGCAAAATAAATTGCGTGTTGGGTTTGGTTTAATTTTTAAATTTTTATTTTGGTTTTTTATTTTTCATAATTTGTATAATTAACTTAAATTTTAAAATACTGCTACTTTGTTTGTTTACTTCTTCGGTCACTTAAGTATTATTATTTTTAATTTGAGACATAAAATCTAGTTTATTTAAGCTAAGTACAGTACTTGATGATAACAATTTAAAATTATTAATTTTAGTTTATCTGATCAATTATTGGGGGACAAATATTAGCGAAAAATACTAAATTTATGTTCATATTAATTTCAATTTGTAACATTGGAATTAATTAATTGAAACCCAAAAACTGCTTTCAATCATCTTTAATTCTGAATAATTTGATTTTTTTTTGCGGAAACCTAGAAGATTTCAAGCAGGCTCAAATGCTTGATTCAGACCTGATGGAACAACATTCTTTACAGAACGATTATAAAAAAAAATGAGTCCTCTAATTATTATTATTTTAGTGTGGAGTTTATTAAATAATGAAATGATTGGGAATTTTTAAGAAATGGGTAAAAAGTTAGTCCATCTTATCAAATTGGAGTTTTTAGATACTTTCATAAAATCTGAATAATCACTTTTCAACTATATATATATTTTTTAATAATTTGATAGGTCTTGCTAACTTGTATCTCCAGAGCATATGTTTAAGTATTTAATGTGTACTTGAATAACTAATAAGCAATTAATATGTACTCCAACTAAAAACCCACCCTTGCCAATCATCCGATAACTCATTTTATGAAAAATTGCACTTGTATTTTCTTAATTAAATTAGGCAAATACTAATATATGCCCCGGGCATATGTTAACTTTCCATTTCCAATAGTATTTGACTATATAATCATGTCATTTATTATGAATATTATTAGTGGTGGGCAAAAAATCCGTAAATCCGTCCCGTAATCCAACCCGCATGGATTAGGGCGGGTTGGGGTGGGTTGAATGTCCAAAAAAAATCAATCCGTCCCGTCCCAATCCGCTATATATTTTGCGGGTTGGGTTAGGATTGAGGTTCACAAACCGCGGGTTAATCCGTTTCAACCCGCAATATATATATACACATTATGTGTATTTTAAGATACCAACCTTTAACTATTGTTATATTTTAGTTTTATTACTTGTTCGTGAATGTTCTAAACGTACTTTGATTGAGTTTAATTTATATTTCTGTTTGAAATATTCAATTTATTTTAAAATTTGGGTTGATTATGCAAACTATGAAAAATGAAGGACCAAAATAAAAATTTAACAATCAATCTAAACCCAACCCGCCCCCACCGCAATTTATTTTGCGGGTTGGATTGGGTTGGGTTGGAGTTTTAATTATAACGGGTTGGATTGGGTTGGGTTGAGATTTAAATTTCATCAATCCGCCCCAATCCGCCCCGCCATTTATTTTACGGGTTGAGTTAGAATTGAAACAAATCCGTCACAATCCGTCCCGTGTCCACCCCTAAATATTATTGGGATTTAGAATCATTAATTATTAACTCATTCAAAATGTGATGATCATTAATTGATAATTTAGTTACACACATTAAATGCTATTAGTTGTATGCAATCATGGTTATATTTATTGCAATTTTTTTTTATTACTCCGTATTTTGTTTGTATTTTTTTAATATATTTTTGAAGATAAGAAAATATTTTTTAAGTTTAGGATAGTATTAATTAGAGTTTATTTTTATTTTTATTTGAGTTTTTAATAATAGATGTAATAACTTATTTATCTTAATAAATATTTAAGTTTAGTGTAGTCTCAACTAATGTTCTATATTTTTATATGAGTTTTTATTAGGTTGGATCGTTAGTTTTTTGTTTGCCAAATTATAGTTTGTATTTTTATTTAAAAATGAAAAAAATATATTATCTATGCGATATTTATTAAATTATTTTAACAAGTTACACTTAATGACATGGTATCAATTTGTCGGTGTTGTTATCATACCACACTAAAAGCTTAAAATCATGGAATTAATTAGTTGGAGTACATATTAATTGCTCATTAGTTACTAAAACACACATTAAATGCTTAATATATGCCCCGCTGGCACAAGTTAGCAAGACCCATCAAATTATTGAAAGGGAAAATATATAGTTGAAAATTGATTATTCAGATTTTATGAAAGTATATCTAAAAACTCCAATTTGATAAGATGGACTAATTTTTTACTTATTTCTTAAAAATTTCGAATCATTTCATTATTTAATAATCTGCACACTAAATAATTAAATAGAGGACTCTTTTTTTTTTATAATCGATATGTTGTTACTTCAGGTCTGAATGAAACATTTGAGCCTGTTTGAAATCTTCTAGGTTTCCGCCAAAAAAAATTTTCAAATTATTCAGAATTAAATATGACTGAAAGCAATTTTTGAGTTTAAATTAATTAATTATAGGGTCACAAATTGTAATTAATATGAACATAAATTTGGTATTTTCCGCTACTATTTGTCCCCCAATAATTGATCAGATAAACTGAAATTAATAATTTTAAATTGTTATCATCAAGTACTGTACCTAGTTTAAATAAACCAGATCTTATGTGTCAAATTAACAATAATAATACTTAAGGGACCAAAGAACAAGTAAACAAACAAATGAGCACTATTTTAAAAGGGGGAGATTGGCCACATAACACGTGTCGGCCTATGAATGGTGAATAAGACCATGTTTTTTGTGTTCTAAAAGGACTAAATAATTTGTCAAGAATGAGAGATTTGTAAATACACACCATATATATATTTATATTCATATATTATATTGTGAATTGAAACGGATTACAACGGATTAATCCGCGGTTTGAAAATACTATCCCGCAAAATATACATCGAATTGAGACGGGACAAATTGAATTTTTTTAATCACTCAACCGGCCATAACCTGTCTCAATCCGTACAGATTGAGTGATGAGTTTGCGGATTTTTTTACACTAAAACAATCACTCTTCCTTGTGTTTATATATATAGGGATTATGGGGACCATCGTCAACCAGTGCGTAGCCCTGCCCCACAGAATATGGTCCTGTTTTTTCTTTCATCTTTTTGTACTAATAGTGAGTTTAAGCATGCATCATTGCTAAGCCCACATGCCAATCAAAATTTCCCTTTCCATTTTTTGTTATTCTATTACGAAAATGTGGCAACTTTCATAGATGATTCATTTGTACGCATGAAATATGTCAAAATGGATTTTATTTTTTTTAAGTTAAACATACTATATTTTACCAATTACGTAACACCTAACTATATTATCTCGATGTGTTACGTGTAAATTTTTTATCGGTTAAAGTTGCACGTTTCGTAGAAACGAGCAAAACGGAACAAGTTGATTTTTTTTTTTTCCATTTGTAAGCTAAGACCTACATTCCGAGTTATACTTGTTAGTTATTAATCATATGTTAATGTTGAAAAATTGAAAAACATATGGCAATTACCAGATCTAGGTTATGTTAATCCAATGCCTCCTAAATCTTAATCCACATTCCATTCTGAATCGGAACTTCTCATGCTTGCTAAATGCTAACGATAATTAATATTTAATCATCCATCTCACTCTCGGAAAATGTTTATTTTAAGAAAAATATAACAATTATGTCCAAGTTAACGTTTACCTAAATGGTAATGCAATATATATATATATAATAGTGCTCGTATATAAGGGCGGAACATTATCATTTTCTTTAAGGGGTCGTGGTGTAAAAAATAAATCGAATAGAAAAAAATATGGTATAATACAAAAATAATTTTTTTATGTAATTTTGTTTGGAAAAATACAATGAGTATTTAGAAAATTTGGTAATTTCAAAGTAAAAAACATAAAATTTTAGAAAAAAGAAGCTTACATGATTTGAACGTCTAACCTTCAACTAGCTTATGATTCAATTTTACCATTACACAAGTAACTGTTTTGTTTAATTAGGTGAGACCATCAATGTATATATCTCAGATTTTTTTTAATTACATGTATAAAAAAAAATTAAAAATCATCGCCGAAATGGTCACGCTCACCCCCAGCCCGCCGCCTTGGTCCACCCCTGCTCATATATATATATTTGATTACAAACTTCAATTTTGGAGATTATGACTTTATTGATATGTCACTTATGAGCATGCCATTTGCCAAGTGTTCAATGTTAGATAAAACTTCCATGACCAATATTAATATGCTTTATGCAAATCCTGAAGTTAATAATTGAGGTACAAAATATCAGCATTAATATTCCCTTTACTATTTTTTTTTATATTAAAACACACACTTTATTTAACATAAACGTACCAAATCCAGTTACGCAAATACATCAATATTCCCTTTACTAGAGCTAACGGAATATATGTCACAATTAACGAGTACAAAAAGTCAAAAACCTAGAAACAGAAAGAATTTCAGATCAGAACTGATCTTAGAACTGCAAGTTCAGTTGATGATAGGGAATTAGGTCCCTTTTGCTATAAAGGAGAGGGAGAGAAAGAATGGAACAAAAAAGAGTTCAAGGAATGGATGGTGGTGCATATTTTTGTGAAGATAATAAAATAAATAGTGATCATATTCCTTTTTTTCCTTTTTGAAGCGATTGTTAAATATATTTTATAATAAATTGTTAGTACTCCACTACTCCTCAAGAAGTATATAATATTAGTAATCGTGTCATACACGTGCGGTGCGTAATGTAATAAATATATAAAAAATAGTTATATTTATGATATAAACGTGGATAATACAAAAAAAAAACATAGTTTAATATTTAAAAGAATGTTTGGTTGTTAAAGAGTGATAAATAGTTTTATTAGTTTTTACTTTTTATATTTTTATGTAGATATTGTTGTGAGATTATTGGACTCTTGGACTTATACTTTATGGGCCCAAGTTGGGCTTGTAACCCTACCCCTCTATCTATATAAAGAGGGCTATGGGTCTTGTATTTTACATTCATTCACATATTCCTTCATTAATAAAGATCATGTTGTTCTCCCCTCTCTCTACTTCTGTCTCCCTATATACGTAGCTAATAGCGTATTACAACACGTTATCAGCACGACTCTCGGAGATTGGAGTACGAATTCTGGGTTCAATAAACCTTGAGGTTTATCCGGATTTTATTAGGTTATTGCTATATCGACCTTCACCAACATACCGTGCGTAAGGTATCCGGATATAATTTTTTTTAACCGTACACATCAGCATGTTTATATGACTTTAATGCTGCATGTTTATATGATGATGACTTTACTGCCATATTACTATAGCATGTTTTGTATGCTACTGCCATATTACTCTAGCATGTTACTGTACATGTTTGCATGCTACTGCCAATTGAAAATTGAAACATTAGGATATCGTGTAATTAACAAACAACGTGTAATTAACAAACAACGTGTTTGCTATTTTCCTGTTTACATGCCTACTGCCAATTATTTTTTTGCTTTTGATTGCTTCACTGTTTACATGTAATTAACAAACAACGTGTTTGCTATTTTTCCTGTGAACACATATGTAAATTGGTAGTGTAGAAAACACACATATACCCGGAAAACATGTATTAATCTGAAGGATTAAATCTGCAACAAACTGAAACGTATGTACTGAATTGTAATTCTCTGAAAGCTGTAAAATTACTCAAGGACTAAACTGAAACTTGTCTGAAATTCTGGACTGTATATGTAATAATGCTGTAAATAGATATATAGTTTGCTGTAATTACGCGCATGGTCCTGTAGTATAATACTTATACAAAAACAGTACATATGGTTGATAAATATACAATATTTGGTAAATATACACACACATGCATATAATTTTTTTTATTAAAAGGCAAGCGAATAAAAATTGATTTGACTTGATATGTTAGAATCTTCATGGATTGATTGATAATCTTAAATTGATTTGATTTGATATGTTAGAATCTTTATGGATTGATTGATAATCTTAAATTGATTTGATTATAACACCAAATCTACTGCATGATTAGATAGATTCTAAAATATATTTACTGCCTGCTTATATATGTGTGGTTAATCTAAATAGATATTCTCTATGCTGTTTAATATTTTTGCCATATATAAAATTGCGAAATCATATATTTTCACATTTAAGTTGGAAAAATTATGAACCTTCCCCAACTAGGCTCACCTATTTGGATACGATGTCTAGGAAAGATATAGGCGGAAGTCGATATCCTAATGAGGTCGGGTTTTAAGTGGCATTCGTGCCCTCCACCCTCACCGTCTTTCCTGGTCGTTTTTCAAGTAGAGCTACCGAAAGGGGTTGACTAAATAATAATTTCCCCGAGTGTGTTTATATAGTGATGTATGTTTCGCCGAATTGGTGTTTCAGTATCGACCCGTCGTTCGATCAATGAAAACCGATTCACATGAGAAGTAAAACTAATGTTTTCGAACCTGTCGTTTCGAAAAAAAAGTTTGTGCTTGTGCAAACCATAAACATATAAACCAGTCGTTTTATATGATAAATAATCCAGAACTCCCAACACATGTTGGATGCCATCTATGATGAGAAAATTCGCAAAACATACTTGCGAAATGACTGTTTAGACATTGATGTTATTCCGTCACCACATGTTAGTCACCCTGATGTGTGAAAATGTGATGCCCAAATTTTTTTTGGATGCCATCTTTGATGAGTAAAACACGAGTTTGTTGTTACCATCGGGATGAATGCTAAGGCGTTGATTTTATTCCGCCGCCACATTTGAGACGTGATAACGTCTATGGTGAACAAATGTCTGAAATTGACATATTGGAGCAATCCTTCACCAAAATACTAGCTTGGAAATTGTATTCCATAAAGCAGTATCGTGAATTTATATTCACCATGTTCCTTTATCGCCCATCTGTTATTGGATAAGAAAATTACCCCGGTGAGTAGTTTTAATCCTATTGGGTCAATGGCGAATTGTTTGCCTGATATTAATGCTCTTCGTGTATATTTTTTTCCATGAATCGAGAACCGAGACAAGTGTTATTTGTCTCGAACTGTCGCGATCCCGATGAATCGCCTAGCCAAGCGAGATTTTAGACAATCGTCAAAATTGAAAACCTGTGGCTTCAAGACAGTAATTGAAAGGAACAATATGGCCCGTTGTCACAAAGCAAGAGATAATGCTCAAGGAGGCAACTCTATGCTATAAAGACAAAGGTCATGCACGGTTACTCCTTAAATAGTTCAAAACTATTATAAAGGTAAAAAAACCCGATGCTAATGTGGTTAAAGCTAACTGAAAGGAAACTTTTGATACCCCCGATTTTGTGGCTCAAATGAGTTTGGGACCTTTATTTATTGATTTTGATAAATCATTGAGCCATTTTTTCGCTCATCTGGATTATGTTTTTCCATTTGGATTATTAATTTTCCATTTGGACCATACTTTTGGATTATGGTTTGCCTGTTTACTAAATTTCTCGAAATAATTTAAAGTGTTTTGAGCAAATTCCTTTGACAAATGTGACCAAACTTTAAATTATGAAATTTTAGGCAATACTTGTGGTGTAGTTGGTTTTTTGGAAATAGTGGGTAACCGTGTACCACATAATTTCACCAACTACTTGCCTAAAAGAGTACTCAGTGACAACGATTCTGGACCTGTCGTTCCAATCGAAATCTTTGGTAAAACCAAATTGATTTGTCAAATATGAGGTCTTATACTCATGTAGGTCCTGCCGTACCTTGTTGAGTTATAAAATATTCGAGAAAACCAGCGTTATCTGGTAATAGCTCATGAAAGAATTAAAATTTCTTTACATAGCCTCCATTCAATACGATCAAAAGCGTATTTTAGAGGAGTTGAAATGTCTTTCAAGTGGTTGCTACCACATTCTTTAAAGCATTTAAAGTTACCTTATCATTTCGCCTGTCGTCGAATGATAAATGATTTAGATACTAAGACATGATTGTCTGTACTATCATTCGCCTGTCGTCGATTGATAAGAGCATTTTGATATTGTGGCATTGACCGGATGAGATATTCCCGGGTCAAAAGACGATAGTTGATTTATAATCGCATCGCATTTGGATTCTCTTTGAGGATATATTTCGTGATTAATCCGAAATTAATGCCACTAATGCTCACTTTGAAAGACTAGTATGTGTAAAGATCACAAAATGAACTCGTAGAATTCTTGTAAAGAATTGAAGGAGTTATTGTGGACTTATCCAACCATAAGACGGACCATAAATATAAATGGTTATGGTTGATGCATCGACAATAAGGTCACATGATTATTGTTGTCCACATAAATGCAGCACTTTCCAAACTTTTAGCCCTATCATTAAGTTGATGGCTCATGATCCGGATTATCCTGAAAAGTCTAGTCGACTTGATAATTCCGAAGAGTAAGAATCGAAATTTCGATTTGAATTACTTGAGTTTGGAAATTGAAACTGAACATCCTGTCGATTATGTTCAGACCCAAATGGACTCACGGAAAGTTTGATGATGCGACTGTAAATGATTGCACGCACTTCTTGGTCTTGCGCACCAAGATTTATATTTCCGTGTGGGGTTATGCTATTTTGCTGCATTGGTCCGTCATGAGGCCCATAGACACTCAAACACCATATGCGTACCAGCTGGTTACTGGTTATAAGCCAGAAGTCTCATATTAACGCGTGTTTGGAGTGCTAAATTAATATTTTGATTGAGCCGCTATAGCGTTCAAAATATGGACCTCTGAAGGAGACATAAGTCGATTATGAATCCCCTGCCTATCATTTGATAGAGTAACCTTGGCAAGCGATCTCTTTACCGCATAATATGCGAAAGTGACATCGCTAAGACTGTTCTCCCCGTCGTTAGGGGGAGATTTGCACGTTACCGTTGATAAGGAACGACGTGAAGTAACGTGGCATAACCCACTCAGTCTTAGCTTGATCCCCAAAACTGCACTTAGTGATAAGTAAGTGCATAGACTCCCTCAAGTCTAACTAAATGCCAAACGCATTTAATGACTTTATGAGATGTCACGAGATCATTTATACCTGCTGCAAAATGCTTGCAAGGATAGACGTCGCTGTCGGACGCCGTGTTCCTGTCGTAACACGTTGCTTTGGCCGAACCCGCCAAGAAAACGACGCTGCCGTCGGCCGTCAGTCTGTCATCCTTCCCAAGATATGAGGAAGTTGACCGGTTCTTAATTCGTTCAGCCCCAGAGGTGGTGAACTGAAACTCGTTCGTCGCACGAGATTATAAAGGATCTAGGAGATGTGTGATTCCTCTTCATCCTAAGAATCTCGAAATATCTGTCGATCATGATATCTTAGACGATATTGAAGCGAAACGAGACTGTCATTGATTACTTGTTCATATATTCGGTGACGACTGATAATATGAACAAATTATGACAGGGAACCATGTACCGTTGCCTGAAGTCAACGTAGAATAGACTGGACTAATGGAAACTTGTAATCCAAGTAGACTCCTTAGCGAAAGTGTGTTCGGACCTGTAGCTCCAACACCACCAATGTTAAACGAGTTCGTTTATTTGGTTATTCGTTAGGAAGAGTGATGAGAATAATGAGATTGTAGAATGCTCGCCTAGTAGCGCAAGGCTTCTCTCACACCTTGGAATTGATTACGAGATGGTTGATTTCTTCGTAATGGACATTATAACAGTCCCCTACTTTACCAGTTTAGTAGCTTTCGAAAAACTGAGTATGCAGCCATGAATGTGGTCACGGTTTTATCTCTATGGGGATTTAGACAAAGAGATATAAATGAAGGTCCCTGTGTGACTTCATATGCTTAAATCAAGTAGTTCCTGACCACGGAACACGATCTCAATTAACTGAGACGTTCACTATATGGATTAATATAATCCGAGCGGATGTGGTATACCGCCTAAGTGAGTACTTGATTAGCTTGGGATACTTGAACAAGTATTATGCCCTTACGTGTTTTATTACGCGATCCATTTTTGGATTTGCCTTCGAGATGAAGGATCTTGGGAAGAAACGGTAGTGACTCGGCCTGATGATCGACTCCCGTAAAGATTGAATCTAAGTCCATGATTCAGACTGCACCCAGAAGGTGTTATGACGTTGTATTCATCATGACGCTAAGTCGTCAGATTCTCCCATGATCGTTCGATCACTAGACATTGATATAGACCCATTCCATCCCTGATGTGACGATGAAGAGATATTGAACCATGATGTTCATATCTAAGTACAATAAGCGCATTATTGTACTTGGTCTAATGTGCTAGGACGAACATCTCGTCTGCTGTGAATGGTATAGCTCGACACAGCATCGCGCTAACACGCTGCCATCGAAATGGCATAAAAGACATTTTCCCATTACCTTAAGGTAACTGTGGATGAGGGCTTGTCTTATCCCATTTGCGTCATCGAGTGTATCTACCCCCTTCGGTACTCGAATTAACGCAACCCTTTTTCGGTTATACCGATGCTGGTTACTTATCAGACCCGCATAAGGGATATTCCTAGCATGGCATGTCTTTACCATTAGGAATAAGGCGATATCTTGGAGGTCTTGGAATGACTCCAAGTGAATCACTCTGATCTATTCGTGCTCTATGAGAAGACTAGAGAGTGTATATGACTTCGAGCTAGTATTAGTCATATTTGAATTACATATGTTCTGTCTCACGATCCAGATAAAACACTTGTCATAGAAGACAACTTGTTGTTATTGATCAAGAGAGACATGACTACATTATGCTATTTAGCATTTCTCGCCGAAATTAATCTTCACAAATGAAGTTTAAGAGCATCCAGTTGAATGCTCGTTTTATTCCACGTTATATTTTCTTGCATACAGTCGTGTGCAAGTAAATGAGACATCCAGTCGAATGCTCGTTCCCTTTCTTGGAATATGAAATCTTTGCACCCAGTCGTGTGCAAGTGAGGGGGAGCATCCAGGTGAATGCTTATTGCACTAATTACTACTTAGTCGAAATCTTCGCACCCTGTCGTGTGCAAGTGAGGGGGAGCATCCAGTCGCATGCTCGTGTACTCCTTTTGTCCTTAGACCAAGGTTTTTTCCCACTGGGTTTTCCTTGGCAAGGTTTTTAGCGAGACACGTTCCCATTATATCTCACTTAAGATTGCCGAAATTAGGGGGAGTATCCTGTTGTATACTTCTTACCACTGTGTACTCTTTTGTCCTTCGACTAGAGGTTTTTCCCACTGGGTTTACTCTAGCAAGGTTTTGATGAGACACCTGTTTTGTGGTTGATCCCATACTACTACCACTGTTGCACTCTTTTTCCTTCGATCAGAGATTTTCCCATTGGGTTTGCTCTGTCAAGGTTTTGATGAGGCACACTGTTTTGTGGTTAGTTACTTACATGATATTTCGGCCTATATCATTCGGCTACACAGTTTCTCCTAGGTACCGGTTTTGTCCCACACTGGGTTTTCCGGCCCTAAGGTTTTTATGTGTTTAGCACTGCGAATGAACTCGACTCAGATCGACTGCATGAAGACGAAGAATTCAAGACGTCCAAAGGGGGAGTGTTGTGAGATTATTGGACTCTTGGGCTTATACTTTATGGGCCCAAGTTGGGCTTGTAACCCTACCCCTCTATCTATATAAAGAGGGCTAGGGGTCTTGTATTTTACATTCATTCACATATTCCTTCATTAATAAAGATCATGTTGTTCTCCCCTCTCTCTACTTCTGTCTCCCTATATACGTAGCTAATAGTGTATTACAACAGATATGATATTATTGTAATTAATATGAAAGTGTAGAGATATTAATTTTTTTTAAAAGTTATTAAATTGAACAGACTCATTTGACTTGAGTTTGGTTATTATAATAGAATGGTAATGGATGATAAGTTAAATGCACCTAGAAGAAAAGTAAATATTCAGATTTATCTTGATTCTCCTTTTCATGGAAAGTTGTCAATTAATTAATAAGCCGTAAATATCATCATTCAAAACCTCAATTTAAACACAGTATAACAACATATCTAACAATGTTGATAAAGTGAGTGTCGGATTAGCAACATAATTAATATTACTATTATAGCACTTAAGTGATATTCAGTTTACTAACAGTTTTCAAAACGGTATCTATTACTAGTGGCATTTTCTTGCAGTGAAATCCTCTAATACCCTCTTGTATTTATAGGTGTTTAGTAAATTTTGGTTTAATTACTTGTAGAAGCATCAGAAATTTGCTTTTACGTCTCTCGAGAACAAGTTGCGTTGGGTCTTTTACTGATCTTTGCAAGGCACTTTAGGGCAAAGACCACCATTAACACAATAATACCGTTGCCATATACATTTAGTAAGTGGAAAACATGTATACCAAAATTATATATATCACGACTAGCTAGTCATACTTGAAGTAAGGAAATAGGTATCGTCGACTTGCTCTGCTTAGGTACGGGTGTAAATGAAGCGAAACGAGCCGAACAACGACATGCTCATGTTCATCAACTGAAATATTTGTTCATGTTAAGTTCATGTTCATTTAAATACAAACGAACGTTTGACGAACATAAACAACACATTTGACGAGCCGAACACAAGTTATTCGTGAACGTCTCTTTTCATTCAAAACATTTAATAATTTAAAATAATATTGTTTTTTCCTTTCTTTTTGGAATATATTATAATTTTATCTTTATTATTATATTGCTTACTATGATAAAACTGTTTACAAATAAATAAACCGTTACTTAATTAATCTATTTGACATTATAACATAAATTTTTCTTAGCTTTAAGTTTATATGTTCTATTAATGTATAAATTATTTTTGACATATGTATTGTTAATTATTTTAACGAGTCGAGCACTTAACAATAATATTGGTAACTGTATTTATAGTATAATGATATAAATTACTGTAATAAATTTGAAATAATACAAATATATTATTAATATTATTGTGGTATAGATAAGTTTATTAATTTCTAGTAATACTAGCTAGTTTTTATTACATTATTAATAGATTTAGATTTTTGATTTTATATATAGTTACACGATCACGAGTTTATACGAAACGAACAGAGTCATGTTTATGTTTAATTCACTTAATAGACGAACACTATGCTCTTGTTCATTATCATGTTCGTTTATAAATGAACGAATATGAACCGAAACTTAACTGAACCGAACACGAATGGCTCATCTCATTTACAGCCCTACGCTTAGGTGCCTAGTCATTTCCAGAAAGTGACACTACAAGCCAAAAAGTGGCCTTTTCGCAGAATCAACGGGACGGGAGAGTCCAATTCACCTTACTATGAATTTGAGGCCTCCAATTTTCAAGGGTCCTGTTTTCATTTTTAGGTATATTTCTCTAGAAAATCAATTGAAAAGTCGAATTAAAGGATCGCAAAATAAATTTGATTTAATGCCTACTTTTATGGTCCCTTTAGTAGTTTAGTAAATGAGTGAGAACGGGGAAGAAGAAAAAATCATTTACATAGGGAGACATTAAAATTAAGGAAAATAACTGTTTCTTTTTCCCAGTACAAACGACTCTATTTTATTACTCTCTCCGTTTCCATTTAATTGTTCACTATGAAACTACGTGCAATTTTGATCGGTTTATAACTTGTATCAAAATTGTCGAAATGAATTTTTTTTTAAATCTAATCATAAAATTTAACATTTGAACTATATTACCAACTTTTAAAAATTTTCATTCCGACAATTTTGATACAAGTTTTTGGCCGTACAAAATTACACATAGTTTCGTAGTGAACATGGTAAAAGTGGACAGAGACCCACACAGTGGTCATAAGAAGCTACAAAAATCCGATAAGAGAAATCATAAAAATAACAAGTCTCACAAAGCATCACAAGTAGAGCCCCATAGCTACATATGGAAGGGGGGTGGGGTGTTTGCTAAAAAAAAAAACAAAAAAACTTTGACATGGTTTAAATTTTTTATTAAAGTTAATTACATAACATCACAGACATTCTAACATTGCTCTTGCATTTTAATAGCATAGATATAAACTAATTCCTAGTTATAGCTCTACATCTCATATAAATCTCCATAATTTTTATAGCACTACATTTCATAATGGTTAAACTCGTGATCTCTTCTCTCAGTATAGGTACCGTTGTCTCCGTCTCGGCCGTTATTCATGTATTTAGATAGGATCGCATTTATTTTTCATTTCTTTTGATCTTCTTTGTTTTTACCTCACTAAGCATCAATATTGAATGCTTTTCTTTCGCTATGCTGCTCATTGAAGGCTAAAACACCAAGCCAACACTGAGTAAGCTTTCAAAAAGCAGGCGGAGTTTGAAGTCAATTTTATTTAACGATAGTAGTGAATACTATTTCAATATTGATAGGGAGAAGATCCATTGTACCTATACTAGACTATGAGAGATTTTGAATGATTAATTTTCTATTTAAATTAGATTGCATTATTGATATACAAGTATTACGATTCCTTATTATTGTCCTTTTCTATATAATAACAGGTGCTCTATATGCAATACAACTACACTACAAGAAAATACATCTCTAGCAACGAATCCGTATAACAATAAAAAAATTTGTTGCTGAAAAGGCAATGTTTCGCAACAAAATTGCACTCAATTGTTTAATAACATAATTCTTACAACGGAAGAGATTTTGTTGTTTAATAGTGGTCTATTAGCAACAAATTGCTATAAACGTTGCAGAAAATCTATTTTATCTGCAACAGGTAGTAAATATTGTTATTGAATCCCGAAACGTTTGACAACGACGCAAATGACGTTGCGGACTGAATGACTTACGTTGCAAATAAACATTTTTTACAACAGATATTTTGTTGGCAAATTTTTTTCTTAATAATAAGTAAATTATTTTGACTACAAAATTTGAAAAATAGTAAAAGTTAATATAATTTTTTGTTTTTAATAATAAGTAAATTATTTTGACTACAAATTTTTAACCATTCCTACCAAATGAATCCATTTCTTATATGAACATCCTGAAAATCATTGGTGGCCATACCCTCTTTCCAGCATCTCAGCGGAGCTAAAAAATTTGCGCCTTTTTAGTTTTTATTGACAATATATAATAGAAAACTCGAGAAAAAAATCTTCAAGCATTTCTAATTACGTAATCTCTTTTCGAAACTTTTTTATATTTTTAATATAATAGATATAAAGGACAAATGACTCATGAAATTACAAATAACTCATGATAAATATAAACATCGCCGCCAGTCGAGTTAGCTGGTTGTCTGAGTTGTCTAGCCAGAGAATTAGCTGCTTCTCAACTTCTTCGTTCTCCCTACCCCCTAAAATCTCCCCCATAACAACCGAGGCTTCCAATAACAGAGAAGATTTATGCACATGTATGAACTCTAGCTGATCTATCCCGATATCTAATAGGGAAATTTAGCAAAAAGTAGAGTTTTCAAAAAATAAATTCTTGCAATAAGTCAAGATGATGATATTTATTCATTTGGTCTTAATTAGCAGAGTATATAACAAATTAACAATGGAGAGCAAGGGGGAAAACCTTCATTGCAACTAGCAAGCCCCACCCTGATTTCACTGTATTGTCAAGTTTGTAGTACACCAATATATGTGACTAAGTAAAAAGAAATATATAGTCTATTTTAGTTCTAATTAAATAAGTACATTTAATCGCTAAAATGTAGTATCTAACATAAATTTCCCCAAAATGAAATCATTAAAAAGGGGATTTCACAGTATTCGGTTTTTTTTAATCCCTCACATTCATGAAGCATGGGTTGCAAGTATTTTTTTTTTGACCCCCCCTATCATTTTTTTTCTTTATTTGTATTTTGGGGATTCTTTATGGGATCATAAAACCCCACTTTCCGAGGAATGTTTTTATGCGGTGCTAACGATTTCTACGATCGGATCGACTTGGAAAATAGAAAAATTTGTTTCGTACAATAATTTTAATTGGGTTTTAGAATTTTGTTGCGTTTTTCTTGTTTGCTTCTCTCTATTATCAAATTTTCTATTTTGTACCTTGTATTGGTGTTTTTTTCCTCATAATGTTTAACTTTTCAATCCAATTATAAATAGATAAAAAGATGAAAAACCAGCATATCAAGGATATTTTCTACTCATTATTGAATGAAATTTTGAAAAAGTTCAAAATGTTAAAAAAATACGAATCCATGTACTTATTGGAAAAACTAACAATGTAAGGTACTAATTGATAAGTACGCAACAATATAAGTTACAAAATCGCTAAAACCTCCATACATGACTAAACAAAAAGAAATATTACCATCTTTAAGTTTAGTGAATTGTATCTAACTCAAATAACCCCTTACCTGATTTTCCTTCCGACATTTTATCCGCAACCTGCCCAGCCACAAGCCCTTCCGCTCTGATAGCTTTAGCTAGCTCATAAATTGCAATTAGGACACGTGCAGGTTCAACGTCAGAAGTGGCGGTGGCTATATGCTCGAAAGCAAACGCCAAAAGGGCGCTGGCAGCATAGATCGCTATGTTCTCACCAAAGACTTTGTGATTGGCGGGTTTACCACGACGTAGGTCGTCGTTGTCCATGCAAGGGAGATCGTCATGGATCAACGACATGGTTTGTATCATTTCTATTGCACAAGCTGCTGGCATAGATTGAGGCTCTGTACCACCTACAAGCTCACATGCAGCCAGGCAAAACATTGGCCGCACACGTTTGCCGCCTGCCAGAAGGGTGTACCTGTAGTAAGAAAATGCAAAAAGATGGATATCCTGAGGTTGAGTTACTACCAAATTCGAATATTTATTTCAATGAAACAGTGTTTCGACAAAGCAAATATGGAACAAGAACCAGCAATCGGACTACTACAGTGAAATTTTGCTGATAGTTATCGAGTGAAATTAAAGATTGCAAAAAGTTGAAATTGCTGAAATGAAATTGAGGATCTGAACTGATAACGGGAGGAAATATAGAAAAACAAAATTTCATTCATCTTTTCCATTTTCTTCATACGTCCATAAGGATCCTATTTATATGGGGAAAAATACATTTAATATACTAGATTTCATTTCATGTTGTTGGTGTTAGTGTAAATTTATACCAAAATAAAACATTTCAGAAAAATCGATATTAAATTTAGTTATATTAGGCCCAAAATGAAACATAAAATTAACCTCCATCAATTCAATTAATGGCATAAAACAGTTTTTTACCATGTATTTTAACAACACAACTACTCATTTTAGTCTTATAGCAGCCCACATATATAATAATAATAATAATAGTAATAGTAATAGTAATAGTAATAGTAATAGTAAAATAAAATAAAATAAAAAGTAAACACGAAATTCAGTTGAGCATCACTTCCACAATTGCTAAATGCTAAGCATCCTAATATAAATATGAAAATATATTAGTAATTAAAAAATCAAAAGAATACAAATAAAGTGACGATATAAGTAGAAATTTTTGACATAGACTCACACATAAACTCAATGTTTATCATCAAATCATATATATATAAGCATAAATCAATGATACACATCAAGTCTCTACGAGAGTTTACGTCTAAAAGTCTCTTCTTATATATCAGTTATTTAAATATTTGTAAAAGAAGCAAAAACCTCATGGCCTCGTGTATCTCAGGTGGGTCCTTAAGAGAAACAGTCTCATCCAGAGCTTTATTTATCAAATTAACCTTGGAAACAACATAGCCGTTCAAATCAAATTCCTTTTTATTAGCTGAGACTGTTTTTGCACAACAAGTGTGTTTTATCCTTCTATGCTTTTGAGAAATGGGTCGGGTCAAACCAGATTTCCCCATTAAAGATCCGCACCGGTTTACAAGACAAGTTATTGTTTGTATAGCTGCGAAATTTATGGTTATGGATCCCATCTAAACAACGAGAATGACTTTTTTTTGGTATACAAGTGCGTACTTATAGGTACGAAATTGTTAGAATGAATGGTGGTGTGTAAAAGGAGAGGTGGAATTCTAAGTTAACCAGACAAGGGAATTTATGACAATGGTATTACCACATTGCAAATGTGTATTATCGGCCATAATTCTGCAATTCGAAGTTTGCATTTCTTGTTCACATGGAGTCACTGTCTATAATAGAAAGAGTTGGCCAAATGTTTTCATCATTACAACTCATGAAGTGAAAATACATGAGGGAGAGAAAAATCTAAAGAGTTTTCTTTTTGTAAGCTAAAACCAATTTTAACAAAAATTGTGAGAAAACTGAACGCAAATTTTATCTGAGTTGTATTTGTGAGCTGTAAGTGTTATAAACACTTGTAACATTTATCAATATAGTAAAGATTTACAGGAACTGCTGGACGTAACCAATTTTGGTCGAACCAAGCTATATCGTGTGTCATTATCATTCCGTTTCCGCATTTTATTTAATCCGATTATAAGAAAATTCCGGCGTTTTTCCTAACAGAAATTAGAGTTACTTGACTTGGGAAGTTGGGATAAAACACCACTTAAGTTGACTTGGATTTTCGATATTAAAACTGTACTGATATGACACAGTATGTGTCTATATTATATAGCGGCGGAAGACACGTTTGGGCAATAGAGTTAGTCTAATAAATTAATTCTTAACAGTGTTTTCTTACCTACGTACGACATTGCTCCATTTGACAAGTATTTGCTTAATAATAAGGCTAAAATACCAAGCCAATACTACTAGGTTAGATTTTAACAAGCAGGCGGAGTTTGAATTCAACTTTATTTAATGATAATAGCAGCTTATGAATACAAATTCAAATGTGGATTTGTGTACCTTCCTAAGCAAATATGACCCTGGATAGAGACCGGCAGTGACAGAATTAGGATTATAAAATAAGCGGCTTGTTTTCTATTAAAAAAAAAATTATACAGAATGAGTAGGGCAGAAACACTAAAATTTAAAGGTTTTAATTAAAATATATAGAAAAAATATATTTTTTCCGGGAGGCTGTGAGTAGGAATTATTGCTTGAAGATAAAGTAAATATCATCAGTGAGTAGGAATTAGCTGCAATATGGATGTAGCATACTAAGGAATTAATTAAGTTGTACAAAAAAATATCCAAATAGCGAGGGGATTAGTGACGGTATTTTTTGTTACGAGCTTATTAGCGACGGTTTTTGTGACGGCTTTGTGACAGTTTAGTCAATTTGCGACAGATTTGTGACAACTTTTTAAACTAGCGACAGGCTTGTAACAACTTTTAACTCTCACTAAATCAAACATTATTTTATAGTTAACGTACCCCTAGTTTGATTTGTCAATTAAATTTGTCATGGTGCAAGAAAAGTACTTGCCTTGACTATGCTCTTATGGCCTGTAATTAATTAACCAAGGATTATAGTTTGAATATATTTAACATTGACATAGAATCCGATTCTGAACTTATTGTTAATTGGTACAACAAAAGGACTATAGTTTGGATACATTTGTAGGCTCAAATTGAACTTAGATGGCTCTGGATTTGGTAACCCTGGCCTTAGTGAGTGCGGTGAAATCTTAAGAGACGATGGAGGCTCTCTTGTATTTGCTTTCTCTTGCCACCTTGGCACCAATTATAGCACATTTGCAGAGATGATGACCATAAAGAATGGCTTATCTATTTGTTATAGTTTGGATATATTTAACATTGACATAGAATCTGATTCTGAATTCATTGTTAATTGGTATAACAAAAGGATTTACCCCGGTGCTAAATTTCAAATTTTATGGGATGATATTTTCTCTTTAATGAATTATATTGGTGTTAGCTTGAAATATGTTTTTAGAGAACAAAATCAGGTAGCAGACTCCATGGCTAAGCAAGGAGCAAAGGGTGCAAATGGTACATTTTTCAGAACTATGGAACTCACTAAAAGCACTCGAGCTATAATGGGTTTAGACGAAAAAGAAACTCCTTGCTTTAGGGGGAGTACTTTCTCTTTCTAATCTATGTTTACTTGCTAATGATGTTATACTGAAGCTTTGAATTTTCATACGATGGCGGAATTTGATTACGCACTTTAAAGTACTGGTTTTGTCCTTTACGAGACACAAATTATAGGCTAATGATAGTAAATCTGAAGCTTAGTCCTTTCTTATTTACACTCCAAAGATAATTTTGATTGGAAGAGTGTAAAAATGTTTAAAGAATTTTGATTTGGTTGTTCTCAGATTAATTGCAGATTTTTGTTCAAGAAAAGGGAAAGAATCGCCACCTAGAAGACTATGACATAACCTGACTTCATACCCAGAACTTTTTTTTAGTCTCAAAATTTGTATATCTGAAAAACATGTTTTCTTATGATTTTAGAGCCCTAGTAGGAGCTGCTTATTTGAGGTTTTTTGTGGAATTACTGGCTTGATTTTTGACCTCTTTAAAAAGTAGCTGTTGGTTGTCATAAAATCAACCTTTTAATCACTTTGATCGGGTGTTAAAAGGGGAGATATAAGCTGAGGGGGTATAAAGAGAAAAGTGATGGGTTTTTAAGCTCGTTTGCCTTTTTTTTTTTATCCAGTTTTCTCATTCAATGCAGCTAAAGTTTCATGTTACTAAATGACTTATTGTTCTGTTATTAATTCCGATTTTGTTTATCGGAATGCGCTTACTTATTAATGCCTCCATGGGGGCATGCCCCAGGGTAAGACTTCATACTTCTTGTTTAATAAAAAAAACCTAAGGAACCCCGTGTGCAAAAGTTGTCTTTTTCTTATACATTTTATTGACAAATATTCAACTAGTGAATTGAAAAAGATTATACTCATGCCGCATTTAGTCATGTTAAATAAATCATGTTTTGCTTATATAATTATTATTTTCATATATATTCGTAGTCTTTTATCGATTTTTTTAAAAAATCAACTTACTATTTTATTTCTAAAATGTTTGTTAAAAAAAACTGTAAAATTTGAGTTTTTATATTTTTGAGGTATTTATTAATATTAATACCTTATAAATTGTCAAAATAAACGATAAATACCAAAAAATATATAAAAAGTCAAATTTTTTAGATTTTTTTGAACAAACACTTTAGAAATAAAATAGTATCTTGATTTACACACAAAAAATTGATAAAAAACTATCAATACAAATAAAAAAATATTAACATAACCAAAAGATGGCATATTTAACATAACCAAATGTTTCCCACCCTGCCGCCTATGGCAACACTAATGTCTGGTCTTAATTTTACATCCAAAAAATTCAAACTAAGTTCTCCTATATACCATATCATAATATATATAGTCGTCAAACAGTCAAATGTTTAAAACCAATTTAATCTCTAATCAAAGAGGACCAAGACTCATCTAAAGAGGAAAAAAAAAACACGAACTTTTTAAAAAGAAGACCATCTTTAAAAAGTTATATTAATTAATTAAAACACTTTGCCAACAGGTCAAGTTCTTAATTAGTGTGGAATAGTGCGGTCTGGTATAAGGGGGATTCTTGTTTACTTAGGCAGATTCGAATCCCACGTCTACGTGATATGGCGCGAGGCAACTTTGCCAAATAATTTGTTTTTTCTTTTATTTTCTGTTCGTTTTCTTTTTTGATTTCTGTTTTCTTAAATCAAAATCTTTCCCAATTTTACCCAAATTTTTTCTCAATTTTACCCAAAAAAACTCTAACCATCAACCATCAAACTCCTTCATATATCAGATTAATATTTTTTTTATCAAATCAACATTACTCTACCACTACATTTATCCCTAATTTTACCCAAAAAATTGATTTGAGAAAAAAAATAGTTTGGTGGTTGATGGTTAGGGTTTACCCAATTTTTTTTACTCGTTTTCATTTCGTTAAGGATATGAAAATTTGTTTCGTTTTCGTTTTATCTCATGAAAAAAATTCTTCTCGTTTCGTACCTTTTCGTATCGTCTCGAATAATTTAATCAAACACACACTTTATATATTTACACCGCACTTTATATATTTTTATATAATGGGTATTAATTGATATTATTACTATATTACATACTATACATTTATTGATACAAAAACACACACATATATATTTATATATGTATAAATTTATATATATATATATATATATATGTATAAATTTATATATATACTAGTAATCGTGTGTCACGCGTTGCGTGTGTGACGCGCATTGCAATTAAAATACAGAAAATAAGTGTAGTTATGATACAAATATATGGATAATACAAAAAAATAATAATATAAGATGATAATATTTAAAACAATGTTTGGTTGTTAAAAAGAGATAAATAGTGTTATTAGTTATTAGTTATTACTTTTTATATTTTTTTATGTGAGTATGGTATTATTGTAATTAATAAAAAAATATATGAGTTTTTTAGAAAAAAAATGGTTAAATTGGGCAGACTCATTTGACTTGAATTGACTTATTATAATAAAATGATATATATATTTATTTACTATATATATAAATATATTTTTAATATTAGGCAAAAACGAAATTTAACGAAACGAATAGGGCTATGATTATTATCATCCCGTTTACTAAACGAATTGTATATTTTATGTCATTATTATTTTATTTAGTAATGAACGAAAACGAGACAAGTAGTTAACGAAACCAACACAGAATTTTCCCTTCATTCACATCCATACTTATAATCTCTCAAGCATATATAATGGTCAGATTTTTCTAATGACAAGCAAGCTATATATATGCAATCCTTCCTGTGAGAAAGTACCTACGTTGTGACTAAATCAAGCTACAACCACATTTATAGAAAAAAATATCTACGTTGTGACTAAATCAAGCTACAACCACATTTATGGAAAAGAGGCATCTAACTGTGTTTTATACAGTCAGAAAAACTGTGTTTTGCTCTGGACTGTTTGATCAAAGGATCAAACGGTCCAGACACATACCCAATTTCCTGACTGTGTAAAACATAATTAGGGGCACCTCTTTCTACATTTATAGTGAAATAATGTGATTCTTTTCCCGGTATTCAAAGGGTTTGAGCCACTTTTAGCTCCCCACATAGCTTCCTTCCCGTCTTAATTTATGAGTATTTCTGTATTATACTATATATTTGTTCCTTAATTTAATTCTTTTGTGCCTTTATGACAAATTTTTTAGGCATTTCCGGCCATCCAAAACAAAGACAGAAGAGGCAAAAAAAAGACTTAGGTTACGTTGTTACTCCATATGACAAGTATTTGATATTTCTGTATTTTCTCATTAGAAGGGCAAAAATACCAAGTCAGCATTAGGTTTAGCTTTCAAAAAGCAGGCACACTATTTTGAAGTCAACTTTATTTAACGATAGTAGTGATAACTATTAGATTATGAGATATTCGAAGAATTTATTTTCTTTTAAAATTAGATTGCATTATTGATCATAAACAAGTATTATGTTTAGATATTCATTGTACCCAACTCTATAGTAAATAATAAGGGGTGCTAGCTGTATCTAAATACAACAACACACCATATGAATAAACATATATAATACACACTACAATTATTATATTCTATCTCTACCCTATTTCATTAACAATTAATTAATAGAACTTCAAATTTGAATTTCCGTACCTTCCTAAGCAATTCCTGGTTCTTCACTGTTTCTTGTTAATTATTTGTACCCTAAAAAAAAAATAACCCTGGATAGAGACTGGTGATTTATTTTGAACTTGCATGGATTGTGTGACAGTATTCAATGCATCTCTAAACTCAGTATTCATCGCTAATTATTTTTTTAAGTCAAACTCGAAAGTATTTACTAGTAGCAAATAGCTGCAACATGATGTATATTACTTAATCATGCGTGGTAATTGTCCATTACGAAACTACGTGTAATTTTGACCGGTCAAAAACTTGTATCAAAATTGTCGGAATGAATTTTTTTGAAAGTTGATCATATAGTTCAAATGTTAAATTTTATGATTAGATTTTAAAAAATTCATTTCCACAATTTTGATACAAGTTATAAGCCGATTAAAATTGCACGTAGTTTCGTAATAGACAATTAATAAGAACGGATGGCGTAATTAATTAACCTGTAACGTACCTCTAGTTTGATTTGTCCATTAATTTGTCATGATGCAAAAAAAGTGACTTGCAATTTGTGCTAATGGCCTGTAATTAACTAAGGCCCCGTGGGCACAAAAAGTGACTTCCACCATTTTTTGACAAATCAACTAAAACTGAAATGAAAAGGATTCTACTCGTGCCGCCTATCACAGCACTAGTTGCCGGGTCTTAATTTACATGCAAGAAATTCAAAGCAAATGCACATATATACCATATCATAATATATATATAGTCATGAAACAATTAAATATTGTTTAAAACTAAATCAATCTTTAAATAAAGAGGACAAGACTCATCTAAATAGAAAAAAAGCATTTTTAAAACAATCTAATGTTAAACTATAAAATAGTGTTTGATTTATTGAGAGTAAAAAGCTGTTACAAGCCTGTCGCTAATTTAAAAAGCTGTCACAAATCTGTCGCAAATTGACTAAACTGTCACAAAGTCGTCACAAAAACCGTCGCTAATAAGCTCGTAACAAAAAATACCGTCACTAATCTCGTCGCTATTTAGATATTTTTTTTATAGGGGTTTACCAAGTCACTCTAACTAGTTAAGACACTTTGTCAACAAGTTGGCTAAAGTTAGTAGTGAGGATCAGTGCGGGTCTGGTATAAGACAAGCCAGTCAAGTAGTTTAGCGGCCGGTGGCTAAATAAACGTACAATTTTATCTGTTTTTTGCAGAATGAGATCGTTTTTTCCTAATACAATAGAAGAAGAACCCACTTATTTCATGACCTATTTTGTGTAATGTAAATGAGGGGTGGATTTTGAGATAGGTCCAAGAGACACGGGCCTATAGCCCTCAAAAAACGTATATTTTCAAACCCCTGTTTGAAAAAATATTAAATATATATATAGATATAATTCATTTTATTTCTCTAATCAATAGTTATCCGTGGTCGAGTGGTTGATTTCCTTACTAAAGAGTAGGGGTGTCAATTTTATCCGACCCAACGGTTTTTTGGTATTCGCGTAACGGTTTCAGCGGTCCTCTCATCATCTACGGGTCGGGTCGGGTCTATATAACTTTTTTTTTTTACTTTAACCGACTCATACCGTATTTGTAATGGGTATAACGGTTCTCGGTGCGGATATTTATTCAAAATATCCAAAATTTATAAAATTTATTCTACTTTTCTAGATATTCTTTTTTAAATGGTATTTTTACATATTGATAATCAATATATTTTTTCAAGTTATTTCTTAATTACTTATTAAAAATAAACAAATTAATGAGTTACTATCAATTTTTTTTGCTTCATATTGGTCAACAATGTGTTTGGTTGATTAATAAATCGCGTAAACATTACACAGTCATTTAAACATTACAAACTAATGGTTACATTTTTCATTTTTTTAATTAACCATTTTATTGTTAATGATTTTCCTAAATTATTAAGAAAGATAGAATAAATTAAAAATAAATCGTAAAATTTAAAATAACAACAAAAATTAACAACTATTTTTTTTATTAAAAGTGGAAAACCCCCATATTTTTATATTATTAATGATAAAGATATAAAATTGTGGGGAAAAAACCCAACAAGACATAAAAGAAAAAAAGAAAAAAAACGTCAACTAATGAAAAATATAACAAGTATAAAAACTAATTGTTCAATGTTAAATCTTCAACCGTGTATTCGCACATATTCAAAAACGTTTCATCTTTCTTCACTCGACGTTGTATGAGTTCTTCTTGTGTTTTTTCTCGTATATTTATCCAATTTTCGTTACGCATACATAATATGTATATATATTTTTAAAATATGAGTATATATTGCGGTTCTATAATTCGGATATGCGGGTCGGGTCCACGGTATAGATTTGAGAAACATACCCGCACCAAGAACCAGCGGAGTCGGGTTGGGTATACCCAAAAACGGTTCCATGACGGATCGGTTCTTGTGATTTTTGGGTATTTACGGTGCGTTTTTCTGGGTTTTGGGTCTTTTTGACACCCCTAATAAAGAGTCTCGTCAACCCGTATTCGAGTATTTACGGAGACAAGATTTTGTTTTTTTATTTTATGATAGAATTTAGTACACTAATGAAACTTTCATTTTATATAATTTTCCATGTGGTTTCATATATTAAAGAAAAAAGTAAAGGACCTGATTTGTTAAACAGATAACATATTTTGTCCTTAATTTCCTTTTTAAAAAATCATAGTATAATTTTAGGTCGAATGCGAACTTTGTAAAAAATTTGCTTCGTATCATTGATTTTTTTGTTAAATGTGTTATACTTGTTGGATATAATATTTTCTATATTAATATTTTACCATTTATTAATCGTATCTTATAAGTTTCATTTAAATATCTTTTTTTACAAAGAAAAAAAAAACCCTATTTTTAATGTGGCCTAAAACCCCCAAAACTCTGAAAACGGTCATGTGTAAATGACAATATTTGTTCATGATGACATTCTTTGGATTTTATGGATTTTTTCGAACGCATCGTATAAATTTTTCGCACAAAGGTAAAAAGACGTCCAAAAAATTAGACGACTTATGCGTAGAAATGTGTTGGACCGACCCTATAGAGACATGTCCGTCGTATAACTATCTTAATTCGAGTTACCATGTTTAAAGGTCTCTTCATCATGCTCTTATAAGTGTGGAGAGTTTACACTGTCGGTCGATCTGTTGTCATCAACATACTTGATCTGAGAGTACTACTATTCATGCATTTCTTATCTCACTCCCTCCAAAAAATGACTAGCCATCACCCTTTAACCTCAAACACTATTCATGTATTTCTTATCTCACTCCCTCCAAAAAATGACTAGCCACCACCCTTTAACCTCGACCTCATTTGAATCCACCTCCAACAACTACCTCTACTACAAGAAAAACTTCATTTATCAACAGTTTACTTTTTGAAAACTGTTGATAAATCGAGCGTCGCTAAATTTTAACAACAGTTTAACAACAGAATTAGCTGCTATTCTATTGCTAAAATTTAGCAACACTCACTTTAAAAATAGTTTTCAAAAGACAAACTGATGGTAAATAAATTTTTTTTTGTAGTGCTCCTCCTCCACCACTATATCAGCTCGATGAAGGCTTATCAGCGTATTCCTCCTCATTTTTTGTTGTTTATCTATTTGATGAGCAATTTCACGCTACAGCTTTCCCGAAAAATTCTTTGTTCTCAATTTTAAATTGTTCTTAGTCACTAGCTTTTTCAAACACCACTTTCTTCTTGCCAAATTTTTTCAATCATTGATTTGTGATCATATATAGTTGGCACAGCCTTTTGTGAACTTTGATGACGATGCTACGAGGCAATTCCCTTACTCCGGCGGTGTAGGGACCAGTTGAGGTTTGAATAAAGAGGATAGATTTTAGCTTTCGATAAATTTTACAATTGTGGGCAAGGTGCAACATCGACACCTTACGGTATTCGATGAACACTGAAGTTGATACTACGCCGAATGGCAACATGGGCTAGGGAAACAATGTATTTGAGGGGACCGTTTTCGGTGTTAAGGCTCATGCACAGATTAGAAAACGACTCCTAGTTAAATAAGTTTGCCAAAGAATCTAAAGACAAAGTGATCCAAAAGGAACTTCATAACAATTACCCAAACTATTAAGACAATCGGCTTTAACTAAACATAAGAGGACCAATTAGAGTAATTCAGTACTTTTATATATATAATTGATGGAGAAAAACACACTTTTTATTTATTTGTATTTTGAAAAAATAAAAAAGTGGGGATAAAACCCCACAGAACAAAAGTACAGTACCGAATTGAAAACAAAAAGGAAATTGTTTGTAACAAATAAAAGAGCCTGCTAGAACTGAAAACAAATAGAAACAAAAAGAGGTCCACACGTGACAACTACCTCTTCTAATTAATACTTTTATCTTAAGAGTGATTACTGAATAAGTTTTCTTAAAACATGTGCTGATAAACAAAGACCACAGACTTTGAATTCAATTTCCTTTTTTGCTATAATCTTTCTCATTAATTTGCTTGAAGTCCAATAGTTAAATGGATGTAGACACTTTGACAAGTCTATCTAAATTAAAGAACAATCCAAGTGAGCACTCAACTTCCAAGAAAAAATGCTACCAGCTAAGATGAGTAACTCCAAGGGAAGGGTTCCAATCTTTTTAGGGTTACTATAACAAATTTAACAATTAGAGATAATATTTTTTATAGTCAATCAAATTTTGTCTCAAAATGATAATTTTTTGAAACAAAAATAATCTTTGAAACACAAACATAAATGTTTTGTCCCCAAATCTAACTTTTAAACACATAATTTGAAGAAAAAAAAATTCTCCAAATACAATCTCATACGAACATAATAAGACAATTAAAATTTGTTTCCAAATAATTTTTGAGACGAAATTAAATTATCTCATTATGTCCGTATAAGATTGTCTTTACAAATAAAAAAAAATCAAATTATTTGCATAAAAATTAGATTTGGGGACAAAAAACTTATTTTTGTGTCTAAAATATTATTTTTGCCCCGAAAAGTTACCATTTTGAGACAAAATTTGATTGTCTATACAAAAATTGTTCATAATTTTTAAGTTTATTGTAGTGGGGTGATAGACGTGAAATCACTTTATTCTACTTAATAAGATTTTTTTTAAAATAAAATAAAAGATGAGCAACTTAAGTTTGTATCACGATCATAATATTAAAATGTAAAGGTCGAGTTTTGATAATTAAAAAGGAAAAAAGTCATTCGTTTCTATCAATACCATTTAACTTTAATCTAGTGTCGGTGATGCAAACTTTAACAGCTAAATTTAATTTTAATGCATAATTTCAACTGTTCGTTTCCCGTCCCAGCATAGAGTGAATCTTTGCCTTCTATCTCCTCAATTATGCAATTATTTAGCTAGTCTTGCTTGAGTAAAAATTGTTTTGTTACTCAACTTATTTCACAGTCTTAAGGACAAACTTAATTTGATAAAATTAGTGACTTAGCTAAGGTCAATTTTAATTTGTTTTAACGGAACTAATTAACTCGAACTTTGGGAAAACTTAGTATATATATATATGTTAAGATTGTTTTCAAGATCAGTTTTCATATAAATTTTTAAGTTTCTTTTTTGTAGAGTTTTTGCTTTTGTGGGTTCAAACCTTCTTTTTTTTATTAGTAAATAAAATAAAAAGGGGTTTTTTTTCCCACTAATTATTAAAAATAAATTATTTTGATAAGATTACTTGATCGGGACTAAAAAATTTACTTGTATACGAATCATAAAAAAATTGTGAATGACAGACAGATTTATTAAAATTCCAGTGCAGGCTTAGTAGAGTTATATATAGGTTACAGCCGGAGCCATGAGAAATAAAAAATAATATATAGTACTCCATAGTCCATATGGACCGTTGGAAATGCTGGAAACGTGACAAATCAAGTGCATATTTTTAAAAAATGATACATTTTCCAAATACAAAGTAGTTGTAAACTCAATAATATGGATTGCGGAAATATAGTCAAACCGAACAGAAGAATTGTATGCTTTACATCGTAGACTTTCATGTACTTTTTGCAAGACGCGTGCCTTGGGAGATAGAAAAAAAATTCATTTAATATTATATTTTTTTTCCGGTTATATTGTTAAAATAGTTGTTACTGTTGTGTGACATATTAGCTCGTTATATAGATATATAGAGATATGTATAGATATAGAGAGAGATAGGAGAAACAACAGACGAAGTGTTTATTCATTAATATGATTGTCGAGAGATACATCAAGAGACTTCTGGCCCTCTTTATATAATAGAGGGTAGAGTTACATATGCTAGAAAAGTCCAAGATAGACCCAATAATATCCTACAACACTCCCCCTTTGGACTTCTTGATTTCTTCGTCTTCATGCTGTCGATGTGAGTCGAGTTCATTCGCAGTGCTAAACACATAAAAACCTTAGGGCCGGAAAACCCAGTGTGGGACAAAACCGGTACCTCGGAGAAACTGTGTAGTCGAATGATATATGCCGAAATATCATGTAAGTAACTAACCACAAAACAGTGTGCCTCATCAAAACCTTGACAGAGCAAACCCAATGGGAAAATCTCTAGTCGAAGGAAAAAGAGTGCAACAATGGTAGTCGTAGGGATCAACCACAAAACAGGTGCCTCATCAAAACCTTGCTAGAGTAAACCCAGTGGGAAAAAATCTCTAGTCGAAGGACAAAAGAGTACACAGTGGTAAGAAGTATACAACAGGATACTCCCCCTAATTTCGGCAATCTTAAGTGAGATATGATAGGAACGTGTCTCGCTAAAAACCTTGCCAAGAAAAACCCAGTGGGAAAAAACCTTGGTCTAAGGACAAAAAGAGTACACGAGCATGCGACTGGATGCTCCCCCTCACTTGCACACGACAGGGTGCGAGAATTTCGACTAAGTAGTAATTAGTGCAATAAGCATTCACCTGGATGCTCCCCCTCACTTGCACACGACTGGGTGCAATGATTTCATATTCGAATAAAGAGTACGAGCATTCGACTGGATGCCTCATTTACTTGCACACGACTATATGCAAGAAAATATAACGTGGAAAAAACCGAGCATTCGACAGGATGCTCTTAAACTTCATATGTGAAGATTTATTTCGGCAAGAAATGCTAAATAACATAATCTAGTCATGTCTCTCTTGATTGATAACAACAAGTTGTCCTCAAATAAGACAAGTGTTTTATCTGGATCGTGAGACAGAGCATATGTAATTCAAATATGGCTAATACGAGCTCGAAGCCATATACACTCTCTAGTCGTCTCATAGAGCACGAAATCAGAGTGATTCGTTTGGAGTCATTCCAAGACCTCCAAGATATCGCCTTATTCCTAATGGTAAAGACAGACCATGTAAGGAATATCCCTTATGCGGGTCTGATAAGTAACCAGCATCGGTATAACCGAAAAAGGGTTGCGTTAATTCGAGTACCAAATGGGGTAGGTACACTCGATGACGCAAAATGGGATAAGACAAGCCCTCATTCCAAAATTACCATAAGGTAAGGGAATGTGTCTTTAGTGCCATTTCGATGGCAGCGTGTTAGCGCGATGCTGTGTCGAGCTATACTATTCACAGCATACGAGATGTTCGTCCTAGTACATTAGACCAAGTACAATGATGCGCTTATTGTACTTAGATATGAACATCATGGTTCAATATCTCTTCATCGTCTCATCAGGGACGGACTGGGTCTATATCAATGTCTAATGATCGAATGATCATGGGAGAATCTGACGACTTAGCGTCATGATGACTAAAACGTCATAACACCTTCTTGGTGCAGTCTGAATCATGAACTTAGATTCAATCTTTACGGGACTCGATCATCAGGCCGAGTCACTACCGTTTCTTCCCAAGATCCTTCATCTCGAAGGCAAATCCAAAAATGGATCACATAATAAAACACGCAAGGGCATAATACTTGTTCAAGTATCCCAAGCTGATCAAGTACTCACTTAGGCGGTATACCACATCTGCCCGGATTATATTAATCCATATAGTGAACGTCTCAGTCAATTGAGATCGTGTTCCATGGTCAGGAACTACTTGATTCAAGTACATGAAGTCACACAGGGACCTTCATCTATATCTTTTTGTCTAAATCCCCATAGAGGTAAAACCGTGACCACAATTGCATGCTGCATAATCAGTTTTTCGGAAACTACTAAACTGATAAAGTAGGTGACTATTATAACGTCCATTACGAGAAAATCAACCATCTCGAATCAATTCCAAGGTGTGAGAGAAGCCTTGCGCTACTAGACAAGCATTCTACAATCTCATTATTCTCATCACTTTTCCTTACGAATAACCAAATAAACGAACTCGTTTAACATTGGTGGTGTTGGAGCTACAGGTCCGAACACACTTTCGCTAAGGAGTCTACTTGGATTGCAAGTTTCCATTAGTACAGTCTATTCTACGTTGACTTCAGGCAACGGTTCATGGTTCCCTATCATAATTTGCTCATATTATCAGTCATCACCGAATATATGAACAAGTAATCAATGACAGTCTCGTTTCGCTTCAATATCGTCTAAGATATCATGATCGACATATATTTCGGGATTCTTAGGATGAAGAGGAATCACACATCTCCTAGATCCTTTATAATCTCGTGCGACGAACGAGTTTCAGTTCACCACCTCTGGGGCTGAACGAATTAAGAACCGGTCAACTTCCTCATATCTTAGAAAGGATGACAGACTGACGGCCGACAGCAGCGTCCTTTGCTTGGCGGGTTTGGCCAAAGTAACGTGTTACGACAGGAACACGGCGTCCGACAGGGACGTCTATCCTTGCAAGCATTTTGCAGCAGGTATAAATGATCTCGTGACATCTCATAAAGTCATTAAATGCGTCTGACATTTAGTTAGACTTGAGGGAGTCTATGCACTTACTTATCACTAAGTGCAGTTTTGGGGATCAAGCTAAGACTGAGTGGGTTATTCCACGTTACTTCACGTCGTTCCTTATCAACGGTAACGTGCAAATCTCCCCCTAACGACGGGGAGAACAGTCTTAGCAATGTCACTTTCGCATATCATGCGGTAAAGAGATCGCTTGCCAAGGTTACTCTATCAAATGATAGGCAGGAGATTCATAATCGACTTATCTCCCCTTCAGAGGTCCATATTTTGAACGCTAGAGCGGCTCAATCAAAATATTAATTAATCACTCTAAACACGCGTTAATATGAGACTTCTGGCTCATAACCAGTAACCAGCTGGTACGCATATGGTGTTTGAGTTTCTATGGGCCTCATAACGGACCAATGCAGCAAAATAGCATAACCCCACACGAAAATATAAATCTTGGTGCGCAAAACCAAGAAATGCTTGCAATCATTTGCAGTAGCATCATCAAACTTTCCGTGAGTCCATTTGGGTCTGAACATAATCGACAGGATGTTCAATTTCAATTTCCAAATTCAAGTAATTCAAATCGAAATTTCGATTATTACTCTTCGGAATTATCAAGTCGACTAGACTTTTCAGGATAATCCGAATCATGAGCCATCAACTTAATGATAGGGCTAATAGTTTGGAAAGTGCTGCATTTATGTGGACAACATTAAAATGTGACCATATTGTCGATGCATCAACCATAACCATTTATATTTATGGTCCGTCTTATGGTTGGATAAGTCCACAATAACTCCTTCAATTCTTTGCAAGAATTCTACGAGTTCATTTCGTGATCTTTACACATACTAGTCTTTCAAATTTGAGCATTAATGGCATGAATTTCGGATTAATCGCGAAATATATTCTCAGAGAGAATCCAAATGCTATGTGATTATAAATCAAGCATCGTCTTTTGACCCGGGAATATCTCATCCGGTCAATGCCACAATATCAAAATGCTCTTATCAATCGACGACAGGCGAATGATAGTACAGACAATCATGTCTTAGCATCTAAATCATTTATCATTCGACGACAGGCGAAATGATAAGGTAACTTTGAATGCTTTAAAGAATGTGGTAGCAACCACTTGAAAGACATTTCAACTCCTCTAAAATACGTTTTTGAGTGGAGGCTATGTAAAGAAATTTCATTTCTTTCATGATAACCAGATAACACTGGTTTTCTCGAATATTTTATAACTCAACAAGGTACGACAGGACCTGCATGAGTATAACGCCTCATATTTGACAAATCAATTTGGCTTTACCAAAGATTTCGATTTTGGAACGACAGGTCCAGAATCGTTGTCAGTGAGTGCTCTTTTAGGCAAGTAGTTGGTGAAATTATATGGTACACTGTTACCCACTATTTCCAAAAAACCAACTACACCACAAGTATTGCCTAAAATTTCATAATTTAAACTTTGGTCACATTTTTCAAAGGAATTTGCTCAATAACACTTTAAATTATTTCGAGAAATTTCGTAAACAGTCAAACCATAATCCAAAAGTATGGTCCAAATGGAAAAATAATATTCCAAATGGAAAACATAATCCAGATGAGCGAAAAAATGGCTCAATGATTTATCAAAATCTATAAAGAAAGGTATCAACCTCATTTGAGCCACAAAATCGGGGGTCTCAAGAGTTTACTTTCAGTTAGCTTTAACCACATTAGCATCGGTTTTTCCACCTTTATAATAGTTGTGAACTATTTAAGGAGTAACCGTGCATGACCTTTGTCTATATAGCATAGAGTTGGCTCCTTGAGCATTATCTCTTGTTTTGTGACAACGGACCATATTGTTCCTTTCAATTACTGTCTTGGAGCCACAGGTTTCGTTTTCGACGATTGGCTAAGCGATTCATCGGGATCGTGACAGTTCGAGACAAATAACACTTGTCTCGGTTCTCGATTTGTGAAATTTTGTTTACACGAAGAGCATTAATATCAGGCAAACAATTCGCCATTGACCCAATAGGATTAAAACTACTCACCGGGGTAATTTTCTTATCCAATAACAGATGGGCGATAAAGGAACATGGTGAATATAAATTCACGATACTGCTTATGGAATACAATTTCCAAGCTAGTATTTTGGTGAAGGATAGCTCCAATATGTCAATTTCAGACATTTGTTCACCATAGACGTTATCACGTCTCAAATGTGGCGACGGAATAAAATCAACGCCTTAGCATTCATCTCGAGGGTAACTACAAACTCGTGTTTTACTCATCAAAGATGGCATTCAAAAAAAAAAATTTGGGCATCAAATTTTCACACATCAGGGTGACTAACATGTGGTGACGGAATAACATCACGTCTAAACAGTCATTTCGCAAGTATGTTTTGCGAATTTTCTCATCATAGATGGCATCCAACATGTGTTGGGAGTTCTGGATTATTTATCATATAAAACGACTGGTTTATATGTTTATGGTTTGCACAAGCACAAACTTTTTTTTCGAAACGACAGGTTCGAAAACATTAGTTTTGCTTCTCATGTGAATCGGTTTTCATTGATCGAACGACGGGTCGATACTGAAACACCAATTCGGCAAAACATACATCACTATATAAACACACTCGGGGAAATTATTATTTAGTCAACCCCTTTCGGTAGCTCTAATTGAAAAACGACCAGGAAAGACGGTGAGGGTGGAGGGCACGAATGCCACTTAAAACCCGACCTCATTAGGATATCGACTTCCGCCTATATCTTTCCTAGACATCGTATCCAAATAGGTGAGCCTAGTTAGGGAAGGTTCATAATTTTTTCAACTTAAATGTGAAAATATATGATTTCGCAAATTATCATATCATAAACATGGCAATAAATTAAATATAGATTGTATCTGTCTATATTAACCACATATATATATATATATATATACACATATATATATATATATATATAAACATGCAGTAAATATATTTTAGGATCTATCTAATCATGCAGTAGATTTGGTGTTATAAACAAATCAATTTAAGATTATCAATCAATCTATAAAGATTCTAACATATCAAATCAAATCTATTTAAGATTATCAATCTATTCATGAAGATTCTAACATATCAAATCAAATCTATGTAAGATTATCAATCAATTCATGAAGATTCTAACATATCAAATCAAATCAATTTTAAGATTATCAATCAATTCATGAAGATTCTAACATATCAAATCAAATCTATTTAAGATTATCAATCAATTCATAAAAATTCTAACATATCAAATTAAATCAATTTAAGATTATCAATCAATCCATGAAGATTCTAACATATCAAATCAAATCAATTTACATGCAATCTTTTTTTATTCGTTTGCCTTTTAATAAAAAAATATATATATATATATGCATGTGGGTGAATATTTAGACCGAATATTGACTTTTATAACACATATATACTGTTTTTATACATGTAATATACTACAGGGACTATCCGTGTAATTTCAGCAAACTATATATCTATTTACAGCATTATTACTGCTTCAGTCCATAATTTCAGACAAGTTTCAGTTTAGTCCTTGAGTAATTTCCAGAATAGTTTACAGCTTTCAGAGAATTACAAATCAGTACATACGTTTCAGTTTGTTGCAGATTTAATCCGACAGATTAATACATGTTTTACAATTACATGATTTGGGTTATTTTGTATGATCTTATCAACAAATATGATTTTATAATCAACAATATGTGTGTTACGATCATATATAGTTATCCATACAAGTAACAAACCTTAATACACATGGATTATATACTACGGGATATTTATCATGTTTTAGTTATCCATAAAATAATACGTGCGATCACATATATGGAATAAATTAAGTTTTGAATTCGGTACCTTACGCATGGTATGTTAATGAAGGTCGATATAGCAAAACCCTAAAATCCGGATAAACCTCAAGGTTTATAAATACCCAATATCCATCCGTTTACCAAAAATCTCCAATATCCGTGAGCGTATATCCTATTCTTCGCGAGCAAAGTGCCGATAACGTGTTGTGTGACATATTAGCTCGTTATATAGATATATAGAGATATGTATAGATATAGAGAGAGATAGGAGAAACAACAGACGAAGTGTTTATTCATTAATATGATTGTCGAGAGATACATCAAGAGACTTCTGACCCTCTTTATATAATAGAGGGTAGAGTTACATATGCTAGCAAAGTCCAAGATAGACCCAATAATATCCTACAACAGTTACTAAATTTTAGCAACAGTTTAGCAACAAGTAGCAACATAATTTGTTGCTAAAATTTAGGCACAACCAATTTAACAACATAACCGGAAAAAAATTATAATGCTAAATGAATTTTTTATTATAGTGTACCAATTTGCAAAAAATAAAACCAACAAAAACATACCAAGTATCAGATTATTTTATACTCCCTCCGCTCACATTTAATTGTCTATTACGAAACTACGTGTAATTTTGACCGGCTATAACTTGTATAAAAATTATCGAAATTAATTTTTTTTAAATTTAATCATAAAATTTAACATTTGAACTATATGATCAACTTTTAAAAAATTTCATTCCGACAATTTTGATACAAGTTCTTGGCAGGTTAAAATTGCACGTAGTAGATCAACTTTTAAAAATTTTCATTCCGACAATTTTGATACAAGTTCTTGACCGATCAAAATTACACGTAGTTTCGTAATGCACAATTAAATATGAACGGAGGTAGCAAATTTAGGTCATTTTGGTACTATGCCTCGTGCTTTTGGTCTTTGGATGAGAATATTTTAGGTGCATGCCGTTTACTACAAATTAGTTTTGACATATTTTGGTCTTTGGATGAGAATGTTTTCGGAAATTCCACATCTTCCCGGTTCATTATAGATTACGAAAATTCTTGCAATTTTGACTGATTTATAACTTGTATTAAAATAATCGAAATAATTTTTTTTAAATTTAATAATAAAATTTAATATTTGAACTGTATGATCAAATTTTGAAAATTTTCACTCCGAAAATTTTAATACAAGTTATTGACCGATTAAAATTACACGTAGTTTCGTAATGGATAATTAAATAGTAACCGAGGGAGTATATAATAACAACATCCATTTTGGGATAACTTAATAGGTTTCAATCCGTCCATTTTGTATTCATGAAATTTGTCAATTTATATTCCAACTAGATGAGAACTCGGCAAGTATAGTTAATATATTATTCAAACAATTTAAATATATATTGAACATGGATAGAATATTCGATAACATTGAGCGTACGTACGTATGCTGTGTATCCAGCTAGACAAGATATACTTCCAATGCCTTGCTATTTTTTAAAGAATTTTCCAAAGTCTTAGTAAACTCTTTTATCCAATGAACCCCATAAGTGTAACTGGTGCTGGGTTCGGTCCGATCCGTTTCGATTTTTAGCAAAACCGAAATCAAAATCGAGCATATTTTTCGGTTTGCTTTTTTTCGGTTTCGGTATTTTTATTTTTTGGACCGAACCGGACCGGTTTTTTCGGTCCAGTTTCGATTTTTTTCGGTTATTTTTCGGTTTTATTTTTGTTTTTTCGAATTTTTTTCGGTTTTTTTCGGTTTCGGTCTTTTTCGGTTCGGTTTTACTGAAAACCGAAACCGACCCGGTTTATTTTTGGGTTTTTTTTTTCGGTTCGATTTTTCCGGTTTTTCGTCCAGCGCTCAGTGTAACTATTTTTCTACTATTTACTTATAGTTTGCAAGATGATACTAATACTAAATTACTAATGAACCAATGGTATAGAAGAATGAAGACAAAAAAACAAAATAAAAAACGTGAGTGTACTATATTTAGTCTTATGAAGGTAGGCTTGACTTTGACTAGTAATATCACACAAGATTGTTATCAAACAAGTTGACCACACGGGCAAAACACACTAAAACCCCACTGTATACCACTTCTAAACTTTCCTTGTGAATGGTCAAAAGATTACATAACATACAACATTATACAGCCATTACAACATTCTTCTTTTTATCACCTTCTTTCTACTTTCCTTCTTATAGCTATACTCACCACTATGTCACTATATATTCTTCTTTATCTCATTATGGTCTCTTCAAGTTTCTTATTTCTCTAGTTTCTTTATCCCTTCTACTTTTAGTATAAAAATTCTTATCAAGACTATATATATATATTGTTTGTGCTTGGAGATGGACTTTTTAAGCTTGATGAATACTTCATTGGATTTGAATACCGATCCCTTGTCTCATGTTGATCATGCTCAGGTAATAATAATTATGATACATATGTAATTGAGGTTGAAAAGAAGTCCTTAATTGGTGTTTGCCTATTCCTTTTAATATAATCTCTTTTCATCTTGAAATTGCTTATAAAATTTGGTTTTTAATATTGATTCAGACTAAAGACGGGCAGACTAACTTTTTTGAGTTAAGAAGGAACATTTCAGTGAAAGATGAGGTCAGTTCCTAATTTATGCATCTTATTTTTGTTTTATTTATGAAAGTGCAGGCCTTCTATATCCTAATATTAATTTTCAGTTTCTTAATCACTGATATGCTTGCAAGATATTCTAATATTTCATGTGTATATATATATATAAACCTAATAATCAGCTAGTAAAGTTTGAATCGTATCACTTTGATCACCTACTAACTTATACTGTTAGCTACAATTAATCAGCAAGTCAAGATGCATCTGTTTTAATACCTAAGGTCGAATTGAAATGCTTTTCAGCTTTACAAAATGAAAGATTTCTATAATCTTGTTATAAACATAAAACATGTCCACCTTTTTCTTTTCTACACTAGTGAGTAAACTCAAATATGTCAAATGTATTTTTTGGTTATCCAGACAAGTGCTCTGGTGGAAGAATTGAACCGGGTGAACAGCGAAAACAAGCGGCTGACAAAAACGTTAACGGTGTTATGTGAGAATTACAATTCACTAAGAAAACAGCTGACTGATTGCATGAACAAGAGTCAAGTGACTTGCAAGAAAAGAAAATCCGAAAATAGCGGCAATATGGGAAATGCTAATAACGTTGATGGATCGAATTCGGGTCAGAGTAGCAGTTCAAGTGATGAAGATTCTTGCAATATCAAGAAAGCAAAGGTGGAAATAGAACATGTCAATGCTAAAATCTCTAGAATTTGTGTGAGATCTGAGATATCTGATACGAGCCTCGTAAGTCTTACTATCTTAGCTACACTTCTTCTAATCTGTTTGGTAATAGTTGGCATGCATATCTGTATGGAGAATATTAGAAATTTTGTCTTGTATAAGTCATTGATTATATTATCTTCATTGATAATATTATCTTCACGCATTGTCATTTGTCAATATTGTAGCATTCATTGAATTGGTGACCTGTTCAAGAAAAAAAAATATTGGTGACCACATAATTTTGATTTTTGAAGGTACTTTAAATCACAAACAAGTGAGGAATTGGTACATCAAAAAAGTACACTATAAAATCCTGATCTATTTACCATGTAGTTTTAACACATAAATAGAATACAAATTTCATCCTTTTCAACATACCGTGTAATAATAATAATAAAAAGTTTAACCACCAATAAAGATATGTTGGATAATACAAGTGATAGATAAACGATCAATCTTGTTACACCATGGTACCAGTAACAGTTCTATAGTAACAATAGAAGTGCATGTATGGCTTGTCAAAAAATATGATATTTAAGATCAATTGATTTACAAATAGTTTTCACTTATGATGTAACCACTTGTATTACCTGATTGCAATCTTGTAGACACAAGGCAAGTATTTAAATAAGTATACACTTAATGCAAATATAAGAATATTTGACATACGATTAGATTATACTAATTTGATGTAAAATCTATATGTATACAGACAGTACAAGATGGATACCAATGGAGGAAATACGGACAAAAAATAACAAGGGATAACCCTTGTCCTAGAGCTTATTTCAAGTGTTCCTTTGCACCAAGTTGCCCTGTCAAGAAGAAGGTAATTTATCACAGAATTCACTTGTACAAAAACCTGCATAATAACGTTTATCATGTCTATGAATCTTTGATACGTATACTCATCTTTTATTAAAAAAAAACTACCAGCAGTTCCTCTATTAGTATTTTATATTTTGTTAATTTGTTTCTTACAAGTTTTTTGGGTATCGACTTTCGAGTTCAAGGAGTCACTAGAAATATTTGTGCCATAAATTGTTACGTTTGATCAAATAGAATTTAAAATCAAAATTTAACCCATCCAAAAGCTTAGGTCTAGTTCGAGAAACCCTTTTAATTTTATCATCATACTAACATAACCGATAATTTGAGCAATGTGATCTTATAAATCATCTTTAGTTTATACTTTGTACTGAAATCCTTCATTTTCTTTGAGGGTCAGATTAATTATCACAAATAAGGGAATAACAAGTTTCATTTTCTATAATTCCTCAGGTGCAAAGAAGCAGTGAAGATCAATCCATTGTAATTGCAACATATGAGGGGGAACATAACCATGCAAGCCCTTCGAATCCAACATCGAGCCCTGCCCGAACAAAATCATTGACTCCGGGCCACAAATCAGTCTCCCCGGGTCAATCTGGCCCAATCACAAGCCTCAATGCAAAGCCCAATAAGCCCAACTTCACCACCAACACCAATTCTTCAAGTCATGTATTAGGTACCAATTCACCTGAATTTCAACAGTTTTTGGTTGCGCAAATGGCTTCAACCTTGACTCAAGATCCTGGCTTTAAGGCCGCATTAGCCGCAGCTGTCACAGGAAAATTTCTACAACAATGAGAGAGATTAATTAGGTAGCCCGATTTGTAATGATGTGGTACAATTTCAGCCCTCTTGATCAATTTTTCAATTGAAATGTTAATTTATCACCTCGCCTTCTGAAGTGAAAATCAATTAAATGTTCAAAAATATCCCAAATTAGCCAAAATCAGGCTGAGCTTTGTTTAGATGCAAGATCGTAACCGACAAGTTTATGCAATTATTCGTTATTAGCAAACATTATTGCAATAGAAAAAGCTTAGCGTCCGGTTTAATGACAAGATTATGATCAAGTACATAGGCTTTGAAAAGATTACGGTTAGAAATGTAGAGATCCATTTTTTCCATATATATAATAAAGTCTCCGAACGTGAACTAAATATTGGCGTTTCCGTCAAAGTCGAAGACAATATATTCAAAGTTGGTACCATTTTACCAACTTAATACATTATGGTAAGAATATGTCAGTCTTTGTTTGACTTGGATAAGATAGTGTCAAATCTCAAATGTAATGAATATACCGTCTAATTTAATAAAATATTGTCATATTAAAAGTATATACACAAATACATACAAATACAAAATGTTGACATATATGAACACAACAGTAACTATTAACTACATGATTCAAAACAAGTAGTGTAATAACTAGAACCATTTCAAGATCTAATGTTGGTAAATGGTGCTGTTCGCCTGTAAATCGTGATGGTGCGGTTCCCCGATGGTTGATAACTCGTGAAGGAGAGACATACGAAGAGAACGGAGAGGAAAGAGGGGTAGATGAGATATAATAGGAACATGACAGTCCTAGGTGATTAGGTAAGGAGAAGACCTGCCGGATTCCAGATGCAGTAGATGTCTCCGGTGGTGGAGGAGAGGACTCGCCATAATTGAGGACATCTTTTGAACAACGATGTCGATGGTAGCCAAGGAAGGTGGATCCCCTTGTCAACACTTGTGGAGTGAGCATTCGTCCGCATTGTAGGTGGCAGTAACATAACTGGAGAAGACAGAGGGACAAGTCGACATCGAAATCTAAAAAAGATGAGAAAAACACGCTGCTTGCTTGTATATTTAGGGTACAATTGAAGCTTAAATAATTTGGTGACTTGTGTTTTTCCTAAAAACTCACCAAGTAGTGCCTCGCTTAACTTCCCCTTCCTTTTCTAGCAATCAGAGATCAAAATATGATGACATTAACCGCTAGTCATAAAAAACGGACACAAAATCTACTACAACAGAGTTAAATGTGCAACATTACGCAATGCCTAGGTCATAGACAAGGTCACTGTACAAAGATACCATCATAATTCATAAACATACGAATCATGTTACATGATCTACATGACAAAAGTTACACGATTCTAATACATAATCATTTGTACAGAAATCCACATTAGCCACCACCCGCACATCACATAATAGACCTTTCAAACCCATTAGCTGACGTCTCAAACTAATTATTCTTCAGATAATAAATTAAACTCACCAATAGCTCTAGATAATCCCAGTTCAACCGAATCTTCATGTAGTAGTTGTTTATCTTCAACCTTAGCTTTGAGGGTAATATTTTTGTCACATACATCGACTACGCAGTCATGGAATCTAAAACATGAGACGAGGTGGTCATTCGTTATACCAGAAACTTGCATGAACGAGTATACTACTGTGGGGCCCACTCCTCGGAACCCTCTTTTCACTAAATCTTTGCTTATTACATCTGCTTTTGAGGTCTTGATAGGGACTTGGCGAGGGTATCGAAAGTTGTTAACCGTTGGCTTATGGTTGACAAATCCCCATATGTACTTGTCAAAAGATCCAAACTCGATGATTATCTGCATTGAGAGAAGAAAAAGAGACCATTAGTTAGTTTACTAACTTAAACGAGAAAGGTAAAAACTCTTTTTTTCCCTGTTTCAGTGCCAATTAGACAGTTTTACGTTACTGGAGATATCCTCATTCTCTATAATAACTAAACTCATGTAGCGATGTTATCAACTAAGTTAAAATGCCAATCAGTAGTTCCTAAGATTTACTAGTCAACATATCCAAACTTGTCGATTGTCTGCATTGGCAGTGAGGGAAAGGAGATCATTTATTAGCTGATTAGCTAAATTAATCAGTTTTCTGTGTTGGTGCAAATAAGAATTCGTAGTTCTAAAGCATTACTTAGCTGGAAATTGGACCATTAATCACTAAATAATTTGGCTGATATCAGAGCAACGAATACAAGGAGTATCTTTACTTTGGACAAATAGAAGTAAAATCCAGAATATATGATCTCAAGAACGTGTGGCTATTTATTGATTTATGTCAGCAGAAATGTGGCTAGTTTAACATCATAAATCTATAGTAAGGAATTCTAACTTCATACCAGATATTATACTCAATCAAGGATCACAGTCCAACCTAAAAACCGAATGGTAGATATATATCATCAGTGACAGAACCAACAATTTTAAATGGAAGTGGCCGAAATTATATATATATTTTTAAGATTTTGATCAATATACTTAGAAAAAATTTATGTCTTCATCAATTACTAGAGAGGGGGGGGGGGGGGGGGGGGGGGTTCGACTGTCCCCACCTAGTTCTTTCCCTGTGTATCATGAAATCTACTACGCAATAAAAAGGAGACAAATATCAAATTTCTTTGTTCCTTGCCCCAAGTAAGTTCAGAATGAAGACTTGCCTTACAAACTTGTCGCGCATTTTCAATGACAGCTCGTAGCTTCACCTCTGAAAGAAGAGAGCTTGCAGTGCTTCCTGGTGTCAATATTTTTTTCTCATTTAGTTTTGAAACAGCAATCGGGTCGAAGTCCAGAAACACTTCCCTGTACACAAATAGGTGCAATTCTAGGTTATTACGGTACACCAATTATCAAGTTGCTATTATTACATAGTCAAAATCAGGTAAACACTTGGATGTTCTCATACCTAAACAAGTGTCTTTTAGTGAGAATGGCAGGCCAAGTAAGTTCCGCAAGAGCAGTTGAGAAACTTAGCAACTCAAATAATTTCCTGCAAAATCGTGACCAAAATTAGCGACAAATTTCCAAATTATACAGTTCACTAATTTGAATTATTACGCTGCGTAGGAGTCACGTACTTGTCATTGTGTACTGGAACTCCCCATTCTTCATCATGAAATGCAACATAACATGGATCTGTTTTGACAAATGATACACAATTAGCATTGACAATGAGTTATAACTCATAAGACCATTCCTCTTTATATGTACATAACGAATACAAAGTTAGTCAGAGAAGTGGATTTAAACTAGCTGATAAATTGACATAATCCACCATAACACAGCGGGTGTAATAGTTCGGATTTAGGTGAGGAGAAATATTATTACTATATGATATCAGAATAGAAAGATTGGGAGTTAAATATTTATCCCCTACCTGAATAAGTAGGTAACGCACAGAAAATCCCACTTGGAAAAATAGGGAAATATAAAAAGACGACGGAATTTTGTCAAAATGACAACAAATCTAGCCAAAAATCCAACTATTACGTGTCCCCCCTGAATCTGTGGAAGATTTGCATGGTTCTCATCTGGTTATGCATGAAAGAATGTGCAACATATGGACCTCTTCATAACAAGAATAGCATATCTCGAAATTAAGACAAGGTAAGGCTACGAAACATGAGGCTAGACAAAATGTCACAAACAAATAAGACATTGAATTTGTCAAAATGTCAACAAAATCTAACCAAGGACCTTGTTTTACATATCCACCTATATATTTGGAAGATACACTTAGTTATCATACAAATGGGAACCATCTCCTAGAAAAAAGGTGCAAAATTTAGACCCGCGTTCACAGCAAGACTAACATAAGAAAAAGTACTAGGTTGCTAAACATGAGGTCGATAAAAACAAATTACAAAGGAAGTAGTAGATACCAATTGTTCAATCTAAGATTTGTTCTCATTAGCTTGCTATTCAGCAGTAGATATGTATTCATCAAGAAGCTTATAGCTATAATAGTTACTGTATCATATACTCCTATGTCATAAATAAGTATGTCCTATCGGCATCGGCAAAGAGTTTCATATGTTCATGCAATGTCAAGTGCACATTCAGACTAATTTACACATATAGAGCAGTAATATCAAGCAACTTTATCTAACATGGTATAGAAACATAAGGAGCCCTTTTCTCCAAAGATCAAAATCCAAACACATGGTAATTATTGTGGTAATGACTGTCACTACTATGATCTTAAAGAAAAAAAACGAATTATAGCAGGAGAACAATACCATTGGCACATAAATGTTAATATGATATACATTTTTAATCATGTATGTTCAAGTACAGTTTCATTACCATTTTAATATCACTAAAAAAAATCCTAATGAAACTAGAAATGGCTTTATTCTCCCTCAATAAACTATGTCTACCAATTGTCAAACCTATTGTTTACAATAGGAGTATTAATTGTACTGTAGTTCATTCCAACATTGGTTTAGGAAATAAATATCCACATCACAAAAGATAAACTGACAAACCAGAAAAAAAAAACTATCAGAAATGTAAAGACGCAGAAGATTAGATAAGAAATGAGACCCCAACTTTCAGATGCCACAAGGCAATCAATACATAATCCCATAAAAAATTTATTCCTTCCATAATTTCCCTCAATCATATAATTATTCGACTGATTCTTTAAAATAAGAATGCCCCTACGGAACAAACACCTAAACAACAGGCCAAAACCAGAAAACTTGAGAGCTAAAAGGCCCAGGAAAGGAAATGGGAGAGGAAAAATATAAAGCCTGATAAGCAGTTCAAAACTTTTTATTTTCCTCAGACGGTATACACTTCAGGGTGGTTGTTTAAGTATTTCAGACAGTGGAAGTTTTTTTTCTTTTTTTACTCAAAATCTTATTGAGGATCAAGGGATTTCACACCTACCCCCTTAACAAGACTCGAACCCTGTACCTCCTATATGATAGTGCCGGCTCTAGCCCACTAGGCTATTCCTAGTGGGTTTTCAGACAGTGGAAGTTGGAAACAAGGATTCCAGTGAAAAATTACATTTTTTAGATACGGAAGAAAAAGCATGAAAGAAAAACAATTTTGTACATATTAACTATCCACACAAACAAATAAATATGATTTGATCTATGAATACGCGTTTGAGATTGTTGGACTCTTTTCAACTGCACTAAGGAAGCTGAAACCCCTCATTCTTTAAGGTTTTACATAAATTCGCAAAATTTGAAATTATTCATGGATCTTACTGTCGTTGCATTACTAAACAGGTAAAATGTACTTGTGGTGCATGAGGAAAAAGGGAAAGATTACTATAGAGCCATCGATGATTTTTTTGTTCTTGCAACCAACAAGCAACAAGTTTAAACATAGATGACGTCTTAAACAATCTTGAACATAAAGAAAGAAACATTATGTAGTCAACCTACCATAGCTTGAAATTACAAGTATTATATTTGGACGTATCATGACAAATGTCTTTAAAGTAACTAAAAGATTTCACTCTGCTCCCTAGATTGGTATCCTTGACCCAGAAGTTTGAGACACGTAAACCTAACTTTTGATGCCAAAACAGGAGATACAAGATACTACTTATGAAAGAAAATCTTCCACCGACAAAATCAGATCTTACCGATATACTTCTGGAGAGGTTTTTTCCTTTTTCAGTTTGAACCTTTCTTCATTATATTAGGAGAAAATAAAACCAAATCCAAAAAGAATTCCAAAGCTTCACAGACAACATGTGCACTCTGCCGAGTAACCAAAGAATCCATTCAGGAAACTTTTTTGCCACAAAGTAGAATCTCTTCTTAATGTTCCTCAGCAGATGAATTATAAATGATAAGCCCGAACAAACATTCTATGAGTACGATAATAAAAGATAAAAATCATCATAGCTAGCTTCAGAAATCAGTTCTTGCTGAAAAGATAGTCCAAAATTTCTATCTCAACAAAAGTGAATTTATGGATACCTAATATCATCTGTTTTAGCTCGACTTATTCGACATTTCCGAATCTTACACATTCCAAAACTGACGAAAACAAGAAACTACAGTAAGTACTCCCATACATAGTAAAAACTAGTTGCTTGACTTGAAAGTCAAAGAAAGTGAGAAACCAGGGACCCTAACTTTTGATGTTAAAAATTAGAAACACAATTGTAGGTTAAAAATTAGACACAATTGTAGGTTAAAAATTAGAGACACAATTGTAGGTTAAAAATAAAGCAAATCTTTCATTGTTGAAATCCCTCTCTTACATAATACCACATGTGGCTTTTAATTTTTAATTTGACGCTTATTCCTTAATAATACTGTAGGACATAAACGAAGATGCAAATTATTTTCCAAAGTTTCATTGTCAGCATGGGAGCTCTGCCACGTAACCGACGAATCAATTTAGGCAACTTATGTGTCGCAGCTTATAATCACTCCTTAATAAATAACCATAATGCGTAACAGACCTTCCAAATGAAAAAAAGGCAAAGACTAAACCATAGTAACATAGACCACCTATTGCAAAAAAGATAATCCAAACTTTCAGACTCGCCAAGAAGCTTTGCTAGATACCTACATCATCGTCTTAGAACAACTTATTTGTTGTTCTTCCGGATCTATGATCTTCCAATATAGATACACTTCAAAACTATTGCCATAAGTACACCCATACACAAACATACACATGGTGGAATCTATTCTTAATTTTCTTAAAGTAGATGAATTATAAAGCGTAAGAAATCTTCCAAATGTAAGATAGATAATAATTCGTATTCCAAAAATAATAGTTGCTAACATAATCCAAAGTTCCAATCTCACCATTTTACCTTGACTTGCTCCTCATTTCCTCATCTGTCAAATGTATATTTTGCAAACAAAGCAAGCAAATAACTACAATAAGTACAACCACACCCACACACCTAACATATACATTACATACATCAACAGTTATTAGCAACTAAAGTCTAAACATACCAGTGTTTGGTGTAACCCAAGCACACCTTTTCCTAGCTGGTAATCCATCAGCCGACGTCACTGAACCAGTATCAGACTCAGTACCACCTGAAGCCTTATCACTCTTCTCCGACTTAGGACTCGACTGTGTTCTCCGAATCCGAGTCGTAGCAACAGCCAAACTCCTTCGACGAATCCTACCCGTCGATGCCCTGCTCTGGGTCGAATCAGTTGAAGCATCCGACGAACACGATGCGTTGAGAGAGAAGTTGGACTTTAGGATCGACGGCACATACAGCTGCTGTTTCGGAGACAGCTCAGCAGGGGATGACGGGGCTTTTTTACCCTTCACCTGATCGAGTACTTTTTCAGCCTTTTGGGGTTTTAAACCTTGTTTTGTCACCATTGTAGTCTTGTTTCCAGCTGGTCCTAGAACTGATCGAGTTTCTGCTTCAGTGCAGTTCATTGGTCTTACGCGGGGAGGTCCAGACATTTAAGACCCTTTGGAAAAAAAATCCCCAAAGTGGAACCAAATCAGAGCTGATTGAAATGAAACTAAGTTGAGATACTGCAAATTCGAATGTCCATTATCTTTGTAGAGATGAATTGTATACAAATCATAACACCATAAAATTTCAATCTAGACCGATTAGGGTTAATTTAATTCTTGACCCTAGAACTTAGATCTTTCTGAGTCTCTAAATAAATGCCAAATTAAGGCCTGACCCAAAAAATTTACCACGTGAGGGCTAATTAAAATGTGACAAAATTAGAAATATAGAATTCAGATAGGCATTATCAATCTAGAACCAAAGTAGGTCCAATGTAACATACCTAAGTTGAGAAATTGTGAATGTAATTGAGCATAACCGATCTAGATTGAAATGGGCACTAGACTAACATCCTAGACTAAAAAAAAAATCTTAGCGCTAATTGAAACGTACCCAGATTGACAAATTAGAATGTAATCATTCGTAATTAACCAAGAATTGAAATGGGCTACATTAAACCTCATTTATACTATGCTTACAAAAAAAAAAGTAGCAAATAAAATTCTAGCCAAAAAATTAGGGCAAAATTAAAAATACCCAGATTGAGAAACTGGGAATAAACTCGGGCTTAATTAATCAATAACTAAAATGGGCAAGAGTTAAAACCCTAAAAATAAATCTTATTCTTCTTTTTAGTTTAAGTAGGAAATTCAATCAATGCCCAAAAATTAGGGCAAACTGTAACATACCCAGATTGAGAAAGTGCTCAGATCTGGAATTGAAATGAGTAATATTCTAAAACCCTAAAAATTGAACCTTTTTTTTCTGTTTAACTAGGGAATCTAAGTTATTGCCCAAATATTAGAGCAGACTAAAACATACACAGATCGAGAAATTGGGAATGCAATTAGGAAAAATTAATCAAGAATTGAGATGAGCAAAAGTCAAAACCCTTAATATAAATCTTCTCCTTCTTTTAGTTTAAGTAGGATATTTAAATTAATGCCCAAAAATTAGGGCAAACTAAAACATACACAGATTAAGAAATTGGGAATGCAATTAGACAAAATTTAATCAAGAACTGAAATGGGTAATACTCCAAAACCCTAAAAATTGGATCTTTTTTTCCTTTTGTTTAACTAGGGAGATTTAAATTATTGAACAAAAATGAAGGCTAATTGAAACTTACCCAGATTGAGAAACTGAGAATGTGCTTAGTCCCAATCGATCTGGAATTGAAATGGGTAATATTCCAAAACCCTACAAATTGAATCTTTCTTTTGAACTAGTGAAATTAAAGTTAATGCCCAAATATTAGAGCAACTTAAAACACACCCAGATTGAGAAATTGAGAATGCAACTAGACATAATTAGTAAAGATTTGAAATGGGTAATATTCCAAAAACCTAAAAACTGGATCTTTTTTTTCCTTTTGTTTAACTAGGGAAATTTAAATTATTGAACAAAAATTAAGGCTAATTAAAACTTACCCAGATTGAGAAAGTGAGAATGTGCTTAGTCCCAATCGATCTGGAACTGAAATGGGTAATATTCCAAAACCCTAAAAATTGAATCTTTCTTTTGAACTAGTGAAATTAAAGTTAATGCCCAAATATTAGAGCAACCTAAAACACACCCAGATTGAGAAATTGAGAATCCAACAAGGAATAATTAGTCAAGAATTAAAATGGGAAGTATTCCAAAACCCTAAAAACTGGATCTTTTTTTCCTTTTGTTTAACTAGGGAAATTTAAATTATTGAACAAAAATTAAGGCTAATTGAAACTTACCCAGATTGAGAAAGTGAGAATGTGCTTAGGCCCAATCGATCTGGAACTGAAATGGGTAATATTCCAAAACCCTAAAAATTGATTTATTTATTTTCCTATATAACTAGGGGAAATTAAAGTTATTGGCCAAATATTAGGGAAAAATAAAACATACCCAGATTGGGAAATTGCGAAAAGTGCTTTTATTTTCTTTTTTGGGAAATTATTGAGTAATGTGGTTAGTAAGAGTAGAAGTAGCTGGTGAGTGATGATATAGATAGATACACCATTTTTATTTATAATTAAATAAATTGGGTATTTTTTTGTTAGTAAGGTAAAGAGTAGCCAATGATGGAGTGACACGTCATCAATGACCCATGGGACAGCTGTTGACTTTTTCTTAACCCCAAGAATGCATCACCTCTTTTTGTTAATTTTTTTAAATTTTAAGACAATTGATAATAGTTTTGTTAATATTTTAATATTAAATAATGACAAATCATCCTTTAAAAATATGTTAAATGACACATATACATCTTAAATTTAATAATTATATTAGTTTTACGTTAACAATGTTATCAATTTTTAATTAACAATTTTTCTTTTATTTTACTGGTCATTATTCTTTTGGGTAGAATTTATAGGATATAATAATGTTAAATGTGTCATGTGTTTGTCATGTCACCAGTTAAAAATATTAAAAATATTGTTAATTTTAACAATTTTTTTAACATTTATAAAGATAATACATATTTTAACGCAACTAATGGAGATAAAAAAATGCATTGTTAGCTAACTATTTTAGTTAACAATTGATATAACAAAATTATTGTAGATGCTGTAAGTGGAAAGAAAAAGTTATTTTATTGAAAATAAAATATGTTTTTTTTTAAATACAATGATTATTACAAAAATTAATACTAGTAGTCCTCATTTGGAATGTGTACCTGCTTCTTTTTAAATGTTTTTGAAATAACTTCAAAAATTTTAAAAAATATTTCTAACTCCGTTCCGAAATGTTTGTCTATTAGACGCAACAATAATTATTTGTCCGTAGAAATTTTTCTTCCCAATGATAGCCAGACATTTTGGAAGCGAGATAGTAATACTGATACACTTTGGCTTTTTAAAACATTCGAACCGGATAGAGTAATTTACTTATGTGTGTGTTTGTCCCCGAGTTACAAGTTTCTTCCGTTTCGATTTTCCTCATAAGCTTCTTTATCCTCGAGTTAGATGTAGCATTCACTACAATAAAATAACATGATAACAACCGTTCTGTTACTATACGACTTGTTGCAGAAAATTCAGCAACACTATAGCAACATTTATCAACACTTGGCAACAGTTTCTACTGTTATATTGTTGCTAAATTTCAGCAACAAATCGTATAGTACAGACAAATTTTAACTGAACTGTTGATATATAAACTTTTTATTGTAGTGATTCTCATTCTCTCACACATCTTTAGTATTTCCACTATCATCAACGATATCTTTTTTAGCAATCTTCCATATAATCAACAATATCATCATCGTGATCATTATCTTCGATATGACTTTTAAGTTCGACGGTGTGAATTTCTTTGCAGAGTAAGTTTCACCATTAACTACTGAATTTTTCCAAGAAAGAACACCCAAATTTAGTAATAATTTCCTCATATGTGAAGATGTTGACATCATTATGTTTTCAAGTTTCCATTGTCTTTCGTCTCCGTCTTTTCATCTTTGATTTTAAATAGAAAGAGAACTTTGATCATTTAAAAAATTATCATATACTAATGTATTAAATAACTAGTGATGGAGTTTACAAAAGAAATTCTTTTTTAGTTACAATACACCGACTTCCCCTTTGTAAATATATTAACATGTATCATAGATGCTTGACAATGCACCAACCATGGACTTCACTTCTTATAATTATCTGAAATTTGAATTAAACTAATTGAAGCATATATTGTCCTTCTCATTTGGCTAAACGCCTGCAGATCATGGTGTAACTAATAAGTTCAAGATCATGAAATCATTAAAACAATGAACTAAATTATATGTTCAAGATGGGATCACCGATTTCGAGTTTCCATTTAACAAGTTTCAGGACTAATAAGGTGTATTCATGTCGTTGGATGTAACAAATTGGCCATGATGAAAAGAAGTACGATAAAGGGTAAGGCTAGGCAGTAACATACGTTTGCTGGCATTGTAGACATCCATATATGTTATTAGTTGCGTCCCGATGAGAGGATAAAATTATGTCTACGATTTAGATAAAGAGACAAACACAGCTTCAACGATAGGATACCTTAATGAAGATGAAAATCTAGTTTCGTTTAAATTCGCTCTCCCACGTCCAAGTCCAGAAATTTCATCTTCTTTAATACCGGGTTTTCTATGTTTCCACATACTTGTAACTGAAATATAAATTTTTTTAAAGATGGCTGCAATTTTTGCTACTAGTTCTCAAGCATCTACACTCTACAGAGTTCTCAAATACGAGGCAAAATTCTATTACTTCTCAATCAGCTACATTATACATAGTTCGTAAATAAGGGTTATAAGAGTTTTATAGGTTTTTTTTTTTTTGATAATACAGATGAGAGAAATTTCATGAGACCATAAAATGGTCTTTTTATAAAAAAAAAAAACATCAACTCTTCTGGAATTAATAGTTAGGATAACGGAAATAGGATATACTTATATCACGCGGTCACCCCATTCTACGGGGAAAACTCAAATAGGAAATGGAAAAAATATATATATATCGGCCCCTCCTAGTTATAGATCTTGGTTCCGTCACTGGATATGAGAATATATAGATGGTTTTCAAGATAGCAATAAATTGTTGGGTAGTTATTAAGTACAAAATGTGCAATAGATAATTGCAAAATAGCAAATAAGATTAACGAGTCTGCTAAAACAAGTCGTGTCGGAGCTTAAAGCCAGTTACATGAACCCAATATAGAGAAATCCATTTTTTGTTGCCGAAAGATATTTGCCACATCATATAATTTGTTGCGAGGTTGTTGCCAAACCCTTGTGGCGAAAATTATTTGGAAACAAAATTAAGTATTGATGCTAAAATCTCACTTGTTGTTAGTGAAAGCAAAATATGTTGCCATTCCAAAAGGATTCTAGTGCCTTTCCAAACTCTTTTGTTGCCCTTGAAGAAAGTTGTTGCTTAATTATAATCTATTTTTGTTGCAAAGTTGATTTCAGGTTTATTTTATATAATATTAACACTGACAAATTATTCTAACGAAACGTTTATTTTGTCTATATAAGTATGTTAATATATTATTCAAATACACCATTCACTGATAATAACAATAAAAAAAACTACGATTAAACATGACAAACTGAAATTGAATACTTACCATAAAACATGTAACTACCATTCAACATATTTACAAGATATAAGCAGTACTACTGAATACTTGTTTAACATCCTAAATAATAGAATTTAAACAACAAAAGTGAGATTACTAAAACTACATTATTTTTGTTACGGCTATAAATTGCAAAGATTTAGAAAACAAATTAAACTCTAGATCTCTCTTATGCTATCATACGTAATCAAATCCTGGTTTGCAGAAGAAAATGAAAAATATGGTAAGTTAGGTTGAGATACCACATTTTTCCTTTTGTTGAAAGAACGAAGAGAAAAATAATAATTATTATATACATTCTATTGTATTAGAGATGAAGAGCACATACATAGAGTAAGAAAAGAAACTAGATAGCGACAGTATGTAAGAAAAGAAACTAGATAGCGACAGTCAGGGTTGCAGCATTTCCTATTTTGAAAAAAAAAATGATAGAAAAATAAAAAAATTTTATACATTTTGATCAAAACCTATAAATTTTAGTATTTTAGCCTCACATTCTGTAAAATAAGTTCATATCTTATAGTAATTTTTTTTATAGAAAAGCAGTCTCTCCTTTCATAATTCTGGTTTCGTCACTGCATATAGTAAAAATTTATTTCAAAGCGGTGAAACTAGCCGAACATTTGATTCAATATGTTTGAGATACATTGCACTTTAGTCCCAAGTGTTCTAATTTCCACAACGTATTTTTTATTTTCGAAGAGGCACAAGGTCCCTATATATGACTTCATATATTACGAATATTTATAACATATACACTTAAATTCTGTAAAAATTATTTCATAAAACTTTCATAGCATTTGTGATTATTAGATAGGGCAAATACGATCCAAGTTCATCGTGCGATTAATTTTGGCTTTCTATTGATCGCGAGACATCGTTGTATCTTAGAAAACTAATGTTAAAGGAAATATGAAAATCGTTTGGGGACGAATATGTTTGGAGAAGGGAGTTTCATACTCTGACCCGTAATAATATATTAGGTTTCTAAAGACAGAAAATATGTGTATTGTCGTAAGCTTGTTCATGTAAATAACATGCACATTTAATAACTGTAACCTATTAGGAATGTGAAATCAGGGAGACATAATATAATTTGCTTTCAGTAACGTACTCAGAATTGCCCTAAAGTAGATCACCGATCAGTTCACCGTTATATCTAGGGATGCCAATTTTTCGGGTTTTGACCCGACCCGATCCACAACGGGTCAGGTAAAAATACAACTTTATTTGGGTCGGGTTGGGTCAAGTTGGATAGAAGTGCAACTTTACACAATTTAACACTATCTCCCTTTTTCTCTCTCTCTAACATTAATCTATGTCTCTCTCTTATAGTAATGGACTAATGATATACTAATACATCTATGTACATTTCGCTGGTTTCGTAAATAAATCTGGTATACATTAATGATATTTATGGTAAATGTTAATGTGCTAATTAATAACTAATATCTTACCGTCATTATTTTTAGAAGAATTTACGGGAAACAAATCATTATATTAATTATATACATTTATATTACATTTTTACATATAACAATATTTTAATTGACGAAGTTAATAAGCCGAAATTAATTCAATAAACATGGAAATGTCAAATAGAAGATTGCAAAATTTAAATCCCCAAATTAACGTGAGAGTGTATTTAATGCCACATTAGTATTTATATATTATATTTCTGAATCAAATAATTTTTTTACTTTATCATATAGTTTTTAACAAATTCTCTTTCAAATTTTGATATTTATGAGTTTTATTTTTCAAATGAAATTTTTTAATATAAAAAACGGGTCAAATAGGTCGGGTCGGATCAAATGGATAAAAGTGTACTTTTATTTTATCCATGGTCGGGTTAGGTTTTGAATGACCCGACCCAATTGTCATCCCTAGTTTTATCAACGTATATTTTATATCAATGTATATTTTAAAAGGATTATAATTGGTAAGAGTACCATTCTTATGAAGATGTTATTGGAAATAAATGTTAAGTTGTATTTAATTTAACTCCTCCACTGATATTTATTTTCATTTCTTAATATTGGTCATCCGGGAAGGTAATTTGTATCATGAAAATACCTAGATGGAGACAGTTAAGCCACCCTCCTAGTTTTAAAAAAAGTGAGCGAGAAATGAAATTATCTTTATATTTTGATAAAACATGTAAAAATTATCTTTTTGCATATCACATAAATCAGTATATACATGATCTACCCCTCTCATTTCCTATAATTCTTGTATCCGTCCTTGATTTGTAAGATTTATTTTTTTGGTTCCGATTCACTCAGAACAGTGTGCATGTTCGTATATACCCCTACGGATCATAAAGTTTGAGTTGTTAGTGAGGATAAAACACATGTTCACAGGAGCGGACCCAAAATCAAATTCGTCGGAGACCGTGATGTAAAGAATTAAAGTTTTTTTTTTTTTTAGTATTGAACTGTTGACCTCTCATTGGTTATTGTCTTAACTAACTGCATCTGTTAGCAACACTTTTGAAGATTAAGAGGGACTTTTATTGTATATATCGCAAAAGAACTCTAAATAATACATGTATAAAATAAATAAATTTGAAGATCGTCGAGGTAGTCGTGGCCACCTCCGGCCCCTTCCGGAGTCCGTCCCTGCATGTTCCAACAAACACACTGTCTTAAACAAAATAGACATTTCAATTAGTGGGAAAGCCTTTCATAACCATTAACCAGTTACTGTATAATAATATTTGTTTTGACATGATTTTCTTCATGAATGCCCATATACTTGATTATTAAAGCTAAAGGTGGGAGCATCTGAGACTGCATAGAGACAAGTTAACGACTAAAATATGTTAACTTCCACTAAAGTAACACGCTTATACTATATAAATGCTTAGAATTGTATGAGTAACTAGGCTGGGAAAAGTTCCTCAAATCCCGACTCGATCCGACATCCGATCCGGTTCCGATCCGATTTTTTCCCGATCCGAAAGATCGGATTTTTGTCCCGTCCCGAATTAATTCGGTTCGGTATCAAATTTCTATCTCCAATCCCAATGGATTTCCCGACCTAGAATTAATAATCATTAAGAAAAAAAAAATTAAAAATTCTTATTATGAATAATATATATTTATTAAAAAAATTAATTTACTCTCACATCTACTCTATTTACTAAATAACACTTTTATTTTCGTACGAGTTTCTTGTTGCATATGTTATGTATTTATTTTAATCTTGAATGACTAAAATTATAATATTTGATTCCTTCTTTTAGTTTGAATTATTTTATTGTTTATTTTTTCTTAAAAATAATTATAATTAGTTGTTTTGTTCGATAATCAATCTTATAAACGAATACAATATCAACATAGTATTGTCCCATTTTTTTATTTTGTATAAATCTAACGAATTTCTTAACAAAATTGCTAGTTATGTTATAACTTTTTAACAATTTTTTTTAAGAGTATGAATTATCGGGAAATCTCATCCCGACTTTTTGGAATTCATATTATCGGGACCCGACCATTTTCGGGTCGTGATCAGGACTTTTAAATGACATCCGAAAACTATCGGATCGAGATACGGATTTAAACTTTTCGGGTCGGTTCCGTCCCGATTCCACCCGTATGATTAACACCCTTAATTATACTTTAATCTTCAATTGCAAGGAAACAAATCTCAGTGGGGTACAAAAGTTGGAAATGAAGTCTCATGAGTTACCCCTCTAAGGGTGTTCGTGTTCACATGATTGTTTCGGACACATGGGTGTTGCATGGTATGGTCAGGTGCGAAGCTAGTAATGGTACGTAAGTGGTGTCAAAACTTACATACGCTAATATATTAATTAAAATAAAAATATGATCATTCTAAACATATTTTAGTAAAAATACATGGTTAAAAATTTTAAAAATCGTAATTTTCAGAATTATGAGAGGTGTCGTCGCCTCCGATGGTTTATACCTAGCTTTCCGGTGATATTGTAATTATTGTTTTACATGATACTGTAGAAATTTGCTCCATGACAAAAAAAAAAAAAAAACCCTAAGAAATTTAACAACTATACTACATATCGGTTTAAGTAATAGCTAGGTTATCTAGCTAGCTTCTTTCTGCATTTTTTTTTTTTATGGAAAAATATATTGATATACTTCACCAAGTATTTACCATTACATAGTATCACATTCTGAAACAATTAGTTCACCCCAGTTTTTATCCATACCACTTTTAATAATGAACTACGAACGACGTCTGTAATGACTCGGTCATCCGACCAGACCGCCACCATCTGCTTACTACCACCAATACTGTCCGCAGCTTCTAATTAAATAAGCTTGATTCTTTTAAATTTAAAAAAAGCTTAAGCTCGTACAGTTCACAGCTTATAACACTCTAAGGCCATAAAAATAGAAGCGCGCAAGAGTCAAACTGGTCAACCGGATGTAATCCAACCTTTAAGCAAAAAGTAAAAAAGCTACTTAATATCCAAAGCTGCAACTGAACAAGGCCTTATTCTATATTAACATCATAAAGATCACCAAGAAGACTACTTGACGGGGGAGGATCTCGAACCTCACTCTCATTACGAATAGATTTAGTAGAATCAGAACGATTCCCCTCCGTTGATAAGCTTCTCTTAGGGGCACAATTTCCTAAAGAGGATGAAGAAGTTATGGTTGTGCTATCCTGAGATAGCTTTTCAAAGGCTTTAAACCTTAAATAGTCGTTATCACCCGAGTTAGACTTGATTATAGTTGCTTGAACGGGAGTTTTGCCTTCCAGCATGCTTACGACAGAGGACATTAACGGTCTTAGAGAGGGAGAGAGATTGGTGCACGCGAGACCCACGTTGAGCATGTTCATTACTTATATATCTGAGTACTTTGTTCCAAGATCGGGATCTACAAGTTGGAGTAATTTTCCTTGCTCTTGAAGGACATAAGTCCAATCAAGAAGGTAAACACACTCCTGCCTTGGCCGATAATTTGTGTTGCTTTTCCCACTGACAATTTCGAGTGCGACAACTCCAAAGCTGTAAACATCTGCTTTATCGGTCAAATAACCCCTTGTTGCATATTCAGGTGCCATATAACCTACAGTTCCAGCAATTCGCGTGCTGATATGTGTATTTTCCTCTGCATTTATGTAAACGTAATATTATTTTCTTACATGCATATATTAGTCAATTTCTCCAATATTAGCCAATAAAAAAACGTAAATAGTATAGTATTTTTGTAAAGTTGAATAGTATAATGTTTGATTGTTAACATTGTGTCATAAATAATTAAATCATAGTTCAACATTTAAGAAAAGCTCAATAAATAAGAAAAAAAAATCAAAAATTTACGGATTTTTTTTTCTACAGTTAATTAACTCTGGTCAAAATTTACACAAACAAAGGAACAATTACCAAACTCCCAACAACAACAGCTCTGCTAAATCAATAAATAAAAAATCAACTGTGAATGAAACCCCACTTTAGCATTTCAATCACATTTGTTTTAGTACGTACGCAAGTGTATACACGTTTAAATAATAAATCAAGATATATATATATATATTTCAAATTAGAGCCGGGCGAAAAACCGGTAAAACCGAACCGAACTGAAAAAAACTGAAACCGAAAAACCGAAAAATTTTCGGGTCGGTTTCGGTTTTCAGTAAAACCGAACCGAAAAAGACCGAAAAAAACCGAGAAAACCCGAAAAACCGAAAAAAACTGAAAAAAATCGAAAAAGACCGAAAAATAAAAAATAAAACCGAAAAATAACCGAAAAAACCGGTCCGGTTCGGTCCAAAAAATAAAAAGACTGAAACCGAAAAAAACAAACCGAAAAATATTCTCGGTTTCGGTTTTACCAAAAAACAAAACGGACCGAATCCAGCCCTAATTCAAATACTAAAAGTTAAAGCAATAGAGTCCACGTCTCCCATTTGTTTATGCTTGTCAATAAGTTTCATTAACAAATATAATTTAACAGCGCCTCTTTCTATTTCTAAAAATTTGGTTTGTATCTAAAATGTTTGGATAAGTTGAAGAGGTGTATCGCGATATTCACAGTTTTACTCTCTCAAGTTCTATGAATCACAACACTGCAGTAGCTTTTATTTTTTAGCACTTCAAGTTTTATTCTTTCGTTTTTAAGACTATGTATTTTACTTTGATGCACTATTGCTTCTCTTTTTTGTTTTTGTAGGGTTTTTTCCCTACTTTTTTATTTTTTTCACTCAATAATTAATAAATAAAAAATTGGGTTGTTTCCACCATTAATATAAAAAAATAACAAATATAATTTAAGTAATTTTCAAAAATATATCTATATATAATGTAAGACTTATATTGATTCCTAAGAATCAGGTAATATATAAAGTTAAGCGCCACAATATCACCCCTATAATATATATATATACATTCACATCATACTATATCTATACTATTATAATAAGTGAAACGAAAAGTTAGTTACTTTTGAAACTCCTAAAATGCATCACATTTTTTTCCAAAAAAACCCTAACATTTTTTGATAATTACAAAACAAAAATATAAAAACACAGAAAAAAAACTGCATTGTTATTAACTATCACAAATCAATCCAAGTGTGATGAATTTAATTAAATTTATTTAGACACTAGTTATGAAAAAAAAATATTAACATTCACTAAAATATCCGTATACAATGCTAAATTGTATTAAAGTTTGTTAATTATGTCATTTTAAGATTATAATTTTAAAATTAAATCGTATACATAAAAATAAATAATTTTTTTACTGATGTATCATTTCCGTACCGTATCGAAAATTTTCAACTTTTATCGTACCGTCTTACCCGTATCGTACCGCATACGAAACCCATACCCGTGTAAGCTAAGTATTCAGAGACAAAGAGACATAATAAAAAAAAGTGGCTCCAAATTCAACAATTTCAATAATTTGAAGAAGACTAATGTCGACATTCATCTATATTATATATAAAACAGCCAAAAGTAGTTAGTTCTGGTGCACATCATTTCATTTTGTCTCACGAAATTTCCTACACCTTTAATGGTCAATATTTATTTAATTTAGTGTTCTTACCCAGAAACTTTGTGAAAAAGATAGCACCAAACCTAGTATCTCTTCCCTACATGTCCCCTTTAGGCGGGAGTGGAATATTTGATCAAGTTTTAAATTGGACTTATGCTGAATTTGGTATTCGATCCCCACTCGGGCAGTTAGATTAGTATTTGATGGCCGCGCCATGTAATTGAATTACATTATGTTGAGGGCACAGTCAAGCAAGCCTCGAGACTCGGGTAATAAAAACCAATTTTTCTTAATAACAACTCGTTAGATCATCCAACTATCTAATTATCAGAATATTAATAAGTAATTCAATAAATATAGATATAAATCATTGTGGTTGTCGTGATTTCAATACCTAAAGGTCAAGGGTTCGAATCCTCTGCTCTTATATTATTATTATTATTTTATATAAAATATCACAATTTGGGGCAATCATTTTTTTTAGGTTCGGACAACCCACACTCGTGGGCCGGCACTATATACATCCCGACCTTCGAGATTTGATCCGACGGTGATAACAGGAACTTCAATATCTAAAGTAATATTCATACTGTTCCCTTAGGGCCTCAAATACATACTTATTTGGAAGAAATTATGTTTTCAGTGATTTTTTTATTGAATAAGTCATAATCCAGAAAAAACAATGCTAGCCCGTTGAGATCTTAATGTTTGGACGCAATATATGTGCTCTTATCACGGTAGATTTCGCAATAAAATAAAATTAAAATATTAAGCTACGATGTACGTATGTGAGATATAACTTAAAAAATTAACGGATGTTATCTTGACAATTGAGCATCATCATATGTAGACAAATTAGAGCATCGTGCATTGTATGTATACAAAATAGAATCACCGTATTTTTTTAAACTATTTTATTTAGAATTGGTGGAAAAACTTCACATTTTTATTTACTTATAATGGAAAATAAAACAAAAAGTGGGGGTAAAATCCCACTGAAACAAATAAAGGTACATATAGTGCAATTCGAATAAATTACAGGGCTTAAAAGACAATAATGAAATCTTAAACTTGCTAAATAAGAAAACCTTCCATTTCTTGATTTAAATATAGTTTCTCATTTAAAATATACTTAAATTTAAAATCGACTTTGTTATTTTAAAAAAATATTAAAAAATAGATGATGAATATTTACCAATAACTATAAAAGTTATAATGATAATGTATCTCATTTAATATTATAGTTGTTAGTTGTGTGAATAAAAAAATCTAATAAAAAACTTATTCAATTTAAATTATTTTATTATTTCACTGCATTATTTGTTAGTTTCACCACTCTATTTTTACTAAATGTTAATTTTTTTGCATTCATTAGTAGTGTGTTTATCAAAAATATGATTATGATTCATTAAGTAACATGTTTACACAACACTGAAATTTTTTATTACTTCTCCAATGAATTTTTTTAATAAAAAATGACATTGTCAGTAAATAAATAAAATATGTCGAAAGACTCGGGATATACCTATCACGACCCTACGGGGTCTCGAAAAATTCGGTCCCGACTTTTGTATTGAGCTTCACGGATCGGGTACCAATTCTAACCCATCCCTAATTGCAACAATCAATCTATCATGAGTATAACAATATTGTATTTAATGGCAATTTGACATATATATTTTTAGTGATTGATTAATTTTAAGACTATACTTTTATAGCCTCATGGTTTGAGGAAACTATAAACATTAAGCTCGATATGGTTTCACCTAAAAGGTTTGAACCAAACAAGCTGTGTCTCTCAACCAATTGGTGTTACACGATTCGATAATTACATGTCAACCTATTTATATACATTCACCCATCAACAATGCATGTTATTGTAGCCTAACTCTTCTATTCGTGACAATTAGCTAGCCATGATGTCCTGATATTTAGTATAAATTGTGGAATTTAATAGTCTCACTCATTTATTATATGTTTCCAAAAATATCTTATTAAATATGGTTCACTATGTAAACTTTTGTGTCGAATCGGGCAGTGGTAGATTGTGAGTTTACGAGAGGGGCATGCCTTCATTTTAAAGAAAATGATGAAAATGTATATATTATTGGTACTTAGTTAAAGAGAAAATCCACACTTATTTTTACTATTTATTTTTAAATTTGATGTTCACTGATCATATATTATATGTACCAAAAATTAAATGAGACTTGAGAATGTGGGTTTTGTAAAATAAATATATTTTTATGTACTGATCAATGACTCTCACTTCATTTTAGTGGGTGGGTTGTTTGGGATCCGACTAATCCGATTAATTCTATTCTCGGGTTGTTCCTGGTGCAGAGACATTAACTCGATTGACTATGTACGTTTACTTACACCATGCTACATCATGTGACATGTCTATAAAGCCGTAATGATCATAGATTTGGAAGAGCGGGTTCTTTTAGTAACAATGCTGTGATTTATCAAGTAACACAAGATATTCGTTTGCAAGGAGTTGCCCATGGTTTTCGGCCTCAATAGATCGGAAGAGATAGATATGTGGATTTATGACTTTACTTAACTTTTTGCCCCCTCGACTACATCATCTGCGTTTGATGGCCTGTGCTTGAACCCCTTTTGGGTCGCCTCAACCTCTCCAAAGGTAATCCGGGCCCATCATCTGTTGGTGGAGACGAGTATGGTCATGTAGTGAGAGCATTCAAGCGGTTTTTGGACCGAGACATATTATATATGCTGGGCTACATGTTATTTTGATTGGTTTAGAGATGACGATTAAGATGAGTTTTGATCTCCTAGATGTTGAGTCTGATTCGGCAACGATGGTTTCTTGGATGACTTCGGCGACTTTGGAAGTACAGTTACATTTTAGCTCTCATACGCCAGTTGTGCATTCCTGAGGTCTTGACTCGCCACGTATTTAAAGAGGCGAATCTTATGAGCAACTGAGCGTGCTCATCTCACGATTTTGATACTCTTCCACTGAGGATGAACGAGATATTTGCTTTGTATTCGAGGGAGACATTGCCTCATATTAAACCATAATGTTGGATAATTAGATTTATTTTTTCACTTGTTCTTTTTTTTTTATACATTTATGAAGATGTTGTTTCATTTCGTAGATTTCATTTACTCGTTAGTTTCCTGGGGAATGTACATTTGCTATTCCATGTTTATATACAAGTGTGGGGTATGCATAACAACCCCCCCGGAGTGTTTTGAAAAAATGTCGCATAATTGACGATTTATAGGTTCAGATACTAGATATATATATAGTAACCAAAGTAAGGAGATAAGTTGTTTTTTTTTGGGTACAAAAATAAGGAGACAATTCTTAAATGAATGAAATCATCAAACTCAATGAGTTTTTTTTAAACATCTAATAGAAAGGATAAGGAAAATTAATCAATTAGTACAAAGTTTGAGTCTTAATTATCAAAATATAGTTAAATAACTTTAAGATTATTAGATATATGTACTCAATATTAATGGTGCCTTTTTTTTACTATTTGCACTTAACTTTAATGCTCATTGATGTTATTTTAATATTTATCAATTCTTAAACACAAAATACAAATTTGTATTTATTGATACTTGTTAGGACCAGATTTCTGGTCTAAAATTTATTTGTTGTCTATTGGTTTTCACTAAATAATCATAACTGTTTGTTAAGAACTAAGACAGTATTGACATGTTTCAAGTACCAGTTGCAACCCCAGTTACAACCTACTAAGTCAGTAGTGTTAGGTTTCAAGTACCAGTTGCAACCCCAGTTACAACCTACTAAGTCAGTAGTGTTAGGTTTCAAGTACCAGTTGCAACCTCAGTTACAACCTACTAAGTCAGTAGTGTTAGGTTTCAAGTACCAGTTGCAACCTCAGTTACAACCTACTAAGACAGTATTGACAGGTTTCAAGTACCAGTTGCAACCACAGTTCCAACCTGCTGCTCAGCAGTATTCTGTCTAGTTCTGTAAATTTGCATAACTGTTCTTTATTGATAATTGTTTATTCTACAGTATGCAGGATATATTCTCATATGTTCTTAAAGGTTTAATATGCGTATATTGATAATATCAAAGTGTTAAGAAAAGATGTTTTCTAAAAGATATAAAGAGATTAGTTTATAAGGGTATGTTTTCTTTTAATATGTATCTCTATTCTTAATCTTATCCTTATCACTTGTTTGAATCTTTGATCCATATCCTATTCAGTAAAGATATGTTTAAAGATTGATTGTTATATGGAGTTGATTGTTTCATATGTTTATGAAAATATATTATCTCTAAAAGATATTATCTTTATATGTTTCCTTTCAAAGGGAAAAACTAACTCCTACTTTTAAGCTTGTTATTAAATAGGTATTGAACAAATGATGATTGGAGTCAATCCACGCTGAAGTATCACGCAATGCATGGAAAGATTGAAGCCAATCAAATAAAGTCACAAGCAATCAAAAGATATTGAAGAATAGAAGATTGTTTTTACTTGCTTATATACTTGATAACTTAGCTTGTAAAAGGTGTGTGTTCTAAATTATAAAGAACCCATTCTTGAGAGAATACACAGAGAGCTTTAATAAGAAAACAATGGTGGGATGCCATTGATTTATAATTGATAGTTATAGAGTAGGAGCAATATGGAGATAGGCAGAAAAACCTAGAGGGAGTCTAAGAGTTTTTCATTAAGACTTGAATCCTATATTGTAAGCTTTTTATAATATCATAATCTGGGTAAGTGCCCCGGAGACGTAGCCTAGTTAGGTGAACTCCGTTGTTAAATGTGCGCGTGGTTTATTTCAAGTACATTTAACTTTTCATAGTTCTGTCCATTAAAACACTTGGTTCCAACTGTGGTTGCAACCTCACTTGGAACCTAACCGCAAAACTGGAACTAGAACAGCGGATAGGAATTTCAATCGGTATCAGAGCTTCACACTAGATCTTACTTAGTGTGGATCCTGTGTTCTGGTTAAAATGGACTTAATGAGGGAAGGAAACGCATTCAACAAACCACTTTTGCTTGGAGGAGGAGTCAACTATGGAGTTTGGAAAATCAGAATGAGGTCTTTCATTAAACAGCAAAATGAACATGCTTGGAAAAAAGTACTGTATGGTTGGGAGGTTCCAACTATTACTGATGATGAAGGTGAACTAGTGTATGTACCTGAAGACAGATGGTCTGCTGATAATGATAGAAAATCAAGTGCAAATTCAACAGCAATAAACTTGATCTTTGCTGGTGTCACTCTCAGTGTGTTCAGGTATATTTCTCATTGTGAAACTGCCAAAGAGGCATGGGATATTTTGCAAGTAACCTTTGAATGAACTGTTAAAGTAAAAGCCTTTAAACTCCAACAGTTAACTACTCAATTTGAAAATTTAAGAATGGAGGAAGATGAAACCATTGAACAATTTAATGGCAGAATTTGTCATATTGCCCATCAAGCTGGAACCTTAGGTGAAAAATACAGTGATGCTAAACTTGTTAAGAAAACTCTAAGGTCTCTTTCATATAGGTTTGAAATTAAGGTTACAGCTATTGAAGAGTCAACAGACTTAGATAATCTTAAACTTGAAGAACTTATAGGAAATCTAAGCACTCATGAGCTAAAATTCTTCAAACATAAAAGACCAGAAAAGGGAATAGCATTTCAGGCTAAGAAATCTGAACCTAATGTCTGTGATAAAATGAGTGATGAAGAACAGCTAACTTTCTTTGCTAAAAAGGTTTACAAAAAGTTTTATAAGAAAAAACAGGATGATACTGGTATTTCTAATAACTTTCAGAAAAAGGGATTATCAAGGTAAGTCAGAATCTAGGTTTAATAACAATTCTACAGGAAAGTGGAATCCTAAAGAGAAGGATAACAAAGATTACAAGCCTAGAGAAATTCAATGCAGAGAATGTAGAGGTTTTGGTCACATTCAGTCTGAGTGTGCAAATACTTTAAAAAGAAATAAAAATGCTTATATAACCACTCATAGTGATAGTGATTCTGAGAGCAACAGTGATGAAGAGGATGATTCTAACTTTGTTAATTTTATGGGAATAATCACTAAAAAAGAACTTACCTATGAAAGTGACTGTGAGCCTGTTTCAACCATAGTTACAATTGCTCTTGAAACCTATAGCAGTGATGAGGAAGAACCTTCTGATGAAAACATTACTCAGCAATATCTCGTTCTTTATGAAAAGTATAAATGTCTGAGTAAACAATCATTGATCATAAACAAACTTAATGTTAATCTAAAGGATGAGGTTAAAAGTCTTACTGAGAAGCTTAACATACAACTGGTTGAACTTACTGAAACTAAAAAGAAAATAAAACTGCTGAATGTTTCTGCTTCAGAGAAATTAGATGACATGCTGTCCTATTCTAGAGGCTCTAAAGATATCAGTGGTCTAGGTTACTATGGTTGTAAAAGTACAGGAAAAACTACCTTTATTGAAGCTGTTGCTAAAGCTAAAACTCATGATTTTGACAATAAGGTTAGAAGCTCAGTTGCAACCAGATTTGCAACCAGGAATAAAACTCATGTTTTTGAGAAGAAGGTTAGAAGCTATGTTATAACCAAAGGTGAAACCAGTAATAAACTGAATAGCTTTAGGAATAAAACTAACTTTAGGTTGAAGCTGTGTAATTTCTGTAAGAAACCTGGTCATTCAGAAATCCAGTGTTATTTAAAAAGGAACAGAAAGTATATTTCTCAGAAAACCTGGTTGGCTTCTGTCAATAAAAATTTGAACTGGGTCTGGAAAGTTAAATAAAAATCTACCTTAATTGCTAATAACAAAGCTGTGATTACCTCTTTAAATACTGTTACTTCTAATGATTGGTATTTTGACAGTGGTTGCTCTAAACACATGACAGGTACTGCAGGTTTCCTAAAAAATGTCATCAATCTTAAAGGAAACACTGTTGTATTTGGAGGTGGAGATACAGGTAAAATTGTTGGTAAATGTACCTTAAACAAACCTGGAATGCCTAATATTGATGATGTTTTTCTTGTAGATGGACTAAAAGCTAATCTTATTAGTATTAGTCAACTATGTGACAACAAAATGATTGTTAAGTTTAACAAAGATCAATGTTTAATTACTGATCTTAACAATGATGTGGTCATGACTGGAATTAGATCTACAAATAGCTGCTATGTGTTTGAAAAAGCTGAAAAAGAATTGCCTCAGAATAGGTGTAATCAAGCTATCACTAATAATGCTGATATTTGGCATAAAAGGCTGGGTCATGTTAATTACAAAATTTTAGATAAGCTAGTTAAAGAAGAATTGATAAGAGGTATTCCTAAACTTAATGCTAAAACTCAAAGTGTCTATGGTGACTGTGCAGTTGGCAAACAAACAAAGAATATTCACAAAAGTACAAGTCAAATCTACACTAAAAGAGTCCTAGAACTACTTCATATTGACTTAATGGGTCCTATGCAAACTGCTAGTATAGGTGGGAAGAAGTACATTTTGGTAGTTGTAGATGATTTCTCTAGATACTCTTGGGTAGTTTTCTTAAAAGATAAGTCTGAAACTTTTGATCTTTTTAAAACTCTGTGCTTAAAACTTCAAAATGAAAAAGGTTCAACCAGTGGTAACATTGCTAGGGTCAGAAGTGATCATGGAACAGAATTTGAAAACAGTAAGTTTAGAGAATTTTGCAACTCCTCAGGTATTAGTCATGAGTTCTCTGCACCTAAGACTCCACAGCAAAATGGCATAGTTGAAAGAAAAAATAGAACCATTCAGGAAATGGCTAGAGTTATGCTTAATTCTAAGAAACTTGCCAACAGATTTTGGGCTAAAGCTGTTAATACTGTCTGCCATATAGTTAATAGAGTTTACATTACTAAAGGCACTTCTATGACTGCTTATGAAATATGGAAAGGTAGAAAACCCAATGTTAAGTACTTTCAAGTTTTTGGGTGTGTTTGTTACATTCTTAGAGATAGAGAACATCTTGGTAAATTTGACTCTAAGAGTGATAAAGGAATCTTTCTTGGTTATGCTCAGAATAGTAGAGCCTTTAGAGTCTTTAATCAAAGAACAAACTGTGTTATGGAATCTTATAATGTGTTATTTGATGACTTAAAAGATGTGAATGAGACTACAGGTGATGATGAAGAGTCAGATATGACAGGAAAAGAACCTGAAGAAAGTCAGCAAACAAGCAGTCCTACAGTGGTTGGAAGTTCAGTTGCAACTGAGGTACTAGAAAACTGTTCAATTAAGGCGGTTTTTTCTGAGGCGGTTTTCTAACCACCTTAATTTCTAATAATTAAGGCGGTATTTTTAAAGGCGGAAAGAAACCGCCTTGAAAGAAAACAATAAAGGCGGTTCAAAGTTACCGCATTAAAAGATACTTTGACCGCCGTTTTTGACCGAATTTGGACATTAATTAAACAACTTTTTAAATAAGTCACTTTTTTGAATGACTTTTAGTTAAATTCTTAAATTTTTGTTATATATATATATTTGTAGAATTTAAGATAAGATATTGATTTACATCAATTATTTTGATATATTTCTTTTGCTTTTTTTAGTAAGAACTGTGTAATTTTTTAAACTTATTAAGAAAAAAATGTCAAAATCATATCATTTAAATCAAAACAATAGGACCCGTTATTATGATATGATATGTTCGAGTTTATGATCATATTGTTTAACATTTTTATAATGTGCTTGTAATATTCTTACTTTTTCATCGCTTATATGTAAATCAAATATTACTAGTGTGTCATTCTACATTTAGGTTATAAAATATCTAAAATCTCATATACAAAAAACTTATATTTATATTTATTTATTTTGAAAATAATATTTACTCAACCGTTCCGAAATATTACTAAAAAAGTTGCATTCGTGAGGTACTGAATTGCTTGAATAAGAAGAATTATCATTGGTGTACTTCATTTACATTAAGAGTTTCGGGAACTTGAAATCCTAATGTACCCTATACAGTGCCCAAATAATAAAAATATGAACTATTCATGCTACACCAAAAACAAAATAAATAACCTCTGATAAAAAAAAAATCACAATTTTATTTATAACAACTTTTGATTTAGAAAAACAAAATTTATTCACCAAATAGTACGACTAAACGTGTAAAATATATTACAAGATGTACATATATATTCACGCGCCAATTGCTAAAAGAGATTCCCCCAATTAGATTGCCCACTAACACCACGTCTCCCTCTCTCTCCCTTTCTCTGCACGATTGGATCCGATAAAGGGTACGTCCCTCTTTCTCGATCTTCCTTTACATAATTTTGCTTATGATTATTTATTTATGAAACAAACATATTGAGTATGTATCTACAGATATGTATGGTTTGAGTTTCATTGAACTATATTCCAATTGCAGTTGTTAAAACTTAATTATTTTAGTTTTTTTAATCGTAATTAGTTGTGATTATTGTTGATATATAATAGATACGATCAAACCTTGTTGCAGTTACAAACACTTAAAATTAACTTTTTGTTAGGCTTTTTTTGAATTCTGTCATATGAGATAGTTGATAATTCTAGGGTTTTAATTGGAGTTTTCTTTAAAAAAATAAGATATGTACGCAAGTGAATCTGTATAAATATGCAATTTTGATTTGACTTAATCTAATGCTATTATAAAAGTATACTTTTACTATAAAATCTGAATCTATATATTTGTTTGCATATATTTAAAGTTTGGCGATGCAAATATTTGTCACAACTTTTCACATCTCTTATAGGTAATAATTTCAACTTGTATACAAGAATTTGTTTATGATTATTGTATGTCAATGCAGTTTGTTATCTACATCTTTTATCTGAAGATATTGAGCCCCTTGTTCTTAGAGTGAAAATAATCTCAGCAAGGTAGGTTCTTTGATGTCTAATTAGATTGATTGTTAAAAAGTTTTGTAATTTATTTTTATAGGTGTCAAGAAAAAACTTAATATTTGACCATTAGAGAAGGTATTTTGAGCATTCATGCCTTTCAGATTTCTAATATCGTATGATTTATTTTAAAATGATATTATATTGTTCGGAAAATTTTACATTGCACGGACTTTGACCCGATCGTGTTGGATCGAGAAAGTTGTAATATAAATGTAGAATTTGGATTAGAATATTTGATTGTCCTGACTTTGAAAAGAAGTTGTGTAAATAAAGAACTTTTTCAAGAACAAGTTTTGGGTGAGAAAACACTTTTAATAGAACCGTCAAATGCTCTTTTATTAATTTGATTTAGATTATAGATATTTAGAAAATTCTGATGGACACAGTTACTAACTACGTAAGCTATGTAGAATGGATAATCCGAAAAATAAAAAGTCCGAGTACCGGGTAATTTAGTGGTATCATGTATCACAGTGTTTATATGGTACGGGGTACCCGGTAAGTCTAGGTGTATTGATAACTTTAGATTTAGATAAAGAATAATGAAAAACATAACTTATTTCACTTAATAAACATGTGAGATAATTTTAGTTCTATTGTAAATAATTTTAGGGCGCGTGCGAGTTGCAAACACAATTCCCCAATTATACTGGCTCACCGCCCACGACACCATTTACAGAACATCACGTCTCTCACTAGATCCACCTTTCTCTCGTTCTCTGCACCCATCGAGGTACACGTCTCTACTCGATCTTCCTTTTTAATGATTTGTGGTTATGAATAGTTACTTATGAAACACAAAAAAAAAATGTGTGCACAGATATGTTTGATTTTGCTTTTTTTTATTTCTATTGCAATTGCAGTAGTTAATTGTTATATATAGTTTATTAATTTCACTAGTAGATGGATAGATACAATTAAATCTTGATGCAGTTATAAGCACTCGAATTAATCTTTTGGGGGGATTTTTTTAAAGTTGATAATTATATGGTTTTAATTGGAGCTTCCTCAAAGAATAAGATATGCATGCATATGTGCTTATTTGATTTGGTTTTGCCTAATTTTCTACTTAACGATAGGGCTTGTTTTGAAGCTTACTTTCAAGACTTTTAATTTAAGTTGATTGGTAAAAGCTTTTCTAATTTTTTTTATAGGTATTGCTAACAACGGGAATAACCCAATGTGTAACTATTAGAAAATTATTTTGAGCATCGATCCATGCCTTTCAGATTTCGAATATCGTATGATTCATTTTAAAATGACCTCATATTGTTAGAAAAACTGTTTGAACCCAACATTTTTGTTAAAGCTATGCAAGTCCAACTTATTTTTCTTCTTTAAATCTAGACTATATCGACTTGATCAGCTTAAAACAAGCTTTTCAGGTACTTCGGCCTAAAAAAGCTATAAGCTTTACACCAGTAGTATGTATCATGGGGACCTAATGGGGCTTATATGAGCCTGCTAATCAATAACTTATTCACAAATTTTCATTAGATTTTTTGTTACATCTCAGGTTGCTATAATTAAAGGAAAAATTTACTAGCAATTCCACAAGTTGAACAAACACTGGAACTAAGAGAGAAAAGGTTTACAAAATTTATTGGATGTGATACACGGGACGTGTTCGTACTTTTGGGTTTGGTCCTTTCGCAACTCAAGTATTTGAAAGTAAAAATAAACAAAATCACGAGCAGCCGATTTTTTACTTGAAAAAAGTGCAGGAAGTTGTTTGAGAAGAGCTGTACGAAGAGAAGAAGAGAAGTGGTTCGAGAATTATGCAAGAATTCGTGAAATAATACATGCGAGAAGTGCCGCTAAAATAGCTACATGAAGAGTTTAGATGTATTTGATAGAAGAGTTTAGATGTAAATCAGTAATTGACATAATTAGTTTGGCTAAGATGTGTTTTGTGTTTTTTTTTATGAATTCTATGAAATCAAAAGTTTGTAACTTTGTATATATGTATTTTAAGCTTTATTTTTGTTACGAGATTGTGATTTTGGACGTTTAATTACATATGTTATGAGTTTTGAATTGCTTGAATAAAATATTGAAGGCGGTACTAGTAACGTTCCAATTGAGGTGTACATATATTTCACAGATTAATGGCGTTTATAATACTTTTAAAAGTAATTTTAATTGTAGTATTAGCAGCGGTTGGGTTGTATCCGCCGTAAAAAGTAACTTGTTAAAGGCGGTTTACAATCGCCTTATAAGGTCATTGAAAACCGCCACTTTTTTTAGAGGCGGTTGTGAACCGCCTTAAAACTTTTAGCAACGCTTGCGGAAATGGCGGTCCAGAAACCGCCTTAAAAACCGCCTCAAAAGGTTTTAAAGACGGTTTTATTACCTTTTAAAGCGGTTAAAAACCGCCTTTATTGGCTTGTTTTCTAGTAGTTAACCGCAGTTGAAACCCAGAATAGTGCTGAATCTGAAGAAGAAGAAGAAAGTTCTCATAATCAGTCAACTAACAAGCCTCGCTATGTAAGGACTCAGAAAAATCATTCTCTTGACAATGTCATTGGAGAAGTAGCTTCAGGTATGAAAACCAGAGGTAAAAGAAATAATGTTGTTCACTTTGCTTGCTATATTTCTCAGTTAGAACCTAAAAATATAAAAGAATCTTTAGAATATAGTGAATGGATTTTAGCTATGCAAGATGAACTGAGTCAGTTTGAGAGAAATGATGTATGAAATTTAGTACCAAGACCTTCCAATAAAAACGTTATAGGGACTAAATGGATCTTTAGAAATAAAAGTGATGAGGATGGAGTGATTATTAGGAATAAATCAAGGTTGGTAGCTCAGGGTTATACACAAATTGAGGGAATTGATTTTGATGAAACATTTGCTCCTGTAGCTAGAATTGAATCCATTAGAATGTTACTCTCTCTTGCATGTCTGTATGATTTTAAACTGTTTCAACTTGACATAAAGAGTGCTTTTCTGAATGGTGTGATTAATGAAGAAGTTTATGTCTGCCAACCTAAGGGATTTGAAGATCCTAAATTTCCTGAACATGTTTATTTGCTGAAAAAGGCCTTGTATGGTCTAAAGCAAGCTCCTAGAGCTTGGTATGATAGATTAACCAAGTTCTTGATTAAAAAAGGTTTTAACAGAGGGGGAGTTGATAAAACTCTGTTTACTAAGAAAACTACAAAGGATATAATCATTGCTCAAATATATGTTGATGACATTGTATTTGGCTCTACTTCTAATAACAGAATAGAAGAATTCATTTCTGATATGAAGAATGAATTTGAAATGAGTGGTGGAGGTGAATTAACTTACTTTCTAGGATTGCAAGTTAAACAGAATGAGAAAGGCATTTTTCTATGTCAGAGTAAGTACGCAGACAATCTTGTTAAGAAGTTTGGTCTGAGTGAGAGTAAAGAGAAGAGAACCCCTATGAATACTACCCTTAAACTGTCCAAAAATGATAAAGGTAAAAATGTCTGTCCTAGTCTTTATAGATTCATGATTGGAAGTCTGCTTTATTTAACTGCTAGTAGACCAGACCTTTGCTTAAGTGTTGGAGTTTGTGCCAGGTATCAGGCAAACCCTTTAGAACCTCATCTTCTAGCTGTCAAAAGGATTTTAAGGTATGTAAAAGGCACAATTCACCTAGGGCTATGGTATTCTAAAGACACAAACCATTTTCTGGTTGGCTACTGTGATGCAGATTGGGCAGGAAACATAGATGATAGAAAGAGTACTTCTGGTGGTTGTTTTTATTTTGGAAACAACCTTGTTTCATGGTTTAGTAAAAAGCAAAATTTCATTTCTTTATCTACTGCTGAAGCAGAATATATTGCAGCTGGAAGTGGATGTACTCAACTTATTTGGATGAAACAGATACTAAATGATTATAATGTTAAGCAAGATATATTAACCTTATTTTGTGATAACAAAAGTGCTATAGATTTAGCAAAGAATCCAGTTCAACATTCCAGAACTAAACACATTGATCTAAGGCATCATTTTATCAGAGAACTAGTTGAAGGAAAAAGCTTAATTTTAGAACATGTTTCAACTGAAAAACAATTATCTGATATTTTCACAAAGCCCCTTGATACTAATAAATTTGAATCTTTAAGAAGTGACATAGGGGTATGTCACTATGAATCTAATTGAATACTCTTGCTATGTATGTCTGTTTTGAGTCACTTTAATACTTTTTAGTTCTGGAGGTAAGTCTTTATTGAGTTTTGAAGTTTTTATCTTGAAAAAGCCGTTATTTGGTCTCTCAAAAAATAGATGTGAGATAACATGTCCTAAAACCTCTCTGGTAATAGAGTTGAAAGCACAAAGTGCATATTTTACATAGTGGTTGCAAGTTCAGTTGCAACATCAGTTGCAACATCAGTTGAAACCACATGTTCGTAAAACTGGTTGCAAGCTCAGTTGCAACATCAGTTGAAACCTCATTCTCACAATACTGAAAAATTCAGTAAGTTTCCAAACACTCTAAAAAATGAAAAAGCCAAGACAAAGTCTTGTTATTTTTGACATCAATTATACTCTTCCTTGATGAGATATTCAAACTAGTTTTTGTGTAGAGATGAAAGTGAATTTGCTCAATTTAAGCTTTTAAAATCTAAATTCTATAAAAGTTACTCTATGATAAACATATCTTCTTGAGTAAACTGCTAGAGTTCTGTTTTTTTTTTTGTGCATATATCTACTAATTTGCTATCTTCTCTTGAAACAAGTCGAAATTTCCTTACAATCTTCAACTACTTCAAATTCAAATTTTTGGGTAAATCTGTTTACAAGGAATGTTTATCTTTATTAATTGTTGATTCTATCTTCCTAAAAATCTGTTTCCTTCGCTATTGTATTGTGTTTATATTGATAAGAGACTTCCTTAATTTTAGCTAAATTTGGTTTCAAAATTGATTTGAGTATATCTTTTTCTAATTGTAAAAAGATTTGGCCTTTATTGCTATTTATACAAACCTCTTTTATTATTCCAAATCAATCACAATAATCACAATTACTCTCTCTCTCTTTCTATTTTAAAAAGAAAACCCTAAGTTTTTCTGAAAACCCACACAGCGAAGTTCTAAGTGCAGTTCCAACCGTAGTTGAAACCATGTCTACCAATCCTTCTAAAAACCCTAATCCCAACACTGATGATGACTGTACTCTCAGGGATTTTTTGCATAAGTCTACAACAAATCCTAGTTCTAAAGAAAAGGTAAGTGGATCTTCCTCTTCTAAAGTACAGAGGTCTAAAAAACGTGCTAGGAGGAATTTTGATAATGATCCTATTATTGCTAAGTTTGAGTATACTCCTAAGTTTAATGAGGTTGATCCTAAGTTTTGGAATAGGAGGATGTATAGAAGGTTTAGGGCTTTTTCTGGCAGAGAAATTCACAGTGAAAGAAAGCTAAATTTGGTTAGTTATCCACACATACAGGTGTATGTTGAAAAGTTATTGTCTGCTGTTGGTTTAGGAAAAACAATTACCTATGCTGATTCTTTTTGGCCTGCTGTTGTTAAAGAGTTCTATGCTAATCTTAGTAGCATTGTGTTTGATGAGGGAAGCCCTGCTTATGGGAGAGTATTTTTGAGGGGTGTAACTCTAGATTTTACCCCAAACCTTATCAATGATTTCCTAAATGCACCAAATCCTTCTGTTGAAAATATTGATTATGACATGGAAGTCATTGCTCTGGTTCTAACTGGAAAGAACAATAGATTTGATGGCAATTCCATCAAAACATCCTCTCTCACTCTATGTGCTGCTGTATTGCACAAAATAGCTAGGTTTAACTGGACTCCTACCAAACAACCTTCCAAAGTAAACAAAGAAATGGCCATCTTTCTCTATCAAATCATGTCTTCTAGGCAAATTAACTTTGGACATCATGTCTTCAATCTTATAAGAGATTTTAGTGACACAAATTCTCCTTCCATTCTGCTTCCTTTCCCTTGCCTAATATCTGGTGTAATTCTAAGCCAAGTCTCTTCTTTGGAAAGAAATTCTCCTATAAGTATCCTTAATGAACCTTTCACTGATTGCCCATCTGCCCTGTACATTTCTGCTAAACTGTTAAAAGAAGGGCATGTCAATGACATTTCTGGTGAAAAAGGCAAAGAAAAAGAAGAAGAAACTTCTACTGCACCTTCAGAAAAGAAGAAAGGTGTAAGGTGGTACTTGACACAGAAGCTGGCTTATAATCAGGAAAGGATAGCTGAATTGGATGCTGATGACTATCAAATCAAGAAGCTGCTGGTGAATCTAATAGAGAGTGAGGATGATAATGGGGATAGTGATGCTACTCACAGTGATGATGGTTTCTCCATAAGCAGTGAGGTAGAAGATGAAGAAGTGGTCAAAGACAAACCTCTAAGAGAAAGAGCTCCACATTCTGACATACCTCATGACTAAGTTCTGTGGCTTCTGACAAATAGGGGGAGTGAAGTTTATGTTCTGATTATGGTTACAGTTCAGTTTAATGTTGCTTTAATTTCAATTTCAAGACTCTATGGTGATGTTTTTGATTTCTATTACAATTGCTGTACTAAGACAATGTTGTGCCATGTTTTGGCCTTTAAATTTCTGCAATTTCCATTTTTGAAGTATGCTTGTCTTTAGAATTGAATTTGTGAATGGATATAGTTTGTGATTATTTGATACTTGCAATTCTAACTTGCAGGGGGAGCTTGAATAGATGACTCTTAAGCATTGCTGTAAAAGACAGTATAAGACTGTTCTGAAATTACAATCTGCAGGTGTTTGGGTGATCTATAAACTTAGGTGATTTGTCAAAACCAATGACAAAGGGGGAGATTGTTAGGACCAGATTTCTAGTCTAAAGTTTATTTTTTGTCTATTGGTTTTCGATAAATAATCATAACTGTTTGTTAAGAACTAAGACAGTATTGACAGGTTTCAAGTACCAGTTGCAACCCCAGTTACAACCTACTAAGTCAGTAGTGTTAGGTTTCAAGTACCAGTTGCAACCCCAGTTACAACCTACTAAGTCAGTAGTGTTAGGTTTCAAGTACCAGTTGCAACCTCAGTTACAACCTACTAAGTCAGTAGTGTTAGGTTTCAAGTATCAGTTGCAACCTCAGTTACAACCTACTAAGACAGTATTGACAGGTTTCAAGTACCAGTTGCAACCTCAGTTGCAACCACAGTTCCAACCTGCTGCTCAGCAGTATTCTGTCTAGTTCTGTAAATTTGCATAACTGTTCTTTATTGATAATTGTTTATTCTACAGTATGCAGGATATATTCTCATATGTTCTTAAAGGTTTAATATGCGTATATTGAGAATATCAAAGTGTTAAGGAAAGATGTTTTCTAAAAGATATAAAGAGATTAGTTTATAAGGGTATGTTTCCTTTTAATATGTATCTCTATTCTTAATCTTATCCTTATCACTTGTTTGAATATTTGATCCATATCGTATTCAGTAAAGATATGTTTAAAGATTGATTGTTATATGGAGTTGATTGTTTCATATGTTTATGAAAAGATATTATCTCTAAAAGATATTATCTTTATATGTTTCCTTTCAAAGGGAAAAACTAACTCCTACTTTTAAGCTTGTTATTAAATAGGTATTGAACAAATGATGATTGGAGTCAATCCACGCTGAAGTATCACGCAATGCATGGAAAGATTGAAGCCAATCAAATAAAGTCACAAGCAATCAAAAGATATTGAAGAATAGAATATTGTTTTTACTTGCTTATATACTTGATAACTTAGCTTGTAAAAGGTGTGTGTTCTAAATTATAAAGAACCCATTCTTGAGAGAATACACAGAGAGCTTTAATAAGAAAACAATGGTGGGATGTCATTGATTTATAATTGATAGTTATAGAGTAGGAGCAATATGGAGATAGGCAGAAAAACCTAGAGAGAGTCTAAGAGTTTTTCATTAAGACTTGAATCCTATATTGTAAGCTTTTTATAATATCATAATCTGGGTAAGTGCCCCGGAGACGTAGCCTACTTAGGTGAACTCCGTTGTTAAATGTGCGCATGATTTATTTGAAGTACATTTAACTTTTCATAGTTCTGTCCATTAACACACTTGGTTCCAACTGTGGTTGCAAACTCACTTGGAACCTAACTGCAAAACTGCAACTAGAACAGCGGATGTGAATTTCAATACTTTAAGTCCAAAAGCATGTATTTTATCAACTTCCCCAAAAGATAATGCGGTGTTATAACATATTACTAAAACATTGTTTGGCAGCCCTATTCATTTTTATGACCTTTTTTGGTTCTACTTTCCATTAAAAAAAACTATATATACTACAATTGACACAATGGTTAATCTACCTTTAATATTTATAAGTAATCAAACACATGTATACCTCCTTCCTCTTCTAAATTAATTACATCAAGTGAATGTGTCCCTTAATTGGTGTGGATATTCGAATTAAGTAATAATGTAAATGTGGAATATGGATCACGACGAATGACTATTGTATTAACAATGACTTTTGGAATAACAATTAGGCTTATGGCCATATATATACTAGTTAAGCCGCCAGCTTCACTAACTATGATTAATATTTATTTTGCAGAGAATCTCATGATATAACCCATAAATGCGTATCTTTAGTATTAACGGAGCAATAATTAGGAATACTATACGGTCAATCATCACCACTTTAATTTAATCACCCAAAGTACATAATTAGGATATACATACATTAAGTGGTGCATGTGCCACGTCATCAACCATACTTGTTATAAATAGAGCCTGATAAGTCGAGGCTTATATATATGTACACTATATAGTATAGTAAGTTTTAGTTAATTCTCTTTCTAATTAACATGTCGTTTAAAATAGCGGCCGAAGGTTACGAAAAGGGCAGGGAGGGGGTGGTGGTGAGAGAGTACGATGAGGAGAGAGATAGAGAGGCGGCGGTGGATCTCGAACAGAGGTGTGAGGTGGGCACACAAGGGAAGTTTACGATACTTACGGACCTATTAGGTGATCCCATTTGTCGCGTCCGCCTTTTCCCCTGCCACGTCATGCTGGTATTTTTTTAAACCCTAATATGTGTCGATGATTTCACATGTACTTAAAATTTAAAAGTATGCATTCCATATTTTTTATGAGATGCTTCATGTTCCTACGTGGGAAATTTATGTAATACTAATAAATGGTTCTAGTGTAAAATCTTAACAATCTTAAGAGTGTATGTTGTAATCAGAATAAAATATTGATTATGATATATAATATATTTAGTTTTAGAAGGGAGTATTTATTAAGCGGGTTTAAATTTATGTTAGACTTTCTTTTTGTCATGAAGGCTAATTTAATTATTTTTATTTAGAAGAATAATTCATAAAATATATCATTTCCATCTAAATTAAATACGTAATTTTAATATGAAAAAACTAATTAAACTAAGTCTACTTTTTTAAATCCATCTGATAATCCATTAATGGAACAAATATTAATTAAAGCTTAAACAACATTAGTGCTTATAATAGTGCGCAAATATCATTTCTTAATTGAACATTATTTTATCTATAAAATCATCTCTAGCATGGTAAAAAGTGATTGTTAATTATTAATACTACTCAATACTATTAAATGTTTACAGGTTGCAGAATATGGAGAGGAACGGGAAATCGTGGGGGTTATAAGGGCTTGTATAAATACTGTTACTTGTGGAAAAAGATCAATCGATGATGGTGATTTACCTAACTATGATAAGTTGGCTTATATATTGGGATTAAGAGTTTCACCCACACACAGGTATAAATGGTAATTCTTTATATTATGGACTATATTGGAATCTATTGTGTTTAAACTCGTTTTTGTAAGGTTTTTTTTTATTCAAATAGAATGAGTCGTTTGACATTAACTTTGCTGATAAGTGCATTGGGAATCAATTCCTAATTTATTTGACCACTTTTAAATTACTTATAAATTTATTTACTACAAACGAATAAAACACTTACGTCGTCATGAGAGAAACGTATTGCTCACAAAAGTTACCAAAATCCTTGTCAGTAAAATAAAAATTCTATTTTTATTGGAGAACTTTGTGGAAGCTAGTAAGTAGTATTTAGTTTTATATTATTTGAGTTCAATTCTATTTTACTACCAATTCTTTTTGTTTTTACTACCAATTTATTCATAAGAAGTACTAATTTAATATGAGTGGCCCAGACTCATACCCCCTTGTCTAAATATTGTATAATTGTGTTTTTGTTTTTCTCGTTTTTTGTAAACCCCACAAAATCCATATATGATGTAAAATCGAGCATAAGTACTAACATCTATCTTGTCAAATGATTTTGCATTCCCCATCATAAGATTCCACCTCACATGTTAATCACTGTATAAAATTTGGTTAGAGTTTTGATGGATATATAAAGTATCACATAGAGGGATTCATATATTAATGCTTGTTTAATTTAACTTGTCACTAGAACATATTCCGTACACTATATCATCATAAAAACATCACTTGTTAAATTCATCCTCTAATCATTATAAGACGCATTTTCTTGTAAAAACCCAATCTTTTTTTATAAACCCAGTTTTTTTTTTTTTAAATTAAACCGACCAACTGAAATAAAACGAGGCAAAGCCTCTGCCCAAAAGAGCTCGAAAAATACATGATGCGAGTCATAAACCGTCGCCAAGCTCTACGACAACTTCTCAAAATTTGTATACAAGTAAATCTAGCTATAAGAAACTAGTGTACAACCAAATTATAACAAATATACGTAGCGACATATAAGACTAAGTTTCGGAGGGTCTCCACTTCATTCGTCACTATTTCATAGCCATGCTCGTTAATTTTCTACTATATATTATTCATAATTAATTAATTATTTCAACTTTTTTTGGCAGACGGCTCGGTATTGGTACCAAACTAGTTCAACATATAGAGACATGGGGACTTAAAAATGGTGCAAATTATGCTTACATGGCTACGGAATGTAGCAATGAAGCCTCAATTAACTTGTTCACGAAAAAACAAAAGTACCTAAAGTTTCGAACACCAACCATATTAATACAACCCGTTCATGCCCACTACAAGCCACTAGGCTCGGGAATTTCAATAGTCCGTGTTTCCCCACAACAAGTTGAGTCAGTATATCGTCAAGCCTTTAAAACCTCAGAGTTTTTCCCAAAAGATATCGATCAAATTTTACGAAACAAACATAACATAGGCACTTTCATGGCCATGCCTAAAAATCTTGCTCGTGAATGGAACTTCGAAAATGAGATTTTACCCCCGAGTTTCGCTATACTGAGTGTGTGGAATACAAAAGAGTTGTTCAAGCTACAAGTAAAAGGGGTATCTAAACTAGCCTACACATATTGCAAAGCTAGTAGAGCATTGGACAATATAATGCCTTGGCTCAAAATTCCTTCTATTCCAAACTTTTTTAGCCAATTTGGGGTCTACATTTTGCATGGGTTACATATGGATGGACCCAGTGCTTCGCAGCTCATGAGATCGCTATGCACCTTTGCTCACAACTTGGCAAGAGATGATGACGGGTGTGGGGCCGTAGTTGCTGAGGTGGGCAGGTGGGATCCGGTGCGAGATAGTATCCCACATTGGGAGAGGTTTTCATTGGCTGAAGACCTTTGGTGTATGAAAAAACTTGCAGGTACGGAACATGATGATTATGGACTGTCGGATTGGATCAAAGCGTCCTCGTCCAACCCAGTTATTTTTGTTGATCCACGTAATTTTTGAAGTTGTAGTAAATTGATTGGTTATACTTCAAATTTACAAGTCCGTTAATTTTGATGATCTTCTAATTTGATGGCGCCCTTTGGTCAAATACCAATTAAATTGAGATTTATGGTGATTATGCGGTCTGAGTACTGTCTTAAATGTGACATTATTATATTAGTCACATTACTACATCAGCATTCATGCGTCACAATGTTAATAATAAGTAATCAATTCACAATGTAATTTATGTGGAGCATCATAATTATGATTATTCCGATTCTTAAAGATATGATTTACAATTCTACAAAATTCCGTAGTTTTAGTTGATTATAATCTAAGATAGATTGGTGCCAATAGCAAAACTGTAAAGTTACTCTAGTGATTAACAATTATTTCAACTTAAAATTAGAGAGAGTATCTCTCTCGATAGCCTTTCCTCCATTCAACAAATGTGAAGTACGGTTAAGCGCTAAACATCACTTTACAACCAACTTGTGCACAACTCGTGCACTTCATGTGATATAAACATTATAGAAAAAGTTTCAATTCGGTACGGTCAAATTTGTTAGAAATCTGTCGTTAATGACCATTTCTGTCAGTAAAATTAAAATCCGTCGTCATGCCGTCCACGATTAAGTCGTTGGGAAGCAAAATCTGTCACTAATTCCGTCTACGAACTAACTTTTTTTGTAGTGAAATTTTAAACATTTTCTTATAATATATTGATACATTCTTCGGAATTAATTTGGCGTGGAGTGTATGAGTTATGCACAAGTTGTGTGTTTAAAATAATGGTGTTTTCTTAGGATTGAGTGGGCTTATTCGAGTTTATAGGAGGAAGTAGCTCATTTAAAAAACTTCTGCCTAGATCAATATATCATCTCGATGTAAAATAATTCAAACTTTAACAAGAGCGATTTATTTTCAGCATAAGTCATTTCGTCAAATTGTGTTTTATTAATATCCATCACATAAAATAGCATGCAATGTCATTCTAAAAAATCAACGGGTGTTCACTACTTTTACAAAATTATAGCATTACTAAGTATTAAAATTTCATACTACAAGATGGGTTGGAAGCAACTAAATATTAAAATTTCCTTTTCTCCTTTACAATACGACCACATGTTGGCAACTAGCTAACTAGCTAGCTTAAGCTTATATGCATAATTATTGGGCTCATTGGTGTTCCCCTTTCGAGGCAACGACCAAAAAAAGCAACAAAACATGGATCCTAATTTTTTTCATCAGCAAGATATAACCGCAAAACTAGTAATCTAAAGCTTAGATAAAATTATTAAGGTGTCATTACAAGGTTAAGATAATCCATGGTCCCCTTCTATTAAACGATATAGTACTCCTACTTGTGAAAAAGTTTCTTACTCTTTCGGCTAAAGGACTAATCCCTTTTTAACACAAATAATTTACACAAAATAAGCTAATAATATATATCGAAATCCTGTGGACCAATTATTTTGAGCATCAATTTACGTGTAGCTTTGAAGCTTTAACACTTATAATGGTATCACACATGTCAAAAGCATCGGCTTTGGATCATAGCCCATGTGTGTTGAAAAGGGGCTAAGCTTTTTCCGATTACCATCTTTTGATTACCGTAATATGAATTTAAATATTCAATACAAGTCGCGAGTCTTGTTAAATTATAGAGAACGATTTTGTGTATCATGCTAATCAAAACCCGTATCTTTATTTATTTATTTTAAGAACGACTCGTATTTTTTTGTATAATGCAATACAAGTCGATCCTCTTTTTAAGTCATAGAGAACGATAGAGTAAAATGGCAGGTTTTTATAAGAATTCCCGTTGTATTTATCCTTAATGCTAGTCTTTCAATGCTATCTTATTAAAACTGCAAAGCCAAGATTTTAATATGCAAATCGAAGATTTTTGAGTCTAGTAAAATTTGGCCCATTTTTTCTAGAAATACTTATCACTATGTTTTTTCTAAAATTCTCAAAATACTGAAAAAATTAAAAAGAAAATGAACGAAAACTACCACATTTACTTTCAGAAACCCCGGGAAATAACTATATATATACATTAGAGAGTAACAAGATGGTTAACGCACACCTTTTTGTCAATGTGAAAAACTATAAAATAATGCGGGTCTGCTAACATAACTTTGAATACAAAAATAGTTGTATTCATAATTTACAATAATTACATACTACCATACCGTTATATCATTACCATAATTATGCATTCAGTTTATATAACAAACTTTCTAGGCTAAACATTATAAAATACTAACCAAACATTATTAACCAATGTCTAGTGGTCATTAGTTAGGTTTACTCATAAATAATATATATCACTAAGGGTGTCATCGGTTCGTTACCGAACATTTTGGCTACATACCGATACCGTACCAAAATAGTTTGGTTTGATAATTTTTATATCATTACCGAACCAAAAAATTCGGTATACCGAACTTTCGGTATACCAAACTATTCAGTTGTTTTGGTTCGGTTTCGTTTTTATACCAAAATTTAGAGTTTACAAGTGGTGATAGAAAAATTATGCGTATTGAAAAAAAAAACATAGTATAAAGTTTTAAAAGTATTAGATTAAAAATATATATTTATTTATATTATTGTTACATTTCTTGTTTCTTTGCATAAAAGAGTAAACAATACTAGAAATTTATAGTAAATTATATAAATAAAAGAAAATGTTATAAGTATTCGCTAGAAAAATAGAAAAAATAATATAAGTATATTATGACAATATTAATAATTAAGTGTATATATATCTTTTAGTTTATTAGTCTATATAGTATATTTTAATATTTCGCTTTAAATCGGTACCATACCGAACTCATTAAACGAATACCGAAACCGAACCGACTTTCAAACATCGGTTCGGTTGTACCGTACCGTAATGTCGGTATACCAAACTTTTGGTACCGACTTGATTGGTTCGGTTCGAAAAACGATCGGTTGTTATAAATCGGTCACTTTCATTTTAGGATTTATATTAATATTTAAAAATAATATCTATCTAACCTATTATGGAAACTCATGAGCCAAGTAAAGTAATTGCGGTGATATACAAGGGAAAGGGTTGGATTTAAACCAAGGCTTAACTTGGTCTTCAAGAGTAGTTGTGTTACTAATAGGCCCTCTCAAGCGTATGGGATAATATTAGTAATAAGTTACATTTTATAAGATTTTTTAAATGCATGTTATGAGTCAAAAAAAATTTAAGTTTCAGTCAGCTGACACAATAAAAAAAAAGGTTAAAATCTGTTTTTGAAGTTTAAAAAATAACTTATAATCTATATTGGAAATATATTAAAATGTAAAGAAGTGGTTAAAAGTTGTTTTTAACCTTAAAAAAATATATCATAATCTACACGAGAAAGATATCAAAGTGTAAAAAATAACTTAAAAGCTGTTCTTTTATATATTTTTTTTAGTTTTTTTAGTGTTTATTTGAATTATTAAGTAAAAAAAAAATTATAACAAAAAATTACGAAAATAATATCTTTTTTATCACTTTTAAGATGATTCTTAAAAATCGTATGAAATTAGTGACATATTAACAAAAATTTTATTGAAAAGTGATCTTCAACCAATGAGCTCACATATCCGACGCTCGTCTCTTAGAAGCACAAAACGTGCAAATGAGACTAGTTCTTAAAGAATATTTGCAATTTGATCCCAATACTAATAAAATCGGACGGAGTGTGATTTAGACGCGACTTTTTTTCGAAAAAAATGGAAGTCTATTTCAATGTATTTAGTGTGTGCATGGAAACCAGATTTAAGGTCATGTGATGAGACCAATTTATTTAATATTTTATTAGTACGTTTAAAAATATATGGGATTGTTAGGAGGCCGATGGCTATTAGGGCTCAGTATTCTCCTATTTAAACTGTACTCTAATCATTACTGATTATAAAAAAGAGTATAGAGTATGAAAATCAATTTCTTTTTCATTCGGTCTTCTGTATAATTCACCTTTTCTTCGGGTTCTCACCCAAAATTATTTGTTCTTTTACTAATTTCTTTATTAAATTGTTGGTTTACCGATGAAGAAATCTGGTCTCAGTCGCACAGATGATGTCACGCCAAATAATGGGAGGCACTAGAATGTCTAGTTATACCAATATCTCGTAATAAAAACATAAGCCATGCTGTTTCAAAAGGGAAATTGGCAAGCCCTTGATATTCTGTTTGCATACTCGAGCGAGCAACGTCGCTTGTTTCTGCAAATCCTGAGATACAATATTGTTGCCAAAAAAAGTTATAATGTCCCATAGTTGAACGGTGTGCTGCACCACCAAGATTTGCAAGGAAGACTGAGTATGACGATCGTGTATTATATACCATATTGAGTAGTGTCTTTTAGGCCGCAACAATCCATTGCCTGCTATCTAGTGAGTTACCAATGGCATATGCATATATAGGCGGTTTATTGAGTATGAGATGTCCAAACGAGTGAATGCAAGGTAATTGAGTGCTCTCACCATGCTGCGATATAATGTAGGATCATAAAACGAAGTGTTGAACGTTGTTCTTCTAATCGATTATTTTGATGATAAGTTGATAACAATATTTGTAAAACATGATAAAAGCTCGTTTTGCGTACTAATCATTTATCGAAGTGTGTCAAAGGTTTAGAACGATAGTTTACGTAAATACGAAGCCAACGGTTCAAGCGGAACCTCAATCGGATTTGAAACGGACAAATTACGGGCTTTCAAAGTATGTCGAGAAAACCGAAACTTTCCCAAAACAACAAAAAACGACTGATCATGGCTAAACGATCGATCATTTATGTGCTTAATTCTTCCAGTGAGCTCAACACAAAAACGACCGATCGCCAGGCTTAAAACGACCGATCGTTTTAAGAAGGAATTCTTCCAGTGAGCACAGATGAAAAACGACCGATTGTTTTTCAGAAACGACCGATCATTTCTGTAGAATTTCAAATTCCATCTTTTAAGCTCATCCAGAAAATTGGGCGAACTGCTGCAAACTAGCAGCTAATCTACTCAACAACTGCCAACGGTCATGCATTAATTGATAGACCTTTTTCACTCTACAAAAAGCCCCAAATCCTTTGGTGAAGAACAACCTAACAATAACACAACTTCAAGCTTTCAAAAATCAAAAGATCTTACAAGCTTATACTACTAAATTGTCTCACTTGTATCTATAAAATATTCTCGAGCTTATTACTATTGTAATCTTATAAACATCGAGATATTATTTGTTAGTGAGTGATCCATTCAAATTCAATCTTGTAAAAGAGTATTTTATAAACTCATTTGTGAGCGAGTGATCGGGTAGAAGCTTTTCAAGCAAGTGTAGCTTAAAAGTTCTAGGCTTTTCATTCGGGATACTCATAAAGTGAGGGGGAGCTTAATCCGTTGATTAAGCTCGTTAGGTTGTAACCTTGGAACGAGATTTTAGTGAAACACTCGGAAGTGAAAATACCGAGGAGAGGACGTAGGCGCGTTTTGACGAACCTCTATAAATCTTGCGTTATTTCTTTTCCCTCAACTTTTACTTTTTGCAAATTATTTATTGCTTATATTCATTGCTTGCATAGATTAACTTAGCATTTATTTGTTAACGAACTTGTTTAAGTTATAAAAACCGCTAATTTGCTTAGTTAATAACACATAGATTTTATTCCCCGAAAAACGTACCAAAACCTTATTCACCCCCCCTCTAAGGTTTAGACACCTACGGACCAACACGAAGTACCAGCTATCGAAGTCAGGGCTTGAGATGGCGACATTGGTGAAATCAGTGTCTTACAAGTAAGCATTCCTGTTCATGCGAGAAGGTCGGTGATATAGCGATGTTGAGTACGAAATATTCCTTGTTTATTGCGATCAAATTCAATATCGAGTAGAGAATTTAGATCTGTAAGTTCCTTCACTGCAAAGTCTACATTTGGAGGTGCAATGAGTAAATTTATGTCAAAAAATTTGAGCTAGTGATGAGATGTCGTCCATGTAAACGAGGACTAAAATACATATGGAAGTTGTGCAGTGAATAAATAATGAATCGTCGGCTCGAGAGTTCTTAAATCCCAAGGCCAGTAGCTTGGTACTTAGTCTTAGGAACCATGTCCGAGGTGCTTGTTTAAGCCAGTACAAAATTTTGTGTAGCTTGTATACATGACTAGGCTGTTGAGCATGGACAAACCCTACAGCTAGTTGCAAATAATTGTCTCTGACAAAAGAAAAAAATGTAAAAAAACATTAGATATATCAATTTGTTTTAGTGACCATACAGATACAATAAAATAAAGAATAAACAGAGCATTAAAGCTCATACTCTTATCCACATCCACGGCCTCCTACTAAGTAAGTAGAGCAAACCAGTTATACACATGTTACGATTAACAAGTGATATGAGATCATAACAGTACTTAACACTCCCTCACACTTATGTGCTGCACTAAATTCGAACGGGCACAACAAGTATAATATAATGTTCATTCTGGGACGGAGAAGGTGATTCAACATCACTTCGGACTAAACGGACTCTAATACCATATTGAATCTCATCCATTTACCCACTAAAAAGCCTCCTAATAAGTAAGGAGAGCAACTCACTTATACACATGTCACGATTTATTCACAAGTGATGTGGTATAATAACACTCAATAGGTATGTTTATTAACCGGACCAAATGTTTCATCGTAATCGAGGCACGGTTGTTGATGAAATCATTTGACTGCTACAATAGTCTGTCTCAGGGGAGCGGGCACCAAAGATCAAGTATCATTTCTCATTAAGGCATCAAATTCATTGTTCATCTCTTCACACCAAACCGGATTACATACAGCTTGCGCGTAGCAGGTCGGCTCAATGGACTCCAATTTGCATGAAGCTATTAATGCCCATGGCAAAGGATATCACATTGTACCATCTGTTGGTTCCTTACACTTGATAATATTGTCTTCGAGGCGAGTAGGCATTATGTGCTAGTACTTTCCATAACATTAGAAGCACGTGCACCGAGAGTTTGGCAAGCCATAAGTTGTTGGTTTATTGGTACGACTAGAGACCTTAGATGGAATGGAGGTCATGGTTTATTGGTACGGATGTAGACCTTAGATGGAATGGAGGTCAAGCTGACTAGCGGGCTTTGTATTGGATTGGAGGGTGGAATGTCAGTGGGTATGTTGGACTCCTATGGGTTGGGGTATGTCGTTGGTCGGCCAATGGTCTGGTTATGTGATGGTCATTTTCAATTAATGGGTGGTATGCATTACAGTGCTAAAAATAAAGGTACTACAGGGTAATGGATTTGTATAGGAGTGAGTAGAATATATGTAATCTGTGATGATGTTGGAGTAGGATGTCTACACGGTAATCATGTACTTATATCATATTGCCTACGGCGTAAATAAACACAATAATTTCTACGGAAAATAAATAAACAAATAAACAGAAAATGATTTTCTCAAATATATAAATATCAATTACAACCTTCAAAAAATAGGAGTATGTAAATGATATCGAAATGGATTAAATTCCGAGACGAGCTAACTGCAAGCAGTTTCCCTTAAACGAAATTTGTCCCGCCACCTCTTCTTCTAGCTAAATGGGACACTTCGTTCTCAAGGAACAACGTCTATCACATGTGAGTCGGCGGAAACGGCACCGAGCCAGGGTCGGCCCGTTGGTGGTGCGATATTCTCTCTCTATATGTATGCATATGTAAATGTGTGTGAATGTGTATATGATATGTATAAAACTTGTCTTGGAAAGGTTAGCCCAAAAAGGGACAAAAACCATTATTTTATAAAACATGCAATTTGTAACTCATTTTACAAATAAATACACACATAAATGGGGAGGATAAATGTATTTGTAACCATTAAAATAAATGGCATTTAAAACAATGAAAACCACTACTTTTTCAACAATCCCCCACATGAATGCGATTTAAAACATACAACGTGCAACTAAATGCAATCGAGAGAACCACAAGAATTGACTGCATAAGGACAGGTAGCGCGCGCCTTGAACCTGCCATAGCGAAATACCTTTCGAATATACTTGCCTAACGTAATGTTTTGAACCTTTAGCGTTTTGTGTATAACAAAATAATACCCGCACAGCGTCTTCTCTACACCACTTACTAGGCCCTTTAATTGTTGTCCATATTTGGCCCTGAACTGCCTTGACAAATTCAACCGAGTGCTCTAGTGATTTAGCCCTAGATCATCGCATAGTATCGGCCATACACACTCGTTATAGGTGATTTCAAGTCAAAGGTGTCCTGACTCACCTCACTCGACCTTCGAGATACTTGATTCATTAAGAGCCTTATGCTCACCCTTAAAATGGTACAGATCTATCATTCTTTCATCATAGAAATGGGCTGAGAACTTATGTTCTCGAGTGCTTTGTTCGGTAACCCGCACAGTTCAGTTTTTCCATTGAACCTAAGACTGAAATTTCCAGTACAGGTTGGGTAGCTTATGTGAAGGTTTTCAATTTATTGGGCTTCAAACCCCATTTCTCTCGATGATGCTCCAACTCCTCCATGAGTCAAGCATTTTGTATACGGATCCGCATTATTATCCTTAGACCTTGCAAAGTCTAAGGATACCACACTGTTTGCTAGAAATTCCTTTTACGGACTTGTGTCTCCGACGACTATGTCATGACTTTGTCGGGACTTTCCATTATACAATTACTCTAATCCCGTTTAATAACTGACTGACTTTATCAATTCACGCTTATTGAGGGAACAAATTTTGGCCACTTGGGAATACCTCCCAAAACTTATCAGCCAATTTGCCTTTTTTCAGTGTCTACAACATTATGAATTCTGATTTCATAGTTGATCCACGTATGCATGTCTTTTTTACAGACCTCCATGAGACTGCAACCTCTTTAAGTACAAGTATATCCACTCATGGACCTTGTACTGTTAAAGTTCGAGATACAATTGGTATCTAAATACCCTCCAAACATTTTGGACATCTCATATAATGCAGTTCATAATTGACAGTATACCTCGTGTATCTGAGAAGCCTCATTGACAAACCTACTCGGTCTGCTCACTGAGTTGGATATACCTCGTCTAGTGCAGTTCTTGATGCACAAGAGACTACCTATGATAAGTTAGGTGTTTTGTTTTAGTCCATATAGTGACTTAACAAGTTTTCGCACCTTGGCTTACTTTACACGGAACCACGACCCAATGGGTTGTTCCTAATTCTCTAGATCTCCATTTATAAAACACATGTTCTCATTAATTAATGATGCGTCTTTTCTTAGAGATTAGAGTATAGACATTAAAATTATCAAAACCGCCAGTTTACTTAAAGTAATTGACTTTATTTCTCAGGTGCCTATGAACCTCATTGTTGATGGCATCTTCCCATATACACATTATATGGATAACATTGATTATTTCAATGTCGTCGATTCACCTTCACTCATGAAGGTCAAGGGACAAAGGAAGTTTCATTACTTACCATTTTAACATGCCGAGGCACTTCATCTTCCTTACAAGATTCATTTTCCCCACTTTTCCAGCACCGTTTGAGTGTTCACTTGTCTTGGGTAGCGTAATGCTTTGAACCCTCAACGTATTGATCACACTCGCCAGGCGTTAGAGTTTTTGCGGAAAAACATCTCTTTTAGAAAATATGCTTCTCAGGCATAGAACAATGTTCTATATGCACTTTAAAGCCATATGCCTTATGCACTAGAAACCGATCAACACTATATTTTGTGTTTATCTGATGAACACACAATCTACCATTTTCGATCTTATCCAAGTCCTTCAAGGAACAAGATTGAGACCTTTCTTAGTTAGTACCAAACTTTCACAAACTTATAGTCAGGCACCATGCCTTCCATAATTCTGACTGTTTGGTCCAACTTCATAAGCGGTAGTTTGCTCAACACATATCTTGCGGAAAGCTCACTTCCCGCACAAATTCAGAGTTTAACCCTGAACTAATCAACATGACATTCCAACCACACAATTGTGCGAACGGTATCTCATGTTCACCGTTTCAATCACACTGATCATGTATTCATATCCATGTGAATATACCATTTCGGAACTACTTAGACAATATCTAACACGTCCAAGAATAGTCTATCATTTAATGATTAATACTTAATCATTGGATTAAAGTTGGTAGATTAACGCAACATAACACACATGATTAAACATGTTTTCTGACAAGCCTTAATCCTCAACAATAGAATTCACGTATTCATTCTTACTTGAATGAATATCTCGACTGATTTGTCTTTACTTATCATTAAGAAGACATATCAGTGTTTAGTACAAGCATCAATAGAATGATGAAATACCTTTTAACCCCTTCTTGATTTGCATGCATCTTAAATGCATCAAACCATTAGGTTATGTACTCCGTTCGAAACTTTGAACTAAAGACTTAGCAATACATTGCTTCGAACACAAACTCATATTTGTGTTTCAATTTAAATAATAGATTTAGAAAAATAAAACATTTATGGTTTTATATTTTCATGACCTACAATATCATGTCAAATCAGTGACTTGGTTGAATAACTCAACATATCATTATTGACCACAAGAGTATCGACTATAATGCTCATTTTGAACAAATAGTCACTCATGCATTGCCACAAACGAACAAACTTATCACAATTTGATCATTGTATTTTGGTTACCGAAAGGCTACTGCCCTTTAGGTTTCAAAAACCACTAGTCATGATTAAAATTTGTATGCTTGCACTTGTTAGTGGATTTCCAAACGTTTAAAACGTTTTCACACATTAACGCCCCACAGTTCGTGCATTCCCTTTGTCCTCACTCAGGACATGCGCACTGTTATAGGGAAACTTAATCGGTTTCAAGATGATAAATGAACAATATCATCTATTTTAGACGTTTTAAGTCCTATACCACTGAACCGTTAGGTATTCTCTCACTCACCCGTAGGCGCTTTGGGGTACGTTTAGATTCTCGATCTACAGGATCGACGGGTTACCCCCACATTTGTGGGACCTTTGGGGTTCTCCCCCAATAATAGTATTATAATATTACTAAATTACTATTCTCAATAATTGCAAACTCAACATATTCACAATATGTTTTATTAACAAATTAATAATATGTTATTTCAACAAATTATTAAATGTTTTCCAACAAATAAATAAGATGTTAATTTCAATAAATTATTAAATGTTTTTTCAACAAATTAATAAGATATCATTTCAATAAATAATAAATTAGCCGATATTTGTTTATTATTAAAATAAACTCAATGGCCATTTATAATTTGTTAATCATCAAATTATTTGCTCTTGGATGAAAAAAGTTGGTTATTAAATAACCTTTCATCCAAATAAGTAACCGACTCGTCATTGCAATTCGTAGTTAGTTAATAAATCTCTCCATAAATGCCAACAATAACCGTCGTTACAATACTTTATAACTTTTCAAATTAAATTGCGATTAATCACAATTAATAAGAAGTTATAAATGCCCATCATTAATGATTACCGTTACAAATTTTGTAACCCTCCAAATTAAATTGTAATACATCACAATTAATAAGGATACCACCCATTATATCAGCACATTAGTGTCTTTAATAATGATGATTTCGAATTTGTAACCCCTGTCATTAATATGCACTCATGCAAAATTAATAGGAGTTACACCGGCACCCATAATGTTCTGGTCAGTTCCAGCACCCACTGTGTTCCGGATATTTCCCGCAGGAAACTGTTTGTAATCTCGAATAACAAACACGCACAATCTAATTTCGAAAAATGAAACTAAAACTCCTCATTCGCAAACACCAAATTTCTATAACCACGCATGGTTTCAAGAAACTGATTTTGCAAGAATATTCTAGTTCATTCCCGAAAAAGATTATCAAATTCTAAAAGATTTATCCAGCCGTAAACACCAGGTAAATCTGATTTTACAGAGAATAATCTCATAATTTAAACAAGTTCTATCGTAAGTTCCAAATTCTGAAAATTAGAAAATGGTTTTAAAAGAACTATTTCGAAACCAGTTTTGTCGTAATCCCCAATTTAATAGTTTTTACTAGAATTGTTCCGAATAATCAGTAATTCTCCAATTCCATGTTAGAAATCCATGTTACACAATACTTAATAGAAATTGTTAGTAATTTTATTAACATGAAAACAATAAACATGTATAAAATTCACTAACAATATAATGTAACTGTAACGAGATTACTCATAATATGAAAGGATAATAAATCCATTCATTACTAAATTATTCACATGACTTATTACAGTAATAGTCCAAAAAGAAACGGTTTCGTAATGTGTCTCAATACCCATTAATACAAAAAATTAATCACGATTTAAGTCCAAAATTAAACTCTATTATTTCCTGACTTTAAAACGGTTACACAATCTGTGAATTATATCCTCCGGAATAACAAACTGAAAAATAATTTAATCCATGTATTTCCTTAATAACACTTCCTTTTGAACATAGTCCCCGATCAAATCAAATGAAACTGTCTCATAGGCAAAAATAGTCTATGTCCGGACATGTACATGCTTAATATGCTTCCATACATACACGAGGAAATTACAGAAAGTGGAAAATTCTTGTAGTTCATTAGTAATTTAGTACAAACAGAACCAGCAAACAAAAATCAACATTAGCACCAATCTGGTCTAATGGGAATCATGCATGTATACAAAGCATCCATTACTCACCAAAATAAAAACTATAGATTTTCTCAAAATCTAAATGATAATAAAATATTCTAAAAACACAACCAAATAGTATAGCACATGCTTATAACGTCCAATTACACTCGTATAACTCACTTATATGCCATGTATATGTATTACACAAAAATAACTTCTGGAATTCGAATTCAGGCAATTACAAACCAATAATCTCAACAACATCAAATACATGTCACCGGTTTTACCGTAATACACAAATGATTGCAGAAATAAACATGCATGTATACATGACCATCACCACATCATGAAAGGAAATTTTGAGCATAAACAAAACTCAAGTTTATACTACTAATATCTCCAACACATTCTAACATGGTAAACACATATTAATGGTAAAAACCATACTTAATCATGCATGTACACCAACATAATATAGTGTAAACCAAATCACACAATGTTAATTACTATACATTTTTACATAATGTAAAACACACAATAAGATGGTCATGCTTACAATCAAAGTAAACATGCAAAACTCAATTTATATATATAACATAAAATATATCTAAACATGTTGATACACAAATATACACACAAAACTCATGTGTGACGGTTAAAACCCGGAAAACATATTTTTTTTTCACAAAAAAAAAACCCAAAGAAGATAAAAGCCAACACAAAACGTTTTCGACAATTCAACCGGAAACACCAATTTCTTAAAAGCGAGGTTTGTTCGAAAATGATTTTTCAAAGAACTGTCTAAGCAACGGAAATAATTTTCTATAAATCTATATACCGAAATTATTGCATTAGCGTACAAAACATAAAGATATCGTTTAAGATTGTTGGTTACGTTGTAAATGAACACAATAATTTCTACGGAAAAAAAATGAACAAATAAACAGAAAATGGTTTCCTCAAATATATAAATATCAATTACAACCTTCAAAAAATAAGAGTATGTAAATGATATCGAAATGGATTAAAATCCGAGACGAGATAACTGCAAGCAGCTTCCCTTAAACGATATTTGTCCCGCCACATCTGCTTCTGGCTAAATGGGACACTTCGTTCTCAATGTACAACGTCTATCACATGTGATTCGGCGAAAACCGCGCCGAGCCATACTCGGGCCGTTGGTGGTACGATACTCTCTCTATATATGTATGCATATGTAAATGTGTGTGAATGTGTATACGATATGCATAAAACTTGTCTTGGAAAGGTTGACCCAAAAAGGGACAAAGACCATTATTTTATAAAATATACAATTTGTAACTCATTTTATAAATAAATACACACATAAATGGGAAGTATAAATGTATTTGTAACCATTAAAATAAATGGCTTTCAAAACAATAAAAACCCATACTTTTCCAACATACCATTCATATGTGAGCAAAAAATTTGAACGCGACAAAGAAAGTCCATCAAGAAAATCTAAAGAGCACAGAAAAGAGCACCAAAAAGATCCAATTATAAGCCATTTCATTACCACATCAAGGCTATCTTCAAATTCAACAAGGATACATTATTTAGTATTTACATAACAGGCTTTACACGTTATACATGGCTCCCAATTTAAGACCCCGGGTATGGTATGTACAAAACAACCTGCAACAACTGAAACAGGATGCGCGGGGAACTCAATATAGAGTCAAAATTACTTGAAAACTATTTTTTTTTCTTTTTTCCGTAATTTATATATAAGGGTTGACATGAGACGAGTAGTCACGAATTCCAGCTCCTTCCCACCCCATCCACTCTTCCCACAAGTCATAATCGGGTTCGTGCATACCCCTCATTGGTTCATCAATTCCTACATCGCATGATTCGAATATATTTATCTCTGGCTCGTTTGGTTCTCTCAAGTTTTGCATTACTACCTGCAAGTACATGATCATAAACAAAAGCAAGTCAAATACACGTTTAAGTGCCTAAATGGCAGATAGCAAGCCAGACTTGGCTTTTGGATATATATATGTAATAGTGCCAACCGGAAATAAGATAGGAGGACTTCTTAAGAAACTATTAACAATCAATCCTTAAAAATTAGACATTCTTCTGCACAATCAGTCCTCAAAATTATACTTCCAATTTTGTAAGATCAACAGTCCTTTGAAGGAGGCTTAAACAAATCCTTAGGTAACTGATCAAGGCCGGCAGAATTAGAATTAAATTATTAACCCAATTTTGTAAGATCAATAGTTCGTTGAAGGAGGTGTCAACAAATCCCTAAATGTCTAAATTTCCTTTCCTTTCAATCGCTATCCCTAGCTTTCATTTTGCTTCTTGATATCGACGCTACAAGTAATTTTCTATTTGACAAAAAAACCCCGCAACCATTAATAAAGATATAGCGTTCCCATCTGATTTCTATATGCCATGATGGGGTCGACACTGATAGTGATACTATTGTTCTAACATTATTTGTAACATCATATCCAGCAAGTTGCTTGAAGTAATTAGATATTTGGAAACAAGATATGTGGTACAGAAAAGAAGTCTTGATTATCTTCAAGTATGTAATTATGTAAAAGCTATTGTTCAAACAAAGATTAAAAAACGAAATCGTGACTCGGTCATGACTCGTGCCTCATATTCCATGATGTATTGGGTATCTACTCTGCCGGTCTCATTTTTCTTTTTTGAAAGTACCAAGTTCTCAACTAACTTTTGTGGGAACACCATAAAACCGACTATTCCCATAAAACTGGCTGATACTCGCAACACATTGTAACTTAACCTATTATTTCTACGAGATGCAAGGCAACATATAAAAAAAAGGAAAACCTACAAGAATCGGAGAATAGCCAACTTACATCGTAAGCTTCGTTGATGAGGTGAAATTGTACACCGCAGTTACTTCCTCTACAAACATCTGGGTGATACTGCAAAATCAAACACCACATGATTATTCAACTTTCAATTATTAAGATTAATGACAAGCAAACTGTAACAACTACTACTATCAGTATAACCTATCAGACTGGCGTACTTTGAATTATTAGAATCAATGTGTGGTTGATTTCACATTAAAGGAAATGTCATTATCCAAACAATATGTTGTCAATATAGAAAATAGGGTCACTTATAGCAACAGTGTCCATGGTGTTAACATTCATTTTGCTCCATATAATTTCCATCAATTGGAATAATTATGGTCCCAGCAGGTTGGAAAAAGTGTCATCTTAAACAATTTAATAAGTATCAATTGGCTCTTCTAGAGATTATTAAGTATTTAAATCTTTTGAAGGATTCTAAAATAATCCATATCAATTGACAAAAAAAAAATGATCCGTAACAAGTTAGAAAGTCAAAAACAAACTGAGAAAGAAACCGAAAATATCAAAAAAATTGATTCTGGGACAAACCGGTCACGTTTTAACTAGATGATGAAGTTTGGTGTACCAATTATTAAAATTTGAATGTAACTGAAATGTTTCATATCTCAAATGTACATAAAAACATGTTGCTTTCTAAATATTTACAGCTGCTATTAATTTAACATTGTGCTATTCTTTATTTTGTGGTTTTGATTATTTAGTATAGAAATTGTTAAAAATATACAATTTAACACAAATTATATCTAAAACCTTTTGCTTTATTAATATTTGCAGCTACTATCACTTTTTACAGGGTTAGGAGTATTAGTTACAAACTACTTCAATTAATAGTGATTTCAGTATTTTAGCTAATATAGCTCGTTCCCCTGAATTTCCGCAGCAGATTAGAGCAATCTAAAACTACTATACAGATTAAATTTACAAATTACAACCTGTGGCTGTAGTTAGTGGTAAGAATTCCACGTTGTGGCCGAGGAGACCTGGGCTCAAATCCCAGCAGCCACATGTTTACCATTATTTTAATTTTATTACATTTAGTCCTTTAACTTCTAATTTAGTAATTATGATCCGTCTTCGTTCTGTTTAATTGTCCACTGCGAAAATACGTGCAATTTTAACCGGCCAAAAACTTGTATCAAAATTCTCGGAATGAAATTTTTAAAAATTTGATCATATAGTTTAAATGTTAAATTTTATGATTAGATTTAAAAAAAAAATCATTTCGACAATTTTGATAGAAGTTATAAGCCGGTCAAAATTGCACATAGTTTCGTAATAGACAATTAAATGGAAACGGAAAGATTACTGTGTTACAATAATGAAATACTCATAGATATATAGGTTAATGTAACATATTTACTTTTTCTATTCTATTTAGTGCTTTATAGTTGTTCAAATATAATAAAAGCACACATTCATTCAATCCAGAAGCATGCTCTTATATAATACGTATTCGTACTCCTAATAAACGAAAACAAATTTCTGGATATTCGTCCAATAATGAAATACTAGATAGGTTAATAATATAAATACATATATTTACCACGTTCATGAATTGTATCCCACTATAAAATAATTTTTGATTTACCGAGAGTCAAAAATTATCACAAGTATGTCATAAATTGACTAAACTGTCACAAAACCGTCGCTAATAAACTCGTAACAAAAAATACCGTCACTAATCCCGTCGCTATTTGGGTATTTTTTTGCAGTGACCCTAGGTTGCGCTCCATATTTTGATAAAAATTGACGAAATTTTTTTCTCTGTTTTTTCGATTAAAATCTTCAAAAGTTAGCGTTTCACACCCGATTAAAAATTGACTAAGATTTGACATGCATAAAAAATTCAAAATCATCCATTTCCTATCCTTAAAACTTAATACCAGAGTTAAAACAAAAAAACAAAAAAAACTTCCAATGAAAAAGTTACCTGAAGAGCAAGTTTCCTGAAAGCTTTTCGAACCTCGGTTTCAGAAGCATTGTGTTGAATCCTCAACGTGATGTACGGGTCATCTACGACAGCACCGTAGGATGATGACACGTAGCACACCCTCGGGCTAGCGCTACTACGATCACGACCGTTCCTCATCTTTTTCGTTTTCTTGAATTGAACCGAGGCCCCTCTACCCACCATACCTACAGCACTTGACATTTTTTTAAAATGTTTCCTTTATGTTTATAATGTATAGCTATGTATCTGTTTATGTGTTATCTATATGCAGAATGTGAAAGTGAATTATTTGTTTCAGAATCTTGAATGAGATTTTAAAGGGAAAATCAATGGTTGAATGGATAGAGATATACATGAGTATATATAGACATTATTACACTATTGATTTTTATATTTGAAAGAGATGAAAAACTAAAGGTAACTAGTTTTTCTAGACTTAGGTTAATAGTCCCGAGTTTTATAATTTTGAAGCAAAATCTTTCTTCTTTTTAAGTATGGTTTCTAATCTATATAGGTAAGCAAATTTTTAAATAAATACGTCAATATTGTTAGGTTTTCCTAGTGTTTGTTCGATAATTTTGAAATATTTGTAAAGTAGCTAGTACAATGTTATGTTCTTCGAAAAATGTCTATATAGAATTAGACACACATAATCGATAACATTTACTCTATCTCAATAAAAACCTCGTGTCAGTGTTTATTTATCTGATTTTACATGGTCTCAAATCTATTTCTATAATTATATTTATATTATCCTAATTTGTTCGCTATTCTTTAAAATTTAAAGTGAAACGCTTATTATCACTTGATCATATTTTGTTCATTATCTTGAATTAAAGTTCCAAAACAGTGTGAGTTAAAGAAAGTTGTATCTATGTTATTTAACCACACCATCTTTATAATTGAACATTTCATAAATCAACGACGTAGTACTGGTTCAAACAAATAAAAAGTTAATGATTTATTTTCAATCAATTTGAATGTTATGCCCACAAAAAATTATACAATTTCCAAATCTTTTAAAATATTTTTGCATAGCAAACAATGATTATACAGTTTTTATTTGCTATGCAGAGAGCTTTTACAAAAATTTCAAAAAGATTGTAGAATTATTGTTTGCTATGTAGTGAAGCTGATTCTACTCTATGGAAACCCTCTCCCAGTAAGTAACTGGTTTTTCATGGTTCTAAACGTATTTTTGTAATTTTTTGTAATTCAAATTTAGGGCACCTCATCACGATGACAACTAAAACTAAGAAAACCAAATAAGTGTTTGTTAAGACTATGGTGGGCAACTTCATAATTTATATTTGTCGGAATATAGCATTAATAAAAGGTGCTAATATCTACTAAGTGACATTTTAGGAATGACGTGTCACTTGTGGAGTGAAAATGTATAGAGAAGCTAGCTTTGATCTTATCCGGTCTCTTTGGTTCTCCTTTTGTTTCGTTATACCACATCTAAATATACTTTCTCATTTTCAAAAAAATAATAATCTAAATATACTTTTATAGCCTTTATAAAGAATTTTTATCCCCAATTATTTTTTAAAAAAAATTAGTAAATCCAGACCATAACTTTCCTACGATTTAGTACTCCAACTTTCTTCTTTTTGAGCTAGTACAGTCAACTATAACATTTTCTATCCATGGCATGGATGGTTTAGTCACTTGGCATGTTTAATTTTTTCGAGTCATTGTATTAGTGTGAAAAATATAAAGCCTTTTTTTTTATCAACATATGCTATGTGTACATGACTAGATTTAAATTACAAATAATAACTTTTTTTTGTGGTATTTTAAGATTTATGAGATATTATATTGTGAGACAATTATTTCTTTTAAAATAGAATAAAAGACAAATGTTTTTACCATGTTACCTTCTATAATTTTTTCTTACCGGCCTGTTTCTACTTTTATCTAAATCACTTCCACTAAGATACTTTTATGATTTTATTACTAAAAAATCTTTTAGCACGCTAATTTTTCTAACATGAGTTTTTTTACCAATAAATTTGGTTTACTTATATTTCATGTCTTTTGGATGAGGATGACTTTTTATACAGCAAAATTTCTGAAAAAACGTAATGACCGTAGATTAAATCTACGGTCTACAGTGTTTCACTGTAGACCGTAGATTTAATCTACGGTTTACAGTTAAAATCTGTAGACCGTAGATTAAATCTACGGTTTACAGTGTATGTAGACCGTAGATTTAATCTACGGTCTGTGTGTTTTCACAGATTTTTTGAAATTAAAATTTAAAATTAAAATTCTAATAATTAAAATTAAAATACTGAATATTTTTTTCAAATTAAACATGATTTTTTTTTACATAAAAATGCCTTATTTTTAAAATTTGATATTTTTTTCAAGTGTATAATTTGATATTTTTTTCAAGTGTATAAGTTGATATTTTTTTAAGTGTATAAGTTGATATTTTTTTCAAATAAGGCATTTTGTTTTTTTCAAATAAAAAAAGTAAATGCCTTATTTTTAAAATAGTTCAGACTATTTTTAAAATAGTTCAGACTGTTTTTAAAATGACTTTAAAAAGTTCAGACTGTTTTTAAAATGACATAAAAAAGTTCAGACTGTTTTTGGTTCAGACTGTTTTTAAAATGACTTAAAAAAGTTCAGACTGTTTTTGGTTCAGACTGTTTTTAAAATGACTTAAAATAGTTCAGACTGTTTTTAAAATGACTTTAAAAAGTTCAGACTGTTTTTAAAATGACATAAAAAAGTTCAGACTGTTTTTGGTTAAGACTGTTTTTAAAATGACTTAAAAAAGTTCAGACTGTTTTTGGTTCAGACTGTTTTTTGTTCAGACTGTTTTTAAAATGACTTAAAATGGTTCAGACTGTTTTTAATGTACGGTTTGTACAGATTTCATACAAACCGTACATTAAAATATATTCAGTATTTTAATTTTAATTATTAGAATTTTCATTTTACTTATTAGAATTTTAATTTTAATTATTAGAATTTTTATTTTTATTTTTATTTTCAAAAAATCTGAAAAATGCTGCAGACCGTAGATTTAATCTACGGTCTGCAGAATTTACTGTAAACCGTAAATTTAATCTACGGTTTACAGTGAAACACTGTAGACAGTAGATTAAATCTACGGTCTGTGCGTTTTTTCAGATTTTTTGTAGTTAAAAAAGTCATCCTCCTTTTAGATATTATTCCAAGAAACTTTTACCGCCACCGCTATCAATATTGCTGCTTAATTGCTAGTGCTAGCTCTATTATGCTTTCTACAACATGTTTTTATTTCAAAATGCATGTAACTGGGGAGGAAAAAAAACCCGAAAAAATTGAACCGAACCAAACCAAAGAAGACCGAAACTAAAAAAATCGGAACTTTTTCGGGTCGATTTCGGTTTACAATAAAATCGGATAGGAAAAAACCGAAAAAGTTCGAAAAAGACCGAAAAACTGAAAATAAAACTGAAAAAACCCAAAGAAAAACAAAAAAACCGAATTACCAAAAACCGGAACGAAACAAACCGGTTCGGTTCGGTCCAAAAAAAAAAACCGAGCCGAAAAATCTTTTAGGTTTCGATTTTGTCAAAAACCGAACCGAATCCAACCTGGTTGTTACAATTCCCTCCACGCTCATCCCACATGTGAGTATTAAAATATATCAGTACTATATTTGATTTAATTTAGATTGATTCGAAGAATAAGTTTATATACTCCCAATATTAAGGTTGAATGTTTTATCTGTTTATTTATTAAATAGATTCTACAATATACAAAGAGTCTTATGTTATGTAATGAAACCACACCATCAATAATAGCTCTACTGTACATTTATCTATTGTATATATATACCTAATTCATTATTTTAAGAGTATATGTATGTACATTCGTATATATATGAACTTCTAAAAAAACTAAATGTTCATGTACGTGTATTTTGTGTATATGCATGTAAATGTTTCGAATAAGGCTTAATTTTCGAAATTTATATGTTAAATTTGCACTTTAATACAATTCTTTTCAGATTATTTTTCATTAATTTATTGGAATATGACAATTTTTGACCTAAAAGAAATAAGGATTGATAGCTTGTGTCTTTAATAGAAAATAAGTTGGACAAGTTTTTGTAAGAATTAATCCCATTATCAAGAGTTATGATACATAAATTCTTGATCATTAGCGTGGTATTTTGACATTCATAGGTTAAAATATTTATGACTTAGTGTTAATGAATGGTGAGTTACAAGGTTTCATGTTTTGACATTATACATGGTAAAGATTGATTCTATCATGATGGATGGTTGAGATCGGAAAGTTTTTTCATGAGATTGAGTTCTCTCCCCACCTATATAAATGACTCAAATCCATCATTTTGAGACACATCAAAATTATAAAAAATAACATAGCTAGGGAAAAAAACTCAACAATCAAGTCCGTGTTCAAGTACCGAGCTCACAAGCATTCCCATGGCTCAAGGTATGCGTTTCGACATATTTTTCGTAACGTTAAATGTATGATTATCATGTAGGAATAAGATCCTAGTTTATTATGTTTTTAACATAATTATATAAGTTATAATAGACTTACATTTGGTATCAGAGCTTAGTTTAATTTCGCATGATGTTCTACATAGTTATTATATGTATAGAGATGGTTAATAGAATTTGTAACTACTAGAATGTAAATCACACTGAAGTGTAGGAAAATTATGAAGTTGTTTGTTGTGATAAATTATACTATGATTTGATTCGTCACGTACTTGCATAGATTGAGTTTTACTTATATTATTTGTATGATAACATGAATATCAGAAATGCTACATTTAATTTATGATAGTTGTACATAAGTATATTATGAACCAAGTTTGATTTTCAATTTTTGTATGCAAGTTTTTAACGTGTCGGTTACAGTGGTTAGCATATAATAAGAAGTTGTTAAATGCCCTCTGAAAGTTTTAGCTAATATTTAAACCAAATCCATTCACTTCTCTGATTCAAAATACTAAAGCCTTAATGTGATTCAAAAGTCGTTAGTATCCCACTTGATTCATAATTGTGTATTGCTGTTTCCTTAAGATTAAAACTAATCCAAATGTTTGATAAGAACCATATATGTTACTGGTTTTTTGTCATTTAATGGTTGAAGTTGTTTTAGAACTTATTTTTTAATGGTTATTAATGTAAATTAAATTCTCAATACATGTATATAGTTCAGCAACAGACCTTAAATGTTAGAGGTTATTTTATAAATATAGGTTATTTTTTAATATTTGTTTGAGTATTATTTCAATTGTACGACGTTACCTTGCTGAATATTTCAATTGCACATTCAAACTTTTATTTGTTAAAAAAAAAGAACTCAGATCTAACAAAAGTACCAAAGACTTTCTGAAAAACAATTTAAATAACAAACTGATCAAAAAATGTTTGTGCATGTGTAACTAATAAACTTTGATTCTAGTTAGATCCCGAATAGTTTTTCACACAATTTTTACATATGGCTAAAATACAATTCCTGTTATAGCGTTTTTGACATCACTATTTTTTTCTTTGGATCCGGTAGGAATGTACAACACAAATTATGTTCATGGGAAATTATAACTAATCACTTTGTAGTAGAAGGAGAAATCGATGAATTCCAAATTTTGGAACAATACTACACTACAAAAAAAGACAATCACCAACATAATTTTATGTTGGTGTTTATGGTATTCTGTTGTAATTTATCATCACCAACAGATCAACAACAAAATGAATTATGATACCGTTTGGCTTGTTGGTGATTTTTTGTAACAAGGTTAGTAACATACTTTTATACCAGCTACAAAACAGCATCAGAAAATATATGTTGCTAACTAGAGGAGTTTTTGAACCGAAATTGCAACAAATTTGCAACACAAAAATTGTCAGAAATTTGTTGCTAAAATTTCTTCTTTTAATTTTTATATTAATATTTTTCTGTGTGCACTACAAAAAAACAGTTAAACGAAGACGGAAATTCCGTCACACTGTATAACGATGGAATTGCTACGGATTTTCGATGGATTTTGATTTGTGAAATTTTAATACAAATTTGCGACGGATTAACTATGAAAATAAAAGAGTTGACCTGTTTATCATTATAGCATCTTAAATTTTGTTTATCATTATAGCATGTTATTTGGCTTGTGGATTGGTTTTATTTATATCTATTAATGTTTACTTAATAAATTTATTTTTTATTTAATTAATAAAATTAATTCTGTTAATTGTATTAAAATATTTTTTTATTTAAATAATCACACTAGTGTGACGGAATTGGCACGAGTTTGTCATATTGATAAATTTCTAATATATATTAAATTAAATATTAAAATAAAAAATATATTATAATAAAAAAAATTGCGACGGAATAGCAATGTATATTCGTGGGTAACTATTCACTTTTATACTATATTTATATTGTAATTTATTTTATATAATTGGTTTTTGTGAGACTTTTGCTACGGAATTTTGTACCAACATAAAAAATTAGAGACGGAAAATCTGTCGCTATAATGTCACTAAATAGCTATGGAATAAGATTTTCGTAGCAAACATTTAGCCACAGGCACTTTAACTACGGAATTCAGAGACGGAAATTTTCGTCACAAAGAGCCAATCTGCGACGGATTACACGTTTTAACGACGGATATTTCCGTCGTTGTATTGCTGTTGTGTTGTAGTGGTGTAAATGTATTCATATTCAATAGTTTTTTAAATAATGTACTGCTGTTGTTGTTTTTTATTTTGCAATACTAATTATGTCTCTAATCTGTTGACGTATGAAAAAAAAAAGTTTTATTTATAGATTATGCATTGATAAAAGGGAATTAATTTTATAACTGTAACAAAATATTCAAAACACACAAAAGAAAGACAAATAAACAAGAACTTTTATTAATCATCTCCAACATGGTGTAGTATTACAGACCAATCTGAAAATCAATTGAATAGAAAAATATAGAATCATCAATTGTTCTGAAGTTGCTAGTGTATATCTGGGTCTCTGCAGCTCGATTTAACGGTTAACCCTTGCATATCGAAGTGAAGACTGTACGAAAAATTTGTTCTATCTGATCTGCAAACAAAGAACAACAACAAAACTAAAACCAAACTTCACAAAAACGGCTACATATCCCAATTCTCAAAGCATAGAATTGAAGCACAAGTTTCAGAGGGGCCTCTTTTATTTTCTAAATGCATTTACTGATTTGCTCAAATAAAACTGCCAAGTCATGACATGAAAAACGAATTCACATATTATAATTTAACCAAAGGTCCCTGTTGATTTTAGTTTATGTCATCTTGTTTCTATTGGTGTGATTGAAATACAATCAACTCATTTATTTGATTCATGGAATTTAAAAAACCGGTGGTTTTACCCCTTTATTATTTTTTTCCCGAAAATAAAAACGTATAATGTTTATAGTAGTTGACGGTCATACGTGGATCTATAAATCTATTGACAATTTAGATTCGTTACAGATAGTTAATTTTATTGTGATTTGTTTTATTTATTAGTATATATGTAATCCACCAAAAATGTAGTATAACTTTCAACAAACTTTTTGAAGATAAACCGTAACTTTAGACGGGAACGGGCCTCTTTTTAAAAATAAATTGAGATCTCAAAAATCTTGAAAATGACACTGACTTTACTTTACAATTTATATGTTTAAAAATTTTAAAGTCCAGATGGGCAAATCCATATAAGCGAATCCTAAACTCAAAGATTATCTAGAAAAAAATAATATTAGTGTAAAATTTGGGTTTTATCAGTATACTAGAACTAAATAAAGAAGACTAATTGTAATTAAGTGGGAGATAGTACGGATCTAATATTGCACAAAAATCAAATAAATGGACATATCTAAGTCTTTTTGTTTTAAGTTGTTTGTGCGTGTGACTTTTAGATCTAAAGGAAAGAGATAATTTTGGGGGAAAAGAAGGGGGAAGAAGTTGCAAATGGCCAAAATTATTTTCACGGTCTACTTATATAATCATCTAGTTTTTGCATTCTTATATTTAAGATAATTAGCATAATTTTTATATTTTCAGAGTAACAGTTTAACTTTATAAATTTTTCAGCTTTCCTATCAAATTTATTATCATAACTAAATATTAATATATTTTAATATATTTCTATCAATTTTTTTCAACACAAATTAATTTGCTATAGTAAGCATATTAAATAACTTACAAGTTTCTCGTATTTAAAGTAAAAAGTACACTTTTACAACTTATAGTTTGATTTATACAAATTATCAATTTTTTTATTAATTTCTCTATCAAAACTATACAACTCGTATTTTTGTTATTTTATTAATTTATATGTGAAAAATACAAATAAATGGGAGAGAATAAGAGAAAATTAAGAGAGATAATTTATTATTTTAATTATAATGAAATATTTTGATCACTTATATTTGATGAATATTTGAGTTCATGTAAATTTAAGATAGTGGATAAGAAAACTGATGCGTGTACAATTTTAGAACAATCTCCTCATTTTAAGGTAAATGATTCATATAAGGAAACTGATACGAGTGCTCTTAGCTTCAAAATAGCATGCGCATCAACTACCTAATAATTCTTCTTAAATTTAAACACGAACATATATTTAACAACACATTTACATGTTTGGAAATATTGTAACTTTCCTATCATTTTCTCTATTAGTTTAAAATATCATATATTTATTTTCTCTCTCTTCTCAATGATTTTTTTTACACTCATATAACATAAAGGGAGAAAGAAAAGATAAAAAGTAAATAGACAAAAATGGTTTTCTATTTGGAGGAAACATGACTTGTTACTTGTATTTAAGTAATGAGAATTGATTCTCTTAAGTTTAAATAATAATTCCTTATAACTAGGGAAAAAATTCCTTATGGAGAACCACATGCAATTGCTCCGTACTTATTGCTAAGTTTTCAAATCATAGTATGGTAAATTAGGATTAGTAAATAATTTCACAAAATGAGAAATAATAATAATGGACCTCACCATCATGTTAGCAACGTCAAGTTTGTGTTTCTAGTTTATGATGCAATATTACTGTTGCTAACGTGTCATAACCATCTATAGAAATATAATTCTGTACGTTGCTATTTTTTTTTAAGAGTGGAATGTTTTTTTTTTTGTAAGTGTTTTTTTATAGCTTGAATTGCCAAGAAGGAAAAAATAGCATATCTTTTTTCATCTTATATCGATGTTACTAATTTTTTGTTGTAATTTAGTTACTAATTTTGTTGCAAAATGTTATAGAATTTTCAGTTACTGACATAAATTTACTCTTTTTATTTTTGTTTTGCTATCATCATTGTAAACTCTGATGAGTGATGTAGAAATCAAATGAAAACAAATATATAGCTTTATTAATAAAGATAGTTGCCGGGCATTTATGTCTTCCTTTTATTTTATTTTATAATTTATGTCACTCAATCATTATCAACACACAAAATAAGTGAGACCGATATTGATTTACACCTCCTTATACTGACTGTAGACGTTACAATATTGAGTGTTTATTTCAACTCCGTTGTTGTTGCCTGCTGACTTTTATTTAAAATCTAAATTTATCGGATTGAAACTTTCTTAATTAGATGATTTTTGAAGAGCTACCATTTATGCAGGAGACACTTTGGTGCCGCATAGATTAACTTGTAAAACGGAATCGAATAATTAAAAAAAAAATAATGTTCTTTTAATTGAAAGTTTGAATTGCGCATCTTAAATTAGACTTCTTGATATTTAAATTGGGTACTGGAAAAAAAATTGAACTGTAGAACTATTGTTAGAATCTTACTTAAAATGTTTGTTGAACATTTTTACAAGAGTTTAAGAATTTTAGTTTTGAACTGTTTTATTTATATAATTTTACAAAATTTATTAATTCCAAGATGATCCATACTCCCATGACACGTCTAGGCCGAGTTATATACGCTTCATATGAAATGGCTGGTGTCGGTTTTTCACTAGTTTAGTTTGGTTTGCGGTTTTAATGATTTTAAACCAAACCGAACCTAACCAAACCAATCACATAAATGTATAGGTACAAAAATTATAAGTTAAATATAGATAAACTTTATCTTACAAACTAATAATATCATATTTGTAAACTTATGGTTTTGTTAAAACTATGATTTTGTTAGTGGGTCAGTTAGCTAGGTAAATAAGTATCCAGGTTTGGTCCAAGCCCATTTATGAGTTGCTAGTTATCAAAAAATAAAATGTATGTGCTCACGAGTCACGTTTATATTTACAAAACCTACTTGATGTAAGTGACTATTGAAGGTTTAATATTATTCTGAAATGTGTTCAATTTAAACTTGTTACTAGGAGGTTGAACTAGAAGGTATTTGGCTATTTGCGATCTTTTTTTTGGGTGATTCAAATGGATGGGTATGCTATTCAACTAAATTTAAGTTTTTTTGGTAAATTGAGGCCGATCAAACCGAGCCCAAACAAAACTCATAATGATTGGTTTGGTCCGGTTTTGATAAGTTTTCAAACTTAAATTGATCCGATTTTATTAATTTTAAATGGTTTTCATCTCATCTCATGCATGTCAACTCTTGTTTTACCAATAAAGCAAAGAAAAAGAATTACAGTTAAGTAATTTTACTTTGTATTTACTAAAACACACACAAACCCCTCCACCACCCCCCACCCACTGTGAATATATAATAAACTAATTTGGGACTAAAATAATTAAAGACACTGTAAAGAAGCTTATAAAATCTATAAAATTTTCTTTTTTATAAGCAAAATTTCGTAAATGAGAAAAATAATAATTCCAAAACGGCTATAAAGTTTGAACTTGATTAGGTTCGATCATTGTATGAACTTAATCAATAATAATTCCAAAGCCACATGTTGCACGGTATGAGATTTTACAGACTGCTATTTGAAGTTGGTGGTTATGTTGTTTCAAAGGTAGAATTTATTGACAATTGAGTTTAAATTATAGAATTTGTATATTTGTATCCCATATTCGTTATCTAAAGACTGATACGTACTTTACTTAGAGTTATAAATAGACTCTTATAATTTCACAATTTCTCGCACCAATAGTAAGAAGATAATATTAGATAGATATAGATTTTGTAAATTTGTTCTTGTTGTGGCTCGATCTATTGTAATTATTCAACAATTATAGCGAATTGTCTCCACTTCCTTCGTGTGCTAGTCTATCATTGTAATTCTAAGAAACCACGTAATTCTTTGTGTCTTTTGTTTCATGTTCGTGTGTGTTCTTTTGTTGGTTGTTCTATTTTGAGCTTACACTTCATGTTATACCGTTTGTTAAGCTTCCATGAGAAATGAAAATTGTATTTCTTTAAAATTTATCAAAGGAACATCATACTATTGGATTAACCCTTTAATATGAACACGAAATATTTGTATATTGAGTCCATTAGTGTGCGGAGTATTCGCATGTGGACTCATGTCTGGGTGAGAATATCCCTACAAATAAGTATAAGATCCGAACTAAAACGTTGTTGTAGCGGATTCTAGTGGTCACGGGCAATACATTATAGAGAGTCGTGTATACTCGGTGAGTATCGTTGCCATTGGGTTTCTTATCGGTTTTCGATGGATGTGGATACTAGTTTGCGTAACTTGCAATGACATAATTAAGATTGAGATAGAGCTGGCTCGAATGTGATTTACATACATGTAATTAAGTGACAAATTGGTAGGTTCACGTGTATTAACACATTGATAAGAGATGTGAGAATTATGGTTCCATAATATAAATCAAGAAATTTATATCATACACTTGCGTTAACCTTTTGCCATGGATATGAGTTTAAAAGCGCTCACTCTCTACTATAACTCCAAGTTTTGACCTTTAGAGAGAGAAAGTCTCTCATAGGGCAAAAATAGTACCTTATCTTATCACGCGCTTATAAAATCTTATTTATTTCGTTCTGTATCGTTTTTCCGGCGTTTCCCACCGGAGATGGAGAAACCTCTAGGGGTAGAGGAGGATGTACAAGGGAAAGAGGAGAAGAAGCCTTCATATGAGAAATGAATTGGACTTTCATAAGATCTGGACTAGAAAAACAAGAATCATAGATGGTGCTATTTTTCGTATGTTTCGATGGACCAATGATTTTGCGACATATAAAGAATCTGATATATCCCCTGTTTGGATTCGATTGCCTTACTTTCCTTTAAATCTCTGTATTCAATCTTATCTGAGAGTTGTTACTCAACCAGTGGGGAGATTTTTAGGGGCTGATGCTGCTACTTTGCATCATGCTAGACCTGCTTTTGCAAGAGCTTGTGTTGAAGTAAAAATGTCTGAAAATTTGTCTAAGAAAATTTGGATTAGTACTTCTCTTAATGAGGGTTTCTGGCAGCAAGTGGTGTATGAAAACTATCCTGAATATTGTAGTTTTTGTAAACTGCAAGGGCATAATCCTAGTAAATGCAAGAAAAATTATGATGGGTTGCAGAATGATAGTAAGAAACCATGTGATGAAGGAGTGAATAAAGATAATAGGATGAAGGGAACCTTGTTAGAAAATGTTAATAAGGTGACTAAAATTGCTAAAGTGAGAAAAGGATACAGAGTACCAGAAGTTACTCAATGGAAGGCTATTCCAAAAGTTAATCTTGGTCTATCTGATGGAGCTGGGCCATCTAGGTTTATTGAAAATTCTGAGATTATAGAGGTGGAGACTTCACACCTGAGTGGCAAAAATCCAACAATTGAGGAAATAGCTACTAATAAGAATACTTTTTCTAGCTCTCCAACAGCGGGGGAAATAGCTACTAATAAGAATCCTAATAAAGGGGAAGGTTTAATTTCCACTCCTTGGAAATCTATCCCCCAAACACAATCAGCAAATGTGAGGGATTTACTTGGGGGTGCTAGTGCCAAGGCCTCTACTATCTCTAAAACTAGCTCAAATAAAAGTAATAGATTTGAGGTTTTGGGGAGTATTGAGGAAGAAGTGGTTGAATCTGGGCATTTGAAAGGAAATGCTTCTTACAAATCTATAGATAGATACCTTGATCGAGCAGTTACACATGAACTCTTGTGTGGCTCCTGAAGATTCTGAGGAGTAAGAACAAACTGAATATTTATCAGATAATATGGGTATTAAATCTAATTTGATGAAAAGAGAAAGGAAAAAGGTTAAGCTCTACACTCCTTCTAGCAATGCTGCTAGAAAAGGAAAAACTCTTAAAAAAAGATGATTAGTATCTTTCTATTATGGAATATTAGAGGGGTTGCTAATAAGATCTCTCAATTACAACTTGAGAAGTATGTTAAATTCTATAAAATAGAGTTAGTGTTATACTAGAGCCTTTTGTGAAGGAAAATAGAGCTATAGCTCTTCTGAAAAAACTTGGTATGAGGGGTATTATTTCTAATGAGACTGTTGGTTGTAAAATATGGTGTTTTTATAAAGACGACATTGATATAGCTGTGATAGATGCTTCAAATCAAATGTTGACTGTTAAAGTTGGTAAAAGGGAGTTTTCTTCTATTATGACCTTAATTTATGCTAAGTGTACCAATGGAGAAAGAAAAGAGCTCTGGGAGCAATTAAGAAACATTTGTGTTACACAAGTCCCCTGGATAGTGACCGGAGATTTCAACACTATTAGATCAAGTTATGAGAAATTGGGAGGAAGAGGAAGGAAGAAAATGGATACGGATGATTTTAATGATATTATTCAAGATTGTGGGCTCTGCGACTTAAATTTTATGGGATCTTGCTACACTTGGTGTAAACAGAATAAAAGTATTATCCAATTAGAAAGGCTTGATAGGGCTTTGGTGAATTCTAAGTGGTTTAATAACATGAATTATGAATTGCTACACCTAGAAAGAAATGTCTCTCATCACTCTCCATTACTATTCTCTCTCAAATCGTTTCATAATGGTGGCCCATCCCCTTTTAAATTTCAGAGAGCATGGAAAAGGAATGATGACTTTCTAAGGATAGTAGAAGAAAGTTGGCAGGTCCCTTGTCATCTAGAAGGAATGATGAAATTTTCTTTCAAATTAAAAACACTAAAAAACAAACTGAAAGTTTGGAATAGGGAGATTTTTGGAAATGTTTTCAATAATTTTGCTTATTTGAGGGATGAATTGATATACCGGGAATCCTTGCTGGAAATGGATATTACTGAAGACACGGTTAAAGGCTATAATGACTGTTTAATTCACTCTAATGAAGCTCTACTATAAGAGGAAATATTTCTTAAACAGAAGGCCAGGGTTAAGTGGTTAAAAGAAGGTGATAAAAACTCGAAAAAATTTCACCAAATGATGAAAGTGAGAAGGAATAAAAGTGATATTTGTTCTATACCAAAGAAGATGGTGATATTACTGAAGATATGGATATTATTAAAGATGAGGCAGTAGTTTTTTTCAAGAAACATCTAACTGCAGATAATCTGGGTATAAGGGATGGTTTATTGGATGTTATTCCTAATTTGGTAGAAGAAGAGGATAATGAAATGCTTTGCAAAACTCCTACTATGGAGGAACTGAAAAATGTGGTGTTTACTATTCCTATTGGCTCTGCACCGGATATTGATGGTTATTCTATTTCCTTTTATACTTGTTGTTGGGAGATCATTAAAAATGATTTATATGACTTTGTGCTTGATTTTTTCAATGGGGTTTCTTTCCCAAAGGCTTGGTTTTCTGCCCTCATTATTCTGATTCCTAAGGTTGATTCCCCCCAATTGTTTTTGCCAATTTTGACCTATCAGTCTCTGCCAGGTGACGTATAAGCTTATTTCTAAGATTCTCACTAATAGACTTTCTAAAATTGTGCCAAAGTTGATTTCTTTAAATCAACATGGTTTTGTTAATGGTAGGTCAATCAGTGACTATATTTTACTTTCACAAGAACTTATGAGACATTTAAGGGAAAGTGTGAGGGGTAGTAATGTAGTTTTTAAACTGTATATGGCCAAAGTTTTCGATAGAGTAAATTGGTTGTTTCTAAAGAATGTATTAGAGGCTCATGGTTTTAGAAGAGAATGGGTTATGATTATCATGAGATGTGTTACCCATACTTTTTATTCTGTTAGCATTAATGGTGGAACCGCATGTTATTTCTCATCCACTAGGGGACTTAAACAAGCAGACCCTCTCTCTCCTCTACTTTTTATGCTTACTGAGGAAGTGTTTAGTAGGGGACTCTCAAAACTAGTGGTTGATAAGAAGATTCTACCTTTTAATGTAGCCAGTGGTGTTACTCCTATTTCTCATTTGATTTTTGCTGATAATGTGATGATTTTTACAAATGGAGGTAAAAAGAACTTAGAAAATTTGATGCAATTTATTCATGATTATGAAGCTATTTCGGGACAGTTGTTGAATAATGCTAAATGTGCTTTTTTGACTCTAAAAGCATGGAAGTACAGAAAATAGATCATTGCTAATAGTACATGTTTCATGGAAGGTAAATTCCCAACTATGTACCTTGGTATACCCTTACATTACACCACTCTGACAGCCAAGATGTATGATGATCTGATTATGAAAATTACTAGTAAAGTGGCTAGTTGGAATAGCCACATTCTTTATAATGGAGGTAGGATTGTTCTGTTAAAATATGTACTATCCTCAATGCATGTGTATCTGTTATCAGTTCTAAATCCACCTGATCTGGTTTTGAATATAGTTGAAAAAGTCTTTTCTGATTTTTTTCTAGGGTAGTTATGAGGGTAAAAGTAAGCATCATTGGATTGCTAGGAAGAGAATGACCAAACCTGCTGAGGAATGTGGTATAGGAGTGAGAAATTTAAAAGAGGTGTTGATAGCTTTTGAAGCTAAACTCGGCTGGAAACTACTTAATGAAGTCTCTTTATGGACAACTTATATGTATCAAAAATATTTCAGTAAAGATGTTAATTAACTGGTTAAAGACAAGATTGTGTGTTGCTAGCTTTAATAGTTGGAGAGTGTTGTCTGCTTATTTCCCAATTCTTATAAAAAAACAACAAATGGTTAATAAGAGAACGCTCCTTAAGATTTTGGTATGAATATTGGAGTGGTAGACGCGTGTTGGGAGAAATCTACTCAGTCAACATGCCAAATATTTTGTTGAATCAAATTTTGTCCAAAGAAAATTGGAATTTAGAAGTGGTTAATATGTTGTGTTGAACGTTGTTCTTCTAATCGATTATTTTGATGATAACAATATTTGTAAAACATGATAAAAGCTCGTTTTGCGTACTAATAATTTATCGAGTGTGTCAAAGGTTTGAAATGATAGTTTACGTAAATACGAAGCCAACGGTTCAAGCGGAATCTCAATCGGATTTGAAACGGACTAATTACGGGCTTTCAAAGTATGTCGAGAAAACCGAAACTTTGCCAGAACAAAAAACGACTGATCATGAGGCTAAACGATCGATCATTTATGAACTTAATTCTTCTAGTGAGCACAACACAAAAACGACCGATCGCCAGGCTTAAAACGACCGATCGTTTTAAGAAGGAATTCTTCCAGTGAGCACAGATGAAAAATGACCGATCGTTTTTCAGAAACGACCGATCGTTTCTGTACAATTTCAAATTCCAGCTTTTTAGCTTATCCTGAAAATTGGGCGAACTGCTGCAAACTAGCAGCTAATCTACTCAACAACTGCCAACGGTCATGCATTAATTGATGGACCTTTTTCACTCTACAAAAAGCCCCAAATCCTTTGTTGAAGAGTACCTAACAATTACACAACTTCAAACTTTCAAATTCAAAGATCTTACAAGTTTATACTACTAAATTGTCTCACTTGTATCTATAAAATATTCTCGAGCATATTACTTTTGTAATCTTATAAACATCGAGATATTATTTGTTAGTGAGTGATCCATTCAAATTCAATCTTGTAAAAGAGTGTTTTATAAACTCATTTGTGAGCGAGTGATCGGGTAGAAGCTTTTCAAGCAGGTGTAGCTTAAAAGTTCTAGGCTTTTCATTCGGGATACTCATAAAGTGAGGGGGAGCTTAATCGGTTAATTAAGCTCGTTAGATTGTAACCTTGGAACGAGATTTTAGTGAAACACTCGGAAGTGAAAATACCGAGGAGAGGACATAGGCGCGTTTTGCCGAACCTCTATAAATCTTGCGTTATTTCTTTTCCCTTAACTTTTACTTTTCGCATTTATTTATCGCTCATATTTATTGCTTGCGTAGATTAAATTAGCAATTATTTGTTAACGAAAGTGTTTAAGTTATAAAATCCACTAATTAGCTTAGTTAATAACCCATAGTTTTTATTCCGCGAAAAACGTACGAAAACCTTATTCACCCCCCTCTAAGGTTTAGACACCTACGGACCAACATGTTGGAAGATCACTCTCTAAGAAATGTCATATTTGCAACTCAAATTAACCTTTGAAGTGGGAAAGATGTACATTATTGGCCTATAGCAAATAGTGGCTTATTCAATGTGAAAGAGGCATATAGTTTTTTCAGAACAAGAAATCCAACTTGGAGATTTCTCAAGTTTTTTATGGAATAAGACCCTGCCTATGAAGGTTTCTACATTCTGCTGGAAACTTTGGTTCAAAAGGATTAAATTAGATGATGATATTCAAAAATATGGTATTTCTCTGGCTTCAAAGTGTTCTTGTTGTCTTCTCTCTCAGACAGGCAATGTAGATCATTTATTTGGTACTAGCGATATTGTCTCCAAAGTTTGGTCTCACTACAGCGGTATTTTTGGCGCCCCTTATTTGAATAGTATGAATTGGAGTGACTTTATAATCTGGCGGTGCAGTAAAAACTCTGGTTTTTCTCAATATAATGTCTTAGCCTGCTTGATTCCTTTTTCTTATTCTATGGGAAGTATGGCTTAGTAAAGTGTACTATAAGCATGATGGCGTTAAAATGCCTCATGTAAATATTATTCAAAAAAATGATAAATGGTTATTAGACCTAAATTTTTGTATTAAGTCTATAAGGGGGCTTCTATCTTCTCAAGAACTCTCGCCGGAAATGTTGAATATTATGAAAATTCCTTGTATTAATAAGCATGCTATAGCTGTTAAATGGCTTATCCCTCCCTCTGGTAAATTAAAATTCAATTTTGATGGCTATGTTTAAAGAGAGAAGAAATTGACAGGGGGTGGAGGTATTGTAAGAGATATAGATAGTGACATGGTAGTGGCTTATAATTTCCCTAGTGTGGAGGTAGATCTGATGGATGCGGAGTTAAATGCTTTGTTTAGAGGGTTATTGATCTGTTACTCTCTGGGCTTGGTTAATATCGAGGTAGAAACGGACTCTTTATTAATTGTAAATTGGTGGGAAACCCCGAGAATATTGGATATAAAGTTTTTAAACTTATGGGATGATATTTTATTATTTTTAGAGGCAATTGGAGGTGACCTGAATTTTGTGTAGAGAGAACAAAATAAGGTTGCGGATAGCTTAGCTAAAGTGGGTGCAATGGGCTCATTTAACACGTATTGGAATGTTGCTTTGCTATCGGCAAATTTTTATGGAGTATATATGTTAGATCATAATGGTATTATGAACTTTCGCAAAGTTAAAACAGTATAAGGAAGATGGGAGGCGAAGAACGCTACCGCAAAGGATGCATCAATTTGTTTTTAAATTTCTCACTTCTATGTTGCTAGTTATGCAGTAGTGTTTTATTTTGTACATTTTGCTGTTTATCTTGTGATCCCCCGTGTACAAGGAGGAAATGATATAAAAACTATGTCGGGAATTAGTTCCCTGTTTAAATAAAATATTTCTTTTGCTAAAAAAAAAAGCGCTATCGAGTCCCGCTTACGTACAATGTACATGTGTGAACCGTCCCTCACTATTAGAATCGATCTACCCACATATATAAGTTTGGAAGATAATTATAATGATAGCATGCTAAACATCTTTTTAGTTTTTATTTATTCGGACAATTGGACCACATATGGGCTTCTTCTACTGGTTAAATTTTAAGAGTATAAATTGCATTTAGAGAGAAAATATGAATTTAGGTGCAAAATTGAGCACACTCAAATGAGTTATGACTCCATCTATTTATAGTACAAACGTATATTAAATGTTCTAATTTCCAACTACCAACTTGTTAACTTATTGCTACCTTCTATCAACTTGTAGAACATTTTCATACATTAAACAATCAACCAGATTATACTATTATCCAACATATACCCATATATGCATGTGAGGGCACACCATGCGAAGCTACAGGGTTCATGACAAAAGAAAGTGCGAAGGCACACTATGTGAAGCTATAGAGTTCATGACAAAAGAAAGTCCTAATTAGAGTATACTTCGACACTTTTATAAACTAATAACCTCTTTAATCAAAAAAAGCCTTCGGAGTTGCGGACTTAATCCGACTAATGTCTTAAATTACTATATCGAGTACAATGTCAAATGATTTGGAACTTCTTAAAAGAGTTCAAATGGTCATGCATAGTAATGTCTTATAAATCTATGGGTTTAATGTTTAAAAGAATTAATTTTACGATTCAAAAATGATTAGCGACACAATTTGTTGCTTGCTTGCCTTCCGTTTCAGTATAATCATTTCATTATTATTGGATTGTCATCATTAGTTATCTATTTTTGTTCTTACTATTGCTAATAAATTTTCTAGAAATGTCATTACAGTATTGAGTAAAACCCTAAATTAAAATAAGAGAAAATTATCAAAATATACAATTTTTCAAGTCTAATTACCAAAAACTACAAAGCAAAATTTTATTCCCAAAACATACGACTCTAATAAATATGTGTGATTGTATGTTTGTATGTTTAAAATCTAAGATATTGTATGTTTTGGTAATATGTTTTGCTTAATTGTATGTTTTGGGCATTGCTCCAATTAACAAACTATGCCCCCCGCTATGAATAAATTGGAGACCAGTACCCCTTTAAAAAATTTATTAGATTTTAGTACCACTTGTATTATTTATTAGTATAAGGTACCATTTTTAAATATTTTAATTTGATTTTGGTAACACATAATACTAAATATAAAAGAGCAACAAATTCTATTTTTCCGCATTAATCCATTAACTTTTCTCTCTCTAAAAAAACTCACATCTTTTTCTCCCACCCAGATCTATATTTCCCGTTTCTATCTCTCTCATCTATATATAATCTCATTATTACGGATTTCACCGGAAAAGAACTATGATGGAGGAGTCATCTTCTCCGACAGGCAAAAGAACGATGACATCCGCCGAACAAGGTCAGCCACGACGCCTAATTTCCCACTGTTCCTCTGGCAAACAGATATATACATATACACATATCTGATCTATCTATCTATATATATATATATATATTATCTCCGCCCCTTCGATCTGTGATTGCCTTCGTCAAAGAGGCCCGCCCGCCACCCTCTTAAGGGCTGTTTGGTTGCAAACTTATTTTAAGGTTGTTTGCTTCTTCTTCTTTTTTAATTCAAAGGAGCGATACTCCTCCGTCTTAGATTGTATTAAAAGATTGGGGCCTTACCCAGATTACAATGAAATCATAGACCAAACTAAAACAGGTTATAGAAAAAGCAAGCTAATTACAGACACTAGACAAGCCTTAGTGCAAGCTAATTTTTTTGACTGTATTTTCTTAAAGCATGTTTCGTTGCACTTTTTTAAGGCATGTTCGATTGAAATGTTTTTCGGTTGCAAGGTTTTAAGCTTTTAAGTTGTGCGTAAAAGAGTTGAAATGTAAAATAGCTTAAAAGCAGTTTTAAAGCTTAAAAAGTTAATATTTTTTATGTGGAAAAGAGTTTATTATGTAAAAAACAGCTTATAGCTTAAAAAAATGATTATAATATGTGCGAGAAAGAGTTTATTATGTAAAATTATATTAGATTGTTTAAAAATTTGTATTAGATTATAAAAAAAAATGTATTAGATTGTCAAAAATTTTGAATCAAATTGACAAATTTTTTTGCATTATATTCTCTATTATATTGCCAAATAAATTATATTAGATTTTTAAAAATTTGTATTAGATTGTCAAAAAAAAATGTATTAGATTGTCAAAAAATTTGTATTAAATTGTCATATTTTTTGTATTAGATTGTCAAGAAAATTGTATTAGATTGTATTAAATTTAAAAAAAAACTGTATTAGATTGTCAAAACAAATTGTATTAGTTTGTCAAAAAATTTGTATTAAATTGCAAAAAAAAAAATTGTATCAGATTTTCTATTAGATTTTTAAAAAAATTGCATTAGATTGTCAAAAAAACTGTATTAGATTGTCAAAAAGAAATCATTAGATTGTCAAAAAAATTTGTATTAAATTTCCAAAAAAAGTTATTCGATTGTCAAAATTTTGTATTATATTGTCACAAAAATTGCATTATATTTTCTATTAGATTATCAAAATTTTGTATTACATTGTCGAGAATTTGCATTATATTTTTAAAAAAATTGTATTAGATTGTCAAAAAGTTGGTATTAAATTGCCAAAAAAAGTGTATCAAATCAAAAAAATTGTATTAGATTGTCAATATTTTTTACAAGATTGTGTATTAGATTGTCAAATAAATTATACTAGATTTTCATAAAATTTGTATTAGATTGTCACAAAAATTGTATTATATTTTCTATTTATTGTCAAAAAATTATATTAGATTGCCGAGAATTTGCATTATATTTTCAAAAAAATTGTATTAGATTGTCAAAAAAAAATTTGATTTTTTTTTAACTTTTGTAAAAAAAAATGGATTTTTTATGAATTTTTTGGATTTTTCCAAAATTTTAATTTTTTTCCAAATTTTAAATTGTTTTCCAAATTTTATAAATCGTTTTGATTCTTTTAATTTTTTCCGGAAATTTTATTTTTTTTAGTATTTTTTATTTTTCCGGAATTTTTATAAATCTTGTAAGAGATTGTTAAAAAATTATTTTATGTTTTTTTTTGGATTTTTGTAAAAAAAAGATTAATATTATTTTTTATATTTTTTTCTGGATTTTTTTCATTTTTTTTCTCAATTTTTCATTTTTTTTTTACATATTTTACATATTTTATAATTTTATAATTTTTCTGGATTTTTTTTATTTTTTCTGGATTTTTTTTTTCTATTTTTTTTCTATTTTTTTTACATTTTCTTTTATTGTGTCAAATGTGTTGTGTTTATATATATATATTGACAAGTGATACTAATTTGCAATAAGTATTTTAAAAGTGTTACCAACTCTTAAATTAGTAGTTTAAAAATGTAGCAAACAAAAATCGCCTCCCACTGCTATTAGTTTATTGAAGTTTTACACTAGTTGTTAATGGATCACTCTTAATTTCAAATTAATTTCTAATAGTTTATGTATGATAATGATATCATGCAGCATGTTTAACAATTTAAGTATCACTTAAATACTTAATTATCAAGAAGATTGTTAGTTGTGCATTTAATTTAATCACTTACGCCAGTTACGTTGCGCTTCTAGTCGTATATCGGTTTAATTTGAAAGAGCCGGTGGACTATGGGAGTTGTTAAGTTTTTAATGCATACCGTATGTTACAAATTTTTGATCTTTAATAATAATAATAATAAAAGAAATCAAGCAGAGTGTGGAGATCTATGTTATCTTTTTTAATTAAGAAAAGTTCACTTATTTTGTCAAATAACTAAATTACTTAATAATCTAATATGCAGTGACGCGTGTTTCAGTTACAACTGAACTTTATAAATTTCAGTTCTCAGTTATAACTGAGAAGTGGATCTATAATAAGTTTAACAAACACACAATCAAACGTACTGAATAAGAGTTGAACACAACACGTTTGATAACGAAGTTCGATTTATCCTACTCTCCGGAGCTATTACTCAGATTAAAATATTGAGAAAGCTATAAGATTACAATTAAAGTGTATTTGAATCTTATAAATCAGTAGCTCTCTAACTAGTTAATGAATAAACTTTGTGATTGATCTGTCAATCTTTTCTTCAAATGTTGATTTTAGTAGATGATTCTTTGCAGTGCAATTCTTGATCAACAAACTGCAAAACTACAGAAATCTTGACCGGTCTGTCAATATATTTCAGTTGTAAAAGTCGGTTATAACTGAAAGTGTAACTTATAAAAAATACATTAGTAACAAGATGAATATATGACTAAGTAAATGACTAATTGATATTTATCAAAATAGTGACAATCAAAGAAATTATTAGGTGATATAAAATAGTTACTAACATTTTACATTATAAGCTGAAATGAGAGAGTATGATATATTTCCACAAGATATGAGAGGATTAAATTCCAGGCGACACTTGACCAAGTATATATGAATCAATATCGGTTTTTTGAAATATTTGTTGCAATTATAATAATAATGAAATCATGTATTACAAAAAGCCGCACCGGTTTTGGTCAAGTTGGATATCAAAATTTTGAACCCGAAACAACTGAACCGAAATAAAAAAAATTGGTTAGTTCGGGTTAGGATAATCAACCCATGCACGTCTCAATCCAAACACATCATAATAAATATAAATACTCGTATATATTTACTGGCGAGCCTGATTTTCTTCCCAAGCTCGACTTATGTAGTTATTCGCGTCGGCTCCGATCTTCCAAGGTAGTTGACGTAGGTGGTGTCTGCTTCGTCGTCGGGGTGCTCTCTAAGCCTGCACAAGAAACGAACAGGGGCCCGGGGTTGGTACCAGGTTTTCCCTCTCCGACGATCAAGTCAGTATCGATATAGACTGAAGTTAGGAATATAGTTAAGGATGAGGGATTGGTCCAGTTACAAGTCGTGGCGTCAGGTGTCACGGTTGATATTCTGATGGTCCGGGTTGTTTTAGCTTTATCTCTCCTCTCTGTCTTTTTGTGTGTCCCCCTCTAATTGGTATTAGTGGGGGTATTTATAGTCTGATCAGAGGCGTATTAGCCCTTGGATCACTGCACTGTCTAATAAAGATCCAACGGCTCCAGGTCATTTATGACTCTGACAATGGCACTGTTCATCATCCGGGGCCCACAGGGCTGGCCTGTGATTGGGCCACGTCGATAAAACACATAAAGGGTCCCCCAAGGGAGCAGCAACATTAATTGGGGAAATGTGCTCAACAAGCTTCTTCGGTCCGGCCTAGACACGGTCCGGCCCCTCAAGATCCGGGGTGACGCTTCACCCATGCTTGACAGGCCCGGATCGCCTGCTGTGGGGTTGATATCGGTCCGGACGAGGGGGTGCCGACATCCCCTCGCCATTTACTAACATAACAAACCTTAATTCTCATGGATCATAAACGTGTATCTCCTTATAGACCTATAGTTCCTATACAAATTTGGTGTTACTCGATAGTAAATTGATTTGTGATTTGTTGTTTTACTAAAATAAACATATACGTGTAGCTATAATTTCATGTTATTAAATGTTTAGATTTGTAAAAATGTTTGTTTATGTTAGGACCTATTTGTGCTCTAATAAATTCTTTGTTTGTCATTGCACTAAAACAATGAGTAATTATTATTTAAATTATAAAAAAAAACTACTACCAAACATTGTTTTTAAGTACAGGGTAGTTGCAACTACACTTGCAACAAAGAAATAATTGAATCTAAGGAACAGAATATATATTAAAGGTTATGTGAAGGGTTTATCAAAGTTAGGAATGAAGATTTTCAACATTTTAATTGTACCATAGAAATATTCATAGGAAAATCTATTTTCTATCCTTAAACTGATTTTCTTATGAATATTTCTGATGGTACAAATCTCCGATGGATCAAGGATAGAAGATTTGTTTGAATATCTTTTAAAATCAAGATTTTTTTCTAAAGATAATTTAATCCTAGGAAGTCTAGCTATTATAAGATTTGAGTTTCAAATTTTCTAAATATTATTAACAAACACTAGGTGAGTGTCCGAGAGACGTAGCTATTATGTTGTATGTCGAACTTTGTTAACAATTTTTTTGTGTTCTTTACTTCTATTCAATAGTTTTCTATACGTGAGTTCAATAAACCATGGGTTACAATCGAGTTACGACCAATTTATAATTGTAACCACTTAATAGCTTTCACAAACCAAGGCAAACTGGTTTTTCAATTGAGTTTATCATTAATACTAGTTTAGTATTTCAATTTTATTTTTTTTATTTTCGGAGTATAGTATTTAGATAATTCTATTATGTCATGGACTTGAGTCGGGCTAGTACTACTAGTTAGGACTATGTTTACTTTTAAAGTTTGTGACTTGTCTTTTGTTCGTTTAGAATTGACTTTTCTCTATTTCTTCTGGTTGAATTTGTAATCGATAAAAGTTAAGAGACCAAAACGAAGAATTTCAATATAGCCCGAATCTAAACGTGAACCCAAACTGCTTTGAATGAGTTAAGTTGGCTTGAAATTTAGAAATTTATCAACGTAACCCAACCCAAACCGCTTCAAATGAGTTAAGTTATACTCCATTATTTTAAGAAAACGTTTAACATGTTCAGTACTCCGAAATACCCTAGCACTAATCATCCTGTTTCCTTCACCATGTTAAATGCCTTGTTTTAAATATGGATCAGTTGCTTAAATATATTTGCACCTTATCACCATGTACGTATGTCTAGGTTTATTTTATAGCGATGATAGAAAGCCATGTTACATGCTATTTAACTATAACGGATCTTTAATCAATAATCAATAATCAATAATCAATAATCAATAATCAAGTAGCATCAAAGATATGTACTTTAGTTGATCAAATGTTGAGTCGCCATCGTTGCTCATTGTATAACTCTTAATATTGTTTGATGCCGGCCTGGACAAATGACAAACCATATTAAAATTTGCACCCATTATATTCTATAGAAAGTAGAAATCCGATGAGACCAAATACGAGTCTTGTTAGGTTTTTTTTTGTTGAAAATAGTCATTATATTAAAACGAGTCTTTTAAAATAACATATCACATCTGATCGGGCCAAATCGCGGAATCACCTTGTTAGGTTATTGACTAAAAATTTCAGATTATATTCTTATGTGAACACCATACAAGCTGGGGATGGACTCTTTCTATGTAGTTGCTGTTAAGATTCATGCTATGTGAACGGTATATGGTCTTAATTTTGATATCATAAACCTAGTCTTAGTAGTTATTTTACAAAGTCAGAATCAACATTTCACCAACCACACTAGGACAACAAGTAAACGAATGAGGGTTTAGTAGGACCCAACTAACAAAAAAATTCTCCGGATTTGAGAAAAAGTTGGCGACCAAGATAGACATACATAAGAATTAAGATAATTGAACTTTTTCAAACAGTAAATTTTGTCTCGTTGGATATTAATATATAGTTTATATTATGAATATTTCTTGATAGTCATGTATACTTGCAACTATTTCCGTTCCATATTACGGAGAGTACTTGTTACTAATATGCACGTTTTTATGTTGCATTATTTTCTTAACTAAACATGGAAACGGTAATTTTGAAAAACTTTTACGTAGTCAAATTTAAGTTAAATATATATAAACTCAAATTTAAATTGAACATAAACAAGTTTTTTTTTAAATTTATCATTTTAGTAATTTAGATGCGATTTTTTTTCTATTTCAAAATGCACATATAGTAAATTGGAGTAGATAAGAATTGAACTAAAATTTGAACCAAGGCTGAATTGATTCAAATCAATATAGTAATATTACCAGATAATGTAAGATAACTGGACTTTTATTTTTAAAAAAAAGTTGGGTTGTGGTGGTTGGTCACCGTCTCACCAACTCCCCCACCACTACTCTCTCTCTCTCTCTCACCAACTTTCTCTTTTATCTCTCCCACCCAATCTTTCACACGTCTAAATTCAAAGTTTTCGTGTCGATCTTGTATACATTTTTTAACTAATTACTTTGTTGTATTGTTTATCTTAATCCTATAGTATGCCAAACGTTTACCAAATTGTGAAAGATAATGTGCCCAAACGTTACTACTACTAATTTAAATTTACTGCACATTCCGTTTTTATAAATCGGTTCCGTTAACGAATGCGCCAGGGACACTAATTAATAATTTTATCTTTTTTGGGAGGGTTTAGTTGTATTTGGTTTTGGGAAGTGTGTTAGTCTTAAAATATTTACTTAGTCACTAATGCCTAGGGAATTGTATTAACATAGATTAACGATTTCGAGTGGCCGACACTAGTTAAGCATCAACAAATAAACCTTTTTTGAGGGGTCTAGTTGTATTTGGTTTTGGAAAGTGTGTTAGTCTTAAAACATTTACCCAATCATTAATGCCTAATGAATTGTATAACATCTAATAGTTTGTAGCAGGGTGGTTAGGGTTGGGACCCGATCCCTAACCTAAGGCTGGATTCGGTCCGATTCGGTTCGGTTTTTGGCGAAACCGAAACCGAACATATTTTTCGGTTCGGTTTTTTTCGGTTTTGGTGTTTTTATTTTTTGGACCGAACCGGACCGGTTTTTTCGGTCCAGTTTCGGTTTTTTCGGTTATTTTTCGGTTTTATTTTTGATTTTTCGGTTTTTTTCGGTTTCGGTCTTTTTCGGTTCGGTTTTACTGAAAACCGAAACTGACCCGAAAATTTTTCGGTTTTTCGGTTTCGGTCTTTTTCGGGGTTTTTCGGTTCGGTTTGGTTTTTCCGGTTTTTCGCCCAGCCCTACCGTAACCATTCAACCGCTATCCCGATCCGATTAATTTTGTAAGTGAAAAAAAAATTCCGACCCCGACCCGATTTTTTCGGGATCCCAATGTTTTATTTATGGCCTTGAGCTAGCGGGTCGTCTTCCCCATCTTCTGCATAACTTAGACTAGCTAGCAATTCACGAGTTTTTTTTCGTTTTTTTTTCTTTATACTTCAAACTCATACCAAAGTGGCTTTTAAGTTGTTTTAAAATATCATCTAGAATAGTTGTATATGTATCAACTTCCGAATAAATATCTAAAAGAACAACTAAAACCTGCTCTTTAGTGGGATCGGTTATGGCCGAGGCGTAGGTTATGTTTTGCAAAACTGGTTTCTTTTGGGTCCTACTGATCTCGTCCGGCCTTTTGGAGGGTCGGTCTGCTTCCACGACTGTCGCGGGTGAGGCTTGTTTCCCCACCTAGATACCTCTATTATAACACAAAAATTGAACTTACTTTTTTATATCACAAATTTCGTTTTGTTAGTGCTATAAATTCAGCCACGGCCCTCGAAATATCTAACTCTAATTACTTAAAATCCAAATAATGATTTTAGTAGAAAAAGTCAGGAAAAGATTAAACTAGTGGTTTCCACGAAGTGTAGGGTGATTCTGCTATGATAAGAATGATGAAATCCGGAGATTTCTAAAAAAATTATGGTAGAAATTAGATAAAAACATATCTGAATTGAAAAGGAAATAAAAAGAGGTACCAAAAGATAACAGGTAAAAACTTGGGTTATACCAATCTCAATATTGACTACACTAAAATATCTTTATAGGAATACTTTCTACACTTCCATATATCATAAAAGTTCATGATCTCAACTCGGATCAATTATAAATAGAAATAAACTCTATATTGTAATATTTCGTAATTTTTCAGAATCCCGATAGTAAGAAATCACCTCTTTAAAGTAATAGGTGTCATTTCATTACAAAAATTTATATCATGCATGTTATATTAAATTATGTAAGATTGTTTGCAACGATGAATTAATTTTTTGCGCTTCTACAACAAACAATAACTTGGTATACGTAATAACTCGTCGACATGAACATCTTCCTATTGAAACCAAATATTCAAATGCGTCAAACATTCTTGAAGGTTTTTGACATGATTCATTTTCAATTTGTTGGGATATTATTTTCCATGTAGCTTTTATGGCTATTGTTTAACAGTCATGTTTTTGGTTAGTTTCTTTGTTTTTGTTTAGTTTCTTTGTTTTTAGTAGTAAGGCCCACCGAGGGTCTATCTCATAGACAGACTTTTGTTCTCTAATAATAATGATCGGTTTATCAAAAAAAAAATGTATAAAAGTTAATTTTTAAAATTTATATTTATTATTTGTAACATTTACTAATAACTAAACCCTATATAGTAATACTTTTCGCGGTCCTAATGGTATGAGTTTATTGATGTTTCATTATACTCAAACATAGTGCATTAAAAGTTTTGTATGAATATTAAATATTTCTCCGAGAATAATAATAACTCAAAGTCCTCAAAATAAATATAAAATAACAACTAAAGCACTTGGAAAAATAAAAGTAGCAAATAAATAATAAGTCCAAGTAAGCTCAACTAAGCCATGTTCATCCTAGTTATTAAGCAAGATAGTACTCGGTTTGTCCCAAAATAATAGTCAATTGTTAAAAAAAATACAATATTGGAATATGATTTATGGATTAGAATTCCTAAAATAAACAATTATCAAAAGTTAATCACATAAATCCCAATTCATTGTTAAAACAACATTGTTAAAACAAGTCGATTACATGCAATAAAAAAATTTAGTCATAAAATTCAACGCAAGAAAAAAAAAATCAAAAAATTGAAAGTAACAAAATATCGTTGGGACAAGGTCACTAGCTGAATAGATGTAGTATTCATACGATTTTACACCTGTTTAAATAGGTAGATTTTATACATAAAAGGTGATTTTTTTCTTTTCGGTTAACAACTTGAACCGATAGGTGTCAATTCTTATGCCTCTGCAAGATTCCCCCATGCGGAGTTGTAATTTTAAAATATACAATCACTATGGATAGTTATCAAACAAGACGCTAGTCACTTTGTCCCAAATTAATACTTCATGCATTCACTTATTATGTTGTCACTTTAAATTGAAATCGAGTGATTCTCGGTGCATGACGATAAAATAGGAACTAATGACGTAGTTAATTACGATAGAACGTACAATATTGGAACATGGCATTTGGATTTGATTGCTAAAATAAATTATTATCAAAAGTTAATCACATAAATCCCAATGCACTCTAAAAACGATATTATGCGGATTTTTGAATACATTTTTTTTTTCAAATAATCATTTTTTAAAAAATAAGTAGGCAGAGTTGTATTTTTCAAGTATAGAAGAAATTGACTTTTTTCCATTTTGTGTGTGACATATGTCCAAATGGCATCTCTATTGGTAGTGGTAGGTGAAATGCCCCACCACTACTAAGCTAACAAATTGCTATTATATATACATACATAACATGCATACATAATATTCATAACATACATAGGTTAGAAACAACAATTGTTTGAAAACTCATCAACCCATTCTGACCAAATTCACACCCACTCTATCTCTCATCATTACCTTACCAAACGCATTTTCTTAAGGTACTTCTTATTCTATTCACTAATTCCTACTTTTTATCCATTTTTCACCATTCTAGTTATAGCTCATGAGTCATGAATTTTAGTTTTTCTTGCTTATTTCCAAAACTAAATGAAAACACAATCTTCAGCTAGTGAACAAACTAATAAGCATGGGTTGCCATAGCACACTCATATCAGTTATTTAGCTTAGGTGCTCACGGAATATCAGGTGACTAATAGGTGAGTTTTTTTTTCCAAGAGTTTTTAGGGTGAGTAAATAGGTACCGGAATTTTAACATGGTTGAGGTGTTCAAATCCTAGGGCCGCCACTATGTCTGCAACTACACGAAATCGATGACAAGAGGGGTGTTTAGCGTGTATCTAGCGTGTAAAATAGTTTACGGATACAAGTTTAATGGAAAAAGGCGAATGTTGGCATTCGTGTTTTTTCTTCTTCTTTTAATGGCCTCTTATAAAGCTCCTTACTCTCACAAATAGTTTGGAAAACATGTATGTTTAATAATATTCTATGTTTCAATAAGCGAAAACTTAGATAAATCATTTTTGCAAGAGCTAAAAAGCGGAAAGCAAGTTTTTAAATCTTTTTTTAAGCTTTCAATCCAGTTTTTATCAAGTTTAGTATAGACTTTATCATTAAGAAGCCGGCTTCTTAAAACAAGATTATATTAGGCTTGAAATTTAAATTTCATTTTTGTAACTAGTCCGGACTTTGTTTCTCATATTTTGAAGTTGTACATGTTTTTATTGTAAATTATAGAGAGCAATCGCATCAGTGTATAGGTAAAAGGGCCCAAAATTATTATTTTAACTATTTACTCTTTAAGTTGAGCTTGCATCAACTCAGGAAGCAGCGTATCTGACTCAAGAGTCAGAGTGACTCAGAGTCACAGCCATTGAATATTGCTACAGTTAAAATATGAAATGTACTGTAGCAATATCCAAGGGCTGTGACTCTGAGTCACTCTGACTCTTGAGTCAGGTACACCGCATCCAGCAACTCATCCATTCGGATGGCTATTTTAACTTTCATTATCAATATACCTGGTCTCTTTGAAACAGTTATCTTATTTGACTGTTGATGGTACAGTTATCTTAACGATCGTTAGATTATAAAATGAATGCTTAGCTAATATTTTTTAATAACTAATTTATTTTTTCTATTTTCAACAAATAACAAATTAGAATTTGATAAATTAAAAACAAATTGTACAACACACTAAAAACTCAAATAAAAATTTAGAACCCTAGAGATGCATACCATAAACTTAAATATTAATCAAATTTTTTATTTTTTTATCTATTTGACATATTTTTATACAAACGGGTTGTTAACTAGTCACACTAATAATTCCCTTTTTAAACAGTTATAGAGTACCAATAACATTTTACTATTCATAATGTTATGTCCTCCCCCATCCTTTCTCCCTTTTTGTCTTTTATCTCTCATTTCTATTTTTCACACAAAAGAAACTTTGTTTTTATTTTTGACCCAATAACGTCACTAATAAATTCATACAAAACATTGTAAACTTTCTTTTACCTACAATTTGTCAGTTTTTATTTCCTTTAGTAAGTTTGTTATATATTATCTCATTAAATTACATGTAAAAAAAATATAATCATATTTATTTATTTACCTATTATTCAAATTACATTGTAAAATAAAGGTCAAAACTAAATAAATTTTGAATTTAACCAATTGCTATTTTAGATGATGTAGAACCTGGGATCCCAAAACATCCATAATAATACACTGAGAATTCATTTTAAACTAATCCTGGTGATTTTATGCATGAAAAAGTCAAGATTATTGTACTTTGAGGTAAAATCTAACTCGGACGTTGATTTTTAGGTAGACAACAGACACTAGAAATACGAGGAAAACAGTTGGCGCATTCTAGCAGGAAAAAAAATGAAGATTGCGGAAATTAAATCAACAATGGTGAGACCAGCAGAGGAGACTCCTTTGGTCCGCCTATGGAGCTCGAGCGTGGACTTAGTAGTCCCCTCTTTCCACACCCCAAGTGTCTACTTCTATCGTCGCACTTCCCATTCTAGCGGCACTTTTTTCGACGCAGGTGCAATGAGAGCAGCGCTTGGAAGGGCGCTTGTAGCGTTCTACCCTATGGCAGGAAGACTAGGGAGAGATGCCGATGGAAGAATAGAGATAAATTGTAACGGTGAAGGGGTGCTTTTTGTTGAGGCTGAAACAGAGTCGTGTATTGATGATTTTGGTGATTTTGCGCCTACGTTGGAGATGAGGCGGTTGATTCCTGCGGTGGATTATTCGCAGGATATTTCCTCTTTTCCTCTGCTTGTATTGCAGGTACGGTTCGAGTTCAGTATTGTTTTTCAGGTTGTGATTTACAATTATTTCATTAGCGACGATTTAGTTTACTGTTCGTAACTCTTAAGTCTTGTTTGGTGTTGGCTCAAACAAAAGTTTGCGATGCTTTACTTCAAATTTGTGATGCAAAATACTCTACAGTTCAGTTTTATTTATTTTTTTACTTTTAGGTCAATATATTAGAAGCGTTTACCGTTCTTGAGTTACTTTACTGCTCTTCTGTGTAAAAAGTTTAGTGAATTATTGTTTGTACAAGAATGTCATTGAAATAGCAAGTTCATGGTTAATTTGTTCAATGTCTAAAATTTTAATCTACACAGAGACAAATTCAAAAGAGAATTGGTGTTCTGTTCCTTATTCTGTGGTTCATAGGTCCTTTAATCAATTTTGTTGATCATAAAGTTGTTCTTGTTTGGACTTTGCTTTGGTGGAAATTCTATATTTTCCCAAAATGTCTACTTTAATTATAGTCAGTGACTTTAATCCAATCACTAAGCAAAGATATATACTTTCTTATTAAAGTGTCCTTGAATGAACTAAATGGTGGAGAAAGGACTACATGAGTTGGGAGTCACCCCCTCAAAATTCTTACGCCAATATAATTTTGGTCACTTTTTTTTTTAATTATACCGAGTCGACCCTTCATATAAGAAATTCAACCCCATATAGTACTAGGAAAAGAAGAACAAAATAACATGGAATTTCAACCACAATCCCGCGATCCTGGTTACGTACCGGACATGGTACTCGAAAGATTTGTGTATATTCCATTAATTGCCCCCATGAGGTATCTATATAATAGACTCATATAGTCCATGGAGTTTAACCAGTTTTAGACTTTTACATTTAAAGCGGTTTAAGACATTATAGTTTGGTCTGATTCTGAGTGTAGGATTCTCATCGAACCGACACAATAGTAATCTATCAATCTATAATGTAGTAAATAGCAATAGCAACAAAATCATGAAACTTTGTGTAACCAACGTTTTCATGAATTTTGTATATGTATATAACTTTCTATTTTCTAGGCTAATACTCGATTTCCAAACAGGTGACTTATTTCAAATGTGGCGGAGCATCTCTCGGAGTGGGAATGCAACATCATGTAGCGGATGGAGCAGCCGGCCTCCACTTCATCAACACTTGGTCGGACATAACTCGTGGACTTGACCTCACAATTCCACCCTTCATCGACCACACCCTCCTACGTGCTAGGGACCCACCAACCCCGGTATTTCCGCACGTCGAATACCAACCTGCACCCTCCATGAAACATTCGAATAACCAAGATACTCCTGAAACGACTGTGTCCATTTTCAAACTAACTAAAGAGCAACTTAACACTTTGAAAGCGAAAGCGAAGGAGAATGGAAACACTGTGGGTTACAGCTCGTATGAGATGCTATCGGGACATGTTTGGCGCTCAGTTTGTAAGGCTCGGGGGTTAACAGACGATCAAGAGACTAAGCTTTATATTGCGACCGATGGGAGGTATCTAATTTGCACTTAACTATTTTTTATGTTTTTTATGTCAAATCTTTTAAATTGTCGAAATTCTTCCAATTGAGAGGGACAACATTATGGCTTCCTTTGATGTGTGTTCTTTTTAAGTTTACCTTGTATATGTATATAGCCCTTGTTTGGTTGCAAAATTTTAGTCTTTTCTATTTGGCCGTGAAAAAGCGAATGTTATTATAACTGGATGGATCCTGCCTTTATCTCAAACTCAACAAATTCTTGCTGATTTGCTTAAAAGCTGCAACAAAACAAGCTATTAGTTTGACATATGTTGAAGTGGATTGAAAATATGAAGTATGATTATAAACAAAATTTAATCATCTCAATTAAAAATAATCCACCAAGGATACTTTTTTTTTTCTGAAAAATGATTCAGTTTAATCGTGGCAAATTCCATATTGAGATATTTATCTTATTAGCAAAGGCGGCAAACCAAATGTTTTTTTTAGCCAGAACAAATCTTTTTTTCTCAATTTAATCTTCGATTCACATAACCAGTAATTAATATATTTTATCAAATTAAGAATTCCCGCAAACTAAATTATTTTCTGGAACTTGTAGAGCGAGGCTTCGACCAACACTCCCACCAGGGTATTTCGGTAATGTCATCTTCACCACCACTCCTTTAGCCTTAGCTGGTGATATTCAAAACAAGCCGACTTGGTACGCTGCAAGTAAAATCCATGACGCGTTAGCGAGAATGGATGATACTTATTTAAAATCAGCTTTGGATTATTTGGAGCTGCAGCCTGATCTTAAAGCCCTTGTTCGAGGAGCCCACACTTTTAAGTGTCCAAATTTAGGGATCACGAGTTGGACGAGGCTCCCTATTCATGATGCAGATTTTGGGTGGGGCCGACCTATTTTTATGGGGCCAGGTGGCATCGCGTACGAAGGTTTGGCTTTTGCTTTACCAAGCCCGGTAAATGATGGAAGTTTGTCGCTAGCAATCTCATTGCAGACGGAGCACATGAAAAATTTCGAGAAATTTTTGTATGATATTTAAAGATTGTTTTCACGGGATGGTTAGTTAAGTGTTTTTCTCCCACATTTATCGAATCTTTTTTATTTCTTTTCCACGTTCTTCTGCTTCATTTGTGTTTCTCGTTATATAACGGTCTCCAAAGTTGTGTAATCAGACATATTGTTGAAATATATGTGCAGACCACTTAAAAAGGTTGGGAACCCGAGCTTGTTGTATTTCTTAACTTTCAATAAAGCGAGAAAGATAAGGAGATTACAATTACTCTTGCTTGACATGTCTTACTTATCCTAATATGTAGCTTTTGTAAAAAAAACTTCAGATCTTTTGAACTTATATGTAGGAGAGGTGTTTAAAATGATCTACAAATTGAGATCCCAATAATCTCTTCAAATAAAAAGACGAGTAAATATATAGGTATACCGTAAATAGTAAACGAGGAGTAACCTATATGATAAAAGGGACTAAAGGCTCAAGGCTGGAATTTGCTTATGGACCTGGTTATTAAGATTTCAAATTTCTTGATTTTACTTCTGTTATATAAAGTAGTATTTGTAGAACTAAACGAAGATCCTAGAATGGAAAGAAGTATTGCCCTTGTTTGATTGTAGCTTATAAGCTAACTTTCTTTCTTTTGTTAATGAAAAGCTGGACTGCATTTGGCTAACCTGGGTTAGGAGTTGAGCTTTTCTGGTTTCTTGTACTGAAGAAAGCTAAAAGCTTTTAAGAGTAAGAACCTTAGCTTTTTTCAGAACCTTAAAAAATCTAAATTGCTTAAAAGCAGCAATCAAACAAGCCGAATAGATTCTAACATTTTACCAGTGTTCACAATTCACATCAAACGTCTGAGAACTGTCTTTACACAACCGTAGAAATGAAATTCGGAATCAAACCTTTCTTCAGTTTCTGAAAATCACAACCGAGAGTCTAAGAGAGGTAAATGACCCCAATGAACCTGCAAAAAATGCAGAAAAAAGAAGAAGAAATGAACACTGCTGAAAGGAAAATTCTCACCCGTTGATAGAATGCATAGATGTATAATGTAGTTGGTAAATATTGTTTCACATAGACATTCAGCAATCAGGACCCATTATAAAAAGCGAGTTGCAGGATCAATTTTTACAGGATTAATGAAACTCCCAATATTTTGCCTGTGTTTTTGTTATGTTTGTATTTCAGTAAAGAGTCTTATATGTCTATTTACTTGTCCCAGGATATCGAATATCTGAAACTTTGGATCTTTAGAACGTGCATAGGGAAGACATTTACGTAAAATTGCCTGAGTTTTGGATTCACTTGTGGAGAATATGATTCCAACTGATTGATTTTAGCTATGCTTTATTATCAAGAACTATTACTTGCAGGCTTGCACCACATGTTTAAACTCGTGCATTTTGTTTTAGCAGAGCCAAAAACTCATCAAATCTTCTATAATGGACAGAACTATTGTTACATTTACTAATGTTTCACATCAGAAGTTGTAGAACCATCGAACACAGCCTTAGAAAATGAATTCAGGATCAAACTCTTGATCGGTATCTAAAAATCCTAACCAAGAGGCCAAGTTACCCAATTGAAACTGCAAAAAAATTAGTGCTAGAAACTAACACTACTAGTGCTGAAAAAAAAATCTAAACTGTTTGTTGGCCCGTGTGCTAACCTAAAGGGGCTGAATAAGGTTTATGGCGATTTTCGCCTAATTAAAAAATCTTAAACAACTAACACCCAACTTATGAAAATTCTAAACTTAAGCGTTTAATATACTTAATGAAATGCTAGAAATCATAAACGCAAGCAAGAATATAAGCAATAATAAAGTTGCGGAAAGTAAAAGTTTAGGGAAAGAAGATGACACCAAGATTTATAGAGGTTCGGCAAACGGCCTACGTCCTCTCCTCGGTACTACCGAGTAATTCACTATAATTTTTCTTTCGGATTTTACAAACCCTATCGAGCTCAATCGACCGATTGGCTCACCCTCTACCCGGGGTTCCTACTCTTGATACAAGTGCAAGAGTACACGTCTACGAGTCTACGACTCCCCCTCAATTTATGAGTACCCGAATGAAAAACCTAGAGCTTTTAAGCTTCACTTGCTTACAAAGCCTCTACCCGATCACTCGCTCACAAAAATTGAGTTTATAAAATACTCGATACAATTTTTGTTACAAAACGTAACTACACTCACTATTCTAATTGCTTCTTAAAAAGCTAATTGGTGAGTTGTTGATGATGATCGAGCTTGAATCTCTTTCTCTTTGATTTTCCTCTTTCTCGAATATATATGCACCAAAATGGTGATATTTAGGGTTTTTAATTGAGAGAGGTTTTAGGATGATTGATAGTATGATTGGTGAATATGGGAGAGAGATTGAAGTGGTATATATATGCCAAACAGTCTGTTTTTCTGTGTTATGACCGTTGGAAGTGGTTGGGGGTTTTAACAGCCATTTTCCAGAATAAGCTGAAAAGCTGTTTTCGAAATCTGCAGAAAACGATCGGTCGTTTTCTACAGTCGATCGGTCGTTTTCCAGAAAACGATCGGTCGTTTCTGAAAAAACGATTGGTCGTTTTTTCGACCTGCTCACTGGAAGAAATCTGTACAAAAACGATCGGTCGTTTTTGTTCAGTCGATCGGTCGACTGTTCTTCTGGCAGTTTTTCCGGTCTTTTTCGAAAGCCCATAACTTCTTCGTTTTAGCTCCGATTCTGGTTCTGCTTGAACCTGTGGCTTCGTTTTTCCGAGCTCTATCTTTTTGGCGTTCTGCAATTTACAAATTCTCTTTTTGGAAAAAAACAAACATTATATCATCGAAATAGAGAAATCGTAAAATCATTAAAAACATAATCAAAGTTATAATCAAAATTAATTATTGAACCCCATGGTTCAACAAACTGTTCATACACCACTAAATCATCAGTTTAATATCCATTATTATCTAAAGACAGATGATTACATGCTCGTGCTAATCGTCGTTTATAGTGGACGGCGATGCACCAAACAAAATACATGGAGCTAATCTCCGACTAGTCTAACTAAGAATGAAAACACATGCAATGTCAAAATTAACAAAAAAACACTAGTATGATTTACTATATACTATGATCCATAGGATAAGGACTTAAGAGTCTCATGGTTAATGATTTATAAAATTATTTCCAAAAATAATGTGACACTGCTTGGTCTTATTCATGGGGCTAGATATCAAGCTAGAGCCCAAGCAAATTATAGTACGTTAGAACTCTTTCTGTTAATACTTTATATAGAATAAACTTTCTATACGAATAAAAATACTCAGTCTCAACTCGACCCAGTTCAAAATAAGAATAAACTTCATATTGTAATATTTCATGATTTTTTATTGTCTCGGCTTAACAAATTTGCCTCCATATTGGAATAAATTACATGAAGGTGTAAAATTATATATACGTTGTTACATTAAAACTTAAGACGATTTAAAATACGTGTAAAATTATACATAATATTTATACATGTAAAAAAAAGTTTTAAATAAACTTTTAGATAAATTTCCACCTTTCTAAATATATATACTTAATTTTTCAAATACATATGTACTTAATTAAATTTTCTTAAATTCATAAATATGCTAGTTTCGTGATTTTAGAACTCTTTTGGATTTATGTGTTTGACTTGTTACATAGATACATGTATTTTTCTCTTGAATATTTATGTTAATTAGTTAAATTAAGTACACATATACTTTTTATTATGCGGAATATTTATTTAAGCATTTTTTTATATTTTTTAATTTTTATATATCAACCTCTACTTAGCAATACACGTTTTATAATAATATTTTTTTTCGATCCCGAGGTTATTACTGTATAGAGGTTCTACTTGTACCGCTAAAAATAAGATCTCTCATGTTTGGCTAAATAAAAACGCCAATATATGACTTTTCCTCTCCATATCCATTCCCCATGTCTCATTTAGATATAAAAAGCGTCTATATAGTGTATACTTATACAAGATCAATGAAAATTAGCCTCATAATTTCACTTCTCTGCACCAAATAATATGCATTTAATGATTTTGAATAAAACTTAATCGCATAAAGCCATATACATCGGAATTAGCAAGCAAATATTTTCTTTTTCCTAATCATAGCAATTAGCAAGCAAGATGACAATAGAAATTGGTGAAAAAACAATTCTATATATAAACAATAATGTTACATCTTCCGCTGCATGTTAGTTGTTGTTTTTTTAAAATTTTGATATTTATGATGCTAATATTAGAATATAACTCTTTAACCATCGTACATAATAAAATAAAAAAATTACTATACTCTCATGTTATTTCCCCTATGATTAAATAACCCAAGTTTATGTACCACCGTCACAATGCTTGTTACAAGTGGCACCTTGCTCCGATAAAAGATCTCTTAAATCTACTTTCAATATTTTGGTCATTCCTTCAAGGAAAATATCACAGTTTTGAAGTATACAAAAGGGGTTTCCCCCTAATTCAGACACTTTTTGCTCATTGTTTTGACTGCTGACAATATTTTTTAAAAGATTTGTTGGATTATCTAGCCAGAATAATCATGTTTTATCATTGCAGCTTGTATATTTAGGTTTATTTTTCTCTCTTATTATAAAGCAAATCTTTTGCACTTGCTTTTGGTCCCGTCACTTGAGAAATGCTAACTTCACATGAATGTAAAATGATTTTTATGACAAGTTTTTTCTTGACGCCATAATCTCATATATGATTGCCACACATTGTCATATGTTGATCAACATATGACACGTATGGTAATTTCTATTCCTTTACACGTTTTTGTGCTTATGCTATGTCTAGTAAATTTTTCATGTCCTGATTAAATTTGTTCCTCCAATTTCGCAAAGCTCTATATTTATGAACTATGTCGATGTCCATTGTCGACTATATTTACATAGTTTCTTAAGATGGTGACGTTAATGCATCCTCTTTTATCATGACGTACGTACCAATATTACATGCAAATTTAATTATGTAAATTTCACAAAATTAGGAACGGATCTTAAGAAACGACCCTGTCATTTGACCAGGTCTCCCATGCAAAGACTAGGATGTGCATTCAAAGAAGTAACGTTTCATTATCACTACAAAAAAATACTCAAATAGCGACGGGATTAGTGACGGTATTTTTTGTTACGAGCTTATTAACGACGGTTTTTTTGACGGCTTTGCGACAGTTTAGTCAATTTGCGACAGATTTGTGACAACTTTTTAAATTAGCGACAGGCTTGTGACAACTTTTGACTCTCACTAAATCAAACATTATTTTGTAGTGTATCATGGTTTACTTCGAGTTAGCAACATGTGTTGACCAAATTTCATGTGTATTCAATACTATGTTTGTCCCAAATTTTATGTCCAATTTTCTAATACATGTGAGGTATATAATAACGAAAGGAGACAGTTTTTTTTTTAGGACGGATGAAGTTGCACTATGCATGATTACTAGTTATATTCCAAGAGAAAATATTAGAAAACAGTAGTAAAATAAAATAAAATAAAATATACTTAGTATATTAAAAAGAGAGAAAACATCAATTTATTTAATCAGATAGCTAAATTTAGGTCTGATAAGAAAAGTATAAAAGTGTACGATATATAAAATTAGTATATAATTAAAATATGTTACTATAAATACTTATAGAACGCAGGACAATTAACTGATTTTCTTGTTTTTTTCTGTTTTTTTTTCTTGTAATTTTTGCTCTATAACAATATATGCATTAAGACAACTTTCTAGATACAATTTTTTTTTGGGCAATTTAAAAAGAGGTTTTTTTTTAAAGGAATTTAAAAAGAGTTTCTAGATACAATTATCGTAAAAAGAGTTTAAAGAAAATCATACTGATCAATTCACTTTTTTCTTTTATCTTAAAAAGATTACAATCTAGTTGTGCATTGTTTACTTACGTAGTAGTAGTATAAGTTTGTGCATATCTATTAGCATACTATGTATATATATACAATTTTTTTTGGGCAATTTAAGAAGAGTTTTTTTTTAAAGGAATTTAAAAAGAGTTTCTAGATACAATTATTGTAAAAAGAGTTTAAAGAAAATTTTTATTTTATCTTAAAAACACACTACAAAATAATGTTTGATTTGGTGAGAGTCAAAAGTTGTTACAAGCCTGTCACAAATTGACTAAATTGTCACAAAGCCGTCACAAATTGACTAAACGGTTACAAAACCGTCATAAAAACCGTCGCTAATAAGTTCATAACAAAAAATACCGTCACTAATCCCGTCGCTATTTGAGTATTTTTTTGTAGTGAGATTACAATCTAGTTATGCATTGTTTACTTACGTAGTAGTATAAGTTTGTGCATATCTATTAGCATGCAGTTGTATATATATACAATGTACCAGTTATACAAAACTCTTTGTTTCTCTGCCTATTTAAATTCTTGATACCTTACTTTTTTCAATCCAAAGCCAAATTAGACGCTAAACAAAAGAATATTGATTTTTTTAGAAAATATGCTTAATAAGAGGAAGCGTGACTGCGACTCACACAGCCACATCGCCACCTACGGGCACGGCCTTCTATGGCACAGAACCAAACCCATATCCCGGCCAGAAACCTACGGACCGACCCATATCGCAATCCTGAAAAAACCACGTTTCCGTCAACCTGACAACCCTCTGCCCGTATCCTTCGTGGTCAAGTCAGCTGCCCTGCCTGCTGATGTGGCATTGTTGAAGAAAGAGCTTCTGCTTTTCAAAACCTTGGCTGGGTCACCCTTCATATGTACTTGTTTCGGCGAAGAGATCACTTATGGTGGTGATGTAAACACGGGTTTTGTACCTATACATAATATTCTTCTAGAACATAGCGTTTCTAACTTGGGATTGCTTATTCAGGATAAGAATAAGTTACCGGAAGCTAAAGTTAGGCGGATCACTAGGGGTTTGCTTGAGGGTGTTAGTTTTTTGCATAGTCGTGGATACGTACACTGTGGTCTTCATCCGGAGATTTTGTTGATTTTTTATGATATGGGTATAGTTTCGACTAAAATCGGGGATTTAGGGTTTGTTAAAAAAGAAAACAAGAAGAAAAAGGTGAAAATAAGCGGTTATTTGAGGGAAAATATGAGGTATTTGGCACCGGAAGTCGTGGGGGAGACTACACAAGAGGGTCCTTCCGATATATGGGCCGTTGGATGTGTTGTGATTGAGATGCTGATGGGGAAATCGATGTGGGATGGGAAGAATGATAAGGAGGTTGAGGAGGGTTTGTTGAAGATCTGGGCAAGGACAGAAAAAGTTAAGATACCTAATGAGGTGTCGGGTTTGGCGAAGGGGTTTTTAAGGGCTTGTTTGGATAGGAAACCTTCGAGGAGATCGATGGCTGTGATGCTTTTGGATCATCCTTTTGTTGCATTTGATGGTGAAGAAAGCAAAGGGGAACATTATGATGAAGTAATGTAGATGGTAAAGGATTTTTTTAGGGTGTTTGGATAGGAAAGTTTTTGAGGAAATTCAAAGATTATTTAGTGCTTTTTGGATCAACTTTTTTGTTGCGTTAGATGGTAATCTTGACTTCTAGCTTATTTGGGGAAGATTTATTTGAAGATAATTAGCAGACATTCAAGGAGAATGTGGAGGATTATTTTATATATATTTTTCTTGATTTTATTTATTTATTTTCGGGTTTTTTTATTTTTTTGCTTTTTTTGAGAATTTTTATATTTTTTGAATTTTTTTTTTATGCGTTATTGATCTTTTATGCACCTCTTTACACTTTTATTGAGCTTTTATGCAGCTCTTTACATTTTTATTGACCTTTTGTGCATTTTTATCATCTGTATCAACTTTTATGCATTTTTTATGCAATCGTATGTAATTTTATTGATTTTTATGTACCTTTTTATGCATTTTTATTTACCCGTAGGCACTTTTTATGTACTTTCTAATGACCCATATAATTTTTTTAATATTTTTGTGAAAAATCTAATTTTTAAGAAAGAATTTTTTATTTTTGTGAAAAAGCTTGTGAGTTTTTTTTAAAAAAATTATGCACTTTTTGTAATTTTAAAAATATTTTTATTTTTTTCATATGTAATTTTTTTTAGATTTTAATAGGAGAGAATAATAATTTATATGTTGGGATAATGACAATTTTGTAAATTAATTGAATTTTAAAAGTGGGACTTATTGGAGATGTAAAAATTGAGGATAAAATATAAAAAGTGTGACTAATAGTAAATTTCCCTAATTAAAATATATTACTATAAATACTTATAGAACGCAGGACAATTAACTGATTTTCTTGTTTTTTTTATGTTTTTTTTTCTTGCAATTTTCGTAATTTATTGATAGAACATAAAAATTAGACCCGAATATTCTATTCGGGTAGCAATCGACCCACACTTCATAAATGGGTATCCAATACTTGATGGGTCATCACATGCCTTTCCTAGAAAATAGAGGTAGATATTAATAAAAGCCCAAGCCCACTTAACTAGTGACCCATATCTAAAAAAAACCCCTAAGATGGAGACACTTGTCAACATCCAAGGAGTCGTAGTTGCCTATAAATAGCCAACTACCCCTCCTAGAAAAGGAGGAGAAAATCTATTCAAAAATTATAGAGAGAAGTTGAGAAAAGAGAGAAAATAGTCAAAGTCTAGCCATTAAGAAGGAAACCGAACAGTGAAAGAGCCGAGTATCGAAGAAAAAGAAGATCGAGCAAGATTAGAGATTAAATAGTCAAATCGAGCACAATTGTAATAAATAAGTAATAATCCGAGCAAGTGTAATAATCCGATCAATAATAAAGACCAAGAAGTGTTCATTATTTACATTTAATTTACAATTATATTATTGTTGAAAAGCTTAACGCGACCGACAAAAGTTATGACTTTATCAAATGGCGCCGTCTCCGGGAATCATCTAGTCCCCAACTAGTTTAGAATTCGAATACCAATACTCTACCAGACGAGCGAGAATGGTGACCAATGTAGAAGAAACCCATCCCGAGATAGTAGAAACCAATAACCAAAACGCGCAAATCAGCCAACAAGGCCTCGACGATCTACTCGCCATCCGTGACAGATATGACGCTATACAGTCCGGAAACCAACCAACAACCTCCTATGTCAACCAAGAACAACCCCAACAACTTGAAGGGATTGTTGACGAACACTCCTCGTCCTCGGATGACGAACAAGTCATGCCCGTATTAAGGCGTGCACGAAGACGCCTACCCGGATCCCAAGCAGGGCCGAGCTCAAGAGTCCCTTTGCCAACAGCCTCGGTCAACTCCGGCGCTCGTTTACAAACGAAGGAAGCTCACCGATATGGTATGCCCGGGGATCATGTACTCGAACAGTTGTCCCGACTACCGACTCATCCGCCGAGGATAATTACACCACCCACGGTGGAAGTACAACACGTTGTTCCATTAGCCGATGAAAGGAACTACGCCCAGCTACAAGCTCAACTGACGGCATGCATGACGGCCATGACAGCAGTCGGCATCGCATTGCCAATTACCCAACTCGCCAATACAGACAAAGATCTACGCCGTGAAGCGGAAGATTCAGCCTACAGGGCCGCCCTGGAGGCAGCAGGGCGACGAACCGATACAAGAGTGCCCCATCAAGGGGGCAATGTCCTAGAGATGATCCCTCCGATAATCGTCAACCCAAACACTCATAGGGAACGTGTCCTCGACACCCACACGAAGGACGATAGATATCCCGAACACATGACCAAGAAAGGATACGGCCCACCACCCCATCAGGGGGATACCCCCCCTACCAAGCCTCGGATGACGCGTTCCAACAGGCATGGAATGTATGCCAAGAAACCCCATGCGCCAAACAGATCACGAGATATCGCAATCCGGCGGGGTTCGTCATCCCTGAGTTCAGGATTTATGATGGAAGGAGTTGTCCTATCGACCATCTAAGGCACTACAAGACGAAGATGGAATTATGGAGTGATGACCAGGCACTCATGTGCAAATTTTTCAAAAGCAGCTTGGGCCAAGAGGCTTAGTCGTGGTATCACAACTTACCACGGGGCTCCATAAGAGACTGGGTAGAGCTGTTAAGAGCGTACTCCACCCGATACGCTGCCCATAGGAAAAAGAAGGTTAGCATCGAAACCCTTCTGAAAATGACGATGATGCCGAATGAGAGGCTCAACGACTATTGCATACGTTTCATCGACGTAGCAAACCAGATTCCACAATACGCCAATAATATAGCCATCCAGAACTTTATCAACTCCATCCCTAATGGCTATTGGGCGAGAAGGAAGTTCATAGGCAAAGACTTTCCGACCACGGATTCTCTGCTGGCCTACTGTACCCACATCACTGATAAAAATGATGAAATTCGTTTCCTCAACCGAACCCTACCAAGAAGAGAAACGGTTCGGGAAGCACAGGTGGGTCGCAAAAGAGCCAGGAACAACCATGAAGAAGCATTCAAACCGACCAGGAAGGACAAAGGTCCCGAGGTCCATAGGAGGGTAGAGCGACAACGAGAACCTGAGCCCAAACCACTCCAGATCGCATACCCAACACCGATCAACGAAGATAAACCGCTCCAGCTCACTTATCCAATGCCCCCCAAACCGCTCCAACAAGGTCGGTTCCAAGAGAGGGAACGCCGAAATATCTTCGAACCGGTCGAAGTACGATACACTTTCAACATGTCCGCTGAAGATATCCTAAAGGATATATGCAGGGAAAGTTGGTACTCCCGACCACAACCGATCACTTCTCCCCCCAATATGAGAGACTCCAAGCTTTTCTACACATATCACGAGGATCACGGCCACCTCACCGAGTATTGCCGTAACCTGCGATGGAAAATAAACCTGGTGGGTGATGCGGGATACCTAGCCAAGTTCATCAAAGGCACGGGGATTAAAGGCAAACAACTGGCCATCGAGGGAGCCGACAACCGGCAGGGCAAAATGATCAACGTCGTTCACATGTCACGACCCAAGGGAACAGGTGGAGAACGATCACGACAACGGCAACTGTCACACTTCGGCCAGGTAGCCAAGGCGTCACAAGCGTCGACCTCTAAAAGACAATGCATGCCCCGACGACATCCACCCATTTCCTTCTCGGGTCTTGACGAGGAAGGGGTGATTTATCCCCATGGGGACGCCATTAATCTCCGTGTTCAAATTGGCCTCGACACGGTCAGCAGGGTGCTTATCGACCAAGGAGCCTCTTGTGACATCATGTACAGAGAGCTTTTCGACAAAATGGAACTCAAGCTACAAGATCTCCAGCCTACCGATGTCACATTGATCGGGTTCATCTCCGAGACGACTAAACCTTTGGGTAAGATCGTCCTCAATGTCACAACTGGATCCGTTTCAGTTCCAGTGGAGTTCTTAGTAGTCAACGACAACTCCGGCCACAACGCAATCTTGGGCCGACCTTGGCTGCATGCCATGCGGGCCATACCCTCGACCTACCACCAAAAAGTCAAATACCCAAATGACAGGGGAGAGATCGAGACAGCCAGAGGATGTCAAGAAGATTCACGACGCTGTGAAGACATTACCGCAGCCCTACAAAAACAGCTGATCGTTGTCGAACAACCCACCAGCACAAAGAAGCTGATCAACCAAATATCCAAAACCGAGAGGGTTGTTGAAGAACAAGTAGGAGAAACACTTAGGAAGGTGTATATCCCTGATATGGACGAGGAGCACTACTTCCTCCTCGGGGATAACCTTCCAAAACGGGAATCCGAAGAGTTGGAAGCATTCCTCTTCAGCAACGTTGATAAATTCGCCTGGAGTCCCAAAGACATGCCAGGCCTAGACCCCGAAACGGCATGCCACCACCTAAGTGTTAATGCCGAGTACAAGCCGATAGCTCAAAGGAGCAGAAAAGTGTCTGTACAGCACAGAGCAGCTATAATCGCTGAAGTACAAAAGCTATTGGAGGCTGGAGCCATAAGGGAGGTTTTCTATCCCAAATGGTTATCCAATCCAGTCGTCGTCCCAAAAAAGAACGGAAAGGAGAGAGTCTGTATAGACTTCACCAATCTCAACAAAGCCTGTCCGAGAGACCACTTTCCCCTTCCGAGGATTGATCAACTGGTGGACGCGACTGCGGGAGCAGAAAGGATGACCTTTCTTGACGCATATTCAGGATACCACCAAATTCTCCTAGCCCACGAAGATCAAGAAAAGACGTCGTTTATATCGCCTTTAAGAAATTATTGCTACACGGTAATGCCGTTCGGCCTGCGCAATGCGGGAGCAACATACCAAAGGATGATAACCAGGGTATGTCGAGATCATATAGGGAAGACGATGGAGGTATACATAGACGACATGGTCGTCAAAAGCGAAATGGCTACATCCCACCTCCAAGATATCAGAGATGTCTTCCGGACATTGGGCGAGCATAAACTGAAACTCAATGCGAGCAAGTGTGCCTTCGGCATCAGCAAAGGAAAATTTGTGGGGCACATGGTCAGCCGACGAGGAATAGAGGCTAATCCCGATCAGATCACAGCTCTACAGAACCTAGAAGCGCCCAAGAATAAGAAACAGGTACAAGAGCTCACGGGAATGATGGCCGCATTGAGCAGGTTCATCAGTCGATCCGCAGACAAGGGACGACCGTTTTTCGAATCACTCAAGAAGGATAGAAAATTCGTGTGGGACCCGGAATGTGAGGCTTCATTCAACAATCTCAAAGAGTATTTGAGAACGCTGCCACTGCTGGTAAGGCCAAACAAAGGAGATATTCTGGCATGCTACCTAGCAGTTTCCACTACAGCTGTGAGTGCAGTTATCCTAAGAGAAGAAGGTCGCGAACAATTTCCGATCTACTTCGTCAGCAAAACTCTGGTCGAAGCCGAAACACGTTACCTACCCTTGGAAAAGCTATGTCTGGCATTGGTCGTCGCAACCAGGAAGTTGCCACACTATTTTATAGCTCATCAGGTCCGGGTGTACACGAAATTTCATATCAAAGAGTCACTTCGACGGACAGACATAAGCGGCCGAGTTGCCGCCTGGGGGGTCGAACTATCCCAATTTCATATCGAGTTCGTACCCCGACATGCCATAAAAGGACAAGTCTTGGCCGATTTCGTCGTGGAGTTCACCGAAGGCTACGACGAGCCATTGACACTCTCTCCACAATCACACTGGCAGATACATGTTAACGGATCAGCCACCAAGGACGGATCCGGAGCAGGGATCGTCCTAAAGTCTAGAGAGGGAGCAATCATCGAAAAAAGCATAAAACTGGGCTTCCGAGCTACCAACAATGAGGCAGAATACGAAGCCATGATAAATGGCATGCTCGTCGCCCGGTTCCTCGGGTGCTCCCACTTAGTTGCAAGTTCAGACTCCATGCTCATCGTCAATCAAGCCATCGGCGAGTACCAAGCCAAAGATGATAGGATGATCCTCTATCAAGAGAAAGTCCAAAGCTTGATGGACACCTTCGAACAGTGCGAGTTAATCAGAATCAATCGCACCGAAAATGCACATGTCGATGCCTTGGCCACCCTAGCCTCGACATTAACATTGACCGACACCCGGTTGATCACAGTGGAACTACTGATGACCCCGAGCATAATTAAAAGGGTAGACCGAGTGACGTCAGTGCAGTACGAACTAGGTTGGATGGATGACATGACTCATTATCTGCGAAGTGGAACGCTCCCGCCGACAAGATAAAAGCGCTGAAAATTACGAGAAAAGCTCCTCGGTTCTGGCTATCAGAGGACGACAAACTGTACAAATCCAGTTACCGGGGACCCCACCTACTGTGCGTACCTCCCGAGCTACAATTTCCGGTCCTGGAGGAAATCCACGAAGGATCCTGCGGAGCACACATCAAAGGGCGATCCCTTGCAAACAAGGCAGTCACCTAAGGGTATTGGTGGCCCTATATCAAGCGAGACACGGATGTATATGTCCAACGTTGCGATAAGTGCCAACGATTCGCCAAAATACCACGACTCTCCTCGTCTCTGATGGCCCCCGTATCGGCTCCATGGCCGTTTGCACAATGGGCAATAGATTTGATCGGAAAACTCCCAAAAGCACCTGGAAGCGTGGAATATCTGATCGTCGCGACGGATTATTTCACCAAATGGGTTGAAGCTAAACCCCTCCGAGAAATCAAAGCCAGCAACGTCAAACAATTCATCTGGGAATACATCATAACCAGGTTCGGTATACCGTACGCTATTGTCGCCGACAACGGAACCCAGTTCAAAGATGCCCAATTACAACTATGGTACGAGGAACTAGGTATCCGAAAGTTCTATTCGACGCCGACATACCCACAAGGAAATGGGCAAGCTGAGGTGTCAAACCGAACAATACTAGACGGCATCAAGACAACCCTTGAGCAAGCAAAGGGGAGATGGCCCGAGCGGCTACTCAACGTCTTGTGGTCGTACCGAACTACGCCGAAGACGGGCACCAAGGAAACCCCATTTAACTTAGTGTACGGTATCGAGGCCATCATACCAACAGAAATTGGGCTACCCACGCTCCGAACGACTTTAGTCGAGCAGGGAAACAATGAACAAAGAATGAGAGAAGAACTTGACATGATAGACGAGAAACGAGAGATAGCAGCTCTTACACTAGCGAAGTATCAACAAGGCGTCAAACAAACATATGACAAGAGGGTGAAAGGGACAAAGGAGTTCATGGTCGGAGAACTGGTGCTGCGACGAGTAACGGTCTATACCCGAAATGAAATACATGGAAAATTGAGCCCCAACTGGGAGAGACCATACGAGATCGTCAAAAGAACAAGCCCGGTTACCTACAAACTCAAAAGCGTTCTGTTCGAAAATAGCAGAGGGGAGAAAAATTCTTGGAATGTGGCTAACCTAAAGAAGTACTACATATAAGCCATCTCATCAGTACAAATACAGGTGCCGCCTTACCTCTCTAGCTTAATGTCATTGTCTTTTGAATAAATAAAGTATCTTATCATGCTGTCTAACCAGTGTAGCTGAAATTCCCAAACGGCCAAAGTGCCTAGGAATACTATGAAATTCCCAACATGGCCGAAGTGCCTAAGAATATTATGAAATGCCCAACATGGCCGAAGTGCCTAGGAATACTATGAAATTCCCAACATGGCCGAAGTGCCTAGGAATACTATGAAATTCCCAACATGGCGTGTTATCAAAGGAACGCCTAGGAATACTATGAAATTCCCAACATGGTCGAAGTGCGTAGGAATACTATGAAATTCCCAACATGGCCGAAGTGCCTAGGAATACTATGAAATTCCCAACATGGCGTGTTATCAAAGGAACGCCTAGGAATACTATGAAATTTCCAACATGGCCGAAGTGCCTAGGAATACTATGAAATTCCCAACATGGCCGAAGTGCCTAGGAATACTATGAAATTTCCAACATGGCGTGTTATCAAAGGAACGCCTATGAATACTATGAAATTCCCAACATGGCGTGTTATCAAAGGAACGCCTAGGAATACTATGAAATTCTCAACATGGCGTGTTATCAAAGGAACGCCTAGGAATACTATGAAATTCCCAACATGGCGTGTTATCAAAGGAACGCCTAGGAATACTATGAAATTCCCAACATGGCATGTCTAAAAGAATGCCTAGGAATACTTATGTATATGCAGGTACCCATTGACCCAATGAGCAAGGATGAAAAGCAATACAGCAATGAGAAGAATAATTCAGGCCCACATTATGGGGACGATAAATTACCAAATGGCGAAAACAATGAAAAGGAATCAATCAAAACAATGAAATAGCAGCAACGGGAATGTCCAATACAATGCCAAACGAAGAAATCAGCAAAGGAAAATCAATCCAATCAATGAAATATCCGTACGACAATGAGAAGATCCGAACACAAGAGTAAAGAAATAAAACAAATAGTCCTCGCCCGCATTACGGAGGCAACAGGGTGCAACCAACAAATTGAGAAATTTATTTAAGAGCTACTACATGAGGAGCACGACGGTAACTGACCGAGTGACACTTCTTCGTCATCCGTCAACGTATCCTCATCAGTTTCCTCGCCATCAAAACGCTCCTCAGAAATGAGGGCATCAAAGTTGGTCGTATGAGCACCAACGCATGTCAGCGTCTTAAGCCGTGCAGAAAACTCGGCTCCTTTAGCGACCTCGTGAGCCTCCGAGGCCGCTTTCTGACGAGCATCGTCGAAAGGAAGCTTGCGAGCTTCGATCATAGTTGCAGAAGCATCGTATCTGGATCGGGACAAACGGAAATACTTCACCAGCATGTTCGCTTGGGTTACCAACGACTTCAGTTTACCAAAGTATTTTTCCTTTACCCGCCAATATCGATCTAAACGACGCTCCTGAACCTTAACAACATGCTCGGAACGACGAGCGTACTCACGAAAAGAAGACCCCTGAGTTTTCAACTTGGCCCTAAGTCGGCCACACCGATTGAGCAACTCGACATTTTTACCCAATAAAAAGAGATAAGGAACCTTGGCATGCCCATCACTAGCCACACCAGATGGGACCTCGTCTCGAGCAGCACCAGTAGGTCCTGGCCCCGGACTAACTAGGCTTGGAGAACCAGCCTGGTGCGACGTAGTAGCATGTGCCTATATAAAAAAAAAATTGGGGAAGAAGGGAAGAGATGAATACTCAAAAAAAAAAAAAAAAAAAATCTTTATACAAGCTACAGATAAAACGACAAAACAAGCTACTCAATTATTAACCCGATAACCCATCAACAGACGCTGAGGTCTCTACTACATCGGCGAAATGAATATCTCGCAATGAACCAATTTGCGTCCCCAAGCGCTCACGAACGACCGCATCGACTCGGTTCAAGGCAGCCGTGGTCTCAGTTACCCCGGCCGTCGCATCAACCATGCGTTCTGCCTGGGCAACACCACTCATCCCTTTTACATGCTCGAGCACCTCTAAAGCGTGAACTCGGCCCCAATACGCTTTGGCAAAGGATAGCAGCAGGTCCGCATCCTCGAAAACGGCCCCTAGGACCAAGTTCAAGCTCGTCACACGGCCTCGGGCTTCATCACGAGAGCGCCGAAGTGCACCAAGAAGCTCTTTCGCTTTACCCTTGTTTGCCGTATAATAAGGGGTCTTTTTGCTGAATTTCTCTCCCAAGTCACGTAACCTAATCGACAAATTTGAAATATGAATATTCAGACCCTCGATTTCCCGACGAGCAGAATTCAATTCAGCAGTTAGGAAAGCCTTAGATCTTTCAAGACCATCTATAACGTTACCTCCGCTACGACTAGGCGAGGTCCAGACCACCATGGCAAGAGGGTTATTAGCTACCTGACAATATTTTGTTTTCACATCCTTCAACATATGACGACCCTCAAAAAGGGAAATTAACTCGGGAAAGCCAAACAAAAAGAAAGCATAGCACCTATATTATCACTTCCCAAAAGAATACCTTTCTAGATACAAAAGAGACCCATAATTCGGGTACCAAAAGACTTTACGCAAAGATACAGAGAAAATACTACAAGAAAATGGTCAAGGCTCCACCTGAGGGGATGCGGGTGGGGGAGTGACGGTAGTAGCAGACCGAGGAGTCGTTGAAGCTGACCCGGAATGGGGACGGAGCGCCGTCGAAGTAGTATGTCCCGGCAGCCGTGGGAGCTCCTCGTCTCGGAGGTTGGCCCAATCCTGAGGCTTAGGAGGTGCACCATGAGGACAGGGGTACACCAATACCGACCACGCCCGATCCGACAAAGGAACCTTCACGAAATGAAGCGCACGCACATGAGCGCAATAGACGGCAAAATTAGCCAACATTGCGAACCTTGTCCGCTCCTCCGCGTGCGCCGCTTTCAGCGCAGTAACCTCGGCCCTTTCGGCTTCAACATCCTCAACCATGAGCAGATTCTCAGCCTCTAGTTGGTTGTACTTCTCGACCATACTCTCTTTTTCATCCTCCAACTTACCGACATCCTCGGTTAGGCGCAGGAAGTCCGCCGACAGCTTGTCATAATTATCGCTCAGGATTTTATTTCCGGCGACGAGTTTCTCGTTCTCGGCCACCAGCTTCTCTTTATCAGCCCCAAGCGCTGCCATCTGATCCCTCAACACCATGGTACTCAAGACAACCTGTACTTCAAAACATCAGATTCCGGACAAAATACGAGCATCATGACATATAATACAAAATACGCACCCAACATACCCGCAGTGCATCAGCGTTGGCCTGCTCTATAACCGACATTGTAGGCCGAGCAGCTATTTTTTCTGCATCCTTGAAAGCGAGGGGTTTAAGAGCAATATATCCCATCTTCAAGGCTCGGGGTTGCTCCAACAGCTCACCCCCACATCGGTCAATGTAACGGGTCATTGCAACCCCGTCCTCCAACACCTCCTTAGGTTCCTCGGCAACCTCATCTTCACCACCCACCACAACATCCACGGCAGTCTCTTTGTCAACTTCAACTTCCACTTCCACCTCCTTCTCCGAAGGGCCAGTCTCAGGGGCCCTGTGCTCGCTCACACCCTCAATACGGGTGGGCGAGACAACAGGCAGATCCATCATGTCTTCGGTACGGATAGGCGAGATCACAGGCAGGGTCATCGTATCCTCGCCCATGTTCACCATGAGGTTGATATGTCCGAATATGTTATCGATCGACCCCTGAAACACAATAATACCCATAGACCGGGCAAGAGCGAGGGTAACCAATGGAGAAGTCAGTAGCTGAAACAAGATAACCAATGAAGCAAAGAACTAGAGAACAAAACAACAATCAAAAGACAAGAGAGTCAATATACATGTACACATACCTCGCCAGGCGTAGGGGCATCCTCGGTGGTATCCCCTTGGGAAGCACTCAACACCCCCTCACCCGTACCAACGTTAGCAACCTCCTCGGAGACCGATGTATCGGTCCCCCTAGCCCTCTTCGTTGTTCCAACGACGGGGTCAGATCCACGACGCTTCGAACGAACGATCTTTTTTCCTACCCGAGCAGCACTCCGAGCTCGGACCACCTTTAAGAATTCCTCCTCGGGCTCTTTAGGGATCTCGGGCGCAGGATTACCCTTTGTCACTGGCCCCGCAGGGTACCCGAGCAGCAAGGGAGCAGTATGGCTAGCTGGATCCTTCGTCGGTCCAGGCCCCCACCATTTCCAAAGAGCTAAGAGAGCCTCGACATTGGGAGCGCCGAGGTCTAGAATAGTGGGAGCCTTGGTAGCAGGTCCGGGAATTTGGTGTCCCACACAACCCCAATTACCGGAAACAATCACAACACCAAGGTTATCCCCCTTGTTGGTATCCGACAGACCAAAGACAAGCCGAGAGAAGGATCGCATAGTCTTCAAATAAGAGCTACGGCGCTCAAAACTTAAACTATAGACCCCGAACACATCCTTCAGTTCAATAGGTATCCCGGACAACTCCGATAACCTTTGAATACCGTTTAGGGTAAGGTAACCATTCAGGGCCAGTTGGGCCGGAGCAATCTGGACGGCCTCAAAGAACGAAGCCACCCACTTACTGAAAGGAAGTCTTAAACCCCCAGTAAAGAATGCCGAGGAAAGTACAGCTATCTCGCCGGCAGGAACAAACCCCAACACCTCCTTGTCAGATATCGGAAGTCAAACATGTATGTCGGCGGGTATTCCGGCAAGCTTCTTAAAATCCTTTTCCACAAATGGGCCCACTTGGGCCAGGCATTGGGTCAAAATTTCCTATTCAAACATCATCAAAACTCCATCAATATACTAACCAAACACACAAACCAAAACCACATCAACATAACGAAAGCCGCCACCCCCCCTGCTAAAATTAACCAGAAACCCTACGTTTTACTACCATCCCAATCAACGTAAATCCAGTACATAACTAAATATCGTCAGACATATATAGACAACCAAGACCAGTTACCAACGCCACATCTACGACCACAACAACAAATCAAATACCAGTCCTAAAACAAAAAGAACATAATAATAACAAAGCACTTACAGTTGTCATTCTGAGCAAACACGTGCGAAAAGCAGCAAATATATCGACAATACAACGAAACCCGAGATCGAGCGGCAGCACGTTTTTTCTTTTTGGCGGGAAGAATATACCTTAGAGAGAGACAGATATTTTCTTCAGCAAATTATGTGATAAAAACAAAAGGGATTACTTGGCACAGTAAAAAGGAGTGGAGTCACGAAAAGAATAAAATAATAACCACCTTTTCGTGTGACAGAGGTTTACCTTTCTTCCAACCATAGATAAGTCAACAACCGCTGCTATTTTTAACTTATAAACGCTCCAGATTTTGCCACGTCAGTGTGTATCCCAATACCCAAGGCAGGTCACATCATTACACCAAAAATAAACGGCCAGTGGACCCTACCATGAAAAGCTTCTAGCCTACGCTACCAATATTATCCCACCGAGGATGCCTCCCCGATTACGATCCTCGACGCCCAATCTTTTCCTACCCAAAGGACACACCGAACAAGGTGGACGAACACCGTTTTTAGCTTGACGGCATTGAGCGTCAAGTCTAACAACGCTCTCCGGGGGGATAACCGGGCACATTGCTCGGTGTGTATTGAAACATCATCGATTGTATTGACATAAAAGCAAAGCGAACAAGAAATAAAACAGAATAGACAGAATCAAGTGTAAAGCAAAAGTTTTATTCATCCACAAGGGGGAAAAACACACAACAATACAACCAAAAAGAAAAAATTTTTACAAGAAAATACACCCATCCTACTTCTTCGAGCTACCCCCATATCGGCATCCTTCTCCACTTGTTTTAAAACATGAGATTGAGACTTGCACTTATGCTCGGCTTCAAAACGAGCAGCGCTCTCTTCCGCCCAATACTGTCTGTACCGCTTCATCTCGGTCTGAGCACACTTGAGATCATGTTTCAGTCGAGGTAGCAAAAAAGTAGGCTCCTCGTCCAGAAGGACTTTCTTTTTGGAGGCAGATCTGGTAATGGGAGCCATCTCAAACAAAAGCAAGTTAGAGGAAACAAAAATTATCAACAAGAGAGAGAAAAGAAGATTGAGTAATGAAGTACAGACAATAGGGAGTATTTATAAATAGTCAAAGGGCACAAAGCGCGAGGCGTCACAACGGTTCACAAGACAAAAGCACGAGATACAAAAAGATACATCTGATTCAAATACAAACAAAAAAAAGATACAAGTTCCAAAACGGGAAATACATCAGAAAACCAGCCCAATCTAACTAAGGACCAATGGGTGGAAAAACCGAACTACCAGACCGAGAGAAACCAAAACGAGCAGAGCAGTTCAACCGAGCTTGGTAGGAATCATTCATGGCAATCAAATTTTCGTTCTCCGCGGAGAGTTCGGATTTCTCCCTAGTAAGAACCATGACGCGCTCCTCCAGCCGAGCATTCTTAACCATCATGTTAGCTAGGCCTTGAGGGGAGTTATCGAACTCGTCTTGAGCATGGTCCCAAATCTCCTCGGCATCATACCAGGAGTTAGCCAGATGATTTCTCTGAAGCAACAAGTGATCGAGCTGACGACTCAAGGCCGAAATCTCGGTCCATTTCACTGTCTCTTCGGGGTGAGAGCCGAACAGACTCAAGGCCAAAATGTCGTACTCCTTCTCAAGCCTTCCCATTCGACGTCGGACGCGAGATACCTCCGTATCCATACCCTTCATCTGAGCATGATATCTCACCACAGGTTCAGACATTCTGGGAAATTGCTATAGTGCAGGATAAATTAGGAGATGAGAGAAAAAACAAACAATTAAGAGTTGATGAAAGAGGGTAACTACTAAAGAAAAGAAGAGGAGTATTTATAGAGAAAAGATAACATGATATTTTCTGACAAGTGCTTGAAACTTGTATATTTCCTGACATACTTGGGAGCATGCAGCTATGGTCGGCAGTACATCTACTGACATCTGATACTACAGTACAACATAAAATAAAGAAGATATTCAAAGATCTGGATTTCAGAAACGACAAACCACAAGTGCAACATGAAAAGAAGTGCCAAAATAAAGGGGCAAAAATACTTCTCATTAATAAAGAGGGAATACATCATTGTTCATTACATCAAAAGACAATCTACTACATTGAGGTCTATTACATCCAAGGATTACATCAAAAGACAATCTACTACATTGTGGTCTAATACATCAGGAAACAGCGTGGCCTAAGAAGGTCAACAATACCAACAGATACGGCGAACAGCAGGTGACGATGAAGAGGAACATAAAGAAGAAGTGAAAAGCAAGAAGAGGAAAATGAAAAATGACAAAAACCCTAGAAGTAACACAAAACTCTTAGGATCACAGGGTTGATTGTTACGTCGTAGTGGTGAGAAAGAAGAGGGAGAAATAGAAAAAGGAAAAGAGTAGAGAGAGCTAGAGATGGTGAAAAGAAAATGGAGGATGAAGAAAGTAAAAGGAACACGATAAAAAAGAAAAAAGAAGCATAAGAAGGATATAAAAAAAAGAGATGAGAAAAGATGAAGAAATGAAGAAAATTGAAGAAAATCAAAAGAAAAAAAAGGAAAATGGAGAGGTTAGGGGGAGGTCGATCGGTATCGATGAGAGGGCCCGGCAGAGACATTCCTGTCTCGAAGTGCCGGGTTCCCCCTTAACACCTCATTCTCTTCAACTAGATCCTGACGAGCACGTCGGCAATAATCCAGTTCGGATCTTAGCCAAGTTAATTCCCGAACCATCTCGGTATGGTGATAACGCATCACCTTTAACTCCTCCTCAGCATCCTTCAGCAGTTTTAATGCATGGCCATAGGAAGCTTCAAAAGCCTCCACTTGCAAGACCAATGCAGATTTGGTGAAAGAACTAGCCATTCTAAAAAGATTATGGGATAAAGTTCTATATATGGTAAGGGGGGATGAAGAAAAGATTATGAATAACTCCATATCTTGAGAGGGTATTTATAGAAAAATTAAGGATGGTTTAGTGTGGGGAATTGCAACCGTTCGTCAAAAAGACTTTTGGAAACAGGGGTAATTAAAAAGATACGTCTGTTAAGAAAATTTTAAGTGGGAAAGAGCAACCATTCGTTATTAAAAGTTGAGTCCCTTGAGAAGAAACGCTTGGATTCATGCTAGTATTTAAAAGAGGGCGAAATTCGAAAAGCCTTTGCACGTGTCAATCTAGAAAAAGTACAGCAATTAAGATATAAAGGATAAGATTTGTGCACAGGGCTCAAGAAATCTCAGTGGTCCCTAGATACAGAGATTAAGAAGGTCCAGTGGATAAGGTCAAACACAAAACCCAAGAAAAAGCATTAATGAATCCACAAGCGTGCGCAGTCAAATAAATTGCATTGGGAAAGTAATATTTATTGATTGATTGATACTTTATTACAGAAGAGGCAGTCAACATAAAGGAAATACAATAAAAATAATAAAATCATTTCATAGAAGGGCCCGCTTCGTCATTCGGCTTCTCCTTCGACCGAGCATACACTTCCTTAAGGGCCAGTTTGTAAGCCCTCTTGGAAGCAATGTGCCTATTTCTAGAAGCCTCAAGCTCTTTGATCCGAGCATGAGCCTAAATATTGTCGATCAGAGACTTCTGATATTCACTCTCCATGGCCTCCAAGCGCTCGTCCATCTCATCAGCTCGGCGAGCCTCCATGGTTAAAAAGGCAACCCTCCTTTCGAGGATACGAGCCTTCATAACCTCCTCCTCGAGATGGGCAACGTATTCATGAAGGTTGTCACCACTATCTTCACGAGGAGAAGCCATTTGTACGATAATAAAGAATGAGTTGCACAAAGAATACAGGGACAGTCCCCTTTTATAGGAAGAAACAAGGGGTAGACCAAAGGTCATCTCGAAGAAAGACAACCTCTTGAACTTCCCAAGAGCATTTATGGCTAACTACAGCAGTTCAAAGCCGATTAAGTCATCCAATAAGGTATCAAGGGAATAAACAGACAAGAAGGGAAATGAAATATGTTTTATTAATATTTTTCCATGATTCGATTACAACTTGGTGAGGACACCCGATACAAAGAAATCACAAAAGACTAATTAATCCGAGGAAGAGCCATCTTCATCATCATCCGAGCTCGGTTTAGACCGAGCATGCAACTCCTTGAAGGCAAGCTTATAAGCCCTTTTTGCTGCCTTTTGCTTAGCCAGAGAAGCCTCGAGCCTCTTTATACGCTCGAAGGCCCAATCCCTATCAGCCATGGTCATATGGTGCTCCGCATCCATATCAGACAACCTTTTGGTCACGTCCGCCAATTTCTTTTTCAGGACGCGAACCTTCTTGACCTCATTATCCAAGTAAACAACGTAATCTGAAGAGTTGTCTCCTGTCGAACCATTGGGAGAAACCATCGTGTCACAGTCGAATTAATAATTAATAAATGGGATAATGGGGGATGAGGCACCTTTATAGTAGATAAATGTGGGGAATATCAAGGGTTTTTCCTCGAAAAAGGGTACCAAGATTGGACCTCTTAATGACCTCAAATGGGCCCCGGGGAACAGTCGTGAATTTATCGCATTTCTCGATGTAACCTTGGGAACAGCAAAACCGAAGTAATATCTTCGACCGACCGATCATGACTCCCTCGACATGGAGACCACGCCGAGGAAGTCAGGGAGCACTTGATAGAAAATAAAAATTAGACCCGAATATTCTATTCGGGTAGCAATCGACCCACACTTCATAAATGGGTATCCAATGCTTGATGGGTCATCACATGCCTTTCCTAGAAAATAGAGGTAGATATTAATAAAAGTCCAAGCCCACTTAACTAGCGACTCATATCTAAAAAAAAACCCTAAGATGGAGACACTTTTCAACATCCAAGGAGGCGTAGTTGCCTATAAATAGCCAACTACCCTTCTTAGAAAAGGAGGAGAAAATCTATTCAAAAATTATAGAGAGAAGTTGAGAAAATAGAGAAATTAGTCAAAACCTAGCCATTAAGAAGGAAACCGAACAGTAAAAGAGCCGAGTATCGAAGAAAAAGAAGATCGACCAAGATAAGAGATTAAATAGTCAAATCGAGCACAATTGTAATAAATAAGTAATAATCCGAGCAAGTGTAATAATCCGATCAATAATAAAGACCAAGAAGTGTTCATTATTTACATTTAATTTACCATTATATTATTATTGAAAAGCCTAACGCGACCGACCAAAGTTGTGGATTTATCATGGGACTTATTGGAGATGTAAAAATTGAGGATAAAATATAAAAAGTGTGACTAATAGTAAATTTCCCTAACTAAAATATATTACTATAAATACTTATAGAACGCAGGACAATTAACTGATTTTCTTGTTTTTTTTATGTTTTTTTTTCTTGCAATTTTCGCTCTGCACGTAACAATATACGCATGAAGACAACTTTCTAGATACAATTTTTTTTTGGGCAATTTAAAAAGAGTTTCTAGATACAATTATTGTAAAAAGAGTTTAAAGAAAATCATACTCAATTCACTTTTTGTTTTCCCTTAAAAAAATTACAATCTAGCTATGTATTGTTTTCTTACATAGTTGTATAAGTTTGTGCATATCTCTATCATTCTATTATAATAAGTCAAAATAACACAAATGACACCGTCCAATTTTGCCTTTTTTTTTTTGGAAATATCACCACTCTCTTTTACTAATTACTCATTTACATTTATTTAATTCAAAATATAAAAAACACACAAAAATCATTATCTTTTCAAAACAATTATAATCATATAGCAAATAAAATCGTTTTACGTGTATTTTGTATAACAAGAACATTATATTACTCATGATTTCTAATTTAATATATTCATTCATCAATATAATTTTTAAAAATTTATTTACCCGGATCATATATATACCACGCGTTGCTCACGCAACGCGTGAATAACGATTAGCCATGTATATATATACAATGTACCAATTATTAGTAGATGTTTGAAGATACTATGGTTTACAGGTTACTCTGGCTTATTTGGGGAAGATTTATTTGAAGATAATTAGTAGATGTTCAAGGAGAATGTGGAGGATTATTTGTTTTTTAAAGGGTGTTTGGAGAGTACAGTTTTGAGGAAATCGACGGTTATAGTGCTTTTGGATCATCCGCTTCTTGCATCGGAGGTTTGATAGAGTAAATACGACTGTTTGGAAGAACAAATGTAATTTCCATTAGCTTCTGAGTTGTTTACATGGTTTTATTTTAGAATATTAGTTGATGTCCTAAGAGAACGTAATTTTTGGACTAATCTAGCTTTGCCAGTACTTATTTTGTAAATGTTTAATGTTCTTCACTAATGGATTTATTAAAACTCAAGACATTATCGATTGTTCAAACCTCATTGATATATGTGCTGTTCTTGTGCTTGCCTGGTAAATATTTCTGGGGAGTTTAATGCCAATCAATCTTTTACCGTTGACGTTAAACTCCCCAGTATATCGATGGGGCATTCGTGCAAAAGCTTCTAGGAAATCGACGAATATGATTCTTTTTTATCACCCTTTTGTTATGCTGGAATGTATATGACACGTTTGTTGCATAGGATGGTGAGAGTTAAAGGAGATTTTTAGTAAGAACAACTGTAGATTTCGTTAGCTTGGGCTAGTTTTGTTTCCCATAATTTGAAGGTATTAGTAGTTGTTCAAAGAAAAGAAAAAACACTGCTACTTTTAACTTTTTTGTAGTCATCTTCAAGTAGTATATGTTCCAAGAATTTTTTTTAGGAATTAATGTATAGGCTAAAGCCTGAAGGGTCTATTGTAGGGTGTTTGGATAAGAGAATTATGAAGAAATCGAGGTTATGGTGCTTTTGAATCACCCGCTCGTTGCATCTTATGGTGGAGAGATTTTAAGAAAAGCAAATGCAGATTTAGTTAGCTTCTACTTTTGTTGTTAACTGATTTTGAAGATATTAGCAGCAGATTTTTAAAGAGAATAAGATTCTTCAGGCTATTATTAGCTTTTTTTGTGGTTAGTTAGTACATGATTAATGTGGTCTACCCTTGCCTATGATTAATATATGTGGAATTGTGGATCTTTTACAATACATTCATTCACTACTAATTTACAGTAGAAACTTGAGGGAAGTTTTGTTCTCGTTCTTGCATATGCCTCAAGGATATGAACATATTTGAAACTTTCTAAGAGAAAAAAGGACTGTATACTGTGCGTAAGTGAATTACTAGGGAACAGTCAGCCTATATGACGCCGTTTGAGCAACAGTATTTATAGGGTCTGATTGGTTGGTTTATCATTACAGTATCATAATTTTCGGATTTGTAATTGTCGCCTTCCTTATTATTCACAACTGTCTTTCCATTTGGAAACCACCTTTAATTTTATCACCTTTTTTTTTACAATTACAAGCATAAGATTTGGCTTTCTTTGTTTAACACGTAAAATTTTAGTAACTGATTTAGCATAATACAAGACATTGTAAATACAGCATCTTGGTATTCTCATGTTTCATCAGTTGAGAATTACCATATAAAAAAATTGAGACTTGAGATAACACCAACGATACTGTCCCAGACAACTATATTCTCGCGTTCTGGTGGAGTTGCTCTTTTTCACTCAAATATCAGAAATAAAAGTGACAAGAGAGCTATGATTTAGGCATGCAATAAGTATAAGCATGGATTAAACCGCAATATGTTTACAGATATCCGATATAACGAATTAACTACCTGATTAGGTGACGGCTGACCACCCTTTATTCATCGACCAACATCTCTCTCGTACTGATACCATAAAGGTATTGACTTTCATCATACTCAATTGAAATAACTTCGTCTCTGTTGTAACAGTAAAAGATCGGATAATTGTACACAGAAAGGGTCACAATTAACTATCATCGCAACAAAAAGGCTATCAACATGTTAAATATTGAATAAGCCTCGGTTACATTTGTCATAGGGACGAATGTATTGATGATACATAAGAAAAAGCGAACACACAGTTCAACAGTAAAACACCCATTACACAGACCACAGTTCTATCTCTGCCATTGAAACGACACAATCGAAAAGAAAACTCCAGTTTCTTTACCAAAAGTACAAAATGCCACATAGAAAACGGTCTAGGGAAAGTTCACCGATGAGAATGTAAACAAGCTACGACTGTAAACTCAAAGAAATAAACATTACCGCATAAGAAACATACTATGATTGGAAAATGTGAACTCAAAGATGCAACATAACTGCATAAATCATTCCACTACTTGTTTAACAAAATCGACTATTACACTCTAATCCTTTCAAAATTCCAATAGCACATAAACAATGAGCAAAATAACAACACTTTCAAGTAAGTTCATAATTTTTGTAAGATAAATATGCTATCAAATGCTATTCCTATTGTATATCCACAACAAAGAATCATGTCCCATCTGATCTCTAAAGTATACTTCTTTTCTCAACCCGTGTAAATAATCACTAAACTCCAGCTCGAACCGTAAAAGGAATAATGGGATTCTGCAACAATGCATTTGCTGCAACCTCTTTTTCCACATTAACTACGTCATCGAATTTGCTTGTTGGGTCGACAGTCTCTTCATCACTCCAAATCCCATCCGTATCAAAAGCATAAAGTTCTTCATCGTCAATATATTCTGATATTAACCCGCAATCCTCATCCGAAAACGAGGAGTAATCACATTCCTCATCCGATCCATACACAACAAACGATAACCCCAGTTCATCCGTATATATATCACCTTCATCTACAACATCGCCACCTTCAATATCCTCATCCAAATCATCGACCAATCCTTCCAAAAACAAATGATTCAACAACATCTCAGCCGTTAATCTAAACATAGGATTCCTCGAAAAACAACCCTTCAAAAACTCTCTCCCCTCTTTCGACACACTCTCGGGTATTTCTGGCAATTCGCCGTTTTTACCAATTTGATCCAAAAGAACCTCCGGGTCCACATCATCCAACGCCCCCCACGCAGGCTTCCCAGTTAGCATCTCAAGCACAACGCACCCGAAAGCCCAAATATCACAAGGGGCCTCTTGCACCCCATCAATCACAGCCTCGGGAGATAGATATGTAGGCGTACCCCTCCAATAAGGATCAAGCTTCTTATTCTTATTCTTCGTCACCCTTTTCGCCAACCCAAAATCCCCAATCTTAACCCTAAACTTCGATCCAACACAATCTCCATCATCCGAAACAAGCAAAATATTATCCGGCTTTAAATCGCAATGAACATAACCACATTCATGAATATGCTTAAGCCCTAATAAAATAGACCTAGAAAAGTACCTCACATCCTTTTCCGGAAGACCCGAGCCACCAAATTTCTTGATAAAATCAGCTAGGGTTCCGCCAGACCCGTACTCCAGCAAAAGATTATACACCATCTCGCCGTTATCACCATTCGTAACCTCGTCCCCGAAGCATTTGATTATGTATCTACACCCTCCTATATTCTGAAGGGCTTCTCTCTCTTTCTGGATTGATCCTGAAAACGAAACCTCGGCCGATTTCACAGCCATGGACTGCGGGAAACACCCGAACCTCGACTTGGGTTTCTTTAATCTTGCTAAATAAACCGAACCGAAGCTACCTTTTCCTATTATTTCACCTCTGTACCATTGAACACCATCTCCACCATGATAATCATTATTATCTCTTTTCCTCTTCATTGTTACACCAAACTGGATTAAATTTAATACCCTTTTTGCCTAAATAAAGAGCTCTACAATACCCACTATTTAATTTCTTGAATGTTACTTGAAAAGTAGGATCTTTTTCACTTTTTTGTAAAACAAAGCAAATTCTTTAAATTGGGAATGGGATTAGGGTTTTGGAGAAAATAAGATAAATTTGTATCTTACTTAAAGCAAAATAGGAATTGAGACCAATTAAATGAAGATTTTTATTAGGGTTGTAAATTGTAATGAGGAATACTCTTATATATATATATATATATATATATCAATATATATATGTTAATATGTATAAATTATGTATGTATAGAGAGAGAATGAGACTTATGTTTCTTTGTAGTTTCCTGATTTCGTTTTTTAGGTTTTTTTTTTACTATAAACCAGCCGCGTTTTTATTCAATTATTTTTGTTTAGTCAAAGTATTTAGAAACTATAGACTATTTCGTTGCATAACAAAAATACACCAAACATATAATTAATTAAAATATATAATAGTTAAAAACATACAATTATACGTATTTATTAGAGTTGTGTGTTTTGGGAATAAAAATTTTGATTTGTACTTTTTGATAATTAGACTTGAAAAGTTGTATGTTTTAGTAATTTTCCCTAATTTTATATCGGTGTAATAACTTGATGAACTATTAAAAAGAAATATGAGGGATCGTTTAGTTGCGAGATTCATAGTTCGAAACTACGAATACAACTGAAATTTGAACCGGACAATGAGAAGAAGAGTACATATAATTTGGAAATACAAATGTTATCTTACCGCTAATATCACTATAAAAAAGATGTCTAATTTGCTACGGTACTCGTAACGTTTTTTTTTGTTACGAGCTTATTAGCTACGGTTTTTATAACGGGTTTGTGACAGGATAGTTAATCTGTGACAAGTTCATAACATGTTTTCGAATCAGTGACAGTTTTGTGACAGATTTTGACTCTAATAAAATTAACATTATTTTGTAATGTATTATATTTGTCCATCTAAACATAGTATTTGTGGTAACCGGTGTATTTATCATATGTCGACTAATCTCGTCCCAAACAAACAAAGTCATATGATACTATCATACTTGGTAAAACAAGTGTTTGTTATATTTTAACAGCAAATAAATTATAAATTTTTAGTTTGTAAATAAATTTAGTTGCACTCAGTTTATTATCAGAATATTAACATAATGTATCTAGTTAATTATCCTTGCATTTTGATTGTAGTGATGTTACCCATTCGTTTAGTGTGTCATCCAATTTAAATAACACATGTTAAACATGTCTTTTGTACTGAAAAGACCAAACTGACTTTTGGTGGATACTTCAACAACTAATCTTAAAGCTGAAATTAATAGCTTTTTCGTTTTTTGGGATACTTCAACAATGGCCGAACAATTGGCTATTTTAATCAAGGGTGCATACATTCTAATTCATTCAACTATTAAAGATAATGCATGTGAATATATTTTCCCAAAACATACAGCTTTTTAAATCTAATTATCAAAAATTACAAACCAAAATTTTTATTTTCAAAATATACAACTCCAATAAATATGTGTAATTGTATGTTTGTGTATGTTTTGATAATATATTTTGTTTAATTGTATGTTTTGGGTATTGATGCAAGATTTTATATTTAAAATTTGTCAAACCAAATACGTGTACGTGTGATATGAGGACGCATTTTTTCCTTTATTATTGGAAACTTCTCTTCATTCAAACTTGTCTTCGAAAATCTGTCTTGAATGTTAAAAGAGTGCATACAATTATGTACTATTTTTACTAAAAAAATATGTTTAAATAGCAATGGTATTTTTAACTAGTGGTGGCAGTTTTTTTTTGTTTTTTTTGAAATGTTTAGTAATGGTTTTTGTGTTGGTTTTGTGACGGTTGGATAAATTGCTCGACATGATTTTTAGGTTTTATTCTCTTTTAGAAGACACGTTTTTTTAAAATTTATTCATAAAATTTAACATTTAAACTATATGATTAATTTTTAAAAAATTTCATTCCGATAATTTAGATACAAGGTACTGAGAGGTCAAACAATCGGTTATTTTGATCAAGGGTGCACACATTCCTTAATAAATAAATATTCAGACCAAATACATGTATGGGTGACAGTTCACATTTCCTCCCTTATTATTGGAAACTTGTTTTAGAAAATCTTCCTTGAATTTTAGTAAGACTCATTCAACCAGCTATGACACAGTATTAAACAATTTGTTTTTAATTTTACTATAAAAAAAAAAGATGCGTGGATAATGGATGCTATTTTTGTGACGAACTGTGTGTTTTTAACGTCTTTGTCTTTACTCCTTTGCAAATTATTGTTTGTTTGTTTTTTTACGTTTATGTTACCTAAAACATGTGCAAAAAATAATGCTTTATCGTGTACTATTTTTATTTTCACTCATCTCACAACAAAGGTATGGAGAACGGTAAAAAGTGTGTGTATATCATTACCGATATGACTTAAATGTAAGAATTCCATTATAATCGCTAAGGGCATTTGTTTCGTAAACGAAACTTTTAATGCATCACTCCAAACTAGGAATCTAAATGACATAAAATTGAAGAGTTAGTAATTTGTTTCATATCCTAAATTTATGCCACGACACAAGGGAGAATATATAGATCCTGGCCATCAGATTTTTATAATTCCGGTAAGAAGAATATCAGAAACAATTTCAACTAACGGCAAAACAGACAAAAAGGATGTTTTTTTAATACTGCGTATATATAATTATTTACTTTAGGTTAATTAAATGCAAATAACTAAACCAGTATCCACATGTATTCTAATTTTGTAAACCAATTGGATTGTATTATTAACTCAGAGATGAACATAACGTTTTGCGCAATGATTGATCTTGAATGTACTTGTTTCTTTAATCACACGTGTATTTTATATTCCCCTGTTACCAACTATGTAATTTTGATCGGTTTATAAAATATATTAAAATTATGGAAATGAAAATTTTTAAACCTAAATCATATAATTTAATATTTGAACCGTATGATTAACTTCTGAAAATTTTCATTCCAACAATTTTAATACAAGTTATTGACGGATTAAAATTACACATACTTTTATAATGGATAATTAATCGGTAACAAAACAAAAGTATATTTTTAGATGTGTATTATATTCTATTTCATGAATTTATGTGCTTAGGATGGAGGTGAAGTTTTTGTGGTGGAATGTTGAGAATTACAAGTAATGAATAGTGGATTGACCTACTTTTATTTTATAACAACCACATGATTCTGACAACCAACAACAGGGCGAGTCTCTTTTGACTCCTCAAATTACTTATTTGAGGATCTGGTTAAAAACCAGGTCTACGTTATATCTTATTTTTATTTATTTTTTCAATTCATTCCACTCAATTTTATTACAAAATAAATAACTCTAATACCACTTCATTATATTTTATTACACTTCATTTATCTACAAAATAAATAAATTTAGTCACTCCATCACACTATTAATTAATACGTTGCTCTGTTTTTTTTTCCACTCAAACTAAATACAAAATTAAAATATTTTATAATCATAATATTATATCAAGTTAACACTTTCAAGTAATTTATATTTTGTATTTTTTTATTTATTAATTTTGTTACTTCCGAATAAATAATTAAATTGTCCCCCAAAACCATACATGTCATTGTTTTCTTCCATCTTTACCTACCCACATAAAACATTTACCTACCCATATTTATTTAACCAATTTCAAGTTAACCCGGTTAAATGTGGGTAGGAAAAGATGGAAGAAAATAATAACGTGTAGGGTTTTTGGGGACAATTTAATTATTTACTCGGAAGTAACAAAATTAATAAATAAAAAAAGTGCAAAATATAAATTACTTGAAAGTGTTAACTTGATATAATATTATGATTATAAAATATTTTAATTTTGTATTTAGTTTAAACGGAAAAAAAAAACAGAGTAATGTATTAATTAATAGTGTGATGGAGTGGCTAAATTTATTTATTTTGTAGATAAATGAAGTGTAAAAATATGTAATAAAGGGATGCTAGAATTATTTATTTTGTAATAAAATTGAGTGAAATGAATTAAAAAAATAAATAAAAATAAGATGTGACGTGGACCTGGTTTTTAACCAGATCCTCAAATAAGTAAAATGAAGACTCAGATGAGTAATCTGAGTCCTCAAAAGAGAATCTCCCCAACCAACAGCCTCATTACAACTAGAAACACAAAATATTATAAATATAACTTTAAGCAATGACAACTATTTAATTAAAGGAGGCAAAATGTTATAAATATAACTTTAAGCAATGACAACTCTTTAATGAAAGGATGCCAAGTCAAGTTGAACAATTTACAACTTACAAGAGAGATACTGGACAACTAGATGAGATAATATATGAGATAACTGGACAACTAGATGTAATTCACGTGTCATTTGATTTGCCATCTTAATTAGACTTTGTCAACTAAATTAAGTCTATTTTTGTATCAAGTTTTTGCAATATATGATTGTAACGTTACTATTCGTACTGTAGTATTTGTTCCCAAATTCAATGTTTGCCCATTCATAAATTACATATACACAATTATATTAGTGGAGTAACTAGATACATTTTAAAAAATGGGCTATTATATCACCCCCCTTATTAAGAAAAACTTGAAAATATTTTGCTGAAAATTAACACCCTTTTTTTTAATAAATAGTACACACATGTACTCACCCACATTCTGGTTCCGCCACTATCTGCGCTATTTATAATTTATTTACAAATTTATTTATAAACCCAAAAATAATGGTATCGTGTGTGTTATATATGTATGTGCACCGCCTGCTTATATCGAAATTGTGCAATGTGACCTACTTGATATAATTAGTATTTATTCGATCCTCAAACTTGTTGGCATGAATAGGGATGATAAAAATGTGACATGTAGAGACTTGTTAAGTGCTTAATATTGACCAGTTTCAATTACAATTGATGGCAGAAAATAAATATAATATGATTGTGGTGACAACTCGTTAAAAGTGAAATGAAATTATTAGATGTGTAATGGAACGAGTATGTGATATCTGGTTTATTTGCAAAATATACTCCCAACCACTCTTGTTATGCAATTCCGAGAGTATATATACGATTAGTACAACGTTCACTTTTTTTACACTTCTCCACACCTTTTTTGGAAAGTAGTGAGCACGAAAACGTTACAAAACAAAACTGCAATTTTGTGCTACTTCCGTTGTGTGTTTGAAGAAGCGTAAAAGAAGTGAATATATATTTACTTTCTTACCATGATTTACTTGTGGAAAGGCAACTTATATGAGTCTTTTATGTAATTGTTGATTTCTGTACAGGTTTAGACTTGCTCGTTTTAGTACAAAATGTTTGCTACGAGAATGATATGTTTACCCTGTTCTGGAAAGTAATTAGGTGGAAATAGTCGGGGCCCACGTTCCCTCATTTCGAATTTTTTTAACTAAAAAGTAAACTTTTTCTATATATTTCGATCAAAATCTTTAAAAATTAGTAATCCCCCCGCAAAAAAAAAACCATATATGATATGAAAAATAAATCATATATAATTCAGCCCCTCCCATATTACGTTCCTGGTTCCGTCACTGACCCCGCTACGATTCTACTTACACTACCTATGAGGGGGGAGCGAGAATAAAAGCACAAGATGATACAATTGTACTCTTGTATCGACTCCTTCACACGGAGTAATGTGGGAGAAGTGTAACAGAAATCAAACTATCTTTTCTCATTTGATAAGTGTTTGGTTACCCAAGCCCTCTTGGGAATTTATCAACTGAGAAGGCTTTTTTTTGGTGATATCATCCATAACAGTGGTAATATATATGGGGTAGATGCTCCTTTGGTTTGTTTGTTTGTTAAAGAGACCTTTCTAGTGAAACCAGTGTCCCAGCAACTTTTCATAACGCCAAGTCGCCAATGTAGTCCGTCTTGTTGTATCACAAGATGGTGAATTCCAGATTATATCGAAGGTGAGGTCAGTGACGGAGCCGGTACTTTTGTTAAGAAGGGTCATATTTTCGATTAAAAAATAAACTACACAATTCAAAACAAAAGTTACTATCAAACACAAACAAGGCACAACTCCAAAGAATTTATGATTTGGTGACTGTTTAATAGAACTATAAAACTTTTCTTGATATGAATAATAATAAAAAGATCATGTTCGAGAAATAAAACTGTTGAAGTCTTATAGATCAATCTTGTTAATTTATTATAGTAGGTGACTAATAGACTTGCAAATAAAATAGTAGGGACCAAATATAATTTTACTTCATTTTGGGTAAAGGACCAACTAAAACTGTTGTATTTCAGCCGTAGGATGAGAAGATCTTAATTTAAAATTATAAATGGAAAGGTAAAATATATAAAAAAAAAAATCTAACAATAATTGCACGTAAAAATGCAATGGAGAGACGGAAGAATCGGAGATGAGTACAAATATTTGTGAGAATGAAGTGGTGAATTAATAGGGAACAGTCAGACAGACTATATGACTGTTTCACAACTCGTTAGCATAAAAAAATGTCAAATGCATAAAAAAATGTCAAATGCATAAAAAAAATTAATTTTGATTAATATTTAAGTTTAGGGTAGGCCTCGCTAGTGTTATATATTTTTATTTGGATTTTTAGAGTCTTGCACAATTTGTTTTTAATTTATCAAATTCTAATTTGTTGAAAATAGAAAAAATAAATTAGTTATTGAAAAATATTATCTAACCATTCATTTTTTTAATGTGTTTAAGATGACTGTTTCATAAACAGTCAAGTAAGATTACTGTTTCAAAGAGACACTCGGAAGAAAGTCATATAAATATATAGAGAAAGCCTTATGGAAGAGAGAGATAAGGGATGAGATAAGTTTTATTTTATAAGTTCAATATAGTAGTATTAATTTAGTTTAAGAAAATGAAGGACCAGGGTTAATCTCATCCTACCGTTGAAATACAACAGTTTTAGGGTGTGTTTGAAACCTGAAAATTGTCACGAAAAATAAAAAAAAAAGAAAAGGAAAATAAAGTAAAACAAAGAAAATTTAACTTGAAATCATCTTTCGGTCATGTGTTTGGAAGGTTAGAAAATCAATATAAAAGAAAAGAAAAAAAAGAGAAAGAGATGTAGTTAGTCCCAATTTTCCATTTAGTTTTCATTTTACTCCTACTTTTGCAAGTAAAATATTTTCTCTCATTTTACAAAAAGAGTTTTCGTATTTTTTTTTTCCATTGGTTTTCTTATGCAAACAAATACAAACAAATATTTTTTCGAAAAATCATTTTCATTTTCCCATACATTTTCAATGTTTCAAATGCAAAGTCATATAAACTATCGGTCCTTCATCCCTTTCTCGAACTATTTATTGGCGTGAGTCACAACGAAATAACAAAGGAACATTTTCAATGTTTCAAATGCATAGTCATATAAACTATCGGTCCTTCATCCCTTTCTCGAACTATTTATTGGTGTGAGTCACAACGAAATAACAAAGGAACATTTTCAATGTTTCAAATGCATAGTCATATAAACTATCGGTCCTTCATCCCTTTCTCGAACTATTTATTGGCGTGAGTCACAACGAAATAACAAAGGAACATTTTCAATGATTCAAATGCGTAGTCATATAAACTATCGGTCCTTCATCCCTTTCTCGAACTATTTATTGGCGTGAGTCACAACGAAATAAGAAAGGAAAATTACAATTGAATCATTGATATTTGATAATACTATTTCTTCCAATTTTGTCATTGGCTTGAATCACATGCTGAAAACTATTGTTTGTAGTTTACTTATAAATGGCAAGGATATAAATATACTATCACTATCAAAATACGAGAGGGTCATGTGACCCTCCTAGACCCACTGTGGCCCAAGAGGAATATTACAATAATGAAGACTACGACGAGGATAGTAATTTAGGTGATTTTGATTTATATGATGTTGATACCGAATCTTTCGATGGTGAAGCTAGTGATATTCCACCATTCAAACTTCTAGGAGACTGCAAATATTTTCCAAGGTCTTTCGATTCAAGAAATGTAAGCTGACACATCGAATTGAGGAAGGATCGGCAACTTGGGTAGAGATCAAAAACATTGGCAAACAAGCCCTGTTTGTTGGTGATAATGATTCTGTGTCCGTTTCGACAACAGAGTTTCCTGGGTGCCTACTGAATTATATATGCTATATTACTTAACATCACTGATTACTTTTTCCATATATATCCTGGGGTTAATGAGGATTGGGGAATATTCCAGATGGGAAAAAAAAAATTGTTGGTTTCACGTGTTGGACTCTTCGGAAAAGTACATCAGCCGCCAATCTAGTTTGCACCTAATCCGCAGCAAATGAGTTTGAATTTAGCCAAGTGCAAGAGAAGGTAAAAGATGGGAGAAAGAGTTGCTAATTACATATTTCGTCATCTTTTTTTTACAAGTCATTCAATCTGTGTGTCACGGAATTATGGCTCGAGTAATTAATCTATCGGAATATCTGAAAGTTGACATGATTGGTTCTTATTTTCTAGTTTAAGAATTTACAATGTTGGGTTTTTTAAGCAAACATGTTTGTCTGTTCTTCCTTTTAGGTTGATGACATGAAACATGATTACATGTGAAATTATGATTCGTCTGTGTATGCATTTACGATTGTGATTGTTTCCCATTTTATATGTATCAGAATCAGATTGGATATATGTAATAGCAATGCTGGAAATATAGAAATGCTTGAATAGTGCTTGATATATATTCAATGTCAATTTTTTTTTGTGCACCAAATTAGACAACTTTTGCAATATCGTAAATGTGTGAGGGAGGAAAACCATTATTTTAATCTGAATTTACGAGTTAATAATAATCAATCTTGAATTGATATATCTTTTGCAATGATTAATGTCGTTCAGGCTGTTTGCAATAACCTGCACTATATAAAGAATTGTAGCATAGCCTGCATCTGCATATAGGTTTTCAGTATTCAGCAGTATGACCTCTACAACATTTAATCTGGTTTTGTTTTCTTCCCTTCTTTTTTTTGCATCTTGACTAAATTTGAGCATATGTTTTATTGGCTTTTTTTGAAGTGTTTTGCCGAATTCTAGCGAAAGTTTTATAAACATTTTCTTCTCTATACAAGACATGATTCTCAGTCTCTTGTTCTCCTTTACTTAAAGTAAGAAAAGACAGCTATCTGATTATAGTTGATTTATTATTTTGATACCTACCCAAAATAAACGGATCTAAATTACTCAAATGTGATTTTCGAAACTTTTATGATGATGTAAATTTAGTTTAATAACTCTGCGTCTATGAAAAATTAACACCTTGTTAGGTTAAAGCTTTTAAGCTCTTTTTTTATTGGCTTTCAAGCTAAAATGCTGAATTAGATTTGGCTCACAAGTTTAAAAAACCAAGCTTCTCAAGATTTTTCACCTGAACAGGATAGAAGCTTTAAGCTCTATGAGACTAACTTTTCTCCGAATTACAAAATTCTGATAATGGTCTAAAATGAACATGAATGATGAATACTTCGCACTCTTAACTTCAGCTTTCACCATTCCAGTGAGGGCTTTCAAGGAGAGAAATTCCTAGTCCGTGTAACGAGGCATACAAAGTCTCATACATTGGTTCAATTAGCAATTAAATGAATAATAATGATCATAAATTCATAATGATGACGAGTTGGGAAAAAAATCAAGTAGTAATTGAATAAATAATAATGATGATAACGATGACGAGTTTCCGAATATTCTGATGATGCTGAATGAATTACCCCCTCTAAATAAAAAGAAACAGATTTCCCAAAGAAAGTTGTTTGAACACACAATATAGAGAAGAATTTGGCGATCTTCCAGGCAAGTCTTTGGTAGAGAGTAGGTCATTGATTAATCTGGTGTGGGAAATGGCATCTTAAGTTCAGATACAAGCTTGCCATATGGTTTATAGGCAAATGGGCAAAACTTGATTTTCGCTGATAAGATGTTTTAGATAACGAGGGCGTTAAAGACGAAACACTAAAAGTTACATTATCAAAGTTTTGTTATCACTTTGGCCCTTATTCACTTTTTGCTAAAAGCAACTAACATGTATGTGAATAAATCGTTAGAAGCTGCTGCAGCAGTTGGTTACATAATAATAACAAAGATCGGATGATGGGTGATCTTGTTAGACTTTCAAAACCCATTGTTTATACTTATCTACCTTTGTTATGGTGTAATGACCTCCAAGAGTTTAGTGCATATTGTCTTATGAGGAATTGTTTGGTTACAGATTCGAAACATATAAGTTGAATTTTTTTGAAGCTTAGGGGAATAAAGGGTTCATACATTTAAAGCTTTGTAGCTTTTTCAATTAAACAAACAGAAAATCTCGGTTTTTAAGCTGGTTGATCGAATGCAGTTTAGCTTTTACATTATAAAGCAAAAAATGTGAGCTTGAAAGAACCAGGCAACGCCTTACTCTCAAATTAAGGTCTTTAATTTTTGTTATGGTTTTGAAATTGTTGTTTTTCTTACTTGTATAAAAATATGCTGTGTAACCTTTGAAGTCCATTTTGAATTAAAATATTTCTGCTGTTCTCCTTTCCTAATAGATCAAATTTAACTATTCTTTAACCATATTTGTACACTACCAATTTCCCCTAATTTTCTCTTGCTTATACCAAACCAATTATAAATCATGAATACCACGCTGAGTATATGTTATCGCGTGTGGCAATCACAATAATCTCATGCCCAAAACTTGTTTGTTTTGTTCATATCGTTGCCAAATTAGTTGCCATGTTTTCAGCTAGTTTTTTTCCTTCAATATTTCCTGCTATCCTCGTAACTTCCTAAGGGCTAAACAAAACCTTTCTGCAAAATTGCTAATGCATGTCAAAGTATTATTTGCATTTTTTTCCCGTTGGGTTCCTCTTTTACTATAATATCCATAATTAAGTATTCAAATTTCAGATTATAGAAATGCAGTATACTAGCATCAATTGGCAGAGTATTGATCAATTTTAAGCTGATAGTCTGTATATATTGCGATGACTGCTATAGGTTTAACTTATTCGATCTTTTTTCTTCAATTTTGATCTCCTAGATCATCGTTTCTAGCAGATTAAGATCCAGGAGTGATGCGTGCTTTAGCCACTGTATGTATTCTCCTATTGTTTACCAACAATACAAATTTGTTTCTTGTTTCTTGTACCATAAACAACAGTCATGCAATTAGATTACGCCATTTGTAGCATTTGAAAATTGTCACTCGATCTCATATTACTGTAATACCAACAAATAGTCAGTATTTGCATAAAGCAACAGGTGAATTTATCTCCGTTAATATTTATGTTTTGCATACTCGTTAACATTGTAAGACTTCATTTCAGCCTGTTTGCGGGGTATGTTTCTACCAAAGCCTTCTTTTCAGTAATGTTTGCATTCCGTCTATCTTCTTTGAAAATATGTTAGAAAAGGAACCAATTGTGCCTTGAAATTTATAATCCATATAGTTCCTTGATAAGAGAAGAAAATGCTACCATGAGGAGAAAGATACACTATTCTACAAGACCAAAATGAATATGCTAATAGATCTGTTACAAAACGATTGTAACACATATGCTAACGGCTTAACGCTTGACAGTATTATTTACATTTTAGCCATGTCTAAATAATCAAGATTAGGATTTAAATCAGTGGGTAAGATTCTAAAGCATATACTATCTTAGTAATCATAAGTAGAAAGATGTACTTGTTTAATATTTGCTATCAGCCTCTCACATCTCATTTAGCAATTGTTTGTACTATTCCAACAACATACCAATATATAAAGGACAAAAATCTAAAGTTACCCTGGCCCATGAGGCTCTAAATGGGGAGATTGTCAAAAATTATGAGTGAACCCCCTTCTGTAGTCTACGTTCGACGGGTCACTCATATAGTGATCCAGGTTTGTGTACGTAGGTCATGTCTTATTAAGACTGCAGCAAAAGATTCATTTCACATTAAAAATTGTCTCTTGTTTTGGATTCATAAAAAAATTGCATTTGTGGTCTCCAAAGTTCTTGATGTATTGATAGTATAAATGACATTTATTTATAACTATAGTGTAGAGATAAATTTTACTTATATAAACGTTGTTTTATAACCATTATGTTCTTACTCTTTAACTTTTATCACTTAAAAGTGTTAGTAATTCTTATATATACCACTTGGCATTTATTTTATCAAATATTAAATTTATCAATATTCATTTTTCCGTTTAAGATAAATATGACAATTTTACTTAATAAAAACGGTAAAAAAAAGTATAGTATAGCACATTGTAGAACCGAAGATAAACAATAAATAGAAACTGATAGATATTTTAAGGGTTTACAAATAAATTTACATATGTTTAGAACCGTTGAATTAATAACATGGATTTCAACAATAAATGAAAAGGATGGGACCGTTTACTTGCTTATTTTAGTGGCCCACATACACTATTGTGTGAGTGACACGTCGAACGTGAACTTTACAAACCCGAATCACTCATAATTTTTAAAAATATGTCCATGTAAAAAATAACTCCCCACAAGAAAGGGTCCAGTACTGTCGAAAGTTGAAAAATCAAAAAAACAAACATTATAACCCTTTATTTTTATTTAATTATTTAGTGTCATAGTAGAGATTTGGTTACAGGCTTTCCTTTTCGAATAAAGTTTTTACAGTATTAAATTCCCGATTCTAGTTTCATGTTTCTCATCATTTTATGTTTAAATGTTTGTACTTTTTTCACTTTTGTAATCCTTCTCACTAAATTCACTTTTGATTGGCGTTGGATTTAGTTTTCTATATCCTCGACTATAGACGAACTTAATTTATGTTGCTATATATCTCTATTTTAAAAAAGTCGCTTCGTGGTAAAAAAAAAAACCGATTCAAATCTTTATAAAAGCTTGATTCAAAACTTAAAAAACCCGTTTTTATTTTCTAGGCTGTTAAAAAAACTTGCGTGTTTTGCGCTTCTAGCTTAGGCATAGCTATTGCGAAATACTTTAGCAAAGTTTTGGATTTTTAAAACAATGTTATATGTAGGGCTGGCGAAAAACCAAACTGAACCGATAACCGAAAAAAACCGAAACCGAAAAACCGAAATTTTTTCGGGTCGGTTTCGGTTTTCAATAAAACCAAACCGAAAAATCAAAAATAAAACCAAAAAAACCGAAACCGGACCGAAAAACTAGTCCGGTTTGGTCCAAAAAATAAAAAGACCGAAACCGAAAAAAACCGAACCGAAAAATATGCTCGGTTTCGGTTTTACCAAAAACCGAACCAGACCGAACCCAACGCTAATTATACAGAGTATTATCTTATTCATTTTCTTTACGAAATATCGTCACGTGAATGATCAATAATTTCTCATGCAAGAGTGGGTCCTAAATGCCAGCATTTCTTCTTTTGTTCTCATTCCAAACTACAACTCTTTTTTTATTTTCTATATTTCTTCTCATTTTCATTTTTTACCTTTGCATCCCGTTTCTTATCTTCCTTTTAGCATTCTCAAGAAATGGCAAAACACACATTTCTCTTCTTACTTATTTCCTTATTAATTATCCTAATCGTTCACTTAAGTGTTGCTAATTGTGTACTTACCAATGAGGAAAAGACAGTTCTTCTATTGAAGAAACCGATTAGTCACAACCCAAAGTTATCCTCCCATAAATCAAGTAAGTTGTTCGAAAATGAAGGTAAAAGAAAAAACTCGCATATTTCGTCTGTTTTTTTTTCGACTTTTAGGCTTGTTTCTTGTTTATTTATAAACTTGTACCCTTCCGTTGGTGTGCTCAAAATCCGAGCTTTGCGACTTGAAAAGTTAAAGTTGAAAATTGAATGGCTAAATATTTTTCTCGGTCTGAAAACTGAAATAACAAATTTTGTTGCTTGATAGTTACTCCTAGATAGTCCTATTTCGTTGTCCATAATTCATGGACTTCAAATTATTAGATACAGTACTAATATTGTTTAAGAATTTGCCTTGGGATGTGTTATATTTACATGAATATCTTTTGTTTTATGAGAACTACTAAATTTCTCAAGTATCTTAAAAGAGCCTCAATTTGTCAATGGTAGTGCTTTTCCCTTTAACCGTTGCTCTCTCCGTACCCAATCATTGAGCTTATACGAAACTACATGGAATTCTGTACTTGACAAACTCTAAAATTGAAAATCATAAAACTTTTTGAAACCGACTTCCGTGTACGAGTACCAAAGAATCTATCTTCTACATGGATTTTCGTAAACGAGTTTCTTATGTCAATGAGGTTTTTTCTCGAGAGCGTTTTTTTTTTAAAACTAAATTAGACTTATCGAACGCTAGTGCGCAAACCAAAATAAGAAACTCTTTTGTTAAATTCAGGGATACAGAATGGGGCAGTTATACTGGAAATGAGGCACAGTGACTACTCTTCGGAACACAAAACTAAATTGAACTATAGAATCAAAAAACGTCTAATTTCCGACAATATTCGAGTGGATTCGCTACAAGCGGTAATAAAAAGCAGAACTGCATCCCAAAATAAAGCCTTCTCAGAGAGCAAAATACCAATATCCTCAGGAATAAAGCTCCAAACACTAAACTACATTGTCACAATTCAATTAGGTGGCCAAAACATGACAGTTATTGTGGACACAGGCAGTGACCTAACTTGGGTCCAATGCCAGCCTTGCAAGTTATGTTACAACCAACAAAGCCCTCTTTTTAACCCGTCTATATCGTCCTCGTATAAATACGTATCGTGTAAGTCTCCAACTTGTCAGTCACTAGAATCGGCTACAGGAAACTCGGGTGTTTGCGGGAATAATAATCCTCAAACGTGTAACTATTTCGTTAGCTACGGTGACGGGTCATTCACTCGTGGCTACTTGGCTTTGGAAAATTTAAAATTTGGGACTACAAACTTTGATGGTTTTGTGTTTGGTTGCGGTAGAAATAACAAGGGCTTGTTTGGCGGAACTTCTGGGCTTATGGGCCTTGGTAGGAGTGAGCTATCGTTAATTTCCCAAACTAATTCTGTATTCGATGGAATTTTCTCGTATTGCTTACCTTCAAGCGACGGTGATGACCCAGGGTCATTGACTTTAGGAAATGATTTTTCAGGTTATAAAAATTCGTCCTCTATTTCCTACACTAGTTTAGTACAAAACCCGGAATTATCGAGTTTTTATCTTCTTAATCTTACTGGGGTTAGCATTGGTGGGGAAAATTTACAATCTTCGGGTTTTAATAACGGTAGGATACTAATCGACTCGGGTACAGTTATCACGAGGCTACAACCGTCAATTTACAATGCTTTAAAAACCGAGTTTACTAAACAGTTTTCAGGGTTTCCTTCAGCAGAAGGATTTTCAATATTAGATACATGTTACAACCTTACGGGTTACGACGAAGTAAACGTTCCGACTATAAAATTGAATTTCGATGGTGGTGCCGAGTTAATTGTGGATGTGACGGGAGTTTTTTATTTTGTAAAACCAGATGCTTCTCAGGTCTGTTTAGCTATTGCGAGTTTGTCGTACGAGGATGAGATTGCGATTATTGGGAATTATCAGCAGAGGAATACTAGGGTTGTGTATGATACTAAAGGGTCTAAGTTGGGATTTGCCAGAGAGACTTGTGGTTTCTTGTGAAGATTATAATTTATAAGGTAAAATTATTAGTGTATCGTGTATAATGAAGTGTGAATATGATTGTGTATTTGTGTACCATGAAGCCAATTTGAATATTTGGCAACATTTCATTTTAGTTTTTAGTATGTGTAATGTTTGTATTTAAGAACCAGGTAATGATTATGTAGGCTATGTAAGGGAGATATAGGCTATATACTGTATCAGTGTAACTTGTGTTTGATTTGGAGAATGTTATCGCTTTCTACGAAATGGTCGAAAGCAAGTTTAGTACTAGCTTTTTTGTGAATGATCTTTCATGTTTTTACTTGGGTGAATTAGATGAAATATTTGGTATTCAATATTCGACAGTTTCATAGAAATGTGATGAATTTGAACTTTCATGATCTTTCAAAATTTTGATTAAATCACCAATAGTCCCAAAAGGACGAATTTGATTTCTCATATTTTATGAAATATGATAATTTTGGCCGATTGGTAATATTTTACCAAAAGGAGTAATTGGTACCAAAGTTACCAGTTATTTCGCTTGTTAAACTATGGGTATCATTTTTTTACTCTCCAAGTTGTGGTGAAAATGGTGGGCAACACAGAACTTTCAGTAAAAGAGATGCAAGTTCTTCAATTTTCACAGGCATTCAAACATGAATGAAACAGATACTGCTTGGTGAGAAAGTTACTGCTTGTGAATTTTCCAAGATATAGAAATAACAAAATGTTACAAAAATTGATGGTCAATAGTAACATTTGAGTACAATAAGTTTTTGTCCCTCAATTTCTCTTTGACAAAAAGTATCTCCTCATCCCAAGTTGTTACTTCAAGTAACTATAGACCATCACTAAGCTACAACTGTTATTCGATCACAAAGCACAACAAAGTTTTGAATCAATAGACGCCAAGCTTATGCAAAATGCTTGAAAACCCGTCAATGGATATCTGCGTGTCACATAAATCACATGAGAAGATGTGTTAATAAATTCATTTGTTAGAGATACTTAACCCTTTACTGGAGTTTTACTTGTAATTTTTGAGATTTTTTCTTCTTCAAAAAAAATGTAAAGGTATTCTCAGCTTTTACCTGTAGTCCATGATAAATTTCAATTTCCCCCCCCTGCCAAGCTGCAGAATCGTCTGTTTCCCGTTCTTCTGAAACACATTAACCCAATAAATTTTAAGTATTTATTAGCGCTTACATAAGACTAATGGTTGAGCATATATAGCTGTAACTATTGGTTAAAGATCGAGAGCAAGAATCAACAGCATTGGTTTATTCTTTATAGTAATCTTCATTTCCCTTAAAAAAAATTCCCATTATTTCATTAGACTTCTCCTATCAAGATTATGCAATGTAAACTAAGCAGATATTACCTCCATAACAAGCTGGAAGTTCTTCACCGAGCTTTGGATATCAAGCCCTACTTGTCCCCTATCTCTATAGTCTAACTCGTACTTCTTCGAAGTCTATATGAACCACAATAAGTAAAGACAAATGATAAACTGTATGACAAAACATATAGATCAAATCTAGGCCTTTTCTGGCTACAACTTTTAAGCTCAAATGCTCAGTTCTTGTTTTAATTTTCGTGTAAATCCGGACTGCATTTGGTTAGCTAAGTTTTCTGGTCTTGGCTGAGCAGTCCAAAATTAGGGTGAATAACTCAGCTTTTATCTCAACTTCGTAAAATCCAGCTTATTCGCTTAAAAGCTGCAACCAAATAATTATTAGCTAGGTAAGAAGAAGCACAATCACTCGCCTCTACGGAACTTGCCTTATTGTAATTTGGACTTTTCGAGAACAAATTATGGACCTTATCCATTTTCTCCTCCCAATCCTTCGGTAACCCGGCAACATGTTGTATCTACAAATTAGACACAAAATGCTGTAAAATGTACCGTTATACTGACACTATGAAAACTAAAATAAGTGGTTTGATTCTTGAAGATGACTCTTTTAAGCTCACCTGAGTTGTATTTCTTAACTGCATAGATTGGTGTTTTGGTACCCAAACCCTCATGCTTCTGTAGCTTCCGGTCCATGTAGCTATAGTTGGCATAAATCTACATAAATAGAAATAATCATATTGGAGAATTATTCAGAGGGATCAACAGAAACAGAGAGAGGGAGGGAGGGAGGGCGAGCTTACGACACAACAGCAAGCGGTTGTTTGGAGAATTTAGGAAAACAAGTGACACTGCTCCCCTGCAAGGACTTGAATATACTTTTTGTCAGAATTTTATATTATCGCAAATAAGCTGCTTTTTTTAACTTGATAAAAAGCTAGGTCCATCCAGCTTAAAGCTCTAGTTTTTCCAGATCAGAAAATCTCATGTATTAAGCCGATCAACCAGATGATGTCCAGTCTTTTTAAGCAAAAAGAATGGCGAGCTTAAAGATTCAATTTAACTTATTGAAGAAGTACTTAGTTTGAGGACTATACCTGATCTAAGATGTGATATTTTGAGCCCATAATGTTAGATGTGATGATCCCTATAAAACTATCATCTGTACTGCTATGTATTCCTTTCATTTTCTGTGCTATCACAAACTCGGATCTTCCGTTATGTCTTCTGTGATGGGCCATAGCCAGTTTCCGATTCGGTCGCCCTTGACCTTCCTAATATTTCCGTTTAATACAAAAAAGGTTATCATTGCTTGGCATAATTAGCCCACAAATCTCTTGCTTCGACCTAGTTTAAGGTTGGTTTTGTACATGACTATTTGAGAGCATTTTAATTAATACTAATAGTATCAACAAGTTATCTGCAATCCCAATTCCTAGTTGTTGCTGAAGTCCAGGAGGATTGTTTGACAGCAATATAAAGGAAATAATGGGAGAATTTTTTTGAACTCAGTATGGGTAAAAAAATAATCATTACGCTCAGATGCAATCAAATTTAAAATTTAAAAACAGTTCAAAAGATGCAATCAAACAAGACCTTACTACCTTAGTATAAAAGATACTATAATAAGTGGTTTTTACAACAATGGCTTGGAAACCTCTAACTATTTTTTGTTAGACAAATCCATCTCTTAAACTTATTGGCGCGACATAAATTTGATTCTCAAGCAAGATATACGAAACAAATACGAATTAGAGTAGCAATCTACAACAGAATGCAAATAAACAAACCAAAAACAACAGCATTTCTACAAACATAAGCAACAAAGGAGTCACTTAAACAGTGGAAAAAAAGACTTGCATTGGTGTAAAAACAACAATGCTTGGAAACCTCTAGCTATTTTTTAGTCAAATCCATCACTTAAACTTATTGGCGTAACAAAAAATTGATTCTCGAGCAAGTTATACGAATCAAATACGAATCAGAATAGCAAGCTACAACAGAATGCAAATAAATAAACCAAAAACAACTGCATTGCTACAAACATAAGCAATAAAGGAGTGAAACTAAACAGTGAAAAAGGCCTTACATTGGTGTACAATGAGTAGAGGGTACCCCCACTAAGTCCCTCTGGTGATTTCTCTTTGACTATAACACAAGTACAACTCCCAATATCCACTGGCAATGGTCTACATAACAAGGACCTAACAATGACAGGCACCAAATTTAACTCATTTGTAACAAATATTCTTATTTACACCAGTAAAACTCATAAAGGATTAAATCGAAAAAATGATCAATAATTTACTTCTTTTCAAGTAATTAAATTAACAAGGACCTAACAATGACAAGTACCAAATTCAACTCCTTTTTAACAATTATTCTTATATAGACCACTAACTCAAACGGTACTAAACCAAAAAATGATCAATAATTTGCTTGTTATCAAGTTATAAGATTAACAAGAACCTTGCAATGACAAGTACTAAATTCAACTCATTTTTAACAAAAAATCTTATATACACCAATATAACTCAAAAAGGACTACACCAAAAAATGATAAACGATTTGCTTGTTTGCAACCTTTTAAATTCATTTTTTTTTTCCTATTTTGCTTATTAGGTGTACTTCATTATTTGAATAACTAGCTTGTAACTGTTTTTTTCTTCTTTTTTTTCACTTATTAGGTGTACTTGGTCTAGCTATCTTGTAAACTGTTTTTTTTCCTTTTTTACTTATTAGGTGTATTTGGTTAGCTAGCATGTAGACTATTTTTTTTTTCTTTTACATTCCTGGTCCAAACAGCTTAATGAATCTAAGCTTTTCCTAAACAAAACTTAAGCTTTTTGCAACTTTTTTCTTAACTTATGCAGCCAAACAAGTCCAAGAAAAAATATATACCTATTGGGCAATGTAGACCAAGATGAAGCAGGAGCAGCCTCAGAATCCGAATAATCCCAAACATTAGTTGAATGGTTCTTCTCCGAATCAACCGGTTCCCAAGTTTTCACCTCAACCCCGAGACTAAAATCGGGCTCATTCATCTGCATACATAGCTGTAAAGACGATGGCTTTAGAGCCCTGTCCCTTACATAAACCTTTCCTGAACCAACATTTTCTTTTCCAGAATTTACCAAGTTTTTAACCAAGTTTTCGCCATTTTCTTTTCCAGAAGTTACCAAGTTTTTAACGAAGTTTTCGCCATCTTCTGGAGCTAAATTATCTTTGGAAAATCGGGTCACGCCTTCGCTAGAGCTACGGTTGTGGTTGAGTTCAGTTAACGGGTTCGTATAGAGTGAGTTGTATGAACATTGGCGAGAAATGAAGGGTTTCTTTTGAGAAGACATTGAATATAGTGACTAGTGAGAGGTTTAATAAAATAGCTTTTTTGGTGGTTTTATTGATGGGATAAAATAAAAGGGGGAATTTTGAATTTGAAATTTTGCAAAATAGGGAAATGTGTTGGGTGGTTTCCAACGGTAACTATGGATTATTTAGTTGTGTATTAGAAGTAGTTGATAAGGGGGCTTTTTTTATTGGGTAAAAAACATGAATGTCTTTTATACTGTCTCAACCAAAACTGCAATATAATGGGCAGCGGAATACCTGACTCTGAGTCAGGGTTATTCTGCTTGCCATACCCATGAGATCTGTTATTAAATTTAAACTGTAGCAGATCCAATGAGTGTGGAAAGCAGAGTAACCCTGACTCAGAGTCAGGTACCCTGCTTCCAATATAATGTCTTTTATAGTGAGGGCAAAAAAATACGGAAAATCGGACCGAACGGAAACCTAACCGATCGGTTTGGTTTTAAATTTACAATGTAGTAAACCGAATCGGAACCGGAAACATAATTCGGTTCGGTTTCGGTTCTCTGAAAATAAACCAAAAATCGAACCAAAATCAGAAGTTTAAACCGAATCGGATTTAAAACCGAAACCGAATCGGATTTAAAACCGAAACCGAAATGTAAAACCGATTTTATATGAGTATGTATACACCAGATAATTACTCTAGTTATATTGTATAATATTTACTATATTGTATACACTATACAAATTCGAATGTTACTACTTATGTAAATGTGATTTTTTAAAATGTTATAAAGTTTTTACCTTGTTTAACTTGACAAGAAAATAAAAGTAGCAAGTATAAACCGAAACCATTGAATCGAATTAGAGCTTTGAACCGAAACACAGGTCTGAACCGAACCAGAACTTTGAACCAAACCGGACCGGAATCAAACCGAACCAAAAATGAACCGACTAAAATTTTGGTTTTAATTTCGGTTTACCCAAAAACGAACCGAACTGTGCCCATCCCTAGTCTCAACCAAAACTGAACTAATATTCTTATATGAGCATTTTTCATATTTTTAAACAAAGTTGCCCGAAGGAGAAACGAACGTGAGAGACGGAACGGGAAACGAAACAAAAATGTGAAATGTTAAAAACAAAAACAAAAACTAAACGTGAAATATTAGGAAGAGTGCTAAATGAGAAGCGAAAAGCGGGGAACGTGATTGAGAAACGAGTTTTCTTCAACTACACTCACAACCAAAGTTGCTAGCTAAAATAATCCTACATTAGTGCTTCTAAAGTTTTTTTTCTCCTATAGATTTTGTACTTATATTCTAGATTTCGAATACGTTTGATTTCTTATGTAAAATTTCTCATTTTCTCATATGATGTTTTCATTACTCAAACTTACTTGTTTTATTTTATTTTTTTGGAAAGTAACTTACTTTGTTGCGAGTAAGGAGAAATTGGGTATTTGGACCTTGGGTCACTTGTTCAAAACTTGAGGACTGTTACGGTTACTGTTTCAATTGAATTGAGGGATCAAATAATATTTTAGTAAATTTATGGGGATAAGTTTATAAATAAGCCTTATTTTTGTATATTTTTTCGAGATTGACTATTGAGGTACAAAGTCATTTTTCAAAATAAAATACTAGTAAAAAATTAGGTACAAAAGAACTTGGAATTTTGAATAGTGGGACATCCATTATTAAAGTCAGCAGAGAATCGTGAATATTGCCAAATGCACTTTATCCTAGTGTAGTGTAGTTGGTGGGTGACAGCACCCTTATTAAATTTACTGTAATGCTACCATGCAGTAACTTTATGGAAAAGGTATATTTAGTACTTACGGTACTGTTAACGATTTGGATACCTATCTTTTAAATTTTTCAATTTAAATATCACACTATAATAACTTTTCAATTTAGGTATCACCGTCTAAATAAATCACGGAATCATGTCACGTGACATTTGACAAACATTAATTTGAGAGGTCAATTTGATAATTTTGCACAAAAATATGTCATCTTATAAAAACGTTTTTCCCAATTTCACGCATAACAAAAATTTGGATTATATGCTAATTTTTTTTATATGTGAAATTGGGGGAAAAGTTTTTCTATGATGACATGTTTTTGTGCAAAATTGTCAAATTAGCATCTCAAATTAATGTTTGTCAAATGTCACGTGACATGATTCCGTGATTTATTTAGACGGTGGTACCTAAATTGAAAAGTTATTATAATGTGGTATCTAAATTGAAAATTTTGAAAGATGGGTATACAAATCGTTAAAAGCAGACAGTTTGGTGTATTTAACTTATAAAACACCGTAACTTTATATCGGACGATTCTTTACTAAAAAACTGAAGCCTTGTAATGGACTCTTCCAACCCACTTTATAGTCACACACTTAGTGGGTCATACATGCTTACATAATAAAATATACTAACTGTGTGGCTATAAAGTGGATTGAAGGAGTCCTCCGAGGACCAAATAATTTCTCATAAATTACTCCATGTAGTGTTTAATTTACTATTTAATTGTTTATTATGAAACTATTGTATAATTTTGATCGGTTTATAACTTTTATTAAAATTGTCGAAATATTTTTTTTTTAAATCTAATCATAAAATTTAACATTTGAACTATATGATTATTTTTTAAAAATTATCATTCCGATAATTTTGATACAAATTCTTGACCGGTCAAAATTGCACGTATTTTCGTAATAGACAATTAAATAAAAACGGAGGGAGTACCGTATTGATATATGTGCTATGATTATAGATTATCCCCATAAAAAAGTTACTACAAAAAGTCACTTTAATACTTCTAAATATTGGTGTATGTTTAATATTCAAACGAATTCATGATCCAGATCCCTAAAACTACTCCAACTTGATAATAGAGGATACCACTTTTGCTGAATTAAATTTTCAATGAACTTTGAGTTGAACTACCAAAATTTAAAAAAACAATTTTTAAACCCATCCCCTAAAAGAGAACATTAGAAAGAATAAATGGCAAAAACCATAAAGCCGGATTCTATGAATGAACAAGAAGCAAAGTCACAAGGTAAAGTTAAAACAATGCATAGAATCTAGCAAACTAATATAAGTACTTTTATTTCACAACTGCTGATTTATAAGTTTCAAAAGTAAGGTTTACATCATCACCGGAATCCGGTAACTTATCTTTCAAGTTAATTAAGTCATTTCCCTTTGGGAAATCAACTCAGAATTTCAATTTACGATTTCCCATGTTTCTTTGGGCGACCTTCAAACTACTACACTGTGTTTTCTCGGTCCCTGTTAACCCAGAACATGACTCGCTCATTCCAAAAGTAACAGCGAAATAGAGATATATACTGCATAAAATTGTCAAAAGGACTAGCGCTGTGAGGAGAAACCGATGGCGTTGAATCAGCACCGAAAAACTATCAATTTCGTCACTTTTTGAGTATGGCTTTTCATCCACTGTTGAAGAGAATGCGTTTTGTGCATTCTGTGTCCTCCTATGCGGGGAGGATACTAAGCCTTCGAGAGTCATAGATTGATGCAACTTCAGCTACTCGAGAATTACTGCACCTCTTTCACCTAAATTATAAATAAATAAAATGATTAAATAAAAAAAGTTGGCTTTACTTAGTTTAGCATCTGAAATAGCTAACTAATGGAGTCACTGGCAGGAGTTGAAGGAGAATTCAAGTTCAATAATACTAAAACAAGCAGTAAGCGGTAAATGGCCAATATGAAATTTTCCTAAGACAAATACAGACTTTTTTGTTAGACAGGTAATCATTTTTACCAAAACGTTAATGCAAACACTTACCAGGCTGCTTCTTTGAACAGTAAGTAAAAAAACAAACAGAACTTAGATCTTCCTCAAATATCTGTATATAGTTCTATTTCTATGAAGAGCCTATTGTTGAATCGAAATTTAGAATGAATTAGGCAGAATGATTGAAGTGCCTATTTGATTGAAAGAGTTTTCTTAATATAATGCACTAATTCCACTTCAATCCGACGAACTTTGAAAATGAAACAATTTAGCCTACTTGGCTATTCAGCAAGTAAGTTTACTTGAGTGTGCAGTTGATGAACATGTGAAAACACGAAGGGGCTATACCTCCCATTTTTGACACAAAAAAAAAGACGAAATTTGATTTCTTTACCATGTATTTATTAAAAGCTTCCTATTTTAGCATTTTAAGGCCAACATACTAATAAAAGATTCAACACATCAATTCGGGAGCTCCCCTGATCTAATCCTAGTTCTGCCAATTTGCGCGCGTGTGTGTGTGTGTGTGTGAGAGAGAGAGAGAGAGAGAGTTTACAAGTAGATGGAAACAACAAACTAAGTCATTCCAATTATGTAAGGCATTGTTGATTGCCCCACTATCGTCACACTTGTAATGAGTACCAGATTATAATTATCGATCACCTTTACAACCATCAGCTCAGCTACTACTACTTATTCCCTAGAGGGTGGAGGAGTTACATCGAGAAGATCATGAAAACGCATTCATTTCAAACCCCATGGTAAAGAAGTTAGACGTGGACTATAATGTGTTCAACTCACAGTTAAACTTTTAATTTTTCCAAAAATGATGGAATGATCAGGTCACGGAATAGCAGCCAGAAGTGTTCACTTTGGCTAGAAACTAAACTATCAAGTTTGATGACCTTATAAGTTTAAAGTCTAAACAATCTACAAGGAAAGATGTAACGCATAGTAAAGTGAAATCACATGTTCCTTATGTCGGAAGAACAGGCTATCTGCTTATTATCAGACGGACCACAATTTGGAATAAATGCAGCTTACCCTAAAGCATAGTATAAATAAATAGATACGTGCAATGTAAAGACAAATTCTTCCAGTGTGTCCTCACTTTTTTGTTCAGTAACCAAAAATTTGACGAATTAAGACGAAGCCCAATATCTAAAGGTACATAACTAAAAAAAACAAGCATCATACTAGTAGATATTGTGCAAAAAGGAAAACTGCTCGATATTGAGTATGTGTATCTCAATTTACTAATATAGGCTGCTTATGAAGTGTAAATTATGATCTCTAAAGTAAGCAGATTATAAGTGATAACTATTACTTACATGGCTAAATGAGATTCTCATGTTTTACACTGGGTAACGGGTATACTTTTAAACTGAAACCCCAACTATAAGCTCTTTTTACCATGTAAACTTGAATAATATGCTAACTAGACGGCAAAAGTTACATATACCGAGGCATACCCGAAATACATTCAAGTTCAAAACACACACAAAAATTCCCAATGAGCTACATCACAAAGCCTAACATCAATATATCATTACTAATATACTGAACTAAGATTTTTGAAAATGATCATTAACAGGAATAAATCGATATATTTTTACTTTCTTAATTGTGAATAACTTTTTCTTTTGTTTAAGTAAACAAACATACTAAACAACTATTCTTCCACTACATTTTTTCTCAATTCAATTCAAGACAGACAACAAAGATTTTCTACATAATCATAAAAAAAATTGAACTTCCCAGATAAGCTTTACAAATCATATAAATCTTATCCAAATTGAAATATCCTAATTTCTAATATAAATGCAAGCAAGAATTTAAGCGCACGTTAGGCAACTCAAAAATCAGCTTTAAAAAGTTGTTTAAAAGATCCAGAAATATTCAGATTTTTAATTTAGATTCTTTTAGATTTTCTGCGCTAAGAATCTGATTTTAAAAGCTAATTAATCCAAACACCCACTGATTTTTTAAGAAAAAAATCTAAAAAATCATCCCAGAAAATCTATTGCCAAACGTAGACTAAGAGCCCGTTTGGGATCAGATTTTTCTGGTCAAAATTTGCTTTTAAAAAAGCAATAAGAAGAAGATTGCTTAAAAAAACTAGAATGTAACTATTTTTACTTTTAAGTGACTTATAACTTATTTTTATTGATACGTTATTGGTCACCTATTTTAGCTTATAAGTGGTATCTACAATCACATTCTATTTGAAAGTTTTTAATTTTGAAAAAATTAATGTGAAAATGCTAAAAAAATCCTAAACTCCCCAACTTCTCTGCTTTTGAGTTTTTGTAGCTTTTTTTTACCCAAAAGCTAAAAAAACTGACACACCAGACACCCATGATTGTTTTTTAATCCAAAGCAAAGAAATAAAGCTGTTGCCAATCATGCACTAAAGCACAACTACTAAACATAGTTTAAGAGACTAATCAAGGATCTAATAAATTAAAAGCGCAAAGATAAATTCGGCAAAAGGGACAGGAGCTTACAAAAGATGAAATTGTAGATAGATATATAGATTTTTTTAGCTTATTTGCGCTAAAAATCTGCTTTTTATAGACTAAATAGCTTGAGTGGCATTGATTTTTAAACCAAAAATCTAAAAAAAAAACAGAAAATCTATTGCCAAACTAGACTAAACACAACTACTATACAATATACATAGTTTTGAGTGTAACTTTTTTACTTATAAGTGACTTATTAATTACGTTTATTGATAAGTCATTGGTCACCTATCTCAACTTATAAGTGAGTTGTAGATATACATTTCATTCTATTAGAAAGTTGATATTTCTGGAAAATTTAAAGTGAAAAAACTATAAAAAATAAAAATAAAATCCCAGCTTTTCTGCTTTTGAGTTATTTTTTAGTTTTTTTACCCAAAAGATAGCCTTTTAAAAGCTAAATAAGATGGCATACCAAACACCCATACATTTGTGTAATAAAAAGCCAAAAAAAACTGCCCATAAAATCTATTGCCAAACTAGACTAAAGCACAACAACTATACAATATACATAGTTTTAGAGACTAAACAAGGATGTAGAAAATTATACCAAGTACAAAGATATATAAATTTGGCAATAAAGATAGGAACTTACAAAAAATAGATGAAATTGTAGATAGAAATCATAGATTTTTTTTAGCTTTTTTGGCGCTAAAAACCTGCTTTTTATAAGCTACTGGCAATGATTATTAAACCAAAAATCTAAAAAAAAAACTGCCCATAAAATCTATTGCCAAACTAGACTAAAGCACAACAACTATACAATATACATAGTTTTAGAGACTAAACATAGATTTTTTTAAAGCTTTTTTGTGTTAAATAGTCTGAGTGGCATTGATTTTTAGTATAAAAATCCAAAAAAAAAACAGTCCAAAAAAGCTATTCTCAAACGTAGACTACTAATCTAAAGCAAAACAACTATACAATATAAATAGTATTAGAGACTAAACAAGGATGTAGAAAATTACAAGTGCAAAGATATAACACTATAAATTTGGCAATAAAGATAGGAACTTACAATAAAAAAATGAAATTGTAGAGAGATATTATTAAGACAGCTAACTGACCTTAACAGCCGCGTCACTCACGGGTTATTTCATTTATATTATTATTATTATTATTATATATATATATTACATACGCGTTTTTGAATCCTGGTACGGCTATATCCTGCTTACACTTTCTCCTTCCGCTTATAATTTATATTAAAATTATCGAAATAAGTTTATTTTAAATCTAATTATAAAATTTAATATTAGTAAAAAATGGATACCCACATGTGATGTATAATGACTCTAATTTCGTCGATTCAAGCTATTAGTACCTTAATTGGATGAAAATTTGTAGACTAGCAACGGTGTATGTACCACAGTTGTTTTAAGTCGTAGTACAGTAGCTAAATTGTTAACTACCGGTAGTGGAGTATACTAAACGTATTTTTTTTCTTCATATAATCACATGCTATATTACATGTATTGTGATTTTTTTTGCACATAGTTTTTTAATAGCTGGGAGTTTATGTGGTGTTCTATCGCTTTTGTGGAAACTAGACGGATGCTAGTCTCCTGATAAATTAGGTAGAATTAGACAATATTCATTACGAGTCGACCTGTTTTCGTTTAGAATATGTCTTGCGCCTTTGAAAATATTAAGCCTGCTCAAATGAGCATATTTGAATATCTACTGTTTCGTAAAGTGTAAACAACCACATGTATTATGAAATCTTTTGCACTTTAATAGCTAGGAGTTTATGTAGTGTTATCTCGCTTTCTAAAAAGTTAGACGGAGGCTAATTTCCTAATAGATTAGACGGGATTACGCGATTATGCAAAATTAACAACATTAAGCGATTATGTAAAATTAGAACATTGAACATCGAGTTTGTTTAAATGAGCATATTTGAATTTATATTTTTTACACTTGATATTTATGTTGAACTGAACATGTGAAATTTCACTTGTGTATAATTTGACCGGCTTGGTTAAGTAAAAAACTTAATTGCCCAATCTTTAATTTAGGCGATCCCGACGATGGGTGCGACTACCGTCGTCATGGCTATGGTGATCATTAGGAGTGAGTAATCGATAGTGGTGTGATTAATTTTAGATGTGTTTAAGGATTAATACAGGTATGCACATTTTACATATGATACTTACAAAGTTGTATAACTTCCATGCACACTAGTTTGGAGGGACTAATGTTTCTACTAATGAAGTCTCCTTAATTATACTCTTGTATAAAGGTGGACATGGTTAGTTTCGATTTTATGTGAAACCAAAACCAAAACTGAAGTTTTAATTGATTCGGTTTTCAAGCTTTTTGAACTTATATAGATTGGTTCATGGCTTGTGTTTGGGTAGTTGGCCGGATGCCATTTTGGATAAATGTATTGAAAGAAGCCAATTTTTTTTTATTGAATTAATATCCTAGTTATAATCTCATTTTAATTTTCAACTACCATCATTACATATCACAAATACAACATGATCCAACAAGATAACATGACTCAGGGTCAATTGTAGGTGACACACGACATTCCGCGATAAGGAATAGGCCACAAGCCCCTTCTTGAAATTGGCGCCAATTGTCCAATGGATTAGGCGCCGCGTTCCACATACGTGTGGCGGAAGTTTAAGTTCGCCACACTCACCCTAATCAACTCCGACATCGCCGATTGATTTTTTCATAAAACCTTTATTCATCACTATTTTTCAATTTTTAAACATAAAAAAAGGAAACACAAATATTTCCTCGCTTACTAGTTCACTCTCGTGCTCAATTGCTTACCACAAGTAGGCCCGGACGAAAACCCAAAAAAATCAGATCGAACTGAAAAAGACCAAAACCGAAAAATCAACAAATCAAAATTTTTTTGGGTCGGTTGGGTTTACAATAAAACCGGATCGAAAAAGATCGAAAAACCGAAAAAACCGGAAGAAAAACCGAAAAAAGCGGAAAGACCGAAACCGGACCGAAACAAACCGGTTCGGTTCGGTTCAAAAAATAAAAAGACCGAAAAACGAAAAAAATCGAACCGAAAAAAATGCTTGGTTTCGGTTTTGGCAAAAACCGAACCGAACCGAACCCGGCCCTGACCACAAGAGTAAAAACCTCCAAAAAAAAAAAAACTTCAAACATTTGTGACCAAAACGATAGATATAGAAACAAAGGGGATTTAATATAACAAAATGAAAACTTAAGAATTGTTATTATTAACTCACCGAATTTAATCAAAAACTATCTCTCTCTACAATCGATCCGTATTCGCTCTTTTCAGGTATATTATATATATACATATATATATATATATATATATATAAATTTAAATACTTATATGTATGTGAACACATATCGTAATTATTATTTATCGCGAGTTAGCTTTATAAATCATTATAAGTTTAAAAAGGTTAGTTTTAGTTGCGTTGTTTATCAATTTGATTGTAGGATAATTGAATTCTGAGGTATGATAGACTAATTAATCTGATTAAATTACAAAATTTGTTTATTTGATTGTAGCGTAACTGGATTTTGAGGTATGTTAGACTAGTTAGTTTTATTAAATTAGGAATTTATCGATTTGAATTATTTGTTCGTAGCAATTGAGTTCTGAGGAATGATTGACTAAATAATCTGATTAAATTACGAAATTTACCGATTTGAATATTAGATTGTAGCATAATTGAGTTATGAGGTATGATAGACTAATTTGTTTGATTAAATTACGAAATTTTTCGATTTGAATATTTCATTGTAGCATAATTAAATTCTGAGGTATGTTAAACTAATTAGTTTGATTAGATTACGATATTTGTCAATTTGAATGTAGCGTGACTGAAGTTAGAGGTATGATAGACTAAATAATCTGATTAAATTACAAAATTTCTCAATTTGATTGTAGGGTAACTGAATTTTAAGGGATGGTAGACTAATTAGTTTGATTAAATTACGAAATTTGTCAATTTGATTGTAGGATAACTGAATTTTAAGGGATGGTAGACTGATTAGTTTGATTAAATTACGAAAATATCAATTTGATTGTAGGGTAACTGAATTTTGAGGTATGGTAGACTAATTAGTTTGATTAAATTACGATATTGAACAATTTGAATATCTGATTGTATTATAATTAAGTTCTGAGGTATGATAGTCTAAACAAATTACGAAATTTAACGATTTGAATATTTGATTGTAGTATAATTAAATTTTGAGGTATCATAAACTAACTAATTCGATTAAAATGCGAATTTTATCAATTTAGTTGTAGCATAATTGAATTCTGGGGTATGATAGACTAATTAGTTTGATTACATTAGGAAATTTATCGATTTGAATATTTCATTGTAGCATAATTGAGTTATTAGGTATGATAGACTAATTAATCTGAGTAAATTTTGAAATTTGTTTATATGATTGCAGCGTAAGTGATTTTTATGGTATGCTAGACTAATTAGTTTGATTAAATTATGAAAGTTATCGATTTGAGTATTTGATTGTTGCACGATTGAATTTCGAGGGATGTTAGACTAATTGGATCGATTAGTTATCTGATTTAACTATTTGATTGTAGCAGGCATGGATTTTGTAATTGAATTTTGTGGAATGATTACATGATTTTTTGATTTGATTCTAGCAGTGTGGTTTTTATATTTGAATTTTGAGGAAGATTTTTTAGTGATTTTCTAATTTGATTCTCGTAAGTGTATATAAATTTTGAGGGATGATAGACTAATAACTCGACTCGTGTACGTGATATTTCGATTTGACTGTAGGAATGCGGGTTTTAGCTGAGTTTCGACTCTTTCGAGGGAAGATAGACTAAGAAATTCAAGTATTTTACGTGATTTACCAATTTTGATTGTTGCAGGTGTGGTTTTTATAATTGATTTTTGAGGGAAGATAGACCCTGATTTATTAATTTGATTGTAGCAGGGGTGGTTTTATCAATTCAATTTTAGGAAAGATAGATGATTTTCATTATATTAAAAACTAGTATTTGATTAGTTTACGTGATTTATCAATTCGATTGTTGTAGGTGTGGTTTTCTTAATTAGCTTTGGAGCGAAAATAGGCTAATATATTCCATTAACTTACGTGGTTTATGAATTTGATTGTAGCAGGTGTAATTTTTGTAATTGAACTTTGGGGTTAGAGAGAGAAGGAGGATGTGGGCTGCGACATGTCTGGCATCATGTTGCGCGTCGTGCGCTTGCGACGCGTGTAGGACGGTGGTGTCTGGGATTAGCCGCCGCTCGGCGAGGATAGCTTACTGTGGACTCTTCGCCCTCTCGCTTATCGTCTCATGGATTCTTAGGGAGGTTGCTGCTCCTCTCATGGAGAAGATCCCATGTATGACTCTTCTAAATTACTCGAATTTACAATGCAAATGATTTTCCGTATTAATTTCTATAATTAAGTAGTTATTATCTATTTGCAGTTTCAATTTAACTTTATGTCCTGGTATGCTAGTACACCACAGAGACAAAGCCAGGAATTGTAGATGGGAGTTTCCGAAATTTAGTGAGAAAAACATTCCTACTAAAATTAAATAATGGGGCTGCCAAATCACTATACCAACAGTATGGATGTCTGTGTACGTAAATATGAATGGATTTTTCTGAATCTTATCTTTATTTAAGTACAAAAAAATCCCTCTGCAGCTAAGAATTGGATTGTTTCATATCGGAGTAGGAGTTAGGAGTGGGCTTAAAGGGCCTACAACCCCGCATATTGAGAAAACCTTGATTTTTTACTACGGAGTATTTATTTTACCAAAGAAAATGCCGATTATAATTTTCTTACCATGTATAAAAAAAACAAATATTTACATAAAATTCATCCCCTCCCATGAATGAGCCCTGGTTCCGCCACTGATTCAGGTTTATATCCTGATTTTTAGTAGACAGACAATCCCAACGCACACTGCTAGGGTTAGTGTTTAGAAGACATGCAAACTAAAATATACCAGGGGACATAGCACTTGTGTCATTATCATTATTTTCATGGTATTATTGTCAAAACCTTCCGATTATGACACTTCCCCAAATAATTTTAGAAAATAGATCAATCGAATTTCAGCCCCTCTTTAGGCGAATCCTGGTTCTGCCCTCTATGTAAACACAAACAAGGTCTTCAGAAAGATCGGTCCTTAGGCGTCTGAAATCCTGTTGTGGACGCTCAAGTTAGATATTATTTTAGGTGAGAGAAGGTAATTAAACGTATAGAATAGCACTTTAAAATGGCTAGTATGAAAATGGGTTGGCTCCTTTTAGTGCCATGGTATAGCCAAGTGTTTCTTGATCTTAAGAAGATCTACTATTGCTACCTTGGGTCAATTGACTCAGTTTGCATTTGTAGGTACCCTTAGCTGTTATGTTCTTGTTGTCTTTGGTGTGAAATGGGTTTTTGTATTCATAATAAAGGTAGGAGTAATGGTTATTTCCCACTCTAAAGCTTTGTATGTTTATGCGGGTTTCAAATACATGTGCTTTTTGTCAATGTGTTTCTGTTTTCTACAAATGAAGTTCTGTAACCCTAATCAGGGGGTTCTTAAAATAATAAAACATTATGCTCATGAGTTCATGTGTTTGACAAAGGGGTAATGCTTCACGAGCTGGTTTTTTTATAACTCGAATAATAAACCTATGTTTTGGTTCTTGTGGGCTTGTGTGTCGTTTTAGACATGTAGGTCGTTTTAGACATTAAGGAGCTCAAATAGATGTGATGCTAGTTATCCTTGTTGAAACTTGAAATACTGTTTCTTTTTGTGCAGGGATCAATCATTTTCAGAACACACCAGATAGAGAGTGGTTTGAAACCGATGCGGTGTTGCGTGTTAGCTTGGGAAACTTCCTGTTTTTTACAATTCTCTCTCTTCTAATGGTTGGTGTGAAAAATACAAAGGATCCTCGTGATGGTATACACCATGGTGGGTGGATGATGAAAGTCATATGTTGGTTCCTTTTGGTAATCTTTATGTTCTTCCTCCCCAATGAGGCTGTCAGCTTCTACGGTAAGTTATCACATATTCTTTTTAGTAAGTTATTTATTAATAAAATTAAGGTTGTCTTCTCATACAAGAGTTCCCTCGAATTTTAACCTAACATGTCATGTTCTCTGCATTCATTGTAAATTTTATCCTTAGTCTTACATCTGTTACATGATTTCCCATTGATTTGTTAGTTTGTTCTGTTTTATTAGATCAACAGCTTCTATTTATTTTGGTGAAAAGTATAATTGGGTTGTATTAGGCTTACAATTTCGTTAATCATCGCAGAGACAATATCAAAGTTTGGCTCTGGATTGTTCCTTCTCGTTCAAGTTGTGCTTTTGTTGGATTTTGTGCATGGATGGAATGACAAATGGGTCAAATATGATGAGCAGTTCTGGTTAGTTGTAGCTTTCCTTTTCTTTGCAACTTCTCTTCTGCCTTTCAAAATATTGTATTTTATTCTAAAGAGCCTGTGATGTAGTTTCCAATTGACTTGGTTATCAAATTCTAGTCTCTTACCCATGAATTTGTTGCCATGATTTTTTATTGAAACTGCAGGTATGTTGCTCTGTTTGTGGTTTCAATTGTTTGTTACATAGCCACATTTGGGTTATCTGGACTGTTGTTCCATTTCTTTACACCATCTGGCCATGACTGTGGATTGAACACCTTCTTCATTGTTCTGACACTGATTGCGGTGGTCCTTTTCGGCATTGTCACATTACATCCAGCAGTAAGTCTCTGCTCTACATTTTGGACATTGTTCTGAGTCTTTTGGCACGAGTTTTTACCTACCTATACGCTAAAAAAACAGCGGGAGCTATAGCCTCGGGGTTGCCTTTCTTTTATACACTGCAAAAGCATTAGGATACAGTTTGTTATGCTAGTCATGCGGTGTTATTTAAGAATGGATGTGAACATTAGGGGGAGTAAAAATATCTTTTTTCTTCTTCTTCTTCACTCACGGGTATCTTAGAAAGATAAATGCAAAAATTGTTTTTCTAAAGTATTAACCCTGATAACCTTTTTTTCCTCAAATTTTGAATTTTAATGAAACGCGATACACATATTTCTTCGTTCCGCTTTCTCCAGGAAAAATATTGTACAATATTCTTTTGACACCCTAAATTTGGTTACTGAAATAACTTGTGGAGACTCAAATGAATAAATGATGGTCAAGATGTCATTATCTTGTTCCTGAATGGGTCACCGTATAAACAAGTATTAAATGTCACTCGATGCTGACTCATTACATGGATGAACCATCTTTCTTCAGGTTGAAACCATTTTTCCCCACTTTCTCGATATAATGATTAAGCTAACAATAGTGTGAAACTAACGATTTTTGTTTGTTTATTGCTGGTATAGTTAAACCCCTCACTAGTAATATTTTGTATTACTTCCAGACAAAGGAAGTTATTTGAGTTTTTTATTATGATACAGGTAAGTGGGAGCATTTTGCCAGCTTCAGTTATATCATTATATTGTATGTACCTGTGCTACTCTGGGCTCGCGAGTGAGCCTAGGGACTATGAGTGTAATGGACTTCACAAGCATTCTGATGCTGTTTCGGCTGGCACTCTCACATTAGGACTCGTTACTACCGTTCTCTCTGTTGTCTATTCTGCGGTTCGAGCTGGCTCTTCTACCACCCTTCTCTCACCACCAAGTTCACCTCGTGCTGGTAATGTCATAAACTTTTATTGATAGTTTTTGTTATGTTTTGGAAATTCATTTGCCTTGAACTGCATTCAACTCTCTTGTGATAAAGCTCTCATATGGGTGAGAGGTATATCGTATTTTCAGGGACCAGGAAACTGTGTTTGGTGAAAAAGTGAATTAAATTTAATTGGTTGAGGTAAAAGAAAACTTGTCAATGTAGGCGTAAGTACGAAGAAGGTAGAATTAGGCTCTGTTTTACGAATCACCCAGTCATCTGACTTCCTTGTCAATGGCGAGCTAGAACCACCGGGACCAGAACTTATAAAGCAATATGCTATTTCGAGTAACCAAGTTGATAGAGGTTTTTAGTTTAATAATTTAACAAATTCCCAATTGGATTTCATAAGATGAAATAGCATGCTCTATGATTTCATTATTTTATTGGACCATTGCTTTTTCAGTATAAACAAATATCTCCACGTGAACACTGAAGCCTTGTTTGGTTGAAGTTTTTAGGTTCAGTTTGCTTAAAATCTGTTTACAGTTTGTTGATCAACTTATAGGCCATGTTCCGTTGTTTTCAATAAAAATAGGCATATTTCGATAAATAAAAAAACTTATATGCGAGCTGTTGTGGTCTTTTTCCCTAAAAAAACTATAGCCTGACGCTCGATGAAGCCACAGCTGATATCTCTGAGCAATGCCTACTTCCCAGATTGGTTCACCTATTTACAATGAGGATCTTTGTATAATACTATAATTACACAATTTTTGACGCAAAAAGATATTGCGGGGACCACTGAAAAATATGTGGCAACAGCCAACATGCCATGACATCCTATCGGACTCAATATGTTGCTCAAAATGTGACTGCACTGAAGGATTATTCTTTTTCGCGACCTGAAAAAATCCAGCTCTTAACATTTCTAAATCAGTTTGTTTTTGTGGTTAACCCCTTTTTTGTGTATTGACATTTTTTTCCCCTGGTGAAGGTGCGAAACCACTACTCCCCTTGGACAGGGACGACGACCATGAGGAGACAGAGAAATCTAAGCCCGTATCGTACTCGTATTCCTTCTTCCATATCATCTTCTCCCTCGCTAGCATGTACTCTGCAATGCTACTTACAGGGTGGTCAACCTCTGTAGGAGAGAGTGGTAAGCTCGTTGATGTAGGGTGGCCTTCTGTGTGGGTCCGTATAGTCACCGGGTGGGCCACGTCTGCTCTCTTCATCTGGTCCCTTGTCGCTCCTCTTCTCTTCCCAGAGAGGGAGTTTTAAGCTACCAAATGACCATCTAAAACGCCATTATGTATATTTCTGACGTTTTCACGGCTTTTACTATCTGTTGGTAAAAAGACTGGCTTGCTGGTCGCATAGTGAAACTTGTTTACATCTGTGTGTTTGGCGAAGACTAGACTTGATTTCGGTAAATAAAATACTACAGTTTGCTATTGGTATTGTTATGCACTTGGTTTTCCTACTTGTGAAATTGTATGAACTCCAAAGTTAGAAATTTGGACGAATCCCATATCATCTTTCTTTTTATAAAAACCTGTTAGTAGGTAATAAATTATACGCCCACATGTCTTACTCGATCGGGCAAATGTTTATAAACTGAAAAAGTTGGACTACTACTTAACTGTTATTCCTAACTGGGACGTTAAGCGAAAAACAGGTAGCATTCTGTTTAAACAAATTATGTATTTAACACATTACAGAAAGATAACTTATTTTTCCAAGGAATGTTACGTGCGGTGACGAGATTTGCTTCCTCTCATTCTCATAATAAGAAGCTTCAATTAATTTAAATAATTTAACCGATTTAAACGATATATATATACATCATTACTAATGTACAAGAATGTACTAAACACCCTCGAATGGGCGTAATGGTTCTGGAGCACTCGAACAAGTTAACAACTTAGCCGTGTTTTACTGTTTTATACGAAGATATAAATTTTCTCAAGGACAAACTTATAATATATAATGCTTCTCGGGAATTCCGAACAACTTTCGTGTTAATGCACAATCTAAGGCTAAGATATTTCCATAACTTTGCTTTGTGACACACTTGGTTACATTTGCATAATGCACACAACAGATGCCCAACATCACAACCACCAAAAATAAATTAAAAGTTGTAGTAAAATGTTAAGAATACTGAAGAAACCATCAATTTCCATCAAGAATACCAGTATTGTTTTTGGGTTTTATAGGTTTAATTACACCAAACTATCTACTTTTAACGATTTGGGTACCCACTTTTCAAATTTTCCAATTTGGATACCACACTATAATAAATTTCCAATTTAGGTATCACCGTCTAAATTAATCACGGAATCATGTCATGCGACATTTGACAAACGTTAAGTTGAGAGGGTAATTTAATAATTTTGCACAAAAATATATCATCCTATAAAAACGTTTTTTCCAATTTCACACACAACAAAAATTTGGATTATGTGCTAATTTTTTTTATGTGTGAAATTGGGTGAAATTTTTTTCTATGATGACATATTTTTATACAAAATTGTCAAATTACCCTCTCAAATTAATGATTGTCAAATGTCACGTGACATGATTTCGAGATTTATTTAGACGGTGTACCTAAATTGGAAAGTTATTATTGTGTGGTACTCAAATTGAAAAATTTGAAAGGTGGGTATCCAAATCATTAACCGCGTCATAGTTTGGTGTACTAAATGTATTTTTTCCCATTGTTTTAGTAGTATTTTCGTAAATTATGTTATCATGATTTTTTTTTTTATTCTGCTTTTTATCACAGTTATCATATTGAACGAGTGAAATATATTTAATATAGTGCAAGTGATTTAGGAAAGTAATCCAACTCCTACTAGAACTAAGGATTGCAAGTGAATTATCAAATATATAACCTTTAATCAAGCATCATCAAATAACATATCAAGTAAGAACCAGTAGCTTTTGTTTCATTAATTAGTAGCATATATAATCATACCAACATGTTGAGGACCAACGAGCTTGGTTTTATTGAGATTGTTGGGACTTTATTATTTTCCACCGAAGTATAAATTCTTTCCAAACAGAGAGGCACTGAAGGAATATGGTTTTCCAAGGGTTAATCGGAAGGAAAAATACCACGAAATTATCAAGACTTTCGATATTTATCAATACGACCCCCAAGACCTTCTTGGTACATCTCTCCGGCGCCCTTTCGGTCCCTGGTTCCCATTTAATTACTAACACTATATATCTTTTTGCAATTTTAGGGTGCATTAGTTTCTTTAAGTTGAAAGTTCATGCCATTAGTGTTTCATAACTTTTAGTCGTTCAAGTGCTTATAATCCTGAAAGTTATATATTTATAGACGGAAATAGATTTGATAAGCAAAAAAGGGTTTTACATGAAAGTACGTAACGCAGTAAAAGGTTTGTAGTTCTAACTTTCAATCAGTGTGTTCTTGAATTATCGTATCGCGTATTTTAGCTTTTGTTTTCTCCAAAATTTAACCTATCGGAAACCATGTTTGGCTATGTTTTGTTAGAAATTTAGGGTATGATAATCCTGGATAACTTCGAAGAATCGTGTTCGTACACTTTCCGAACAAAGTATTTCGACCCTATTATTGCCTGGGTTCACGAAATCTTTGTGGGGATAATTCTTGAAAAACAATCTGTTTCTGGCAAGGAGAATAGATTAGGAAATGTAGAGAGAATTTTCTTATATGTTTCTGTATCCAAAACCGAGGCCAAATGACTTCTTATATAGGAGATCAATAACCGAAACTGAAAGCAAGCAACTGTTCGGAAAAACCGGTTATGTCGGTTGGCAAAGGGTCCAACTATTCAAAATTTTCCGGAAAGGAAGCAACTGTTCGGAAAAATTTTCGCTCGGGGCAGCGCCCCCGCACCCCGCCCGCTGTCCTGGCAGCGGGACCCCAGCCAGGGGCTCTCGCCCCTTGGACCCCGCCAGGGGCTCTGCCCCTTGGACCCCGCCAGGGGCTCTGCCCCTTGGAACCCCGTTTCAATTATTCATATTCAATTATACGTTGGCTCGACGAGCGTGCACTCCGCACTTCCCTAACTCGTTTCCGAGTTTAACGCATTATTGCATCGGCATATAATAAATCACATTACTACTAAAATACATTGATGATACTAAAATCACCAACATGTTTAAGTCCTTATATAGAAGCACGCACGTACTCGTTGAAGTTAGTAGGCAGAAAAAATTAAAAACTAATGTTTGTCCGACTCGTAATTACGTGGAAGGGTGGGTAATTACTGAAAAGCCACCCTATAAAATACAGTTTAATGATCGAACTACTCATTGGTTTTACTCAGAATACTTATTTAATTTCCAATCCCATATGGTACTGACAGGCTTTAATATGCAAGAGCCCTCGTTTTACTTTACACCAAGAGGCCGAAACGGATCAAGGATTAAGAGAACTGTAAAAGGCAGCAATGGGGTTTTGGAAATCAACTAACAAGATTAAATTAGTTGAAGATCTGGATGGTGTCGTATTAGGAAGGAAAAATAATTTAGCGTAAACCCTGAAGAACGAAAACGAGGACAACACTAAGACCGACTATTTGATGGTCGAGTATGTGCTTGATGGCTCTCGTTGCAAGAGTGTTAGGACCAGATTCCTGGTCTAAATTCTATTTGTTGTCTAATGGTTTTCACTAAATAATCCTATCTGTTTATTATGAACTAAGACAGGTGTTGTTAGGTTTCAAGCAATGTTGCAACCTCAGTTACAACCTATGTTGATAGGTTTCTAGTAATGTTGTAAGATCAGTTACAACCACAGTTACAACCTGCTTAGACAGCGTTGGTGGTTTCAAGTACCAGTTGCAACCTCAGTTGCAACCACAGTTCCAACCTGCTGCTCAGCAGAATTCTGTCTAGTTCTGTAAAACTGCATAACTGTTCTTTATTGATTAATATTTGTTCTACAGTATGCAGGATATATTCTCATATGATCTTAAAGGTTTAATATGCGTAAATTGAGAATATCAAAGTGTTAAGGAAATATGTTTTCTAAAAGATATAAAGAGATAAGTTTATAAGGTTATGTTTCCTTTTAAATATGATCTCTATTGTTATGCTTGTCCTTATCACTTGTTTCAATATTTGATCTTTATATATTTAGTATAATTGGTTTAAAGATTGAATGTAATATGGAGTTAGGTGTTTCATATATATATATGGAAAGATATTATCTCTAAAAGATATTATCTTTATATGTTTCCTAGTTATAGGAAAAGACTAACTCCTACTTTCAAGCTTATTATTAAACAGGTATTAACCAAAGATGATTGGAGTCAATCCACGCTGAAGAGTTTGCTCATACATGGAAAGATTGAAGCCAATCAAAAGAAGTCAAAGCAATCATAAAAGATCTTGAAGCAAGAAGATTGTTTTACTTGTATAAATAGTTGATAACCTAGCTTGTAAAAAGTGTGTGTTCTAAATTATAAAGAACCCATTCTTGAGAGAATACACGTGAGCTTTTAAAAGAAAACAATGGTGGGATGCCATTGATTTATAAGTGATAGTTATAGAGTAGGAGTAATATAGAGATAGACAGAAAAACCTAGAGGGAGTCTAAGTGTTTTTCGTTAAGACTTGAGTCCTATATTGTAAGCTTTTTATAATATCATAATCTGGGTAAGTGCCCCGAAAACGTAGCCTAGTTAGGTGAACTCCGTTGTTAAATGTGCTTGTGTTCACTTTGAGTACATTTAACATTTTTACAGTTCTGTCCATTTAATACACTTGGTTCCAACTGGTGGTTGCAACCTCACTTGGAACCTAACTGCAAAACTGCAACTAGAACAGCGGATAGGAATTTCAAAGAGTGACAAGGTAAGAGCATCCGCACCAGCTACATCAATCATTTCCTTAAACCTAACACATTTTATACCTTTTAAGAAACCGTTTACATTTAAACAAAATTACAGCTTCCTTATTAATTTATTTATAATAACACTACATTATTATTATTTTTTATTATCTTTTAATAATCATAACAATATTACAACCACAAAAATGTGGACCCTATGATAGTTTATTACTATTATACTCCCTCCGTCCCTAAACAAATATCTCATACGAAAATACATGCAACTTTGACCATCAAAATTTTCATATCAAAATTACCGAAATGAAAAAATTGAAAATTTCATCATATAGTTCTAACCATAAACTACGTGATTAACTTTTGAAATAATTTTTTCCGGCAATCTAAATATGAAAAAATTATCGATCAAAATTGTACGTAATTTCGTATGAGACATTTGTTTAGGTACGGAATGAGTATTAGTCTAGGGAATCATATGCACTCCTCATATATGAGATGAATTTTGTGTTTACTTAAATTTAAGTAATTTATAAGGTTTCTGATGCATGTCATTTTTTATACCATAACCATTAAATTTTAAGAAAAAATATATTTTAATAAATCAGATACAGATGCTCTAACCGCCCAACAAATTATATATATATATATATATATGACAATTTCCCTAAAGTGAGGTATTTGATATGTACAAAAGAATTCCTAGGTCCAACTAAACTTACCCTGAGCTAGTGTTTGTTGCTAAACCATGCATATAGCAAGTTGGAAAATTAAATCCCAAGTGTTATTTATTGATTAGTTGGCCATAGCCATTGGGTATATCTAACTAGACTTGGCTAATGTTGGGCGGAAACACTATTGAGTTGTCTCTATAGTGTCAAAACTTAATTAATGATGTCAAAACTTATTTTTTTAGTATTTTCTTTAGATTATACAAACAAGGTCAAACCGTAGCATGTGTGATATAGCTACAAAATTAAGTTTTTTTGCCTTTTGGTCGTGAAATTAGTGAATAACCAAATTTGGAAGTAGTAGAAAATGACTGTGTATATGACAATTGTATAATATATTAATCGGAAAATGCCTGGACAAGAGTATATATAGACGTATTAATTCTTGAATAACTATTTTAAACACACTTTTAATGTAATTTATCATTTCCAATTTTCTTTAAATTTTATTTGAAAGAAACGTTATAAAACTTCAAATAGTAAATATTTATTAAATAAAATAGGCATGTGTTCAAATTATATGAAATGATGAAAGAAATTATGTACCCATATTTATTGGAACTTTGACATTATTTTTTCCAAGAACATGTATAATTTTATTGATATAGTGCATCCATACAATATTCATTTCTTACATGCCCTTAAAAGAAAGTGAAAAATACAACCTCGACAGACGACATACACATTAGTACAAAGATAACTCACTACCGTAAGTCTACGTGTCTTCCAAATTGTCTCACCTTAATTAGATTAGCTGAGATAATCCCTTAATAAGTAATAACGCAATATATAACCGAGAATGTATGAAAGAACTGGATTTTTTTTCCGATGAGTACTAGCGATAAGCGTCATCGTTTATATCGTTTGTGACAGCACACTGAAACAACTGGAGCACGTTGCAGCTAGCTAGTTAGTTGTTACACAACATACCTATACATGTATAAGTCGAGACGCAAGTCCTTGAATTCTCTGCATGTACATAAGAGAAAAACCAAGCAACGTAAAACAAAGACTACAAATTAGAGAGAACTCTCAATCGTAAACTAACGAGAAGCGTCATCCGCGTGCCAACACACATGAATGGACTTTAGCACTTCCACTAACTAAACCTTGTAATTCGGATTTGAGGAGAATTCAATACTTAATAGATTATTGGATTGTAAACCGCTTAGGCCAAGCTCTCTTCCATGTGATCGTCGGGAAATGCTGATTTAATTTAAACCTCGTCCAATTTTTGCTTTGAAATTTAGAACAAGAGAAAGCTAGTATGAGCACACTTCTATATTCACCCCTTAATTATCTCTTTATTAGAGCGGTCTTAGTTATTATTATATGTTTACTCAACTCTATTAATTAGAAGAAAATTAATAAGTAAAAATGTGTTATTCATTAAAAAAAAAGTATATATATAGAAGAAAAATGGATTGTTTGCTTTTGTTATGATCCAAAATCATGTCGATCGGCTATAGCACTACTACCACTACAAAAAAATATCCAAATAACGACGGGATTAGTGACGGTATTTTTTGTTACGAGTTTATTAGCGACGGTTCTTGTGACGGGTTTGTGACAGTTTAGTCAATTTGCGACAGATTTATGACAATTTTTTAAATTAGCGACAGGCTTGTGACAACTTTTAACTCTCATTAAATCAAATATTATTTTGTAGTGTACTTAATTAGAAAACAAATTTCGAGTTCACAGTATAATGTGAAGGAACTTTGCAAAATTAGATAAAGACGACTATTCATTCAAACACAAATAGCCACATAATGTGTGAGTTGAATTAGTTAATGTTTGAAGATTTTAGCACAATAAATGGTTTGTCTAATACTCTTACTTGCTTTATTTGCATTCTGACAAACCTATAAGACTATATTAATACTTTTACTTCTTATTGGACAAATAATATTTCTTACTATATAGGCCTCCATCATTCTCCTGTTTATTTAGCAAATTAGACATCAATATTAATTTTCTTCAACTGATTATAATGCGTTGGTCATGTCAGCTACAAGTTTAAGCTACTATATTTATCATTTCGATATTAATATTGTGATCATAATTGTGACTTTTTTTTATCATCTGCTATCTGTTTTCCCAAATATTGGATATAATATTGGTGGTAAGCTAGACCAAATCAAGTTTTTAACTTGGTATAGCCTTGAGTTTGAAACCTGAATATTTGTCTAATCTGACACTCTGGTGAACGACATTATATTATCTTTAAGAATTGAGCTATTAAGGAAACAGTCTAGATAATTTATTTATTTTGTGGACAAAATTAGAGAACTATAACCCCACTTAATTTCCCAACTAATAACTTCCATAATGAAGACTAATGTCAAATTGTTAAAAGAGATATAAATGTTGAGACGTTTTTTAGAGCAATCACGTCAATCTCTCTTCAAAATTATTGTCAAATAATGAGTCAAAAGCATAATTTTTTGATGTTTAAAGAGTCATTTAATTTTTACTTGGTTTTTCAATTTCTTCAAATAATTCTCTCTATTAATATTTTATTACTTTTTGTATTATCTTTTAATATTTAATTTATTTTTTTATGTTCAAATAATACATGGATAAAAGTGAGACCAAAAATAATAATATTTTTTTAGATCGAAAAGGAGAATCATATACTCTCCATTTATAATGAGTGATAATGATACTTTTCTAAAATATAGAGTTTCATTTGAGCTTAATATGAATGTTTTTTTTATAAGTAAACTTCGCAAATTTAAAAAAACGTTTGATTTTAAACAGTTTGATGCGAATGGTATTAAAAGTCAAAAGGGTTGGCACCGGCTATGCTGTCAAATTGAAGTAGCATCTACACAATTTCAAAGGCTGTAATTGAGATTACAAGTTTGTTACCTACTTTTTTTATTTTGTTGATCACAATTAATTAAAAGGTGTTGGCTATCTTTTTTTTTTCTTGTTCCATAGCCATTATATGAAAATAAACCGGTCCATGCCAAATCAAGTACTAGTAGTTGTTACGTTTGTTTAGGGAAATATATATATGTTTTATATTTTCTTTAACTTCTTATCACCCTCAAGTGTACACAACTGCATTTAATCGTTATATATAATTCGTTCTATTGTCTCTTCTGTTTTAGCTAAGATATACTCTGAACTAGCTAGTTAATTTATAGCATAGCAATATGTCTATATATGTACAAATTTTACTAATATATTAATTAATGTTGCAGCGGACAGCCGTAAAAATCATTCAAATAATGAATATTTAGATTAAATGAAAATAAAGCTTATTTTACATTTTTGGGTCTAATTTACTGGAATTAATCTAATTATATTTACGATATGAACATTTTTAGGTCTGAACATCTTTGAATGATGGATATAGTAAATACTTTAATAATGAAAATGTGTAGTAAATACTTTAATAATGAAAATGTGTTTATGTACATTGTTAGGTAGATAGATGGCAGTTAAAGGGACCTTCTAGTCCCCTTGTGTTTCTCCTTGTAATTTTCACACACAATTTCTCTGATACTTAAACCAAACTAGAAATTATATATATATTCCTCTAGAAGGATTAATCCTCATCGATAGGGCTGAAGGAAAAATCATGAAAAACCGAACAGAACCGATAACAGACTGAAAAAAAACAAAAAAATCCGAAAAAGACCGAAACTGGACAAAAAAAAAAAAGGTGCGGTTCAGTCCAAAAAATAAAAAGACCGAAACCGAAAAAAAACGAACCGAAAAATATGCACGGTTTCGGTTTTGGTTTTGCTAAAAACCGAACCGAACCGAACCGGACCGAATCCAACCACTACTCATCAACATGAAACCATTTTTTTTCCAATTTAAAAAAAAAAACATGAAACCAATTTTGTATGCAGGGTCCGATATAGACGTGTTGCTTAGACATCATGTGGAGGAGTAATCTTATAGAACTACGTAATTTCTTTTCAAAAATATAATATTTCATCCATTTACATTTAATTGTTCACTATAAAACTACGTGTAATTTGGCGAGGGGATGTCGGCACCCCCTCGTCCGTACCGATATCAACCCCACAGCAGGCGATCCGGGCCTGTCAATCATGGGTGACGCGTCATCCCGGATCTTGAGGGGCTGGACCGTGTCTAGGCCGGCCCGAAGAAGCTTGTTGAACACATTTCCCCAGTTAATGCTGCTGCTCCCTTGGGGGACCCTTTATGTGTTTCATCGACGTGGCCCAATCACAGGCCAGCCCTGTGGGCCCCGGATGATGAACAATGCCATTGTCAGAGTCATAAATGACCTGGAGCCGTTGGATCTTTATTAGACAGGGCAGTGATCCAAGGGCTAATACGCCTCTGATCAGACTATAAATACCCCCACTAATACCAATTAGAAAGGGACACAAAAAGACAGAGAGGAGAGATAAAGCTAAAACAACCCGGACCACCAGAATATCAACCGTGACACCTGACGCCACGACTTGTAACTGGACCAATCCCTCATCCTTAACTATATTCCTACCTTCAGTCTATACCGATACTGACTTGATCGTCGGAGAGGGAAAACCTGGTACCAACCCCGGGCCCCTGTTCGTTTCTTGTGCAGGCTTAGAGAGCATCCCGACGACGAAGCAGATACCACCTACGTCAACTACCTTGGAAGATCGGAGCCGACGCGAATAAAATATATAAGCCGAGCTTGGGAAGAAAATCAGGCTCGCCAATTGGCGCCGTCTGTGGGAATTCATAGCGCGCTAGCTCCGACAATCCGTTTCCAAGGAACGATGACAGATAATGAACAGTACGAGAGCCCGCCCCCACGGCATGTCCCAGTATTTGGAATGCCGAGGACCCTCTCTTTTGGCACGCCGGGAACTACGCCTGAGGGGCAGCCTACTCCACTCAATGCGGTCCAGGGGACGCCCCGGTCGCGCGACGAGCTGACTCGCATGATGTTAGAGATCCATGAGAAGGAACTCGTTGCCTTGGCGGCTCAAAAGGCGTTGATAGCCTCTATGATGGCATCCGAGCCCGGACCCGTCTCTCGTGGCGTAGAGCAGCCAGAGCCCGTTCGCATCCCCGTCAAGAGCGTGATGTCACGGCTGGGACCCTCAAGACGACCCCCCCTAGAGGTTCCTGAGGAACCGGCTAGGGGAGAGGAGTCAAGGCGTTCCCACGAGGGGAGTTCGCGCCGTACGAACGACCGAAGCGTACACTCGCGAATCAGTCGACCAGGTGATAGTCACGATTCACGGCCCGCTTCGAGCCATGCTCGGACTGAAAGGCCTCCCCGGAGGAGGAGGCGGGGTAGTCGCACTGGCCGAGACGAAGTCGCGGACGAGGCAGCGCTGAAAATCGTTGCCTCCACCCGCAGTACCCCGTTCTCAGACGAGATAGAGTACAGTGCGCCCCCGGGAAATTTTACCGCCCCTGTTCTCCAAGTGTTCAATGCAGACTCTGACCCAGAAGCCCACCTCCGGCACTATCGATACCAGATGAACCACTGGTCCCACCTCGATCGCCTTATGTGTAAATGCTTCCCCGCAAGCCTGGGGAGGCTCGCAAGTAAATGGTTCCAGTCTCTGCCTGCCAACTCCATCCACTGTTGGGATGATCTGGCCTATGATTTTGCACACCGGTTCATTAACTTGAAGGAAAGGGTCGCCCAACCGGAGCAGCTATACCAAGTGAGGGCCCAACCCAAAGAGACCCTCGAGAGTTACGATAATCGGTTCTGGCAGAAGCACGCTGAGTGTGCCGAATGCCCCGATTCTACGGCTATAGCTGCTTTCAGGCAGAACATGATCGTGGGAAGCAGGATCCGCAACGAAATGATAGCAACTCCTCCTGGCTCGGTCTCCCAGCTCCGGTCATTAATAAAACAGCATGTCGATATCGAGAAAGACATGAGATCTGCTGGAGCAACGCGTTCAGTCGTCAGCATCAAGCAGCCTCGGGGAGGAGCCGTCTCAAGGAGCACCCGGCGAGATCGCCCCATAACGGAAAGGTTGGGGAGACCGCGAACGAAGGAGAGCCCGCAACCGGCAGCTAAGCGTAGAAGAGAGGATACCCGTCGGGCAGGCCCTTCGAACCCAGGAAATGCCTACTCCACCACATTCCGCCTACCACTGACCGACCTGCTCTTTGAGATCGAGAACGAGCCATTCTTTTCCTGGCCTCCCCCGCTCAGGAACGAACCGGCCCGGGGGCCTAATGACAAATTTTGTGACTATCACAGAGGCCGCGGCCACTATACCAATGAGTGTCATGGTCTAAAGGCAAGGCTAGAAGGATGGGTCCGGGACGGCTTGATGGAGAAATACGTCAAGACGCGAAGGGACCCCGATCGAGACCGAGAAGGAGACGACGAAAGGCAACCAGACCTCCCCCTACTGGTGATGACTTGCCAGGTTATCCATTTTGGACCAAAGAAGCCGAAGCCAAACGGGGCGGAGAGAACCGAGGCCCGTGAGGCCACGATGAAAAAGCACGTCTGCCTCGCCGAAAGCTCGAAACCCCGAAAGAGGTGCAAACAAGGTACCAAGCCGGATCTAAGCTTCACGGACTTCGACCTAGTGGGGGTAGACCTGCCCCACTATGACGCCCTTGTCATCACGGCCCAAGTGGGCCATTGTTCAGTAGGACGCATCCTCGTCGATCAGGGGGCGTCGGTGAACATTCTCTTTGGAGACCTCTTCGAAAAGATGGGGCTGACGGAGGGGCAGCTAGATACCAACGCCCCCCCTCTGTACGGATTCAACTCTGAGGCTGTTCAGCCCAGAGGGAACATAACCTTGCCTGTTAAGACAGGAACCAAGGTTATGAGCGTGGAGTTCACGGTGGTGGACGTCCCCTCCGTTTACAACGTCATTCTGGGGCGCGCGTGGCTTCATGAGATAGAAGGCGTCTCCTCCACTCTACACCAAAAGGTCAAGTACCCCACTGCAAATGGAGTCGAGACCATATCAGGAAACCAAAAGGTCTCGAGAAGCTGTGCCATGGCCGTATACTCCGGCAATAAACCGATTCCGGCCCAGAGTGCTATGAACATAGAAGCTGAGGATCCCAAGCTGCTGCGGGAACTGAACAAGAAGATGGGTCCGGAAGCCGAAGAAAAGGTAGAAGGAGAATTGCTGAAGGTCCAGATCCCGGGGTACGACGAGGACCACTTTTTTATGGTGGGCGCGGGGCTGAGCGAGCCCGAGGTTTCAGGTCTCGTTAAGCTACTGCTCGAATACCTCGATAACTTCACGTGGTCCCCATGCAAAATGCCGGGTATCAGTCCCGACCTCGCCTGCCATAAGTTGAACGTCAACCCGGATGCGAAGCCTGTGATGCAAAAGGGGCACCGCGTCAGTCCGGAGCATGCCGATGCCATAAATGAGGAAGTACAAAAGCTTCTGCTGGCTGGAGCCATCAGGGAAATCTTTTACCCTAGATGGCTCGCTAACCCCGTGGTGGTCCCTAAAAAGAACGGAAAGCTGCGTGTCTGTATCGATTACACGAGCCTTAACCGGGCATGTCCAAATGATCCGTTCCCTCTGCCTAAAATTGATCAGATAGTGGACTCCACCGCCGGAGCCGCCATAATGAGCTTCCTGGACGCCTGCTCCGGATATCATCAAATACCCATGTCGGAGGCTGACCAAGAGAAAACCGTCTTCATAACCCCAAGGGGGAATTACTGCTACAAGGTGATGCCATTTGGGCTTAAGAACGCCGGGGCGACATATCAGAGAATGGTCACCAAGATATTCGCTAAGAGCATAGGCCGGAGCATGGAGGTCTATATCGACGATATGGTAGTGAAAAGCGCCCAGGAGGGCGACCACCTGTCCGACCTGAGAGAGGTGTTCGAAACGATACGAAGGCATGATCTGAAGCTGAACGCCTCTAAGTGCGCCTTCGGAGTTGGTGCCGGAAAGTTCCTAGGGTTCATGGTAACCCATCGCGGTATAGAGGCGAACCCGGCCCAAATCTCTGCCTTGAAGAACTTGAGAACCCCTGAAAAGAGGAAGGACGTACAAAAGTTAGCCGGAATGGCCGCTGCCCTCAACCGGTTTATAGCCCGGTTCGGAGATCGATGCAAGCCATTCTTTACGGCTCTGAAGGCTCAGAAGAAGTTCGAATGGAATGATGAATGCCGGAGTGCATTCACGGAGCTGGCGAACTACCTCGGAAGCGTGCCTCTGCTGGCCAAACCGGACACCGACGACGTCCTTGCCTTGTACCTGGCCGTGTCCGAGATAGCCGTTAGCGCCGTTCTCATCAAAGAGGTCGGCAGGGAGCAAAGGCCAATCTATTACATGAGCAAAACCCTCCTCGACGCCGAGGCTAGGTATATGCCTCTAGAAAAGCTTGTCCTGGCACTCGTCATGGCATCGCGAAAACTGGCCCACTACTTCTCGGCACACAGTATCGTGGTATATACGGATCAGCCCATTCGGGAAATACTCCAGAAGGGAGACCTGTCTCGACGTATGACGAAGTGGGCTTGCCACCTGAACGCGTACGACATCCGGTACGAGCCGCGAACCTCTGTCAAGGGGCAGGCCCTGGCCGACTTTGTGGCAGAATTCACCGGAACGACGACGTCCCCCGTCATCGAGGAACGTGCCCAAGGAACATGGACCTTGCACGCCGACGGAGCTGCCAATAAAAAGGGATCTGGCCTCGGGGTGGTACTCCAATCCCCACAGGGTGATGTAATCGAGAAGTCAATCCAGCTTGGCTTCCGAGCCACCAATAACGAGGCGGAGTACGAAGCCGTGATCGCAGGCCTGAAAATGGCCCGAAGCCTCGGCATCAAGAAGATACTGGTGCATACTGATTCCCAATTAGTCAGTAGCCAGATCAGTGGTGAATTCCAAACAAAGGACGAAAGGTTGGAAAAGTACGTGGCCATCGCCTCCGAAATACTCCAGAGCTTCGAGTATCGAGAGATCGTCAACATCAACAGAAACGAGAACACCCATGCCGATGCTCTAGCGACCCTGGCCTCGGCTATGAGTGATAAAAAGGAGCGAGTCATCACCATAGAGTACGTCCCTTCTCCTAGCATCGACGCTAGGGCAAGAGTTAACATGGTGACCGACCTTCCGCCGGAGCTAAGCTGGATGGACCCCATAATCGAATACCATCGCTCCGGCGACCTTCCTGACGATAAGAAGGAGGCTGAAAAAATAAAAAGAAAGGCATTAGGGTTCTGGCTAGCCCCCAACGATAAACTTTATAAGAGATCGTTCTCCGGGCCCTATCTCCTCTGTGTCCACCCTGATATGGTGGTAAAAGTCATGGAGGCGATACACGAAGGCACGTGTGGGAGCCACACCGGGGGCAGGTCGCTTGCCAATCGTGCCTTGACTCACGGATATTGATGGCCCCTCATGCAAAAAGATTCTAAAACATTCGTGCTCAAATGTGAGAAGTGCCAGAAATACGCCCCCATGCCTAGATCCCCGGCCCAAAAGATGAGCAGCGTGACGTCGCCTTGGCCCTTTGCCCAATGGGGCATGGACATCGTCGGACCATTCCCTCGGTCCCCGGGAGGCAAAAAGTTCCTCCTCATGGTCACCGACTACTTCTCGAAGTGGGTAGAAGCCGTAGCATTAGCAAAGATAACGGAGGCCGAGGTGATCAGGTTCCTCTGGAGGGATGTAATCACGAGATTCGGAATCCCCTACTCTATAGTGGCTGATAATGGGGGCCAGTTCACCGGGGCTAAGTTAAAAGCGATGTATGCGAAGTACCACATCCGAAGCTATTATTCCACCCCTTCGTATCCCCAAAGCAACGGCCAAGCTGAAGTGTCGAATAAGACCGTTCTCGACGGAATCAAAAAGAGGCTAGACGAATCCAAAGGACGATGGGCCGACGAACTACAACACCTTCTTTGGGCCTACCGCACGACAAGGAGACGGGGCACTCAACAAACGCCCTATAGCCTAACCTACGGGATGGAAGCTGTCATCCCGTTAGAAATCGGGCTCCCCTCGCTCAGAACCGACATGGTGGAGAACGGACTGAACGAAAAGATGATGGGGCTCGAGCTCGAATATGCTGAAGAACGAAGGGAAGTGGCGGCCATCCGTAACGCCGAATACAAGAACGAGCTGGGACGTTCCTATAACAAAAGAGTGAACGCCAGACGTTTCCAAGACGAAGACCTAGTGCTGCGGAAAGTGAACAACAACACTAGGGTACAGTCCGACGGAAAGCTAGGCCCCAACTGGGAAGGCCCCTATCGAATCCTCGGTGCGGCAGGAAACGGGGCCTACCTGTTGGGTCGCCTCCCCAACGACGTCCCGATAGATCGACCTTGGAACGTCAATAACCTAAGGAAGTACTATCAATAGGGCTCGACTTTTGCGTTTTGATGTAAAGAAGAGTATGGTGTAAATGTGCCCAAGGGCTTTATGAATAAAACTGTTGTTATTTCGAAATCACCCCGGCTTACATTTTCAATTTATTTTATAAGTGTTTCAGAACACGAGCCTATACGGCATCCCGGATTATATTTATTTGAATTTTTCAGTTCATCTGAATCTTCCTAGTGTTTCAGAACACAAGCCTATACGGCACCCCGGTTTATATTTATCTGGATTTTTGAGTTCATTCAAATCTTACAAGTGTTTCAGAACACCCGAGCCTATACGGCACCCCGGCTTACATTTTCAATTTATTTTATAAGTGTTTCAGAACACGAGCCTATACGGCATCCCGGATTATATTTATTTGAATTTTTCAGTTCATCTAAATCTTCCTAGTGTTTCAGAACACAAGCCTATACGGCACCCCGGTTTATATTTATCTGGAATTTTGAGTTCATTCAAATCTTGCAAGTGTTTCAGAACACACGAACCTATATGGTACCCCGGCTTATATTTATTTTCTAAAGTATTAATTCGAAGTGCGAGCTATATAGAATGAGTGCCCCCATGCCGAAGCATACCGGCCCACTCATTGGGGGCACGTACACACAGGAACGTACATGCATCGGAAGTAAAAAAAAAAACAAAAAAACAGAAGAATAAAAGACAAGTCCAAAATTGTTTTTTCATTTCATTCAATAAGAAACTATTACAAGCTAAGTGCAAAAAAGAAATTACACCACAGAACAGAAAATAAAACTATCCTAGGTAGCCCCGTCGTCATCCTCCTCGTCCTCTTCGTCGGAGAGAGCTCGAGGAGTGAGGGGAACCACCTCGGGAACGGGAGCCGAGGGGACAGGGAAGATGATGTTGTCCATATTCCACACCGGATGATCCGGTCCCGCCCTCAGAAAGGCAGCTGCCTCGGTCCACCCTTCGACATAGAAGGAATTGAATTCCTTCTGTGTCTTTGAGGCCCAGGCGGCACTCAGCTCGGCTTGACCAGTTTGGACTGCCGTCTTTATCTTATCGGTTATGCCGGCCTCAGCCTCTTTTAGAGCCGCCTCCGCAGCCTGGGCACGCTCCTCGGCCTCCACCCTAGCCTTCACGGCCTCAACCCTTCGAGCCTCAATCGAGGCATTAAGGTCCTCGGCCTTCTCCGCCCTAGTCTGGGCCTCCTCCGCCCTTTTCTGGGCCTCCTCCAGAAGCCTGGCATTAGCCTCGGCCTTCTCGGACCATGATCTCACCTGCCGGCCTTGGTGATAGACATATTGGTTCATCATCAAGTAGGCCTACAAATGGAAGAAGCAAAACACTTGGCAAAATATTTGAGAAATAAAAGGAAACATACGAAATAAGCACTGTGAGGAGTTTCGTACCTGAGGTATCATGGCCATAGCCGATGCCCAAAGGTCACGTCCCCGATGGTCAGTCTCGACGCTTTGCTGCTGGAGCGCAGCCAAAGCCAGTAGGCCGGCGGACGGATGAGCCTCCATTATGCTCTTCACCCCCGTGGTCGCCTTCACCTCCTCGGGTGTTCGCACAGGCATCCTGTGAAACGGAGAAGAAGAGGAGGAACCCGAGCTTTGAGTAGGGCCCAACGTCACGTTCGGCCTCTCCTCCACCACCACAACCTCAGGCGGGGGGCTCCCCCCAGCCCTGGACTTCTTTCCATCACGAAGGGGCCTCGTCCCCTCCACCTTCCTCTTTCCAAGCTGGGCCTTGTGGGCGGCCCGATCAAGCCTGGCCTTAGCCGCCATCTCATCCGCAGCATCGGCACCGGGTAGAGGTACGACAACCTCCTTTTCCCCCGCCACGACCTCCACCTCATCCCTAGCTTCTTTAACCCCCTCCTCTACAGCCTCGGACTGAATGACCTCACCCCCACCGTTGCCCCTTTCGACAACCTCATCGTCATCCCCCTCCTCCCCTTCTTCCACCTCCTCGTCCTCCTCGTCAGAACGGACCACCTACACAGGCCATACAATAAAGAAGTTAGAAAAATTAACACAAATTTCTAACACAATTTAGCTAAGTGTAAAAGTGCAAAACTGGAGGTATTGAAGCAAAAAAGGCAACGTACCCAGGTCCGAGAGGTGCCTAAGGTTGGTCCGGAGGGTTCGGCCTCAGTGATGTCGTCTTCCAAGCGAAGGGGACTCCCCGCGGTGGGCTCCCGAGACCTCAAGGGAATTACCTCTGTCAGAGGCTTCCCATACTGGTCTATATAGTTGCGGGTACCGTCCGGCCCCACCCTATAGTGGAGGACGGTACCATCCGGCCGGGTCTCAAAGTGAACACCGGCCGATGTAGGAGCGGAAGAGACCACCATCATGACCTTCGCCTTGCTGCTTAGCTTAGGCTTCGACTTCGGCTTCATCGCCTTTTTAACCGCAGGCATTGCCCCGACATCGGCCTCCTCTGCTACCTTGGGAAGGAGGGTCGACTCCAGACCCTTCTCCTTCTCCCATCTTTCCCTGGAGTATCCCACGGGACAGAAGGTCCTATGGGGCCATTTAAAGCTGTTCCCCTTGCAGGAGGTGGGGGAGCCACAGATTAGCAGACGCTCCGCATCGCGCGCCCCTACGTCGGTCCCGTCCGGACCCCACCAGTTAAGAGCCACCTCCAACAACTCTATGTTGGGTTCGCCCAGGCCCCTCAGCTTAGAGGCCATTGTGAATTTATTTTCCTTGGTGCTCATCACCCTCCCTGGCCTGGTTGGCAGAACCAGGTCTTCGCGGTGGAGCCAGTGCCTTTCCACCACGACTACATCTTGCGTGTAACCCCGATTCGAATCGGAGTTACCCGTAATCAGCTGATTATGGGACCGGCACCTCAGGTAGGGCTGCCGGCTCTTAGATTGGGAGCTTGGCTCGGTCTGCAAGAATTCATAGCAGGCCAAGAGCTCTCTGAGCCCTAATGGTTCCGGGATGGCCGGGCCCAGCATGACACTTAGAGCCTCTATTCCGGCGCAGATCCGGTGCGCTTGCAAAGGCCACTGGCATGGAAGAGTCTGCGTCCAGGCGCAGAGCTCCGCCAGTAGCTCCGGAATGGGGAGGTGGGTACCCCCGTAGAGAAGAGTAGAGAGGGAGAGAGTTACCATACTTTTGGGATCAGCCACGATCCCGTTCACCTCGTCTGCAGTCGCACAGGTCCAAAGTCGGAACTCCCCCCCTATGCCGCATAGTTGACAAAACTCGTCCAGGTCAGCCCCGTGCTGCCTGACCATGATGCTGTTGTCGTTTACGGCCACGGATATGGCCGGATCGATAACCATCTACCGGAATGGCAAGGCGTTTGCCATTACCTCAAGGCGCCGTGGTTGCGGGGCAACCATCGGGCCTTTTCCAGCTCCGTGTTTAATAACCATGATGGCTGGATGTTTGGTGAAATTTGCTAAGTATGAAGTGTGAAGGAAGAGAGAGAATGGTCTGCTGTGTAAAAATTTCAATGAGAGAGTGAGAAAGTGAAAATGAGATTTCACTGAGGGTATTTATAGACCCTCACCAGAAGATGAAAAGACATTTACCAGAAGGTGAAAAGACAACGGCGGCTCATTACACGAACTCCCACAAATAAATGCTACCACTCAATCGACGCAGTACACGTGTACAGCAAATAGAGGTCAACTGCCAAGTGTCACTCACCAGCCGTTTTAGCATTGATGGCATTGATGGAATCGAAGAGACAGAGGCGGCGCCTCATAAATGCATGATGGGCGTGCTCCATGTGTCAAATATTCCAGCACACAAGAACACGTGCCGGACTACTCCGAGGCGTCTCCACACCGTCAAGCACAAGAACACTATGACCGGAGCCCCCGTAACGACTATAGATCCCTGAAGACCTCGTCCTTAACGACACCTCCGGACAGGGAGCTGTTGGCGAGGGGATGTCGGCACCCTCTCGTCCGGACCGATATCAACCCCACAACAGGCGATCCGGGCCTATCAATCATGGGTGACGCGTCACCCCGGATCTTGAGGGGCCGGACCGTGTCTAGGCCGCCCCGAAGAAGCTTGTTGAGCACATTTCCCCAATTAATGCTGCTGCTCCCTTGGGGGACCCTTTATGTGTTTCATCGACGTGGCCCAATCACAGGCCAGCCTTGTGGGCCCCGGATGATGAACAGTGCCATTGTCAGAGTCATAAATGACCTGGAGCCGTTGGATCTTTATTAGACAGTGCAGTGATCCAAGGGCTAATACGCCTCTGATCAGACTATAAATACCACTACTAATACCAATTAGAAAGGGACACAAAAAGACAAAGATGAGAGATAAAGCTAAAACAACCCGGACCACCAGAATATCAACCGTGACACCTGACGCCACGACTTGTAACTGGACCAATCCCTCATCCTTAACTATATTCCTACCTTCAGTCTATACCGATACTGACTTGATCGTCGGAGAGGGAAAACCTGGTACCAACCCCGGGCCCCTGTTCGTTTCTTGTGCAGGCTTAGAGAGCATCCCGACGACGAAGCAGATACCACCTACGTCAACTACCTTGGAAGATCGGAGCCGACGCGAATAAAATATATAAGCCGAGCTTGGGAAGAAAATCAGGCTCGCCATAATTTTGATCGGTTTATAACTTATATCAAAATTGTCGATTTTTTTTTAAATGTAATTATAAAATTTTGATCAAATTTTGAAAATTTTCATTCCGATAATTTTGATACAAGTTTTTAAATTGTATTTAGTTTCGTAATAGACAATTAAATGAGAACGGAGGGAGAGGGTACTATTTAATTAATTTTATTGTCGCAAATTGTAGTACCATCAAATTTACGAGCTAATAGTTATGCTTTAGATTTTGTATGTACTCATATTAAATGACCATGTATATTAGTAATTTTTTAGAAGTATTTTAAATATTCAAGCCAACATTTCTTTTAAATTGAAAAAACGTAAAATAAGACCATGTTTTTTTGGACGAAAGTAAACTTTCAATTTTCAGTAAAACACTTGTCTTAAAATTAATACATACTCGATAATTCGTTCTCGTTTAATTATTCATTACGAAAATACGTGTAATTTTAAACGACTTATAACTTGTATTAAAATTATCGAAATGATTTTTTTAAAAATATAATCATAAAATTTAACATTTAAATTATAATTTTTAAAAAAATTCATTCGGATATTTTGATAAAAGTTTTCGACCGGTCAAAATTGCACGTATTTTCGTAACGAACGATTAAATAGGAGCGGGGAATAAGGATTCTTGTATTGCCAACTGCATTTCACTGCCCAAATTTCACCACTGGCCCAACGATCAAATCAAAACCGGTGCTAAACTAAAACCATCCCAACCATATATTCCCCCTCTTATCCTCAAAAGTCATTCATAACTCATAATAGCAGCAAAATAAGAAATTATTTTGAAATAATTGAAACGAGACTTCTTTTTTTATAGGTGGCCATGGGACATAATATAATGAGATACGATCATATACTGTAGTAATATTATCAAACAATAATATACATATACACACATAATATGTGTGTGCACATTATGTGTGTATATGGTGACATACACACACAATGACACAAATATATAAATTCGAAAGAAAATGGAAGTAAAAAAGAAAAGTAGATGTATGCTTTGCTCAACGTAGCACATGTGATTGCTCAAAGTAGCCAAGGTTTTTTAATTTTGTTTAATATTGTTTTGAATGATGATATAAATTGAGAATTTTTGACATATATTTTCACAGACAGTTAATGTGGATTATTGATTTACCATCATATACATGATCTGATGGTTCACATTGATCAGTCTCTGCGAGAGTTTATGTCAAAAAATCTCTGCTTAAATCACAACTCGATTGTTTTTTGTTCGAATTTTTCCATAATAAGGTTGTCTTGACCAAGTTATTAATGAAAAAGTGGGTCTCTCCACCATTTATATAATATACTAGCAACCGTGGTTACACGTTGCGTGTGCGACGCGTAATGTTATAAAAATATAGAAAATATAAGTGTAATAATGATACAAATATGTGAAAAGAAAGAAAAAAGATAAAATATTATAAGATTTAAAAGAATTTTTGATGATTAAAGATGAAAAAACAATGTTGTTTTCTATTTTTTTATGGCATTGGTATGTTTAGTGAGAGAAATAACAGATTATTGAGTATGCTAAAATATCAACAACTCGGACGTATCGATAGATCACTAACCGACTCCGTCTACTTTAAACTATTAAAAAACATGCAAATTAGCATATATATATATGAAAATTAGTTGTGAGGTTAATATAACCAAGCAATCAACTATTTCCCGAACCGGTTGAAAACCATGAATGAGAGCCACTACACCGTGAGGTATTATATGGTGGTGTGTAAAGTTATTGTACCAGACTACGAGTCGATATACCCACTAGCTAGCTACCGACTTTGTTGATGTAACTGAAGTTGTTATCACATATCTTCCAATTATAACACAAATCGACGTTTAATGTGGGCAAATTATGTTTAATGTGCCCTCTTTGATCTCTATTGTGAGTCCGAACATATTTTCGTACTAGATGTGGAATCTCCCGCCCAAACCTAAACTATCTCTTCATACTGCCAGCAGGGTGTCACTCCATTTTCTCCATACTTGTATATGCCAAATTGCACGACCCCTAGTGCAGTAATCCGAATACGCATTTATGTACCTTGCAAGCAATCTGTAAAGATGAAAAGGAGACAACATATAATATAAACAACTTAATATATACACGAGTTGTTATTTTTAAAAACACAAATAAACATTGACACATTCTGTAGCAGTTGGTCAATTTGATCGTGAATACATATGAACCACATTATGGTTCACTACATGCAGGTTACCAACATTGGATATGTTAATACATCCTCAAAATTATAAGACAAATAACAGAGCTAAAATAATTAAATGTCGTAATTATCAAATAGTCAGAACTTATTTTGTAATTAGTGTCATTTACAAATTATTAACTTACTTATATGCAAAGCGTATGACTAGGCAGTTCGATCGCAGGAGAGAAATTCTCAAGCGAACTCGCAATAGGCTGGTGGACTTAATCCTTGTGTATGCCCCAAAGTTGTAATAGGACAAGTGCATCATCCATGTCTTTATATTTTTCCGAAGCCAACTTGGACATCTCTCAATACAATCATGCTAACAAAGCCAATCCTCAATTGTACGCAGTAGCGAGCCATAGTGCAATAACTTTGAAATCATAGAAAAATTGGGATGCGAGGAAAAATAAAATGGCGTCTCTAACTGAGTAAATCACAGTCTGCGCATGCTCATTCGCATTGGCCCCTAAATGAGAAGATTTTGAAATCATCTACCATAGTATCATTGTCAATATTGATTTATATGTATTCCCGGGTCTAGCCTTATACCTAGCAACTGCTTAACCACATCAAACCTAGCTAGCCTGTCTAGTTTACCCGACTTCGGAACGGATAACAGTTTTTGATCTATCTACTCCCAAACCATGAAAAGTATACGTCTAATGAGTAACGGCGTCATCTGTCTAGTAGAGCTGAAATCAACTTTCAATCTACATGAAAGTATTTTATATTATACAACCCATAGAATCAAGTTTTTTTTTTTTTAATCAAGCTCTTTCCATATAATGCATTATCATAGGATCATCGACACGAGAATAACTATGGTTATAAGTTTTAACGAATTGTTCCTTGTGTTCTAAATCACGGTCGAATTGTCGCTGTTTTAGTTGTAGGACATGTTTTAATTTTGTTCTGATTGCAAGCGGTATAAATTGTCCAATATGGTAACTCGTAGTTGCAGTTTAATTAATAGAAAGAAAAAGTTAAAATCGTAACTCGCAACTTTTTGTTCTGATTAAAATTGTAGCTACGAACTGTAACTAATATCTATGATTTTTCACATAAAAACATATTTAATTTCCGGAACCCCGAATTCTCAAGTCTTGTTTAAGATTTAGTACATATAGCATTAAAGTTAAAAACAAAATGTAAAAAAAATAGCATTATGTAGCATATGTAATAACATCATTTAACATTTGTATTAATCTTTAAAAATGTTTTATAATTCTGGTTTTTGATAATTAAGTATATTTTCATCATTTTCTACCTAAGTAGTATATTTTAGCCCCAAAAACGTAAAACCAATCTACGGAGTTTGTGGACATAAAGTCGCACAACTATTGTCATTACGTATATATAGTTTATTTCATGTCCGACATAGATCAAGAGACACTTGTTCACTTATAATTTGTCGATTTTGTCCGATTGGGCAGCCAAATTTTAAGTAAGATGGAAATTAAATGAGATGAAGAAATATAACCACCTATTTTGCCTTTAGTTCCACGTCACTTTACATCAATTTGTATCTATATAATACCAAAGGCAAACAAGTTTCAAGCATAGGAAAGTGAAATTATTCCTATCTCGTTATTTCCTCCTAACAAAACTCTCTTTAATCTTCTCTCTTTTTGGTACTCTTTCTCAAGAAAAATCTACCTTTTTCCGAAATATTTTATATAAAAGATGGTGAGTGAAGACACTAAAAAAGAAGAAAAGGGCTCAAGTGAAATTGACAAAAAATGTTATCAAGGTAAAGAGACTGCCCCCTTGTTTGCTTGGCCATGGGAAAACTTGGGTCTCTTCAAGGTAATCAGACATGTTATTTGTTTTTTCTCATTTAATAACATAATACTATATGTATTTTTAATTATATGGATCTCTAACTAATTAATTATGGTAAACAGTATATCTTGTACGGGCCATTTGTTGCAAAAATCCTATATTCAAGATATTATGGGGAGAGACTGATCAGTAATATTTGGTGCATACATATTCTGTGTATATGTGCACTTAGGTGCTTTGTCCATCAACTATGGAGCTCTTATTGCAACATGCTCTTTCTCACTCGCACTCGTCGCATTTCGCCACGTGGCTTCGATTTCAAGCAAATCGATAAAGAATGGGATTGGTAAAGTCTTTCTTTTGTAGTAATGAAAGTTGAAATGTTTTAGTTTTTTTTTTAATCCTGAAAAACTGATCATTTTCTACTGAAACTTAATTATGAAAACTCATGGTTAAAATCACTTTTTAAATTAACATTTTTTTCAAAGTTTTAATGGTCACTGATCCTACGTTGATATGTACCAAATTTTTTTTTAAACAATGAAATGATTAAACGGAGATGGAAAACAAGATGCGTTGCTAGTTTTTTTGAATTGCAAAACAAATCTTAAACAAATATTGCAAATACTGGTATTTGATAATTAGGTCTGAAAGTATATGTATTAAACAATATATTTCCATTTTTTTTTCCTTATCATTTCATAATTTCACAAAATATAATTTGTTATATTTCCAGGGATAATTTCATAATTCTTCAAGCTCTTGTGGGTACAATAACCTACTTAAGCTTCCCATCTTTAGCCAATCTTCCTTTGTGGAACTTGAAGGGATTATTTTCTTACATAATTCTACACACACTAGTCTCAGAACCATTATACTATTGGATACATAAGCATATGCATACAAAAGAATTCTTTAATCAGTACCATTGGCTACATCATTCCTCTAAGGTCACTCATCCTTACACAGGTAACCCCCAAAATTCTTTTTGTTTAATCTTCTATATTTGGTTTGATTAGTTATATTTATTTATTTTGTTGAACTTTTTTTTTATTCATGCAGCTGGGCATGCTTCATTTTTGGAACACCTTATGTTATGTTTTATTGTTGGTATTCCTATTATTGGGACAGCCCTCTTGGGACTTGGCTCTACAAGCATGATTTATGGGTATCTCTTAATATTTGATTTTTTGAGATGTTTGGGACATTGCAATGTTGAAATCATTCCTCATGGCTTATTCGAGACCCTGCCCGTCCTCAAATATTTCATCTATACCCCCACGTAAGTAATTTTTTTAACACAACACAAGTTCGCGTAATTATAATAAATTTTGCTCGGCCGAGATGTGTTCATGTAGTATGATTTTGCTATAGAATAACACCACGGTGGTTATAAATAGAGGACACAGGTATCACATGTAATATGCATAATTGTTTCTATTTTGATTAGTTTTTAGTTTTTTTCTCTCTCTCTTTTTTAAATCTTATTATTTTTTAGTTTTTTTTAATATGATTAATTTTTAGTTATATGGAGTATTTGACAATTAGATTATCTAAATTTTATTCCTTCTAGTTTGGGATTTTGGAGGTGAGACTTTCGAGTAGATAAATTAGGCAGGCTATAGATAGGCCGGCATCATGGGCATGTATTTAGAATTGTGGTAAAAGCATGAATTTTATGGTAGCATTTAAGTGATTTAAGAAATGCATGTTTATAAAGTGTAGCTTGGCTTTTGTTAGTATTATTTGGGGGGGGGGGGGGGGGAATATCATTTAGGTATTTTGATACTTAGCGTCTGTTGGTAACAGAATTTTTAAGTTGATGTTTAGACTTTATTTTAGAAATCTGTAAGTGTTTGAATAGTCATATTATTTGGCTTTTAAAAATAACATTTTAGCTTACAAAAGCTAAAAAAACCTCAAAATAAAATATGGGTTTTAAAACATATTTAAATATGATTTTGGACAAAAAAAAATATGTTGCCAAACATTATAGAACTCATTGTTTTTTACTTTGATGCAAATCTTAAAATAAATCACGGATTCGAATTTTTGATAATTAAGTATGAAAGTACGTATTAAACAATAATTTCCCTTATTATTTAACCCTCCCCCTTTCTTGTTTTAATTATTGTACTTGTAGAATGTATTATTATTCATATATCAGAAAGGTAAAAAACCTATTATTTAACCCTCCCTTACTCCCTTTCTTGTTTTAATTATTGTACTCGTAGAATGTATTATTATTCATATATCAGAAGGGTAAAAAACGCTGACTCGTTTTTCTTTCATCTTTCTCTAAGTATATGTTGTTTCGCCTTTTAAGGCAAGTGTTAATCGAAATAAAATATATAACGATTCAAAAAAATTAACAATATGTTTGTAAATTTTAAGAGAATAAGAAAGTCGAACCTTATAACAATAAAAAGGTGTAACATATATGAATAAAAGAGCAAAGACATATGCATAACCTAATTTAACAAGAAAACTAGAAAATAATTGTTTATTTTGGAGACACCCAAACACTAAAAAAAAAATATCCATATAACAACAGTTTAGTTACAGTTTGTCTGATACTTTACGACTTGTTACTGAAATTTAGCAACAGTATAACAACAATTTCTGTTACTAAGTGATGATAACTGTTACTATACTGTTGCTGAATTTTCTACAACAAGCCGTATAGTAACAGACTAATTGTTACACTCCTGTTATTTTCTTGTAGTGAAAAATAATTTAATAATGATAAATTATTTAGTAGGGTATCAAAATAAGTTAACGATGATATGTATACTTTTATCATTGATTTACGAATTGTAATACATGTTGTTAGGTGTATCGAATTCAAAACTCATGGGGTAATATCAAATATTTATTCCAACTCTCTCAACAAACAATAGTGTTACATAGCCCGTATAAATTCAAGCTACGACCTTTCTAAGATTATAAATACGTTTTCGCATTATTTAACTATTATTCTTCTCAACTTCAATTATATGAATAACCATCGTTGACAATTCATAACAACATAATTTGTTGCTAAACTGTTCCTAAAATTTAGCCATAACCACTTTAGCAACATAACCGGATTTTTTTTATGATGATAAATGAACTTTTTCTTAGAGTGATTTTTAAACAGTGTATATTTATTAAATCTACGGTGACAGTCAGTTTTTTTTTTCCAACCTTCCAAAATAAACTCCAACTAACACAACAATCATAAAACTAATTACATGGTAAAACTAGCAGAAAAATATATCAAGAAACTCAACTCTGCTTTCTAAGACATCATATTCCCATTATGTCAGTGTCAATAGCAACAATTTTAATAACATTATGACGCCATTTATATTTATTAAGACTTGCCCAATTAGCCCCCCATCTTTCCAGAATTAGCAAGCAAATCCGCTACTTTATTCTCCTCTCTCTATATATATCGTATGGATAAACCATAATACTCCATCATTTCATAGCTACTATATCCTCTCATTCATTGATATCTCATCCCGGGCTAGACACTCACCACGGATGTAATTAATGCGATGTGACGTGGTTTAGGGGACATCTAGTCAACTGGGCGCCAAAAGATAACGTGTTTGGCACCATAACCCCGTGTGACGCACTGACTCTGCCAATAAAGGAAAGTCATGTGTCCCTGACACCGTCTGTGGCCCGAGTTATGCGTTCCACCGTCAGATAAAAAATGATCTTAATCTAGATCTAATGGTCCTTAGGAAAAGCTAAACACTATAAATACAACATTGATGACACTGAAAAATAGGTTGGGTCTTCACACCAAAAAAAAAAAAACATTAAATACTAAAGAACACTTCTCTATAAATATCCGACGTAGATTAAGTTAAATACTTGTAAAGCACAGTGCGGGATAGATAGCAGAATAGTACTTATACTTATATTACCAATATTAAATGATTGTAACTTGTAATCTTATCACATATCAATAAAGAATCACCTCTTACCTATTTTGACCTTTCTTTATCCTCGTTGTTGGCCCGTGCGGCTAAACCTTAGAGGGGGTGAATAAGATTTAGGCGTTTTTTACGGAATTAAAATTTTAAGCGCAACTAACAGCCTAACTAGCTCGTATCTATTTGCGACAATAAATATGCGATGATAATGTATGAATAAATTGAAACATGCGCACAATCACAAATAATATAAGTTGTGGAAAGTAAATAGTAAGTGAAAAGATTGACACCACAATATATAGAGTTTCGGCAAACCCGCCTAGTACTCTCCTCGGTATTCACGCTACCAAGTATTTCACTATAATTTTTTTTCCAAGATTACAAATCCTAACGAGCTAATAAACCGATTTGCTCACCCTCTACCCGAGAATACAATCTTGATACAAGTGCAATAATACACAAAAGACAAGTCAACGACTCCCCCTCAATCTATGAGTACCCAAATGTTTAACCTAAAATTTTTAACCAACATTTTGACTTAAAAGCTTCTAGTCAAACACTCACGCACAAATGAGCTTATAATTTGCTCTTTACAATTTTGTTACAACAATGTAACTACACTCATTATTTTATTGCTTCTAAATAAGCTAATTGATGAGTTTTTTATGTTGTTTGAGCTTGATAACTTTTCTCCTTATTTTTCCCTTTTTGAGCTTTTTTGTTCAACAATTGAGTTTTTTGTGTTTTTGATAGAGAGAGATTAAGGGATGCTGATTGGTGTATTTTGGAGAGGGATTGTGGTTTATTTGAAGAGCCAAAATGTCCATTTGTCCATAGATACCGTTTAGAGTTCTTTGGTGTATAATGACTTGTTTTCAAAAAGACAAAAAACAACCTTTTTGAATCGGACTGAATCTCGATCGATCGGACTGATCTCGATCGATCAAAATTTCTGGAGAAAAATTGTACTGCTATAATTTCGATCGATCGGACTGCATCTCGATCGATCGAGATTCACTGGAACTTTTTGAATCATTTTCGATCAATCGGACTATATCTCGCCATTCATTGATACAGAAATTCTTTAATCTTCCATTTTCACTTCACCAATTAACAATAATGATAGAATCTGTCTCCAATTCTATATTTAAAAAATCTAACTGCTAATCCATCGTATCATAGCTACTATATCCTCCATTCATTGTTAAATAAATTATTTACTTTTCCATTTCCACTTCACCAATTAGCAATAATGATACAATCTGTCTCCACTCCTATATTTAAAAAATCTAACTGCTACTCCATTATATCATAGCTACTATATCCTTCCATTTATTGATACAAAAATTATTTAATCTTTCATTTCCATTTTACCAATTAGCAATAATGATAGAATCAGTTTCCACTTTTATATTAAAAAAATCTAATTGCTTGCAAATTTAAACCACAGTTAAAATAGCTTCAACTTCAGCTTTAATTACTGAACATTTCTTCAGACTAAAAGCATAACAGAATATAACTTCTCCAAATTCATTTTTTAGCACTCCTCCACAACTAGCACGTTCTCCATCTACATTCATTAAATTCAGTTTTTCATTTTAATTTAAGAAAACTCACACGTTGCAAACCAAAAATGTGAGGACAATAAGAGGAGTTTTGTTATTATTTTGTTGCTATATTGGGTGTGCCTTAATTGACAGTTAAAAATGTTACTTTTTTTTTACCAATTAATTTAAAGTCATACGCACTAGAATATCAGTACTCTGCTATGGTGATATTTTATATAGTGTAAAATGTCATCTTTAATTCGTTAAACACAATTTCATTCTAAAACCTATAACTACTTAGTATTTTTCGTGTATTAATTTTGAATGTATATATTTTTTTTCTTGAACAGATACCACAGCTTACATCGGACCGAGATGGAAACTAATTTATGCCTATTCATGCCTCTATATGATTTATTAGGGAACACAATAAACGAACGTTCTTGGGATCTACACAAAGAGATAAGTTTAAGTGCAGGTGAGCAAATTCCAGTTAAAATAAAAGTATTAAATTTTACTTGATTTGATAATATATTTGATATTTGCGTGCACCTACATAATTGAATACAGTGGGAGACATTGCAAATGAAATTTTTGTTAGTAGAACCGACTTGAAACTAACTAATGTTGAAACATATTTTATCACACCTACCGCATAACCAGTCCAAAAAGAATATTAAAAACGATAAGATATACAGTTTATAAAGGCTTTTGCTTTATGTCAAGTACTCTTATGATTAATACAGACGGTAATGATACAAATCACGTCACGTAATAAAAACTCAACCTATTAAAAACTCAAATAAATATATTGGAACACTAGTTTGAGTCTATCCTAAATTTAATTAATATTAATTAAATTTTTTATTTTTATTTTTATTTTTAATAGATTAAGTTTTTATTACGTGGCATGACTTATACCCCATCCCACTAATACAGACGGCGTCTATATTTAACAGATGGACTTTATAAATTCTCATAATCACCTATATAGCTGGAGGTCCAGAAAACACGTGTACATTATCACAATCAGTGAGAAAGTGACCAAAAATAAACAAATCGACGGGTTGTACTTTTAATTAAGGATGTAACAGTCAACCAACAAAATTAATTAAGGGTTACAAAATTTGGCCCACAAATACATGAGACATGAGCTAGCCCACGACAAACTAGCAATGCTTTTATCTGTCTTTTTGGTTATATGTCGATGGTTTGATAAAGAAAAAAAATTAGCATTAATAAATATTTCCATGTGAAATGTTTCCGAAATATAACCTTGTTACTACTAGATATAATATACTCTTACCAGACAACAGTTAAACCGTCCACTACTCATGACACCATGTCCCGAGTCTTGAACAATTGATTCGCGGAAAAAAAACTACGGTCAACACCCGACTATATTTTTAATGTACTTGGTATTTAAAATAAAAATATTAAAAATCAATTTGTTTACAATGTGTTGCAATAACTCAAATGGAAAAGTAGTTTGTTATTTAACATAGTAGATCATGAGTTTGAAACTCTTAAGTTAAAATTTAATTTAATTTTGTTTTTATTTTGATTTGTATTTATTGAGAAAAAAAAAAATCAAGACTTAGATATTCTGACATACGAGCTGGTAGGTATGCATGAGACAATTGAGAGTAATTGATATGAAAAAAACTTCAAACAAAAGAATGTGATTTTTGCTCTCACATGCAATCACCAATTTAGTGGCTCATGCACATGCAGTGAGGGGGGAGGGGGGGTGTTTTGTAATTGTCTTAGGTTTCCATATTTTTTTTCTCAGCAAAATTGTTGCTAAAGCTCCCGCTATAAGCTAGCGAGTCTATGGATGGGTTGAGTCACTTTGGGCTCAATGTAGACAGTATTTCCTTAGGTTTATGCAAAAGTCTGCTTCCGTCACTAGAAGAAAAAATTCATTTATCAACAGTTTATTTTTTAAAAATTGTTGTTAAAGTAAGTGTCGCAAAATTTTAACAACAGGTTAGCAACATAATTAGTTGCTATTCTGTTGTTAAAATTTAACAACACTCAGTTTAACTATATTTTTTAAAATTTAAACTAAGGATAAATGAACTTTTTCTTCATAGCGGGTGACCTTGAATTTTACCGTGATGACAGAAAACCTTACCATTATCTCAAGGGTCGGTCTCAAGATATTTCTCCTAAAAAAATACTAATGCACTTTCAGATATTTAAAAGCATATAGGGCCTACGAGAATTTATTACATTTAAAGCTATCTTTAAATATATGACTTCGAAGATGTACACCATAGTACAAATGTTGATAACAATTTGTTTATACCAACTACCATTTGAGTTAATTCACACTTCACAATATTATGATCCTCATCCAATATTAACTATTATTAAAAAAATAGTTCATTCTAATAACTTACTGGTGATTAATAGAGGAGCTTGAGATTTTATTTGTTTCTTTAAACTGATAATTAAGTAAAAATACTGTCCAGAAACTGTCAATTCAAAAAGCTACACTAAATACCTTTTCAAAACAACCCTAATAATCTACTTTCTGAAAGAAAATAAATATCTTTATTGCTTGAATAATTTATGAAATAAGCTCAACATAAAAAACAAGTTAGTATACTGCAATATGTAACTAAGATGTATTGTTGAGTTGTGGAGCCAAATGAGGTTTTGGCCATGTTTTCTAATTATCCCATATCGTTTTGAATTGTAATATGACCCATGTTGGATTCTATTTATATGTCCCAATATCTTGTATTTTAATTACACCTTTACACAACACCTCTATATTATAAAGAGAGAGTTCTATTTGCGAGAGAACCATATCTTGTAACTAGGCTATATTACGATTGTAATCCTCTTAATAATATTAAGTGCCACGTATAGCGGCCCGGAGACGTAGCCAATTTGGGTGAACTCCGTTATCAAAGAGTGTGTGCTCGGTTTAAGTTTTTTGTCTTTCTTTGTGTTCGCCTGTATCGACCCTAACAAGTGGTATCAGAGCTGAGGAAGATCGATGGCGAAAGAAGACAGAACCGCACACGGGATCGAGAAGTTCGACGGGAAGGACTTCGCATTCTGGAGAATGCAAATAGAGGACTACCTCTACGGGAAGAAGATGCATCAGCCTCTTCTCCTTGAGGAAAGGCCGACCACGACCACCGAGGAGGCGTGGAAACTCTTAGACCGACAAGTGTTGGGAGTGATCCGCCTAACACTATCTAGGAGTGTAGCACATAACGTCGCAAGAGAGACGACGACGATGGGGATGATGAAGATCCTCACCGACATGTATGAGAAACCATCCGCGAACAACAAGGTACATCTCATGCGTAAGTTGTTTAACCTACGCATGGCTGAGGGGACACCTGTCGCGAGTCACGTGAACAAGTTCATCGACACCGTAAATCAGTTGGATGCGGTGGAGATAACTTTTGAAGACGAAGTGAGAGCCCTTATACTGCTAGCCTCTTTACCGAACAATTAAGAATTCATGCGAGCTGCTGTTAGCAACTCAATTGGAAAGGAGAAACTGACTTACAACGGCATCCAAGATCAAATACTCGCTGAGGAACTCAGGAGATTGGATATGGGTGAATGCTCAAATGATGGAGCAGCCTTGAACGTGGGTTCAAGAGACCGGGGTAAGGCCAGGGTATGGGACGTTAGAGGACGTTCACAATCCCGAGGTAGAAGAGGGCAAAGCCGAGGAGGCGGTTCTGACAGCGATCGAAGTAAGAAAAATCTTCGATGCTATAACTGCCAGGGTATGGGGCACTTCAGTCATGAGTGCAAGCAGCCGAAGAAGAGTACCGGCCGTGATCACGTGGCTAATGTTGCGAGCGACGAGGATTCGGGTGACTGTTTAATGCTTGCCGAACAGAGAGATATAGATTCATGGATTCTAGACTCTGGGGCATCATTTCACACGACTGCTCAGAAGGATTTATTCGAAAATTACACTGCGGGTAATTTCGGTAAAGTGTATCTAGCCGACGGAGAAGCGTTGGAGGTTGTTGGAATGGGTGATGTGAAGATTCGCATTCCAAATGGATCGGTATGGAAGCTAACGAAAGTGAGGCATGTCCCGAGGTTGACCAAGAATCTGATCTCAGTAGGTCAACTCGATGCCGAAAGGCACTCCATTTCGTTTAGCTGTGGAGCTTGGAAAGTTTCACGAGGAGCTATGGTGATAGCCCGAGGGAGCAAGGTCGGTACACTGTACATGATGACCGATGAGGAGTGTACAGTGGCGGCAGCTGTGTCGCATGACTGCTCGGAACTGTGGCATCGACGGTTGGGTCACATGAGTGAGAAGGGGATGAAGGTGTTAGCAAAGGACAACAAACTTCCAGGCTTGAAGTCTGTCAACCTCGACATGTGCGAAGGTTGCATCTTCGGGAAGCAGAAGAAAGTGAGCTTCCGAAAAGGTGAAAAATCTCCCAAGGAGGAGAAGCTAGCACTGGTCCACTTAGACGTATGGGGACCATCTCCAGTAACCTCACTGGGAGGAGCTCAGTACTATGTGACCTTCATCGATGATTCGACGAGGAAAACATGGGTCTATTTCTTGAAACACAAGTCTGAGGTGTTTAAGAAATTTCAAGAATGGAAGGCCATGGTCGAACTGGAGACCGGGAATAAACTCAAGTGTTTGAGGTCCGACAACGGCGGGGAGTACATTGATGCGAAGTTCGTAGAGTTCTGTGCTCAAAGAGGCATTCGAATGGAGAAGACCATCCGAAGAACGCCACAGCAAAATGGCGTGGCCGAGGGCATGAACCGAACAATCAATGAGCGTGCTAGGAGTATGAGACTGCAAAGTGGGTTGCCCAAAGCCTTGTGGGCACATGCAGTAAGCACGGCGGTTTACCTCATTAACCGCGGACCCTCAGTGCCATTAGAGAGGAGAATTCCCGAGGAGGTATGGATAGGAAAGCCTATCTCATATGAACACTTGCGAGTGTTCGGTTGTCTGTCATATATCCATGTCGACATAAATGAACGTACCAAGCTTGACTCGAAATCCAAAGTGTGTTACTTTGTGGGGTACGGTGGAGCTGAGTTTGGATATCGCTTTTGGGATGGTCAAGCAAAGAGGATCATTCGCAGTAAAGATGTCATCTTCAACGAAAGCATTTTGTACAAAGATAGACAAAATGTGGAAGAACAAGCGCTCCCGTCCGAGGAAAGTGGTATGGTCGACATGAATGTGTTTCCAAGATTGGACTTGGAAAATGACACTGAAGATGAGTCAGTGGTGCTCGACAACCCACCAACAGAGGCTGAAGAGGCCGAGGAGCTGCCCCAAACTCCCCGACCTGAATTAGGCCGAGGTCATCGCATGAGGAGATCTCCTGTCCAATACTCTCCTTCCCTGCATTACATATTGCTCAGTGATGCAGGAGAGCCCGAAAGTAGAGAAGAAGCTCTGGAGCTGAAAGACTCGAGCAAGTGGGAGCTCGCAATGAAGGATGAGATGAAGTCGCTCGAGAAGAATGTGACTTGGCAGTTAGCCGAGCTGCCCAATGGGAAGAGGGCACTGAGCAATAAATGGGTGTTCCGACTGAAGGAGGAACAAGACGGCACGAAACGGTATAAGGCACGCCTAGTAGTCAAAGGGTTCCAGCAAAAGGCAAGAATTGACTACACCGAGATCTTTTCACCAGTCGTAAAGTTGACGACTATTCGGCTATTGTTGAGCATTGTTGTAAATGCGAGTCTTCATCTTGAGCAGTTAGATGTGAAAACTGCCTTTCTCCATGGAGATCTTGATGAAGAAATTTACATGCTCCAACCAGAAGGGTTTGCCGAAAAGGGAAAAGAGAAACTGGTCTGCAAACTGAGGAAGAGCTTGTACGGGCTAAAACAAGCACCACGGCAGTGGTATAAGAAATTTGACAGTTTCATGGCGGATACCGGGTTCGAAAGAAGTGATAGTGATCACTGCTGTTTCGTGAAGAGATTTGCGAACTCTTCGTACGTCATACTACTGTTGTACGTAGATGACATGTTGCTCGCCGGGTCGAGCCTTGTTGAGATTAACAAGGTCAAGCAACAGTTGGCGAAACAGTTTGAGATGAAAGATTTGGGTGCCGCAAATCAGATCCTCGGTATGAGGATATCTCGTGGAAGGGATGGGTCCCTGTTTCTGTCGCAAGCCGAGTATGTGAAGAAAGTGTTGGCACGATTTAGCATGAGTGATGCCAAGGCTGTAGGCTCACCGCTAGCCGCACATTTTAGCTTGTCGAAGAAACAATCACCCACAGATGAGGAAGGAAAGGATCGTATGTCGAACATACCCTATGCTTCAGCAATTGGTAGCCTGATGAACGCTATGGTGTGTACAAGACCGGACATTGCCCATGCAGTGGGAGTTGTCAGTCGTTACATGAGTAACCCGGGCAAGCACCATTGGGAAGCTGTGAAGTGGATATTGAGATATTTCTCGGGTACCGTGAGTTTGGCATTATGTTTCCGGAAGACCTCGGAAGGCCTGCACGGCTATGTGGATGCTGACATGGCCGGTGATCTGGACAGCCGAAAGAGCACAACGGGATGTGTTTGTACCTACGGTGGTACTGCTGTGAGTTGGACATCGAAGCTGCAAAAGATTGTTGCACTGTCGACCACAGAGGCTGAGTACGTCGCGGTGACGGAAGCAAGCAAAGAGATGATTTGGTTGCAAGGTTTCTTAGAGGAGCTCGGTCAGAGGACCGACAAGGGAGCTCTGCACTGTGATAGTCAAAGTGCAGTTCAGCTAGCTAAGAACCCTGTATTCCATTCACGCACCAAGCACATACAGATTCGTTACCATTTTATCCGGGACGTTCTGGAAGATGGAATCTTCGCGCTAGAAAAGATTGAGGGCGCTAATAACCCCGCCGATATGCTAACGAAGACTGTTACAATCGACAAACTGAGGCTGTGTGCAACCTCAGTAGGACTCCGAGCTTGAGGCTCAGGGTCGCCGCTACACTGGAAGAATGGGTACTCGCCGATGACGGCAGAGTATCAATTACTATACAAGGATACCGATGGGAGCATTCTGCTCGGTGGAGCACAGTGAGTTCGGTGGTCGGGGATAATTGGAGTTCTTTTGAAGCACTCGACATTTGACTCCAAGTGGGAGATTGTTGAGTTGTGGAGCCAAATGAGGTTTTGGCCATGTTTTCTAATTATCCCACATCGCTTTGAATTGTAATATGACCCATGTTGGGTTCTATTTATATGTCCCAATATCTTGTATTTTAATTACACCTTTACACAACACCTCTATATTATAAAGAGGGAGTTCTATTTGCGAGAGAACCATAGCTTGTAACTAGGCTAGATTACGATTGTAATCCTCTTAATAATATTAAGTGTCACGTATAGCGGCCCGGAGACGTAGCCAATTTGGGTGAACTCCGTTACCAAAGAGTGTGTGCTCGGTTTAAGTTTTCTGTCTTTCTTTGTGTTCGCCTGTATCGACCCTAACATGTATGTCGTGTGCCACATCAACAAACAAAAAGCTCAACTAATTGAATAAAGATTTTAAATTTAGTAAATTTAAACCTTCTTCATTGTTATATTAAAAAGACCAATGATTTGAAGATTGATGCAATTTTTTAGGATTTCTGTAATTCATAACACATCGCAGCAAGTTGAAATATCAATATGACCCGTCAAATAAAAAATCAACATCGAAAATGCATTATCTTAAGAAAATAGTAATACATCTTTGGTCTATATGCAGCGCACCTAGGTTTTTACATCTTGATATTACGACCGTAATTAATAATTTCAGCTGCTGTAATCCCACATCATGCGGTAATTAAGATTTCTGTGTAATTAGAAAAAAGAGAAAGTAATTATTAAAATTTTGTTGGTATATGAAAATGAAGGTAGAAACGGGGGTCGAGTGCCAGATTTTGTATTTTTGGTACACGTGGTTGACATAACGCAGGCAATGCACATCCATTTCGTGTTTCGATCATTTGGGTCTCTGCCATACACAGCACGGATCTTTTTGTTACCACTTTGGCCTTTTTCTTTCATTGCCATGCTCGGTATGTGGGCACTTTCCAAGACTTTCTTGGCCAGCTTTTGTTTCCTACGCGGCAACCTTCACCAGACTTGGGCCGTTCCCCGCTTTGGTTTTCAGGTATGGGAATTTGAGGACAAATAAAATCATATGCATATAAAATGTTTTATGCAGATAATGATGTGAATGTTTCACTTCTGCGGAATTTGAGTGTTCATTTGTGAAATTTGTGTTATCTACCTATTTTAAGTTAGTGAATGAGTGCTTAATGATCTGAGTAAATGGCGGAATGCAAGATTGTCTATATCAATAACGACGTGCTAAAAGTAATACATTTGTTTAATTTTGCAGTATGTGGTCGAAAATTTGGGCATTCAATATAGCGTACTATGTTTGTGCTGTTGCTAGAAAGTAGAATATAATGTATAACCACCCGAATTCAGACAAGGACATTTGATTTAGTACTTGTTGTCTTTCCTTGTTCTCTCACCTTATTATTTCTCAAGACTCGCATGAATTTAAAGGTTGAGTTTCACCATCATGATCATAATTAAGTTCTTGAGAGAAAAAAGGGGAAATAAAAGAAGACTTAAGTCTTAACACTTATAAAGTTGTTAGTTGCATAATTACGTACCTCCTAATTTAGTACTAAAACTTAGAATAAATGGATCAGTGTTAACAGTTAAATACTCTATTGATGACCATGACTTTGATTGTTGGCAGTACTTCTTGCCCTTTGCTAAGGACGGGATCAATAACAAAATTGAAGAAGCCATCCTTAGAGCTGATAAAATGGGTGTTAAAGTCCTTAGCCTCGCCGCACTAAACAAGGTTTGCTCGCATTTTCTTACTATTAATCAATAGAGAAAAAGCAACTTTCTTAAAAATTTCAAATAACAATAAAACAGTAGTAGTCAAGTACAGAAAGAAGCTTGAAAATCGCATAATTTCATGTAATTGTATTATTCTTTCTAAAATGTGGCAACAGAATGAAGCGCTCAACGGAGGTGGAACATTGTTCCTCCAGAAGCACCCCAATTTGAGAGTGAGAGTTGTACATGGGAACACGCTAACAGCAGCAGTTATTTTGAACGAATTGCCCAAGGATGTTGAGGAGGTGTTTTTGACAGGGGCTACTTCTAAGCTTGGAAGAGCCATTGCCCTCTACCTGGCTCGTAAAAATGTTCGAGTTTTGGTAAGAGCCAGTTGAATTGAACTTAAATCTTCAATGTAATACTGTTTTACCTGAGAATAAGGACCGTTTTGCAAGGTGGAAAATGATAACTTGATTATCATGAAAAGAATCAGGGACTTGAACCCAATATGAAGAAAAGATAGCGAAAAAAGCACTATAGGATTATTTCCAAAGTGAAAGCATATAATGAAAAATTACTGAACTTAAGTTGTGATCCCTCACATAGTAATACTAATGTTACGAAACATTGCAGATGCTTAGTCAATCGATGGAGCGTTTTAGGAGCATTCAAAAGGAAGCAGCGCCTGAACATAAAAAATATTTAGTTCAAGTAACGAAATATCAAGCCGCAGAACATTGTAAGGTAAAGTTTAACAGTTTAGCACCATTGAATTTGATTATATTTATCACTCCATCCGAACAGAAAACCTGAGGTTCGTGTTTTAAACAGTTAAACTTGATCACTATTATCTCACTTTGACCCCAAAAGTTCCAATAATCAATTTCCCTTCTTTATTTTTGCATAAAAAGACATGGATAATTGGTAAATGGACAACACCAAGGGAGCAATTTTGGGCACCACCAGGAACTCATTTTCATCAGTTTGTGGTTCCTCCTATTATTCCCTTTAGAAGGGATTGTACTTACGGAAAACTTGCAGCTATCAGATTTCCCGATGATGTGGAGGATCTTGGATCGTGCGAGGTATATCAAATAATGTTATTCTTACAGATTTATACATTTATATGTACACAAGTAACCTAGGTGAAAGTAATGTTCAAAAGTTTTACATGTCAAAGAGAGAAAAGGCTAGGAAAGATACAAAAAACGAATCCTACTCAGCTAAATCTGCGTATAACCTTGTTCAAATAGCTTCACCATGTCGAGGTAAATTGTCAAAAAAAAATGACAGGGCTAAACTTCGTGCATGCCCGTAAACTAAAACTTTTTTGACATAGGATGCAATTTTCCTTTAGTTTATTGAATTCATGGGAAGTATAGACTAATGTTCTCTTTTCCTAATTGTGTTGGTTTTTATAATTTTTTGGAGCAGTACCAATTACAAAGAGGGGAGGTTCACGCATGCCACGCTGGTGGAGTCGTGCACCTGCTAGAAGGATGGACACATCATGAGATTGGAGCAATTGATGTGGACCAGATCGACGTAGTGTGGAAGGCAGCACTGAAGCACGGCCTCAGACCCATTTAATGACCAATTGTGAATTGGATGTATTACTTATTCATACTATTGTGTACTAATATCGTTTTAAATAAAAACAATGGGGTCTAAATAGAAATATCACCTAAAGTATGAGGATATTTTGTGGTATAATTGAAACTATTAATATCAATTCATTTGTGTTTTTTTTTTTTTTTTTAAATTGTTCATTTGTGTCTTTGTTTGGTCCTACAAAACAGGCCAATAAAGGCCGTTTTTAACCGCCTTTAAAACCTTTTGAGGCGGTTTTTGTGACGGTTTCTGGACTGCCATTTCCGCAAGTATTGCTAAAAGTTTAAAGGCTGTTTACAACGCCTCAAAAGAAAAAAAGGCGGTTTTTCAATTAGCTTATAAGGCGGTTGTAAACCGCCTTAAAAATGTTAGTTTTTACGGCGGATGCAGCCTAACCGCCGCCAATACTGCAATTAAGGCGATAATGGACCGCCTTTAATAGTTTAATAACGTCATTAATTCTTCAAAATATATGTATAACTCAATTTAAACTCGAGTGGTATCACTTTATTATTCTATATATGTGTGTGTATACGTGTATATATATATACATACATACATATATATAATTAAACGTTCAACAATATGGCCACAAAAAGAAAGATAACATATGTATATATACAAACTTTTGATCCATATAACGCATGAAAATTACAAAACATTCTCTTAGCCGAACTAATTCTGTCAAATACAAAGATCTTTACACCTCCAATCGTTACATGTTATTGAGCAATACCATCCTAATCGAGCTATGACACCTAATTGAATAGCCAGTTTTGGTGCATTCTCCCCAATAGATTGGTTGTGACTGCTCAATAAGACTTCAAGTTTTCTTCCCGTAACCCAATTATAAAAAGTCCTAGCTTGAGCTCGTGTCTTCCTCTTTGTTGGTTGGCGCATAAATAATCCGGAGGGTCTAAAAGGACCTAATATATCAAAGTATAGCTTATGTTGAATATCTAACATCAAAATAAAGTTACAGTACTAAACAAAATATAGAATATAAAACAGTATTTGCCAAACTGAAACAACCTATTGTGTTCTCGATGTCATGGGGGCGCTTGAGTTTGGATTTGCAGGAACTCGATCAGTGAATTGAGGAACAAACGGCGATCCTCGCAAACTGTTAGCCATTGGTCCAGTTCGAAAATGAGCGTTCAGTCTTCCCATCACCTACCTGCTTTAAAATAAATAAACTTCCATTAGCAAACACAATTATCATGATTAAGATTAGGAATTTTCCCACAATTGGAGTTACAAACTTTGCAACAAACTGCAAAAGAAACACGGGTCTGCGAATGGGAGAAAGCAAATAACAAATAAAATCGAAAAAACTGATAATTGTTATTACGAGTATTTATTGTAAGGCCGATATCTTCATGTAGAACTACTCAGCTTCGAAGAGAAATGTTTTATTTAAAAAATAAAAGGCACTAGAAAATAAATAATGAACAAACCTATGATATAATCAGTAAAAGCAAGAAGAAATACTCTCGTGATTTAAAACTGAAATTTAAAATCTTAATGAACTGTATTGAAAGGAATTCCTTACAAAACAAACTGCATCAAGATACAATAATCATAAATTATTTGCTGTATACAAGTTCATATTTATTGACTGTTTGTAGAGATGTGAAATTTGTGAGATTGCCTAGAACATCAATCTATAAGAATTATGCATGTGTACGATTACAATTATCACTAAAATCCTCAAATATTAATATTACTAAAACTTTCTAGTATCACAAGCTCCCAGGGCCTTCAATTTGTCCAAATTGGACTATATTTGATATTTCACAACAACGACTTAATCATAGCAATCTTCTTCAACATAATTACAATTATATCTAGTAAACAGTAACTTAGAATAGGACTCTCGAAACCAAATTTTAAAAGGATATAGAATATAAAATGAAATATTGTATTTAAAAACTTATTTGGCGTCCATTACTTTTTCGATTATGTACATGTGCATTGTCTATTCAGTACTATTTGATCCTCGAACCTAAAAGGTCAAAATTTTCACCTAAAGAAAAACATGATTAGGAATTATTATAATCCATGTAAATTACCGTTAAAAGTCCAAGTAATGGTAATGGTAGGTAAAATCTCTTTATAAATCGCATGCTCGATTATTATCTAGACGATTTGGGATAATTACTCTAACACTGCTTGTAAAATTCAGGAATTGCATAAAAATGGGGTTCGATTCTATGATTCCCAATACAATAAATTGTTGGGACAAGCGGTTTTCGGAATGGAATTACAACCATATATGAAGAGCTCATATCCCACCACAATAAATGGAAGTGTCTCTTTGGAACATTCAACTTATTTGACTGTTTATTAAACAGTCACCTTAACCACCGTTAAATTAAAAAATACATTGTTAGATAATGTTTTTCAATAACTAATTTATTTTTTCTATTTCCAACAAATTAGAATTTGATAAATTAAAAATAAATTGTAGAACACACTAAAAAATCAAATAAAAACATAGAACTCTATTGAGGCCTAAGCTAAACTTAAATATTAATCAAAATTTAATTTTTTATGCATATAACACTTTTTTATACTAACGGAGTGTGAAACAGTGATATGGGCCGACTGTTCCATAGTAATTCTCCTAAATGGTGATACTAAATTTTGAGAATATCCGCAAGTACCTATTCATACAAAAAATTCCTACAAAAGAATGTAACGGTAAAAACAAAAGTCCAAAATACCATAACTTGAAAAGTTAGAATCTTCACGTCGTTATACAAAACCAGTAGCAAAAAATCATAACTACAAATAGCGAATCATTTATGTACAACTAATCAACTATCGTGAGACTAAAAATATTACTTTAAAGTAGACTTGGGCGAAAAACCGGAAAAACCGAACCGACCGATAACCGAACCGGAAAAACCGAAAAAATTTCGGATCGGTTTCGGTTTTCAATAAAACCGAACCGAAAAAGTCCGAAACCGAAAAAAAACGAACCGAAAAACTGAAAAATAACCGAAACTGGACCGAAAAAACCGGTCCGGTTCGGTCCAAAAAATAAAAAGACCGAAAACGAAAAAAACTGAACCGAAAAATATGCTCGGTTTTGCTAAAAACCAAACCGAACCGGACCGAACCCGGACTTACTTTAAAGAGTGTATATGCAGTGGCGGGAATAAATTTGATACATTTGAAAAGTAAAAAGTTATCCGATGATACAACTTGGATGGGTATGTGTTTGAGTAATTCAAAATTATTGGTAGTTGAAAGTTGAAATAAATATTAAACTACCCACTTAACACGACTAATATTTCAATGTGAAGCAATTATAAATTTCAGGTATGCTTTAATGTTTTTGGAATCTAAAATGTTTTTTTTTATGGTTTTGGAATCTAAAATGTTTTAATAATTTTTGTTGTAGCGAATGTGTACTGTGAGACGTATCGACGTACACGTAACCAGTACTAAAATAGTCAAATAAATAAATAAAGTCAACTAGTAGCCCAAGTGACCTATCAAGTGCTCTAAATGTTATATCGTACTCGTAATCATACTGTACTTATATCCGGTACTCGGAATTTTTGTTCTTTTTAGTACCTACGCTACACAACTTACATGGTTATTAATTTTATACATGAGAAATATCTATGATCCAAATTTAAAATTAAATTTGTAAAAAGCGTGTTTGGCGGCACATCAAAGTGTTTTCTCAGCCAAATGTTATTTTTGTAATAAGTTTTGTTGTTGTTGTGGTGACGTTTTTTTATTTACAAAGTTTATTATTTATTGACAAGTCTGAACCTTCAAAAACTCGTTTTGAAGAGTTAGCATTGTGTACTTTTTAGAAATTGTTTCTACTCACTTTTTATAAGTGAGAATATACTAGCTAGTTTATTTGTTTTGTTGTCTTATTTTTCAATAAATTAAAAATAAATAGATTTAAGAAAACAAAAAATTGAGAATTTTACTAAAGGTCATTTGAAATAAAAGTTACTTTATTTTGTAAAGTTGTTCAATTCTTAAATGTCATAATTCGTCAAAAACGGCGGTTAAAGTCTCTTTTGAGGCGATAATTTTGAGCCGTCTCTATTATTATTTTTAAAGGCGGTTACTTTCGGCCTCTAATATGACCGCCTTGATAGTTAATAATTAATGCGGTCTTGTTATCGCCTCTAAAAAAACCGGCCATAATTGACTTTTTTTTCTAGCAGGTACAATTCCACTCAAAAAAATAACTTTTTGTTTCTTCTTCACATAATTATATTTCTGTCATAAAAGCAACAAATCAAACTGTTATACAAAATGATTGATGTACGAACCAAAATTCAGAAATACTATCTCCACTATAATTTTCATTCCGTTTTGTACTATCCTTCCACTACTTTGTCTACTCACCCGAGTTAAAAACTTGAATGCGATATAGCGAGGAAATGCCAAGGGACCTTGAAAGTTCCTTTTTCTTACAATTCCCTACGAAATCTGTGGGACGAGTTATCGGCTTTTTTCGTGTTCCAAATACAGGATCAACGTTGGGCTGTTTACCAGTTTCGTACGTCAATATAAGCTAAAATATACTAGATACACAGCCGTTACCTGTGGTAGCGAGCGTATTTCACAATTCAGTCGGAGAAAAACAGATCGCTTCCTTGAAATTAACAAAAAAAATGATGCGGAAATTTTGGGGGACAGTAGATGAAACATATATTGCAGATTCTGGTTGTGTATCAATCTTCAAGGGATATAGGTTCTGTGACTAGTCATTTGGTTCTAGATAATAAAGGATTCTTTGCTCTTGATTATTATTCGGATGAATTCAGAATTGTACAAGTGGATTGCTTGTATATGAGCCTTAAACGTTCAAAAAAATTAAAAATATGATTGATGTACATAAAATTCTGGAAATCATACGCGAACATGGATTGGGCAAGTTTTATCACCTCCCAGTAAAGTCTACCAAATTATGTTTTTATTCAAAGATTAGTATTCGTGTCATTAATTAAAGAGGGACCCGAGAATAGTTTAAGAAAATTACATATTGGTTCTTCCGGGAGTCCGGTTCACGTTACATGCATCTTAGGGAGATGGCGAAACATTTACATTGTAAAAGAAGGATATCATTGCCAAGTAACGTTGAGTAACACCATCAAAGCACTACTTTTCCGATTTATTGTAACTACTAGCTAGTACTATAACCTATGAGGAGAGGTCGATGTGGATAGATAAACGTTAATTAATACCCTATCTTAGCAACACTTCTAAATGAATCGAACGGCTTGCAAGCTGATTCATAGAGCGGTTTGCTTACGAAATTGTGACATTTTTTGTTCGCGATTTTACTTGCAACCTATATTTGGGCGATTGTGAGATAGCTCTCTATTAAGGCTCTTGCTTGGACTCTGGTTGCTTAAAGTTGTATCCGAGTCGGATCTTCTAAGCATTTCCCACATTACTTGTATATCTTCATACCCACAACTTTGTATATCATCATGAAGTTTTAAGATCCCTTCACCTGTATCCATACACAAATATCAGTTTACTATATCGAAAAATTCATGTTCTAATAAGTTCACCAACCAAACTGTTTTTAACTAAAATGAAGAAAACTAACAAAACGGTTAAATTTAAAAACTCCAAAGTAACAATCTTAATCAGTAGTCATAAAATGATAACAAGAAAAAAAGCAAAAGGTACCAGAGATACTTCAAACCTTACATCAAGAATAGTATGAGATGATTTTTGGGCTACAAGCAAGCAAACACAAAGAAAATGACCGATCATAAACCTAAAGTAATGAAAAAACAAACAGATTTAATTTTCCGGACATAAATTTCAGATTAATATCTCGAGCACAAGAAAAAATTCCACGAAGTCATCTGGAAAGTTGGGTTCAGAAAAGTACTGGACGGGTTGTGGGCTCGGCATTTATCCAAAAAGAGGCACCGGTAAAGTAGGACATCTTCATTAGAACCCAGGTTCCCGCAGGCTTGAACCGTCAAGCCCAAAATTAGGCCTGCCCATCGGCCTGGCTGGAAAGAAGGTAGTTTTTTTTTTTATATAAAAATATTCAAGTTGGAAACCTGTAATCTATGTAGGAGTAGCATAAGAAAATACTACTCAATTAAGTAAACTTTGTTGTGTGACTAGTATGTATGTAAGACCTTAAACCGAAAGCAAAAATTGTTTTTTTTATGTATAAGTAGGACGATAGTGAACTTTGAACTGCACCAAGTAATTCGTCCCTCGGACCAAGAAGGAACTGTTTTCGCAATTCATTCTCTCGCTAGGTAGCCTGGTCAGGCCGAACTTACGGTAATAAATCACAGTCTCCCTTGGTAGTATCATAACTAATATATACTCCAATATTTGCAATTTACGCGCTATGTAAATAACGTATGTGCCTATATAAACTATAGAAAGAGGGAGATAAAAACCTTGGCCGCGGGACTTAACACCGGCCACATCAACAGCGTAACGACCTCTTCTGAAACGGAACACCATTTTGTTCCACCAATCCATAATCTCTTTTAACTTCTTTTTGACTCGCAATAATTCTTAACTTGGCCAAACCTTCCCTGAGCCCTTTATAGATAGAAAATTCCAGTATATATGCTAAGGATGAGATAGAAAAAGAGAGAGCCCATTGCTTAAATAGCTCAAAGTTTTTAAAAGTTGTGGCCTAATTTATAAAAAAAAATGAACTAGTAATGGATCACCGACACCTCATGATGGTGGTGGGTACTTAAAATTTAAAAGCCATTTTGCATCAAGTAAAATGTTTTTTCTTTCTAACCAATTATTCAACCAAAAATATGACAGGCCGATGTGACGAATTAGCTACACTAATTGTTTTCATTCTGGATTTTCCCATTGCAATTTATGTGTTTACAAGTTCAAACCGTAATTTTTTTTACGAACCGTACGTCAGATTTACGGTCTGACTGTGAAATTATCAAATTACTCCTGCGTTGAAATCTGAAAATTTTACAGAAGTCGATCGATCGGACTTCACGGCCAATCGATCGGCCAAGCTCTCTGAATTTTTTTTCAGAGAACTAGTTAACTCAAAAACAATATTTACTGACCGTAATCGTGACTTATTCATATTTATTTTCGATATCGTATATTGTGGAACTATAAATTATTCGTTCGGACTCACTTCAAATTTAGTTACATTTCAACCGTTATGCTCATTATTGAATCGTCTATCATTTTAAACAAATTAACCATTTTTTAAATAATTAGTACTCGAAACGACATTTTATCATGTTACTCGAAACAAATTAACTTATTGCTCTTTTATAAAACCGTAAGTCACAAATAATCAGGGGCGAAGCCATGATGTGTAAATGGGGGTACCAAAATATATGTACAAGTAACATATTTTTATTGGGGGTGCCAAATCTACACCTAAAAAGAAATTGTACTAAAAAAAAATTGCGTCACTTGGGATTTCTAAAATTATGGGGGGTGCCGTGGCACCCGATCGTCCCCACTTAGCTTCCCCCTGACTCACAATTACAATCTGTAAATATTTTTTTGAGATAAGTAGACAATTTTCATTTTAAACAAATTAGCCATTTATTTTAAATGATTAGTACTTGTAACTACATTTTATCATGTTACTGGAAACAAATTAAATTATTGACCTTTTATCTATGAATAAGTCACGATTACGGTCCGTAAATATTTTTTTTTGAGTTAATTAGCTAAGTCCGATCGATCGGCTTCTGTAAAATTTTTAGATTTCAACGCATGTGCAATTTGTCAATTTCACAGTCAAACCGTAAATTTGACTTACGGTTCATAAAAAAAATTACGGTTTGAGTATGGAAACAGATAAATTGCAGTAGAAAAATCCAGTCTCAATTGTTTTTCTTGTCTTTAAAAAATAATAATTTTCATTTAATATATGATTGGTACACTAAATCCGTCGTACGCGCGGAAACTAATTTTGGGTTTGAAATATGGGTGACTACAGCAACACTGTTTCATTAAAGCAAATGAACTCAACTTTTTTTAACAACAATGCCAGCAAATACTGTAAATATTAACTGATTAACGACATAATTAACTAAGATTAAGTTTGTTCTTTAATTGTATGTGATATTATTTTTTTTGACATCAAGTTGAAGTATGGAAAATTCAAGATTTATTCATGAAGACAGAAGTAATCAAAAGAGAAAGGTAAAAGACAAACATGATTCTATGAATAACACTAAAGAGGTTCTATAATTGAAGATGATTATGTCCCACTAACTAAAGTTTGTGGATTTCTATTCACATATTCACTTGGTTAATTTTGGGTTTTTCCTTCTAAACTCTAGACTACCACTATAAAAAAAATAACCAAATAGCGACAGGATTAGTGACGGTATTTTTTGTTATAAGCTTATTAGCGGCGGTTTTTGTGACAGCTTTATGACAGTTTAGTGAATTTGTGACAGATTTGTGACAGTTTTTTAAATTAGTGACAGACTTGTGACAACTTTTAACTTTCAATAAATCAAACATTATTTTGTAGCGTAAAGAGGATAATAATCGGAGGAAATCTGAGAAACGTGGTGGAAAACTATTGACATTTTGTACACAACATCTTAACAGTTTTTTTCATTTTTCAGCATTGTCGGATATTTTTTTTGGACTTATTGTAACGTGTCATGTAGGGAATGGAGAAACATTTATGAGAAAGAGTGGAACTTTGACTGTTTAAACAATTAAACACATGACACCTCTATTTATGAGTATCTGAAAAGTTTTAGCTGACCATCTTTTACCAAAGAGAGAAAAAAAAAAAAAAAATGTTCACACCTAAATAAAATAAGAATATATCCGTTCCATTTAATTGTTTATTACGAAACTATCTGCAATTTTAATCAACTTATAACTTGTATCAAAATTGTCGAAATGAATTTTTTTTAAATCTAATCTTAAAATTTAACATTTGAAATATATGATCAACTTTTGAAAATTTTCATTCCGATAATTTTGATACAAGTTCTTAACCGGTAAAAATTGCACGTAGTTTCGTAACGGACAATTAAATAGAAATGAGTAATCGCTGTTTATGTGTTTTTCTAATCAGTGTATCAGTAATTATAACTGGGAATTTGTACTGCATTAGTTCAAATAATAAGCCATAACTCTGTTAATATGTTAATAAGTTAATCCTTCTAATAACCCTTTTGTCCTAAACCATGACTCGATCGTTTATATAGGTGAATTTTAAAATAATGACGATGGACTACTATTTTGGAACAGATGACGTATTCGGAAACAACCTAGTGAGAAAAATTGAAGTAAATGTATAATATGGGAGGCTTATTTTGCAAAAATACGGATCTCTCGTACTTATATAAGTTAGGTAAAGATCGCGTACATTGTTGCCATGCGAACCAGTACATTATCTATTTCCTCTCCCAAAGGCCACGATAACCATATTCTCTCTTTCCTGTCCTCCCACACACTTTAACCCCGACCACTTGTTATCAAATCACCGAACCGCCATCTTGCTTCCTCTAGAGAGGAATTTTCCTTTTATTTATGTGTTTTTTATATGATCTATTTTCATGCTGCATATATGTTGTTCAGGCCAAATTTACGGTAATCAAAGTCTGACGAGATCAACTTCTTCACAAATTTGACAACACTTGTAATGAATTTGGCAATAAATAATTTGATTTCGACAGGATTTATGCATGATTAGGCTATATTTTTGGACTATAATGTATGAATATGTATCATACTATCATGTGTATATATATATAAATAAGGGTCTATTCAACTGATTTGTTATTTATTTTGACAATTTAAACTTTAAATTTGACGGTGTAAACTTTAAACATGACAGTGTAAACTTTAAATCTAACAGTGTAAACTTTAAATCTGACAGTGTAGCTTGACAGTTTTTTTTTTTTTGGAGTTATGCAGTACTTTTTTTAACTTACATTATTTAACCTAAGTGGAAGAAAGATGCTTATCAAAAACAAAGTGGAAGAAAGATCGAGAAGGAAGGAGTACTATTTTTGCCAAATAATCGTAATTGTGTTAATTTTAATAATATTAATTTTAACACATCATTATTTAATTGTATATTAAATGATACATGTGTAACTTAAATTTAACCTTCACATTAGTGTATTAACTTAACAAAGTTATCTAAATTTAATTAATTAATTATTAATTTTTGTCATTTTGTAAAAACCACACTAAAATAGGAACTAGAATAGGAGTACCTGAAATAGAGTTGATGTTGGAATTAATGGTATTTTGCCACGTCATCAATTAACAACATTAAAAATATTGTTATCTTTAATAATATTTTTAACATTTATAAAGATAACACATGATTTAACATGACAAATGAAGAGAAAAAAATGCATTATTAACTAATTATTTTAGTTAATAATAGAGATAACTTGGAGATGCTCGGTTGCCAAATCTTATCTCATTAAAATTTACCCGGGGACTTAAAATTAGTAATTCTATATCCATAAACAAAGTGGTATTGTTATCTTACTATATAATTAAGATTCGAATTGATCTTTCCACTAACTAATTAATATCTATCTTAATAAGCGTAATAACGTGGATGAAGAGACTGAACTGTAGCCAATGGAATAGATTTATATATATATATTGCTTAATACGTACGCTTATTAAACTTTTGGAGGATCATTAATTAACAGCTATATAGTCCTAACTAATCATAAGTCTTGACTATTAATTAATAGTGGTATGTCTTGTCAACTTCAACTAAATATAGCCTAGTCACACTTAATTAGTCTTAATAAACTAATCAAGAAATGAAACGTGGCTTTTGTTGTACGTACTAGCTTTTAAGAGACTAATTTTATTTGATACCGAAACAAAAAATTAAAATATTTCATCTTTTAAACTCTAGCTTTTACATTAGTCAACCAAATTAAATGTAAATTATAAGCAAATAAAGTAATGGCCAGAATTTGAAGGATACATCCAAAATAACCCATGTATGAATATGAGCTCTATATTATAAAAAATTAGTGGTCAATGGACCAGTTAAAGCTTTCAAATCATTGATGTAGAAATCATGGGCGTGAAACATACATTTGATGAGAAAATTAATTTGGTGTAACAATATTGAAATTTGTTTATTCACATCTTGTTCATATTTTTCAAATATTCTCTTGAAACCTAGTCCTATCTGTTAAACTGTCAGTGTTTACATATACTGGTGGGTGCTAAATTACATGTAAATATTATTTTGTAATCATGGTACATTAAAAGACTACAATCGTTAAAATTTTTAATAAAATACATGGAAATTTTTTGTGATTTTCATAATATAGAGATGTTTTTACCCATTTTAACCCGTATCTAGTTCATCCCCTGCTATATATTAGCATTCGTTCTCCGGTAAGTTAGCAACGTTTTAAATGAAGAAAATTAGATCTTTGAAATTTGAGATACCAAAGATATCAAGATACTGGCCAAGTGGCTCTCCTGAAGGAAGAAAAAAAGTGAGAACAATCACAGGAAGGTTTTCACCCTTTCTAGGCTTCAAACGTTTATTTCCATGATATTCACTATACGGAAATAAGAAGAAAAATAACCACAAAGATTTTGTATTCCATAGACCAGAATACAATCTAGTTTCTAACTATCTTACAACAGTTTTTAATTTATTTATTTTTCTGAAGAAGTACTAAAAACTCTAGTTTTTTTTTTAAAAAAAAAAAAATCTAGTTCTGTGTTTGAATAGGGTAGCAAATTTTATTACAAATATGTACGGAACCAGGAACTTTAAAGAGGAGGGGGCGGAAACGCTATAATTGGTAGTAAATGATAATTTTTGAAGATTTAAATTAAAATACATGTTTTTATTTTCATCATTTTGTAACATGTAAAGTCATAACTAATATTGAATTTGTGATGCTAAACTATACTTCCATATTTTATGGTACTGGTATGTCTTGTCAAGTTCAACTAAACAATAGCCTCGTCATGCATGGATTAACTAGAGTAAGGAAACAAGGATTTGTTGGATTTTGAGCAATAAGTCTACAGATGTTGAGAAATATTGGAATTTACTTATAACAAACCAACTTAACTTCCGATTATAACAAAAATAAGACCCTCAAAACTAACAATAAAACCAAACAAACACGATATACGTTCCATTATGCATGGATAAAAACATAATTAAGGCCTGTAAAAGGCTGGTAGCAATCAAGCCTAAAGTTACCAATGCATGGTAATAGCAAAAAATCAACACCAGCAAGCATAGAGTAGTAAAAAGATAAAGAAAAAAAACTGATAAAGAATGAGTGGTAATAGCAAAATTCAGCTAGCTATTGGTTTGAAGCAAAAATAATCACCATTATAAACTCGTCGCTTCAAGACAGAGGTTTTAAAAAAATATCCGAAAGTTTTATGCAGTTTTAATAGGTTGAAAAGGGAAAACTAGCATAGGATTTTATACATCCTTAGTGACACGTTCAGCTCTAATTTTTGCAACCTCCTCGTAAATCTTTGTAAAAATCCGCTCTTCTTCTTTTTCTCTCCGAGCTTTTGCTTCCTGATCAAAAGCAAAACGTCTCCCCTAGTCCCCCTTTTCTTCTGAAGGTCAAACATCATCTTTTGTCATCGCTTAAGCCTAGTTGAGAACAGACCACGAGCTTTCCTGATCTTCTCCCTGACAAGAAGATAATTCTCCAATTTTTTTCTTGCTTTATCATCTTTCAAGGATGGCATACGACGCGTTAAGATGTTAGATCTCAATACGTACGTGATTGCGGTCTCTGGGTCTCTTGTCCGGACGTATCCCCATTTTAAACCAAGGATAACATAGTGGTCGGTTTTATCGTCCATATATCTGTTCTATTATTAAAAATCTTACTGATTACTAGAGAGATATGGGAAGAGCTAATGATACCATGTTAACTTCAAGATAGAATGATCTTATACCATGTTAACATGACATTTCAATGTACTGTAACTTTAAAACTCTACCTAGCTAAAAACTTGTATTAAACGTAATTATTTTTCATTAGATTCTGTCTGGCACCATCCATAAACAAATTTCATGTATGAATGTTCCATACGAATCACAATAAATTCATGGTCTAGCTGCTTGATGCTTCCCACGAAAATCAACTTTCCACAAACGGAGAACCTCAATATTCTGATACAGATTTAGATATTTTTCAGTGGTGGCGTCACATCTCTCGGACTAATGTACATTAACCTCAGAGGATAAGTTCACAAGTAGTTTACACAAACTAAATCATGCAATAAGTAGAAGGAAATATGAGGCATGGCAACATAATCAACCGGTTCATAAAAGATGGGGAAAAGGTTTTGAAATTAATTTAAAGTTCAATTATGAACATAGAGCTCTATAAGATGACGGAAAATAAATAAAAAGCTTATGTGTCTTCAATGTGCATTGATGTACAAATAATGCGGGTGATCACATTCACAAGATGAGAGAATCAATGTGGTGTAACATCGTATTTTCTGAATGTTAGATTGTTAGTCATCCATATTTTTCATGTATTCTTTTGAAAGCTTAGTCTCCATTATCAGCTTTTGTTCTCTGATAAGAGAGTGACCAGATTCCAGTAAAGCTTCAACTGTTTGCTGCCACAAAATAAAAAAAACCAATACCGACATGAGCCAATTAGAGAAAACTCAAAAATAGCAAGATATAAATTAAAGATTCTTAGACATTTGAAACTTTAAAACCAAAGATCGCAAGATATTAGTTATTTTTTAGAAACAGAAGTATCTCTAAAATCAGAATTACCTCTGGAGGGACAAACACCGGAAGCTTATGACCCTTTTTACGCTTGAGAAGTTTATTCCCAAGATTTTCGACTCCTCCTATATCTTCAATCCACTATACTCGGAAAAAAGAACAAGAAATGATCACAAAGATAGGTGTTTGATAGACTAGAGTACAATCTAGTTTGTCTAATTATTTAACAGCAGTTTATTATGCTTAAGAAGAGTACTTAAAATCAAGTTTTGCGTTTCCAATACACACTTTGCTTAAATTGTTGAAGAGTCTATGTTTAGAGAAAGAAGCTAAAATATGAGTAGTTTTAGCACTTTCTGGGTCATGGTGTTATATAGTAAGAGTTATCAATGTTGACATGTTGTAGATTACAAGGATATACTATATGATGGTTTGATCTTAGAGAAAGAAACATGTTGAGCATGTAAAATGCTATAGAAAGATAGAACAAGGCACAATTAATATTGACAACGTGCGCAGACTGCAGAGCTTAGAGGCGGGATGATAGATACCTTAGATATTGATCTATCATATGTTCTGGATCTAAGAGCTCCATAAAAATCCATGGCTGGCAATTTAAAAGAAGAAAATATTATTGTATATTCATGTTTTACTATATATATACCTTTCAAAAAACACAAGTACCACTTATGATGTAAGTAATTTCTTAGAAAACAAAAACTCCTACTTACCTTGATTAGGGAAAGTATCCACAATGTTATTGATGTCATCCCTTGATATGCCATCTTTATCATACATCTGATGAACGATATTTACAATATCTGCGTGAGTAGGCTGCCTGCATCATACCGAGTGCGTGTATAACATCTAAGTAACATGTTACCACTTAAATGTCTTCTGAAGGGGACAATTTTAGTCCCCTTGAGTACTAAACTTATATAATTCAAATGCATTCTAGTCGTAGAACTAAATACAAAAACGCTGTATGCCTCAACAATACGTAATTTAGGATTAGGGAAGAATATAGAAGAGGAGAAAGATGATGACTTCATCCGAAATAGTAAGAATTTCAAGACTAAATTTTGCGGTGCCAGTCCTCTTGAATTAATTATATAAAATATGTTGATTAATGTTTTCCGACCAGGTGTTAGACTTTCTGTAACATGCAAAAAGATATAAACATGTAACAAAATTTTAACTGTGATGCAAACACTATGATTGCAGAAACTCAGTCACACGAAGGAAGGAAAGTGTATTTTGTTTCCATATTTTTTTTATCATGGATAATATGGTTCTGTTGTCTCCCGAACAACCTATCCACTTGAATCAAGAACAAACTTTAAGGGAATCAACTACTCAAAAATTACAGAATCTACAGCAAACTAGTCATCGTCATTATTTGGCTACACTACGATTAAGAAACAAAAAAGAAACTCACCAATAGAACTTATCCATCCTTCCATCACGAATCAAGGGGGCATAAATTGTGGAAAGATCATTTCCAGTAACAATGATAGGAATTCTGTTCGTAATGTCGTTTTCCCTCCATTCTTGACCAACACTCACTCTTGTAGGATTATCACACAAATTCATTAATGTTCCAACAACAATTTGATTGTTAACCGTCATCTGAGTAAATCCTGTTGGAGATTTTATTTTAATAGATGAAACTTAAAAAATGAGCACTTGCCTGATTAACTTGAATCGGAGCTTACCAAATCTCCCAAGGCCAGCATCAATGTCATTGATCATTAAACAGCTCATCTTCCCCTATATCAATTGATCAAAACTTTAGGATTATGAGAATGACATGTAAACAGAAACAAACTATTCTTTTGCGGCTCGTTTTATCATCTTATTATTACACCAGGCTAGCAGAGTTCTTTTGGCCAATTAAAGTATTTTTATACTATTATTTGTCTCGCTTATCAAAAAAAAAACTATTAGTTGTCTCGTGATATTGTAGAGCTAGGGAAACCCCATTAAATACTAGATCAGATTTACATTGTTACGGGAAGTTTGGAGGAAATGGAAGTGGATATCTAAGAACTTCACTCTTATTCTTATAGCTACATATTATGTAGTGGCATAAGTTTTCAAATAAGAACAGAAAACAGTGTGAAATCTCAGTGTCTATGACATACACATATTAATACTGTAAGTAGTATAGCTTCTAACTTGATTCTGAACCACTTGTGAGGCAGTCCTGTAACGGTCCCGGATCAATTTTCCTGGCTCTCCTGGCAAGTGTCGATACAATAGAGTATTTGATTAATTTCTATCCGCATAACTAAAAGACATTAATTTTCCTCAAAAAGGTCGAGACTTTAGCAAAACAAATAGTAACCATCTTACCAGCTCTATCGGATTCCAACTCTCCAGCAGACATGATGACAGGCTCAATTCCCATGGCTCGAAATATAAGTTCGGTTTGAAAGGTTTTTCCCTGTCCTTTTCCTCCCCAGATGCCTGTTTAGGCAACGAATTAAAATACAAATTAAAAAACAAAAGAATAAATGTGATAACACCATCATTTGACTAAATCTGAGAATTTCTAACTTAATATCAATTGTAGTGGTTGATGCTTACCGAGAATTAGCGGAACCTTAGTGTTGAGAAATTTGGACATGTAGTTCTTCACAATATGGCACACTGCATTAATGATTTCAGATGTGAGCAATTGGTGTGGTCTTTGAATAATAAACTTTTCTCTTCAAGTACCAAATGAACTAAAAGTTCGTTATTCTTTTTGGAGAGAAATCTCTCCTGTAATCAATGCCCATTAGAAATTCTTTTCACTCCATGATTTTTCTGAACTTACCGACTTTATCCTGTCAAAAGAAAGTCGAAACAGATGAATGATTGTACACGTCATGAACTCAGGTATAGATAAAAGTTAAAACTAGTGACTATTACAGAAATACATTTAAAATCATGCTGAGCGTCGAAGTCATTGCATTGACTTAGGATCCAGAAGGACACAGTAATAACTTAAACATGAATATCGAGACTAAATAATGATCAAGTGTCTGTGGCATAAAACTCAACAAAGAAAGCACAAAAACATGCTAAGTTTGTTCCGAAGCGTGAAATGCGTCTTCTAACAAGAGCGCAGAACCAAAGTTTATAACTAATTCGCATATGAAAAAAGCCATACGAAGCATATTTATGGTACAGAAAGAAGAAAAACCCACTTTTCCCACAAATCGACAAAGGCCGACATAACTCTGGGATATCAAGAAGATACAAGCTGAGAACCTAGAGGGTACAAATCTAGTGAAATCCGAATACAATTCCCTGATTGTGCGCCTATAATCTATTCAAGTATTAGGATTTTTTAGGTAAAACTATAAATCTTTATCATGGCTATCGATTTTTCATTGATACTCAACAGCAATATGCCTTTAAGTGGTCAAGTTTCAGAATCTCACTTTTGAATATAATTTTAACAGATATACGAAGTAAATTCGAAAACCACACTCTTCGAGTTAAAGCAATGTAGATATGAAAAAGGCAAGGCGTACTTCGTACACGTCTTTTTTATTTTTAAGATTAAAAAAAACATGTATGCAGTAAGCCTTGCCTTTTCCATATCTACATTGCTTTAACTCGGAGAGTGTGGTTTTCGAATTTACTTCGTATTGCTAACTTGGCAACGAGAATTTTTTTGATGCATTTCATGACAAGTGTTTTTGAAACAAGTATGGGAGTGGTATTCAACTATACATCAGTAGCACAGCTAATCTATATAAAAACATACAACGCACCATGAAAAGGGGAGCGATGTAGTAATCGCCTTGCAAGTACTGAAACGACCTTGTCACCTTTTGACGGTAGTCAAACACAATATCCGCTGCAATTATGCAAATGACACCAAGTTTTTTAATAGCCAAACGAAATAAAGGTAGATACAGAGTGTTTAGAACCCCATTAAACGCCCTATATATGAAGGTAACTCTTTATTCACCAATGCGTAATCAACATATAAATGGTGCAGGATAATTAACTAACTCCAACACTCCCTGTTATCATATGATTGCCTCCAGAAAGGTACATCAAGTGGTTATAGACTTTTAGTGGGCTTGTTTGGCAGCCCTATCTTTTACATTTATTTACTTTATAGAAGTGAACACTGGTATTCGCCAGTATAAACAAAGCCATGCTTGTATACCTTCATAAATCTACTCCTAATGAGCAGATGAGTTCATAAATATCATGGAAGAATATACATCTCTCTAGATACATACTATTATCAATTATTTTTCACCAATCTCAATACAAAAATTATATTTTCTAGTTTTCTACCAAACACACATGTAACTTCACTTACAAATGTAGTCAGAGAAGAATAAGGTGGAAATAGTCGGGGTTTGTAGCCCCTCCCATTGTAGAAGAAAATGATTGACAGGTTATTTTGTTTCTATGTGTTTTGATAAAAATATCGACAAATTAGTTTTTCACCCCGCAACACCATTGAAAAAAAAAAATCATTACGAAAAATTAGTCCCTCCCATTTAAGTTTTCTGAATCCTTCCAGGAAAGGAACAAGGTGTAGAAAGTATGAAGCTGCAGATCGAATCCGAATCCGACAAAAGAGTAATTTTTCTTTGTATTTTGATTAAATTCACCACTAAATTGTACTAGATGGAATCCGACAACGGTCTTAGCACTGTGCTAACATCTCAGCTTATAAACTTTAAGGCACGACTCACATCGAATCATACTACCATATATATTATTTCATACGCTTAAATTGATGGCATCAACAAATCATAGGCAAAACGGCTGCTTAAAAAAGCAGTAAGAAAAAATATTACTTATAAAACTGCAGTATGGTATTTTGCACTACCACCTACCTTAGCTTCTTTTTTCCCCTTTGTAAGTGAATATTAAGTTATTAACTTAATTTTACTTACCAGTCACTTTTTACTCATTTCACAATTACTAGAAAACTTCTATTTTTGCAATATAAAATCGCGAGAAAGCTAAAAAGCTGGCAAAACTTCTATTTAGCTTTTAAAGATATAAAAAGCTAGCAAACCAAACATCCATATTTTTTTTTCAAGAAAAAATATCTGTCAAGTACCATGTACTATTGTCTTTTACCAATTTAGTAACCAACATTTCATTTTTAGCAAATTGGGTCCCCGCCTACCAAATTCCGTCCACGGACTGGTGTTCAACAAAATGTCGAAATTGCAGTCACGTTCTCTCACTTATCACATACTGACTGAAATTGTGTCAACATCCGTCAAAAATATATCTCCAAATCATTCATTGCTGTCATAATTGGACGGAAATTTGATAGGTTCACATACAAACTAAAACTTAAAGATTGGGTACTAAATAGGTAAAATCTTCCAAACATGCACATATCATATATTATAGAAAAAAAAAAATCAAACATACAGTCGGTTCCGAGGAATTTTCCAGTGAAAAGGTCGTCAATCATGCCAGCTCTAGCTCCGACCGCTATATTCATGTTATCCGACTCTTTTCCCAGTCGATACAAATAGTCTTTCCCTTCCGAGTCTTTAGCCTCCCACGACGACTGTTTCGACAACTTCTTCTTCTTAGCTGGTTCATCATTGGTGTTCTCTTCATTGTCATTCGTAGCGGATGTTAGAGGGGGAGTACAGTGAAGTACTCTTCTAGAGAGGGAGAGAGAAATGGGTTTGTTGGTGTTGTTTAGTTTTAGAGTTTTGAAAGGGGAGTTGATGGTAAGAGATAGAGCCATTGTTGAACACTCACTCTGTTTTTCTCTTCTTTTTTTAAATGAAATTAACTTGTTATATACTCTTTCAAGAAAAAGAAAAAAAAGGTAAAATCCAAATAACCCCCATAAACTATCAAAGTTTTGCAATTAACCCTCAAATATATCTTCAAAACGACGTAATTTTTTATTCATTTGTTTCATTTTACAAAATTATTGATTTCATATGTTTAGTTTGTCAATGCACATGAGTTAAGATAACAATATCGTATAAAAGCCGTCAGAAGAGGATTTATATTGGAAAAATTTATTTTTGTGAAAAAAACTATTTTCTTGTGTCATTCCGTAAAAGTTTACTTGTTATAGATGAATATCGAATGATCGATTATAATAAATGAAAAACCAACCAAAACAGACCATCGAGCATAAATTTATATCATTTAAAAGATGACATTGGGGGTTAATTACAAAAGGTTGATATTTTATGGGGTTAATTGCAAGAATTGATAGTTTCTTAGGGCAATTTGAAAATTACCCAAAGTTTCAGAATGTTGTTTGCATTTTACCCAAAATAAGTTGACATATGTGTATCTAATTATATTTGTGGTATAATTACAAATATATACTTCACACTTTTTGTTAAAAAGGATAAAAATCAAAATTTGTCAAATGCAAATATCTACGGTTTTATGACGGAAACATAAATATGCGTATTGTTTTTTCTTTCGAGAGGTATAATGACATGTTTTCAAAATTATGGTAAAATTTAAATATTCAAAACATGTCATTATATACATCTCAGGAAAAAAAAAACAAGACGCATATTTGTGTCCCCGTTGTGAAATCGTTGAGATTTGCATTAATCAAATCTTGATTTGGAGCGTTTTTGTAAAAAAGTGTCAATTTAGATGTTTTTTATGGTGTCCATATATCATCTCTTATATACATAGGGATCAAGATAATTACAAAAAACTCTTTCAGTGTATTTATCAATTAGTTATATATACTTATTTAAAATTAGTTATATATTTTATAAAAAATAATAAAATATACAAAATCAAATCAAAAATTGATAAAAAATATTTTAAAAAAATCAAAAAAATTGTACATAATATCAAACATAATTAGATATGATTGTACATGACTATATATGATTAGACAAGATTGGACATGATTAGACAAGATTGGACTGGATTAGACAGGATCAAACAGGATCAGACAAGATGACGCATTTTTTGTATAAAAAAATTATTTTTAAAAATTTTGGTTTTTAAATTTTAAATATTTTTTTGGATTTTTTAATGACATATGTATATATTTGTAAATGAGTTCACAAAATATGTACTTTTTGTAAAAAAAAAAAAAGTCATCAAGTTCAAAACAAGCGGATTTTTTTAAAATATATACTAAAATGTCATTTTTCCTATATATTTTTGAAGAAAATATGTGTGTATAATATGTAACGGAATCGGTTGTACAGGTAGGATGCGGGTTTGTGCCATGTTATAAATTTAATTGATGTGGTTCTCTATTCTGGCTAATTTTTGTATATTGTATTCGATTTTGACGATTATATAGATATTCATATACATATATAAATACAGATATATACATACGTAATACACAAATATTACATTATTTGATACCCCGTAATATATGAAAAATATATGAAATTGGTGAGATTGTTTTATATTTATTAAATTTTGAGACTATTGTAAACATTGTGAGTTTCAAGTTGAAATAGAAGAATCCATATGTACAATATTGAGAGAAATTCATACGTAGGGTATGAACTTTTGAAATTAGGGTATGAAGTTTTAAAATTAGGGTATAAAGTTTTGAAATTATGATATGATGTTTTAAAATTAGAGTATAAAGTTTTGAAATTAGGGTATGAAGTTTTTGAAATTAGGGTATGAAGTTTTTGAAATTAGGGTATGAAGTTTTTAAAATTAGGGTATGAAGTTTTGAAATTAGGGTATGACGTTTTATAATTAGCATATGCATATTTTGTGAGTTTTTAATCATTTTTAGAGAGAGATGGGTGATTAGCACGTGTTAGAAAGAGCTGCGATTATCGTGTGTTAGAGAGAGATGTGCGATGAGAGAGAGAGTTGCGGTTAGAGAGAGATATGTTAGATTATGATTTGATTAGAATTGGAAAAATAATAAATATATATAGGTATGTTTTTGATAATTTAATTTTTGAGGGTATGTTTTTGGTAATATAATATGGATAGAATATGTTTTTGTTAATTGTCCATATACATAATTTATTGTATCTATCACTTACTGTACAACTTAAAAAGGCATATCTCATTTTTTTTTTAATTTATATGAAAAAATTTAAATGAAGTTAACCATCCTTTAATCAATCTTAAGCCGTTATCCAAAAAAATAAAGTTGTTCCACTCAATAAATACATACTCTCTTTTCCTCTTCGGCTGAGGTTGATGTTATACTCTATATAACAATAATATTTCTTTAGTTATAAATAAAAATATATTGTTTAATTTTAAAATTTTGTTTTGTAACATCTAATTAGAAATAACCTTTCTATACTAATACTTTTTTGTACTACCGATGATATAACTATATATAAGTTTTATCGTATTATACTACTATTATCCATGACATATCAACAAGGTAGGGAAATTATAAAATTAAGAAGAAAATGATTGAGTTTTTATTGTTTTCTAACTAAGTAATTCTACCAAGTCAAATGCAAAACTGAAAATTCAGTGTTTTAAATGTTTAAATCTCAAATACCTTACCATAAAATTAAAAGAGCTCGTAATAATAAGTATGGGTAACTTATTATAAATCACGGTCTATATCGTATTTTAGTTGATGTGGTATAGTTACTTTAACACTCTCATTCGCTCCTGACCCGACATTTCAAGAATCATACGAACGGACATATTAGATAGGTGGAGCTGAACCCAACATCGCTAGGTTCATTCTTATATCATATTTAAATTTCATATAGGTTACCATTAAAAAGTCTCGTAATGCTAAAGATGAATAACTCATTATAAATCACATGATAGATCATATTTTAATCGATGTGAGATAGTTACTCTAACAATAGAGTAATTATGGTACATCGTCTAGCGATTCATCCTTAACATTACGAGACATTTTAATGTTAAATAAATATGAATTCTGATATGCTATGGGCCTAGCGATGTTGAACTCACATCCACCCATTTAATATGTCCGCTCGTATGACCATTGAAATGTCGGCCCACGAGCGATCAGCAGTGTTAGAGTAATTATCCCACATCGTCTAGTAATCGAGCTTATGGTTTATAAAAATATATCTATACTTACCATTACGAGACATTTTAATGATAAATTAATATGTATTATAATACTAAAAAACACGTTTAGTTATAAATTAGACAGAGTATAAAAACTTAATATATTAGACGGATTAAACACAAATTAAATATCCCATAGACGGTGATTAAACGTTAAACGAACGTAAAAAAATCCGTCTCTTGTCTTTTAAAACATGGAGCAAAGTGTCCAACATATACCAAGTGAGTAACTGATTCCGTTACATATAGGCGCCATTTTTTCTTAATTTTTTTTTATAAACAGAACTTATACATAACATAGAACAATATAATTGGATAAAACCTGGGCAAGTAGTGAGTGGCCATAGAGAAACAAAATAATGGCTCTATCACTTTGCAACTCCCCTTTCAAAACTCTCACCCAATATATAAAATATCCTTCTGTCTTCCCCTATAAGAAATGTCATTACTCTTACACAATCTCGGCTTCGAACGATCATGAAGAGAGCAGCTGTAAGGATGTAGGGACCGGAAAATTCCACGGAAATGACTGTATGTATTGCACATTTTTGTACAAGGTGGTAGATTGTGTTTTATATCTGTTTTTACCACTTTAAAATTTTGTTTGAGATTTAGCATATGAGTTTTGTCAAATTTTCCGTAATATTGAGTGTTATTTGTTTGAGATTTAGCGAGTAATAATAACAGGTTAAAACGGACTCCAACACCTCGTCTTTTACCATGTATATTGATATTTTTTTAAACGATTTGAGCGACCCCATAATTAGTAATTACGAAAAGGAAAGTTTTAGTTCCGCCACTGTTTAACAAATTTTATAGATTTACCACTTTTGTCAAACCTGTTGAGTGTTATTTGTCTCACATAATGTTGCCTCTCCTTTCTTCTATTCTTAGTCCATTTAGTGAGAGGCGAAAACATGACGTTAAGTATGTGACAATTAGACAGTGGCGGAACTAGGCTTTGAATATTGCAGGGCTGAATTGCATGCGTATTTATTTATAATTACTAGGGATGTTGAAATGCTATAACTGACAATTTTTCGGTGAAATTCATAGAAAAAGTTTGGATTTTTGTCAATACGGGGGTGTTGTACAATTAGGCTTTGTTTAAAGGCATCATTTGCAACTAGGGATTACACTATGAGTCCGGTTCTGGCAATGCAATTGAATTCCGGGTTACATATCCGGTCCGGAGATCAAATGATGTCAAATGAGGGCATTTTCAATGCCATATGATGGTGGTATTGAAATAGTTCAGTCCCGGAGGTATTATTAGTCCGAAATTCTTTTCCAATCCGTTCATAATCCGACCGGATTGGTAGTCACAGGATTAATAATCTCGCAATTAAATGAAACCTTAGACTTAAAAATTTGTTTCTTGTTTTCCAGAAAATTTGGCCAATTTAGATTCGTATTGTATGTCAAAAGCAATAAAAGTAGATAAAATCGATTGAGCTATCCTCGATTTGATTAGTGTATCACTTGGTTAAGCAAACAGTGTCTACTTTTGTAAACCTCTATGGAACAAGACGTATTTAATCAACAACTAATATTGAAAAGGTTAAACAGTATAAAACAATGGGAGTTACAGCTCAAAACTTGGTATTCTACTCATTGAGAACTTCTATCAAACACCTTAAAATTGTTTGTTCGAATGAGTTTGTTTGTTCTAATTGCGAGCACTTGCTAGGAAAGTCTTTTACTAAATTGAGGAATATTATCAACATCTAACTTCAAATGGATATTGTGATCAAAATTCAAATTACCAATGAGATAGATTTCACCAAAAACTAGGAGATGACCTCAAGAAAAGAGAGAATGGAAATTTAGGTTACACACATGAACGTATCATGAAATAAAATTGAATCGATTAATGATATTTCCGTGTTTTCGTGCAAAAAAAAAAGGGCCAGTCTAGGCCTTTAAAACATGTACTACTGGTTTATTATATCACGTGTTATGTCGCGTGTATTTGATAGGCTCGGGGTAGTACTGGAGTTTGTTAATCAGCTTACATCATTTATGCATTGATATAGGTTTTTACATATGATGTTATTTTCCTATATAGAAAGTTATGCAGTCTCTTTGCGCTTGTTATATTTGTTTCATTCGTTTGGCTAAACAATAAATTAGTCCCAGTACTTTCGTGGTACTACTCGCATCAGATTGTGTGCTATATGACCAAGCTCTATACGAATTTCTTTGTATGTTTATAATATAGTTTCTGATATATTGTATAAGCCATCTTGCAATGGCTTTTCAGAGTATATTTCTATTGTATAATTCAACTGAGGTTTTTTTGCAGTTTCAAGGAGGAAAGCCATTGCTACAATATTATCAACTCCCATAATTTCGAGCTTTGATCTTCATAAAATTGCATTAGCTCAACAACCACCTGTTGTGTTTAAAGAATACATAGATACTTTCGATGGATATTCATTTAAGTACCCTGGAAATTGGATCCAAGTCCGAGGTGCGGGTGCAGATATTTTCTTCAGGGACCCTTTTGTTCTCGATGAAAATCTCTCTATAGGGTTATCATCTCCTTCGTCTTCTAATTACTCGAGTGTTGAAGATCTTGGCTCACCTCAAGAGGCTGGTGAAAAAGTATTAAAGCAGTATTTAACTGAATTCATGTCTACTAGACTTGGTGTTAGGCGACAATCAAATATACTTGCAACATCTTCGAGAGTGGCTGATGATGGGAAAATGTACTATGAAGTCGAGGTAAAGTATAAGCTCTGATAACTTTTTCATGCCATTTTAGACCAATAAGTACATGCATTGAACCTTTAAGCCATGTTGGTTGCACCATCTATTAAATCGTCAACTAAACTTGCTTTACTCGTGCTTGGATAACAGGAAAAGAAAAACTTTACTTTTAAGGGGAAAAAAACACGAAATTGTCCTAAATTTTTAATTTGAACAATGTTAATTTAGCAAAATTTGGGGAGGAAACAACGTCAGAATCATGTGCAAGTTGCCATTTGTTGATTAAGCAAACTAGAAAAACGCTTTTCTTTCATAGAAGCCAACTGCTACGTAGAGCTGAAATTTTATATGAAATAACCCTGCCAGGAATATTTTGTTTCGTATATTTAAATGCATTGTTTTGCTGAAAGATGCCTCTAATTTTGCCCTGACTATGTTGGTAATAGGTGAATATAAAGTCGTACGCAAACAACAATGAGTTAGCTGTGATGCCTCAAGACCGAGTAGCCCGTTTGGAGTGGGACAGACGTTACCTTTCTGTTCTAGGAGTCGAAAACAAACAATTGTATGAATTAAGAATACAAACGCCCGAAAACCTATTTGCAGAAGAGGAAAATGAGCTTCGCCAAGTTATGAACTCATTTAGAGTGAACAAAATTGCTGCTTGATCTATAGTTTAATATGCAAACTTGCTTCATTTTTCCTTGTAATTCCCCAAATTTTGCTTTACCTCTCTTAAGGGTTAGATATAAAGATTTGAACGAAATTCTATTTATAGTGGTTAATTTGTGTAACTTTACTTGGTGCAAATGAACTGACTAGCTGAAGATAACTCCATTGTGTTCGCGATTTGTTTAGTTAGAAGATTTTTTTGTACTCAGCTCATATTATAGACGAGTTTAAATACCTGAAGTTTGTGATGGTTCCTGAAATAGGAAGACATCCATCCGTGTTGTGATCGCTCTCGGTTCATCTGTGAACACTAATGAGCTGATAACGTGCTGAGAACCGAAAAAATGTCATTTCAGCTTGTTTAAACCGGTTTGCATCCATTATGGCTCGTGTACATTAAAATATTTTATTGAAGTAGAAACTTGTAATTATAACCATTTCCACAAAACCACAACCTCCATACTAAAGATAAATATTCAACACCCACCCAGCTCCATCTTTTTGGTAATTAGGAACTCGGATAACTTAAAGGGGGTTGTCCCAGATTTTAAAATATTTTACATTTTGATTTTATACGATGGATGGTAAATTTTGTAAACTCCTTACATCTTTTTCCTTGTATTGCAAAATTAGGTCGTTATCTGCAAAATTGTGGCTATTAATTGCAATTGCATCAAGAATTTGTACAACTTATGTTGAGATATTCAAGGATAAATTTGAATCTTGTGTAGCTTCTTAATTTAGTTGTTCTTATAATGAGCCTTTCTAATCCAATTACAAAGACCAAATAAAATCATGTGCCAAAAGCCGCTTATCTCATTTACCCAAGTAAGTATACCACACTAGATTTTCAATACCGAAAATGAGCACTTTACACTTTATAGTTTATCTTCTCTCCACCCTGCGAAGATGAAATCTAAGACAGTGAAGATACCTGAGGTATCTCAAGGTAATGCAGTACAGTTATTGAAATAAATTTACTCGAAACCACATCCTAATCTGTTCAAGTTCTTTTAGAACAGATCGTTTTACTCAATCTTTTTCTTCAATAAAGATAGTGCTAAAGGATAATTAGTTGGCCAGACTAGCTGCTAATCTTGCTCGCAAGTCCTTCCTCAGAATTTTTCCAGATGGAGCTTTCGGGATCGCATCTATGAAGAAAACTTTACAAATCCTCTTATAGAAAACCACCTGCAAAAACATAAAAATGGCGTCCATACTAATTAGGGATTATTCTGTTACAGCTTCTAAAAAAATAAATTGGCTTATCCGAGTCTGAGAAAAAAAGTTGGGTTTTGTTCAGTTTTGAATTTCTAGCACTTTCAAGCCAAAAGCCTAAACAAACACCAATTAGAATACAACTTGTAAGAAGAGGCAAACGAGCTTAGAAACACTGAGCAGCATCATTGAGCATTTAACCCTAATCTTAAAAGAGATTTTAAGTTTTTTAACTACGGTTTGTGATTCTTTAGTCTAAAATTATTTACCAAATGATCATTTTTCCTTGCAACAAAAACATTACAAAGCTTCAAACTCGTAAACGTATATACGCTTATCATAATAATGAAATTACCTGTTTAGCTACAAATTGTTTGATCTCATCCTCAGTGATTGGAACCCCATTTGGTTTCACAACAAAAGCTACTGGAACTTCCCCTGCTGATTCATCTTTCATTCTGAACCATACACACATTAAATAATTTAGTCTTGTTTCGACTTTAGACATTTCAAAATTTACTGATATTTTGAAGAATAAACAGACTTACGGTACAACAGCAGCATCTGAGATTTGGGGATGAGTGAGAAGAAGGGCTTCAAGTTCCGCAGGAGGTACTTGAAAGCCTTTGTATTTGATCAACTCTTTCAATCTATCAACAATGAACAGTTCATCATCCTCGTCGATATAGCCTATATCTCCTGTATGTAACCACCCTTCATTGTCTATAGTTCTTGCTGTTGCCTCAGGATCATTCAAATAACCTGAAATAATTAATTTTAGACGGTTAAAATATTACTGATTACTTAGTCATCAAAGATCATAATTCTGAGCCAAGGATTAGGATACATTTTCAACAATTTTCTTCAGATAATTTTTGCCATGTGAGGTCTAATTCAAAAATAGAGTTGTCTAATTTAAATCGCATATTCGGATGTCGACCTATTATGATCAGAATATGTGAAACTTAGAAAAAGTTGAAATTGTTCACATCAATCCATTATTTAATTGTTTTGCAAAACATTTTCTTACAAACTTTCGCGACTATTTCTGTTTCAATTGAAATTACAGGAACTGAGGAACCAAATTAAAATCTTAATAAAAAATATAGGACTACTAGAGTGATTTGTTTTCACACATTAAGTTATGATTTTATTTTAGTTTACCTTTCATGATTTGGTCTCCTCTAATGCAGATTTCTCCGGGCTGATTCCTAGAAAGAGAATCGCCAGTGTCGGGATCAATGATCTTCATCTCCGCGTTCCTCATGATAGATCCACATGCTCCGGACTTAATCTCGTAAGGCTCCTTTGCAAATGCCAAACAGAGAGCCAAAACCGGCCCTGCCTCAGTCATTCCATATCCCTATTACATAAATAAAATATATCGCGTAAACACTCAATTCACTATACATGCATAAGTTCTAGTCATGTCTGGACTCATTATACATTGCATTTAGTCAGGTAACCTTTATTTATTTAGTCGGGAACACCTAAAAAGTAAAAGTTCTCTAATCACAATTCCTTTTATTGTTTTATTTAATTTTAGGATAAAAGTTACAGTTCTTAGACCTGCATCCACAAAGTACTATATAAGATTACAAGTTCTCATACAGTTCTCAACTTAGAGCCAAATCATGGTAATTAACCAAGTACAAGTAACCATACATGATTATATTAAATAGTAGTTTTCTTTTCCAAATACTTTATACCTTTAGAACTAAAATCAGACACGCTAAATTTTAATAGTTGTAAAAGGAGGGAAGTTAAGTATTCTAGACATAGATTAGAATGATGAGACATACAAGTTAATGGAAAGAAAAAAAATAGAAATGGATTGGTGGTGGTTGAGGATAGTGACATACATGATAAGGTGAAATTATGGTCATTAGTCACTTTCGAATAAAACAATCATATACTATATGTTTTTGGTGCTCTTGGTAGTAGAAAAGAAATAGTCACAATTTGGCTATCCACTTTTGACTTGTGAGTTGTGACATTGAAACTGTTTTGCTTTGGTTGGTAAACCAGAGTGGTCTAAAGTCAAATTTAATCAAGGCCTGTTTTTCTGCAGCTTTTAAATTCCAAAAATTTGCTTTTATATAAACTGGAATAAATAAGTCCAAAATCATTGTTAATTTTCTAGATGAGGTTCCAAGAATATTCACTAACCTGCCCAAGCCTGGCATTGGGAAACTTAGCCCTCACAGTATCTTCAAGCGCCTTCCCTAAAGGCGCTGCCCCAGATTGAACAAGTCTGATCGTCGATAAATCATATTTGTCCACTTGTGGGCTCTTAGCAATTGCCAAAACAATGGGTGGCACGAACGCGCCGATCGTGACCTTGTATTTCTCAATAAGTCCCAAAAACGAATTGATTTCAAACTTTTGCATTATCAGAATAGCAGCCCCGACGCGTAAACTGCATAGGAGTACAGAGTTGAGGGAGTAAATGTGGAAGAGCGGGAGAACGCACATGACCACATCATCGCTGTTCATGTATAAGTTTGGGTTGTCACCGTCCACCTTATGGAAAAAATGGGATATAATTGTTAGGAAAAACTTGAAACACTACATTGGAATTCTAGGCATGGGGGTAGTAACCTCATGACTACAAAATTTCAGTGGAAAAAGATTAAACTAAGTGTTCAAGTTTTTTTATCATGGTTGATCAATATCAACATTTAGAGTTGCTTAGTTTCATATCTAACACTTGATACAGTACAGTTTTCAAGTGTAAAAACACCTACTTTTGTTAGCTAGAATAATAATGGCAATACGGAGAATCATAACGCTTGTATTCTGGGACAGGAAGGCATCGCGGTTTTTAGTTTTCTGGCTCATTTTGTTAGTTTGTGACAGCTTCGCAAGAGACATATACCAAATCTGAAACTTTTACAGATAAGGCTGTTCATTTGGAAAATAAATTTTAAGATGTGCCAAATTAAAAATAAGTTCCTTTGCATGAAAATTAAATAGATTAAAAAAATAAAAAAATTATATATATATATATAAAATAAAATCTCACCTGCTGTGCCACGCTGGTAACAAGTCCCTTGTGCGTGAGCATCACACCCTTGGGAAGGCCGGTGGTACCGGATGAGTAAGGTAACGCGACGACATCGTTTGGTGATATTGTAACAGACGGAACGTCTTCCGGTGAGGAGTCGGTTAGGGCAGAGAACGGAAGGCAGCCTTCTGGCGGTGTGTCGATACATATCACCTGTCATATCGGAAAGTAACGGATTAATTACTATTTTATTTTGAAACGTTCACATAGTTAAGCCGTAACGGATTAATTAATATTTCTTCATTTATAATTATTAATGTAGATTAGAAATAACTAATAAAAATTACTAGTATTTGAATTTGTGTATTACGTATATATTTCCGTGCAACGGAAGTTTCCTTTTTTGGTATAGCAGTTGTCACAGTTGGTGTAACAAGAAGATTTTTAAAATTAAATAACTAATTAAGTTTGAGATACAAAGATCTCTTATAAAATACTATAAACTAAATTGTCGCAATTCGTGCTCATCAAAGAAAAAATTGTTACAATTCGGGTAATTTAAGTTCTTCACGGACATGGTGATTTTGGGATTACTAATTACCTAATTAATATTACTTTGTCAAGTCCAATTTTTGCCATTTTCTTCTTCTTTTTGGTTGTTGTAAAATTTATTTTACCATTATTTAGCACCTACTATAAGAAAAGTAAATAAAGAGGTTAACTCAAAAATCAAAATCTTGTATGGTTGTATCGAATAATTATTCAGGACAGGGGACACCTACACAAGACAAAATCATAACTTCCAAGTCTTTAAAGTTTAAAAGCAAAAATACAAAAGTATGGTACTCTTTTTGTCAGAAGCTGGTTGCTATTTACATATTTTGTTCAAGTAAATCGAACTTTTACACAAAACAGGTCCTATATCTATAATTTAAGCTTGTTACAAATTTTTAAATCAGTGCCCTATCTATTTTTTTTTAGCTTTTTTATTTTAAAAAGTCACGTGCGTTTGCTATCACTGTTTTCTTTAGCTTTTGAAAATCTACATTTTGGAGAAATATAAATAGAAAAGTTAAAAGCAAAAATTGCACAAAATTTGAAGATTTTAGTAACTTTCTCGCCACCATTTTGAAAATTTAAATGAATATTGATCTAATCTCAACTAAAATTTTATTCGTATGCTCGAAGTGTTACTTTCTCGTTTAAATATAATATTTTAAAAATTTATCAAAAAAATATCTTATAAGTTATTTTTATTGAAAAAGCAAAATGTTATTAGATAATTCCAAAATTCAAAATGTTGAAAGTTGTATTTTTTTAAGTTTTTATCGAACACTCATGTATATTTTGAAAATCAAGATTTTTTTTTTACTGTTTTCTGAAATTAACTTTTTAACTGAAAAAACTGATACCAAACCGACCGCAAATGAAATATATAGAGTGACGTCAAATATTTGTTCATTTGCATTATGCACACGTTGTGTTGGTTTTTTCATTTTCTTTTTCCAGTCTATTTGCTGATTAACTCTATCAGGCTTTCAACTTTTAATTTTTTTTTGAAAATGGTGTTTAATTTATTGATCGTGATTTTCCCCGTTTGAATAGAAAACTAGTTCTTTGTGGAAAAGTAGTGGTGGAAAAGTAGTGACAACAAATCAATTGAGGGTGCATGAATGGACCTAAAAATATCATTAAAATGCATCTTATTCTACCAAAATACTCGCTCCGTTTCCATTTAATTATTCATTACGAAATTATGTACAATTTTGATCGGTTTATAACTTCTATCAAAATTGTCGATTTTTTTTTTTTTAAATCTAATAATAAAATTTAACATTTGAACTGTATTATCAACTTTTGAAAAATTTTATTCCGACAATTTTGACACAAGATTTTAACCGAATCACACGTAGTTTCATGGTGGACAATTAAATATGAACTACTTACGCAACATTTATGAAAGATTTATTCCAACTATTATTATTCCAATCCGTAGAAAATAGCTAGTAGCTAGCATAAAAGGGAGAGTGCAAAAAAATATCTAAACTTAAATGCAATCTTTTAATAATTGGCCTAGTTAGCTAGCATTTGGCAAGCACGTACATTAATTACCGTTTTTTAAACTTCGAAAATGAAATAACTTTGATGTGAATATCCTAATGGTAAGCAAACAAGAAATAACCTAACTTGCACGAAAATGACATTTACAAGTGTTAATCAGGTAATGTAGACTTATTAGGCGGCAAAGTACAAGATCCATTAAACAATTTCTACTTTTATTTATAAGAAAAAACAGTCTATATATATTTTATACACGAAAACAACACTAGTAAGCAATACTATAATAAAATATAAATAAAAAACAAGTTAGTCACCATAAGAAAAAGTTCATTTAGTATCATAAAACTTTTTATTTTTTCGGTTATGTTGCTAAATTGGGTGTGGCTAAATTTTAGTAATAGTTTAGCAACAAATTGTGTTATTAAACTGTTGTTAAAATTTAACCACACCCATTTTAACAACATAACCGAAAAAGTTTTATGATGCTAAATGAATTTATTTATTTTTTATAATGAGTGAATTTTCTAATAGAATTATAGGCCGCTTATTCCCGTAACCTAAAAATTGAATTGCGCGTCCAGTTCCATTCACCCATGAAGAAGTAATTAATATTTAGTAGATTTTTCCAATAAGAAGACTAAATTCTAAAATTCCAAAACTACCTTAATGTCATTATCATCGGCATATTCCATCACTTTATCCACATAGCTAGCTTGTGTCACAATAAGCCTAGCCTTGGAGGCCTTGGCTTGTTTCACCACCTCTGCCGCAGTAAAAAAAGGGTTCGCCATGGTGGAAATCGCCCCACGGTAAGAAGCACCTATAAATGCAAAAACGAACTCTGGAGAATTCGGTAACAGTATCATGATTGTGTCGCCTTGTTTTATTCCAAGTTTATCTAACCCTGCCGCGACTTTCTTTGTAGTTAATTCAACATCCGCGTACGTATGTATTTCTCCAGTTGCTCCGTTGATCAAACAAGGCCTTGAAGCGACTTGAGAAATGTTCTCGAAACAATAGGAATGGAGAGGAAGGTGTTTTGGGATATAGATATCCGGGAGCTTTGATCGGAAAATCATTTCTTTTTTTTGTGTTTTAGTCTCCATATTTTGGTATTGATATTGGAGGGACACAACAAGTTGATAAATACGTGAGGGGAATTAAAATGTTCTTTCCTTGGGTAGCTTAAATTTGATTTATGAGACGTGGGAGATACTTATAATCGTTCATCCTTGAGTAGGTAAAGACTAGAAATTGTTGTGAAGAAAGAAAATGAGAAGAAAAAAAAAGAGGGAGTTGGTGTGTGATAGTGATTTGCCTTTCTTGAAGTATTTTAGAGGGTTAAAGTTGGTTAAAAAGGTCACGTCTCGAGTGGGTGTGGTTGGTAAATGGTAATCATAGAGATTAGGGGAAATTATATAGGTTTTGGTCTTTAGGTGTTGTGGTCTAATAATGAGGTGTTAAACTCCATATCTATGATGTCAAACGTTCATATTTGATATTTAAAAAGGAAAAGAAGGAACTATATATATGCATGTTTCATTGACCTTTGTAAATGAGTCTACTTCAGTTTTGGTAATAAATAATTCTATCATTTTGATAATATATAACAGTGTTTAAAAGTTTTAGTTTTACAATTTAGAAAATGCTAGCAGCGCAACTTGTTGATCGTTTCATAATTATTTTAATAATACCCAAATTGTATGACAATATAACCAATAAATATTACCAATGAGTATTTTTATTTTTTACTCTTCCAATAAAATTTCTTTCACTTTCAAAATGAATATAAAATTTGACCTTTTGATTACCGGACTTATAACAAAAGGAACTTGGTATGCATCTTTACAAAAATTAGGAAAAATTCTTAAGCTGGATCGGAAACGCTTGAAGTATTTTTGGAGTAGAAAGTCGATTTCTAGTTATTCGTTTTCTGTCAATCCTGTACTGTATCTTTCAACTGGAATAAATTGGATCGATCTTTCATTGTCGTTCTCTTTTGTTATGCTGGTTCACAAATTCTTAGAAGAGAGAGTCCGGGACTCGAATTGTCTCAAAATTGAGTAAAACCTTTGAACTCCGACTAAATCTAAGTAAAGAGGGACAACTAGGTATGCAATAAACTATTCTTAAGATTGAGTCAACTGGCTAACCCTGCTACCTCTACATTTGCTTTAATGGCGCTCGAAGATGGACTCTTGGGAAGGATTATGGTTATCGGGTTTCTTATCACAAAGTCCTTAGATCGGAGAAGCTTAAACAAAAATAAAAGAATAAAGTTGCGGGAAAAGAAGTGAAAGACTTTACTCGCTCCGTTTGGTGCTATCTCGATCAAATCATAAGATTGTTCATTCTGAGGACGCTTCGATTTTTTAGCATGTATTTTAACAAATCATTAGATATTTTAACCTTTCACCATCCAAAATAATAGAAAAGAATTCTACATAACTTTTAGCACCTTTCACGTAGTATTTTATTGTACTGTAGTAAATGTTTAAACAAAACCATATCCACAGCAAAATTTGTAGGAGTTTAATGTCAACATGTTTAATAAGTGAATTAACATGATTATCAGGATTAGAAAACCAATTTACCCTGTCAAAGTCATTGCCACGGGAGATTTCGCCGATAATTTTCTCTTGGCCCTTACGATAGTAAACCCCAGTCCGATTGTCTGAAACCCACCAAACTCCGTCCTGGTTTTCTCCGGATAAGCTTCCTTTGCTCTTAATTTCCTCTCCGTTTTGTTTGAGGGCGTCACTAATTATATCCCCTCCGCCTTTTTTGTGGTAGGATTTTCGCAACATTGGCCTGTTTCAATAAAACAAATAAAAATTATTACATGTAACAGTAATTAAAAGTGTAGTTTATATATATATAAACTCGTTTTACTTTACCTAAACACTTTCACAAAGAAACACGCAAATGGAAATTAGGGGAAATGAGTACAGAATTTTAAAAATGCAGTTTTTATAGGATCTGTTTTGGCGAACGGCACATTGTACATAGAATTGTTGTATCATTTACTTTAAATTTAGATCCTTAGATTTAAGGATAGAATAGTAACTTAAGAGTTCTTTTTTTTAATAGGGTTTTAGATCTTACGGTTCAGATCTAATATAAAGTGATCAAACGGTCAACGAATTAACGGTAAAATGTGCAGTCAAACACATTGACTGTATAAAATGGGGACCATGTTTTGGCTGCCTTGAAAATATAAGAGCATGCCTTGATTTTATTTTAAGCCGTTGGATCAAAATAAATACAATCTAAGGTTAACAAAAACAATGAAAAAATTCATTTTGTTCAAACACAAAAATTGTAAACATAAACATCTAGGTAAACACGAGTATTTCATATTTTTTGTTTGAAATAGCCGGTACGGATTCGGTACGTCAGTTCAAGTATGGTACGCATGAACAAAAAAATAAAATTATTTGGCGCGCCGAAAAAATACGTACCCGTACATATGGTGTCTATGTTGCCATCTGTCTGTTAAGACAAAAAAAACATTTTACCATATTTTTTGTTAATCCTTGATTATAAAAAAAACATATTTTTTATTAACCCTTGGATTGAATTGTATTATGATCCAAGAGCTACAAAAAATAAAGACAGGCTGCCATAATATTAATAGGGCAGCAAAAACAGATCCATTTTTATAAAATGATTTACTAATCTGGCTCAGATAACAAACTACGTCCGGAAAGCACTAATCTGAATCATTTTATTTTACCTAAAAAAACTTCGACAAAGAAACACGCAAATTTCGAAAATAGAGAAAATGATCATTTAGTATATAATTTGAAACTTAATTATCAAAAACACATGGTTAATTTTTTATTTTTTTTAACTTAGATGCATATGCTCCATGCTGCTATTTTTTTTTACTTTGATGTTCGCTTCTTTGTTGATATGTATAAATTTTAAATAAGAGTTGGAAATAGGGGTTTTTGAATATTACGTTTGTTTTTTATGTACTAATCAATATTCTCCCTAAAAAGAAAATATGAACTCATGTATAAGACTGAATTGTAGAGTTAATGTATTTATGTATCCTTATTCTTTTCCTTGAGATAATTTACTATATAATGTACAATGAGCATTAATTTAAGATCTTCCACTGAAATATTAGACGAGGAAAATTTTATACTATAGACTTTAGTCAATTAAAGAATGGCGTATCTCAGTACAAGAAGAAATTAAAATATTCAACGGTTTACTTTTTGAAAACTGTTAGTAAAGTGAGTATCGCTAAATTTTAGCAACAGTTTAGCAACAAAAATTGTTGTTAAAATGTTACTAAATTTAACGACACTCGTTTTATCATCAGTTTAGCAACAGACGTTCTGATGGTAAGTTGACATTTTTTTATAGTGTCTACGTTATGCTAGATTGCGAGAATATGTCACAGACAGGCGGCTTTTAATTAGTTATAATATATCAAACTAACGGGGTGTTACTTCTTTGACTCCATTTTTGGAACAAAAATAGGCCATTTGCTATAAGTTTGGTACGTATGTACAATATTCTCTAGATGTGTATCACAAACATTCAAGTTTATAGCAGTGAAGAATTTTGCATAGAGAGAAATGTAAAGGAGACTTGGGTTTTTTTCATACTCTCAAATAGGGTTGGGTTCGGTTCGGTCTGATTTGGTTTTTGACAAAACCGAAACCGAAACCGAGCATATTTTTCGGTTCGGTTTTTTTCGGTTTCGGTTTTTTTATTTTTTGGACATCGGTCCAGTTTCGATTTTTTTCGGTCTTTTTCTGTTCGGTTTTACTGAAAACCGAAACCTACCCGAAAATTTTTCGGTTTTTCGGTTTCGGTTTTTTTCGGTTTTTTTCGGTTCGGTTATCGGTTCGGTTCGGTTTTTCCGTTTTTGTTTTTTTTTCAACCCTACTCTCAAACTCAATGTAAAGTAAGAGCAAGTACATCAACATAGCTAGGTTAACTTTCTATTCAAAATTTACCTATTTGTTCACAAATTTAGCCACCCATTAGGCTAAGATCATGCTAGTCACAAATAGAATTTATTAAGTTGGGTAGCCATTTAAAGCTAGCATTCTTCTCTAGCCAAATAAGAAATAAAAGTTTTTTTTTTAATTCAAGTAGCTCTAATTACAAGGTGTTTGTATTTGCAAACGTACTTCTACCTTCCAAAGTCTTGAGATCAAAAGAAAAAAATTGGCCTGTTGTAATGAATATGGTGCAAGAAATTATAATACAAGTAATCTGCAAATAGTATGTTTTTGCTGCATATTATATGAAGTTTTTGTGCAAAAAAATAAATATCTTTGTATAATTTCCTACAGATGTTTAAAGAAAATTTCTGGAATGATGGTAAAAAAGTTCAACCATGGTTGGTGGAAGTTATGGTGGGAGAAACAAATAATAACAAAAAAGAATGAAAGTAATATTATATTTAAATAGAGAGAGTACTTCTTGAGGATTTGTATAAATGTAAAGTGGTAGGTAAATTTGATAAAATATAATTTTAGTGATTAATTTAGAGAGTGTGATACATAGGGTGACGAAATAACCTTCCGTTATACTCCTTATCATAACACTCGATCCTCACGATAGGTCATCGATGTAGGTGATCGAGGATGAAATGAAGTTAACAAAGTTAAACTCATGAACCAATAAATTAGTGAGTTATGTTTTCAATTCCACCACCTATCACATTAATTAGATTTTATTCGTAATTTACCAGTTTTTTTTCTAGCTAAGAAACTAGCTAGGCAACTTGAAAATTGGAATACGTACGTATTTTCCAAATTTGCTTCATAATTATTTCATGATATTATTCTAGAATAGAACTTGGAACATTATTGTTGAAGAGTTTGATGAATTTGTTTGCTATGTTTAAAGTGGTTGTTGAACACAATAAAGTCAATAGTGGATCAATGGACCATACATTTGTATATCAAGTATGGCCTTCTTTACCCTCTGCCATTTCACAAATCCATTATCTTATAAGAGAATTCGAGTGGTTTATCAAAACATAATTTTTTTTAAGATTTAATGGTTATACTATAAAAAGTTATATGCATCAGAAACCCTATAAATTTCTTAAATTTAAGGAAACACAAAACTCATCTCATATATGAGTAATGCACATGATTCCCTAGATTAATACTTCATCCGTCCCTAAACAAATGTCTGATACGAAAATACGTACAATTTTGACCGATAATTTTTTCATATTTAGATTGCCGGAAAAAATTATTTCAAAAGTTAATCACGTAGTTTATGGTTATAACTATACGATGAAGATTTCAATTTTTTCATTTCGGTAATTTTGATATGAAAATTTTGATGGTCAAAATTGCATGTATTTTCGTATGAGATATTTGTTTAGGGACGGATGGAGTATAATAGTAATAAACTATCATGGGGTCCTTATTTTTGTGGTCGTAATATTGTTATGATTATTAAAATATAATAAAAAAATTAATGTAGGGTTATTATAAGTAAATGAATAAGTAAGCTGGAATTTTGTGTAAATGTAAACGGTTAGGGTTTGAGTAAATGGTTGAGATAGTTGGTACGGATGCTCTAAGATGTTTTTTTTTTTTTTGCTAAGAAAACAGAGCAAAATGTAGCATATCCAGACATTTGAAGATTAGAATCTTATCGGCCCTTATTCGAAAAGCTATCCTAGCATCTTGTACATTTGAAATAAATCATTTTATAAACAATGATACACAAATAAAATGATTGAAAAATATGTTTTTAGAAAGTGTCTCGATAATTCATTTTTAAAAATGATGGACTCCGTCTTGTGTTCAAGCAATTCATATTCACTATTTACACATCTAAATCGTTTGATCGTTTTGGTTATCTAGTTTTATTCTCAATTAGCGAGATGTCCGAACTAGGAAAGTCTTTTGTTTTAGTTAATTTTAGCCTTTTTGTTCCAAAGTGCAGATACGGACTCGTAGAATCGACTAAGAATTGTCTTGTCCATAACTAGGTTTCTGCTAACTTATGTATAGTGAGAAAATATTATTAGCGATCTCTATACATAGAGCCGGCTCATATTAGCCATTATTTTTTTTGCCAAAGACAATCCTAGTGAAATCGAAAATAAAATGGTCTGACTGAGCTTTTCTATTCCACGTCCAAAAAGAGTTGAAGAAGCTAGAAAAATAGCCTTATTTTTGTGTTTTCCAGTTCTCTGAATTATCATATTTAATGCATTCGTAGGTATTTATAATTTTACTTGCAAATTGTTCCGATCACAAGTGTAATATCTTAATCTTCAGTTACATTCAGTTCATTGTTAGAAAGGTACCAATTTTCGTGTAAAAAATCCCAAGTGATACTATTATATTATTCGTACTTAGCCTTAATCCCAATAATTTAGACATGCCATTTAGGCCTTTTTAACATTCTTCGTGTCGATCCACTATCCCCAATATTTCCATAATCGTTCATGTGAACAAAAGTGTTTTGTTAGTCTTCTAATTGCCCCTCCAACTTTATTAGTATGCCACTTATCGCCTCATATAAAATATTGGCACCACCAAGGGAGACAATGGGCCATGAGGGCCACTTTCCGTCGCTATCCGGCAATGCAATTAACAAAGGTGAAGCAAAAAGAACATATATATAAACATACTCGTTATGCAAAATAGCAATAAAATTTGCTCTTTCCGATATAGTAAACTTCTACATAACGATCGCTGCTACAGGTCTTGTTGCATTACGGCAATGTAGGTACAAGCAAAAGTATTGTTGTTCCTTTTGTTGGTATACTTGAATTGGAATACTGAGACAGCAACATACACATAATGGATTGAGCTTATATGACAATGGTAAAATCGATTATATTAAATCCATTTGATGATCCAATTTAGATAACTAAAACTGATATCTCAGAAGCTGGCATCTTCGGTTGTCGGTCTCCTTAAGAAGTATCGTAAACTATTAGCAAGAACCTGCAAAAAATTGGTAATCTTACTGCTTTGTTATAAATAAAGCATTTTTCCAATAAAGGAACAAAGGCATGACTAGAAGTTGCCGACCAAAGAAAATAAAGAGCATGTTTTGATTGGCCACCCAAGAAACTACGCTTTGTTGGTTTAACTCAGTTTTTTTTTTCCAAACTCAAGTAAGTTGCTTAGCTGCCCAAAACGATTCCAATAGTTCTCGAATTTTGAAACTAGGGAAAAGTTTCGAGATCCAAATGGTACCAAACACATGGTAACAGTTGCAAAATAATATCTATTACCTGTTGCAGAGGCTTGATTAGAGATTTTTCCCTGTAGCTAACATGAAACTTTGCCTTCGCCAGTAATCCCTAAAAGAAAAATGAAAGCAACCAAATAATTAAAATTACTTCACTAGTAAAACAAAGTCCAAGATATTAAAATGCCGAAAATTTGATAGCCGCTACATTAAAGCAATCACAAATGACATAGTTTCATTTTGCAAATTGCTCAAATTTGCACAGTGATTACTTTTGAGGAGGTTCTCGACTTTTTGTCTAAGGTGATGAAAGCCGAGAAAGGAAGAGTTTAATAGATGATATTAAGGCTAAAGAATTGAACGTTATTAAAAGCAAGTGAGCTGTATGTTGACGAAGAAGCTCTATCGAAGTTGTTAAAAATATTATTAAGTTAGATGAAGCTGCTGTCTTTGTGATTGAACAGTTTAAAAAGTCAATTTAACCAGTTCTTCTGACATAAACCAAGGGGTAAGGGCATGGAAGAGTTCAATGTTTTGCTAGAGAAAAAAATGCAGGAAGTTCTCAAAACAGCTTTAATAGATACTTAGATTCCTGAAATTGACCTTTATATACAGATTTATGCACGTAAAAATTATTTGGAAGTTCGAGGAAACAATGTCCAAATATTCCTAGTCATCCATCTTTATTGTTTTAGATTGCTAGAAACATGTATTGAAGTACCAATTTCAATAATCTTGTGAGTGAGCTGTTTATTTTCTTTTACCCTTTGCCAATCTTATCCGCTTAATGTTTAAAAATAAGTTAAGAAAAATTGTACCTCGGTGTCAAATTCTCCTGATTTAACAGCGATATTTATTTCGGTTACTATCTTTACAAGGTCAACCAATAATCCAGGACGATCTACCGCTTCCACATATAACAAGCTGCAAAAAAATCATGTTTTGTTGTGGATAAAATGGTAGTTGTAAAATGCAATTTCAAATTAGCGTATATCTTGGCTTATAAGGTACTCCAAGATCTAGCTACTTATACAATGAGTTTTTCAGTATCAACGTTAAAATATTCTTTTTAAATGAAACATAATAAGGTTGGGGTGAAAGATGTTACCTTCGGTCAGGGCCATCATCGGAAACTCGGACGCGGGTAGCTATGTCCACATCAACCTGCAGGTTTATTAAGGAAAATTATATTAAAAAAAAGGAGGATTACAAACAACAACTAAAATAAGCTAGTTAGGTTATCTGCATTCTCTGAATTCCATTCTAAACAATCACATTAAATGTTAAGTTAATATAGTAATCGCTAACTTTATGTTTACATACAAAATTGAAATATGATAATATATTTGTGTAGAAAACTGTAATTAATCCCATAAACGGTTGAAGGAAAGACCTCTTGTGGCGATGGCTCGACACCAAAGGCTGCTCCCATTGCTAACTGGGCACTTGACTCCTATACCACCAATTAGATACAACTAAGGCATTTACGATATATATACACTATTATATATACATATATATCCACCAACTAGCTGCAAGCATAAAATTGGCGCCTTTAAGTAATACCGGATGATACTCAAGAAGATTGTTTATAACCGTCATACGAATTGCCTCAAGCAACTCTGGGTCCTCAACTTTTCTACCAGTTTCACTGCAAAAACCCCACAGTTGAAATAATAATCACATATCCGTATATATAATGACATAATCGATGCAGTAAAAGAGAAGCAATGCTTACGCTTTTGTAATGGCAAATTTATTGTGCTTTCCAGAAGAATCAAGATATACATTTGCCTTTACTACATTTAACCCCAGGTTCTTAAGAGCACTCATCTGAAGTCCAATTAAAACAAAAAACAACACAAGTATGTGAAATGTTCTCAACTGGAAAAATATTGAAAATCCTTCTTTAGCAAGTGACTTATAACTAGAGAGAAACTCTTAATAAATAATACCTACCAACTCTAGCAACTTTGTAAAACATGGTTTTGCAACTTTAGGCAGATGATGCGAAAAGCTTAGAAATTTGTTGGAGAAAAAATGACAACAAAACTATAAAAACAAATTGGTTAAAAAACATCAATTTTGCTACTAATGAAGTTGTCGGTGATAAGCAAATAAATATAGTGCCATACAGTGTCAAGAAGGGCACCGAGGCGATTGCCAAAAGTTATCTCCACAACAGTAGCATCAGGATCTGAATCTTGATCTATTATGACTTTTGGTGTTGGGACTACATCAGTCTCTATATAACTTCCATCCTAAACAGATAAGAGAAAATTCAAATCAATTAAGTAAAATTAATAGCAATGAGCTGGCAATTAATGATAACGATGCTTACCTCCACGGCTGTAGTAGATGATGCTTTTGGAACTATTATAGATGACAATCTGACAAAGATTATCCCGAGTTAACACTCGAATGTAAACTAAGTGTAAGTGATGAACTTTAGTATATTACAACATACATAATAACTGGAATTTATCAATTAGAATACTCAAGATATGAGCTTAAACCGGTCACTATTGAATACAAATTTGTCTATATGACGGGTTATGCTACAAATTCTATATGATGGGCTAAGTCAAAAGCATTTTGGTTTAGAATAAGCAACAGTTAGGCAATCAACCAAATCCTGCTGCCTTGGTGTCCACAAATATTACACAAATTGAAAATTCGCATAGAGTTATACTTTTACAGAATATCAATACAATAAAACATGAAAACACAGAAAAGCACCAATTCAAATACAGGGGCTTGCTTCTTTGTCTGCTAATTTTAAGCGAATAATCATACAGCTTAAAGATTCAGGAAAAAAGGTCATTTAGTACATATTTTGAGACTTAATTATCAAAAAAAAGCCATAGTTAAAATCTCTTTTAAGATTAGGTACAAATGCTCAATGATGCTACTATCTTTTTACTCTGTTTTTAAAGCTTCGTTGATATGCAATGTTTTAAATAGCGTTATCGCTAGCGTAACATTTTTTTTGAGAGAAACGCTAAAAACGCAAATAGCATTGCTACATAGCGCTTTGCGGTGTACTTTTTTTTTGCCTAAATACATATAAATATAGCATTAAATTCAGAACATCTAATAAAAATTAACTAAATATATATAAAAAGTTGTAACTAATAATCACAAAATGATTGTAGTTGAGATATCAGAGCATTTACTTTGTTGCTTTGGGGTTTGATTCTCTTTAGCCTCCAATAATTTTATTAAAATTTTGACAAAAAAAAATTGGACTGCACCCGCTATAGCGTAAATAGCGTCCACTATAACGCGCTATTTACGCTATAGCGTCCCTATAGCGCGAATTTAGCGCTTTTTCATCAAAATAGCGGTTTATCATAGCGTTTTTCGGCCGAAAAACGCTATTTCGTGAACTATAGCACGCTTTTTAAAACAATGTTGATATGTACCAAATCTTAAACAAAAACCACAAATTCGGGTTTGTGATAATTAAGTCTAAAAGTATATTAACCAATAACTTTCCCAAGATTCTACTAGCTTTTTCCATGACAATACAACCAAATCTTGGTTCTTGGGCTGGATAGCAAATGAGCATGAGCTTATAAACAAAACAGCAATTAAGCTGAATAAAAAAGTTGTAACTAAATCTTCTCCTGGAGGATCTAAGGACTAAATCAACTTAAAAATATCTTACATTTAATATAACATAAGAGTACAAAGAACAAACCTTTCCTTAGAAGAAACACATATCTGCTGTTTTAAGTCCAATCCAAACAAGCCCTTAACAGCACAAGCTTTAAAGAAAGTTTGCTTCTCAAATGCTTTCAAATTAGAAGCACATAGCCCCAAAAAAGAACTTCCAGAGATCATAGACACAGACATTTTATTTCTTAATAACTCAAAAAAAAAATGAGCAAGAAAATTTAATCTTGAAAATGGGCTTGAGCTAAATACTAAAGGAATATAAGTATATACTCCTACTCAACAGATTAGGAAAAGTGGGTGAGGAGATAAACTGTGTAGGGGCTAGAAATATAGCCATTTTTTGATAAATGGATAATATGTGGAAATATTTGTACTAAAGTGTCACTATCAAGTTATGGGAAAATCCGCCATTATTCATGAAAATAGCGTAGAAGATATTGAAAATTTGTCTTTATTTGATAATTGTTTGTTAGGAGTAAGTTTCAGTAAAGTACTGCTTTTATTTTACCTTTCTTACAGAAAATGATGAAATGAAATCTTATTTGGCAATTATTGCACAAGTACAATAAAGTACCCAACTTCTGTTTCTCTTTTTAGTTGTTTTTTTTAGATTTTACCGTGATATTCAGTATTCACAACTTAAGTAAATAAAATATAAAAGTACATCTGACACATTATTATTACTATTATTACAAAAGTATCATAAGTTTCATTCTTTTATTCAGATATTTTGGTTCTACACTCTGATTAACATTTCAATCACAGTTTTGCGAACAAATACTGATATCTATTTAATGCAAATAGTAGTTGTATTTTCTAGGGCTGGTAAAAAATCTCACCGGAACCGTGTTCGATCTGAAATTTTTCGACCCGACAAACTTCGGGATTTGATGGCAATTTTGTTTTCGTGGAGTGTTCCAATCCCAATTTTTAATTAATTTTTTATTTTATATTAAATAACATGGTTTTTTTTATTTCAATACTAAAATGTAAGTTAATGTATATCAAATGGAAGTGATGGAAACCGAACCTTGTACTTTTATCATGTAATGTAAGAAGTCTACAATATGACCTACAAACCTTTTTGTTTCATATATTAGTTATAATTAGATAAATATAATATAGATTTGTAGTTTTGAATATATTAAACTATTAAAATTAAAAATATACTTAAATTAAAAAAATTTATTGTTACTTAAAAAAGATAAGTGATTATTATTTTCCGATTATAAAAATTATAATGATAATATATCTCATTTAATATGATAATTGTTTCTTATGTGAATAAAACTAAATATTAAAAGAATCTGATAAAAAAACGTATCAATTTTTTTAGCTACTCTATTATTTGTATATTCACACTATTTTTTCTACCACATGTTAATTTCTTTTTGCATTTATTAGGAGTGCTATTTTTAAACTATAATTATGTTTCGGGTTAATAACATGTTTAGATTTCTAAAATGAAAATTGTTAATAAAAAATGATGTTGTCGTAAAATAAAAAAAATTATGTCGAGAGATTCGAGATAAAACTATCCCGACCCTACGGGATCTCGAAAAAGTCGGGTCCCGACTTTTGTCGGGTCGGGGTCGGAATTTTTTTCCCACCCTACAAAAGTAATCGAATCGGAATACAGATTTTACGAGTCGGGGCCCGACCCTAACCCACCCGTAGTATTTTCAAACTTTAAATATTGTCATTTCATTACATTAAGTAAAACATATACTTAATTACTTAAATAAAGGAAATGCTATAACTTATAAAATTATAAATTATATAGTAAGAGTTGGGTAAAAAACCTGCAAACCAACCCCGCAATCTAACTTAACCGATCAAAATACACTTCCAACATTCACCAAGTAATGAATTTTAGACATAACAAAATAAATAGTCGAGTATCTACATAATCAAAATCACAAGTTCTACTACACAATGATTAAAATTAAAAACAAAAGTCCACTGATTATAACTATTGACCGGAATTATTAAGCCGATATCAGACATCTGTTCAAGGCTAAAATGCTAGAGACATTTTCAAAATTACAAGCAAAAGTTCACTTAGTCTAAACCAACATAATGAATAATAATTTTAACTTTTAATCCAAACTGGTTGGTATTCTTATAAATATAAAATGATACGACCAATTTATAGCCAGACCGATACCTGAGATCCTTTTTTGCTGTCTTCAATTTTTCAAGGCAGCCTGCCCTAATTACTAATCGGTGTTAATTGCATATGTCTTTGATTTTGATACCATGAATCTAATCCATTATTATTTAGTTTGCGTCACGTACTAAAAATCTGACACATATTAATGAACCCAAAAATATATATCCTATAATTAATTCAAAAATATTAAAAACCTAACACATGTTAATGAATCCAAAAATATATACACTCAAATTAATTCAAAATTAAAACTAAAAAATACTATTGGTTGGCACACCCTAAATAATAGTGCATTTTGAAATGAACATCAAACGATTAACACTACCGTGAATCTAGTCAACTATTATTTAGTGTGTGTCACATACTAAAAACATAACACCTATTAATGAACCAAAAAATATCTATCCTAAAATTAATTCAAAATTAAAAGTAAAAAATATTATTGATTGACACACCCTAAATAATAATGCACCGGTTTCATATAATTATTTTTCCATATTTTAAAAAAATATAAAAAACCTTTCAAACTTTTTATTGATTTTCGGATAAAATTGCATTTTATATCCTGATTTAAAATATACCGGTCTGCAAAACCACCAATGATTCTCCAATCTATTTTCCATCACAAATTTTTCTATCAGTTTTTTAAGTTATTTTTACATATATTATTATTTGATATAAATATATTGCGAGTTAGGTTGGGTTAACCCGAAATTTAACTCATATACTACGGGTTGGTTTCGGGGTTTTTGTTAAAAAAAATAATATTGTTTACCATCAAAAAAAATAAAATTGGTTTGGGGTCCATAGTCTAAGCCCGTCCTACATTATTTTAACAAATTCGTTTTTTTTTAAATCTTGTTCTCGACTCTTCCTACCAAGAAAATGAGAAAATTTCATTAACACATAAAGAAACGAGACTTTAGTAAATGAGCACCTGCTCTTTTTTTCGGTCTTCGACTCTCATCTCTCCTCCAGAAATCCAAGTCTAGTCACTGATCCGGCGATCCGCATCCGTAATTTGTCTTCATGCACCGAGATTCATATTATTCTAACCTTTAGACTTTATTAACTTACATGTCATTCTAATTTGGAACCATTATATATGGTTCATAATATATGGACTTAAAAAGTGTAATGCACATTGAGTTCTATGGGTTAAAAAGAATATGAATAGTTTTGGTCTATAATAACTAAGGAAAACATACATTCAAAATATATAAACCCGTTGAATCTGGAATTTGTGTCGAATTCGTTGATACTTGTCTTTGCAGCTTTGTATAGTTTTAGAATGTAGATTGTAGAGTACCCAACATTGTCAATATGAAGTAGCTATTTCTAAATTATAAAATCAGAGTGAAGGTTCGCAAGGGAAACAAAGTAGACAAGTACATCAAGGAAATATGTAGTTTCAAGAATCGGAATAAAGAATGACCTGCAGTAAAAAAAAAACACAAATCAGACATTACGATACGAGAATAAGCAAGAAAATCGATATGGAACAAAACAAGAGTAAGTAAAAACGAAACAACATTGATTGTTATTATGTTAACATACGCTGCTACATTAGTTTAATGTTCTGAGAATACATGCCGATAAACAGTTGAAAACAAAACCCGTATCAATATCTGTATGTCCTTCCATGACTCGACACATTCTAGGTGAATTTTGAAATACGGACAGGTTCCACATTTAAAGCCAACAGCAAACCCCTTGTTTAAACTTGTCAAGCAAACCTTACAATTAGAATATTCATGTGTAAAACGGGTTAAAAGAAGCACGTGTTCGTGCTCAGGAAGTTTATAACGTTTGCCAAACTTGATATTTGAGTCACCAGCATTATCGACCGAACAAGAAGGATGAGCAAATTGGTCACAGTCACCGCAATGATAGAACCAGCGTTTTGGTTGTAGCGGATTCTCACATAAATCACAATAATAATCTCTATGATAGTCCTTTATAGGAGAATATCGTAACTTAAGCCCATGACATCTGCAATATCTATGGTTCACAATTGGTGGCAACATAGCACTACAAGAAAACATCCAAATAGTAACTCTATTTAGCAACTGATCCGATAGTTAAAGAATTGTAACCGAAATACCAACTAAAGCTTTTGTTATTAAACAATACCAACTGATTTGTAACTGAAATATTTTCAGTTGCTATATAGCAACTGTTTAGTAACTAAGACAATTTCAGTTGCTATATAGCAACTGTTTAGTAACTAAGACAATTTACCAACTGATTGTGTCAGTTAGTAAATAGCAACTGATTGTGTCAGTTAGTAAATAGCAACTGATTGTGTCAGTTAGTAAATAGCAACTGAAATTTCAGTTAGTAAAATAGCAACTGAAATTTCAGTTAGTAAATAGCATCTCGATTGATCGAGATTCACTGGAAACTTTTTGGAACATTTTCGATCGATCGGACTATATCTCGATGGATCGAGATTCACTGGAACTTTTTGGACCATTTTCGATCGATCGGCCTATATCTCGATGGATCGAGATTCAATGGAACTTTTTGGACCATTTTCGATCGATCGGTCTATATCTCGATGGATCGATATTCACTGGAACTTTTTTAGGGCTTTTTCGATCGATCGGCCTATATCTCGATGGATCGAGATTCACTGGAACTTTTTTGCTCACAAAACAAATGTGCAATAACATATTGACAAAATATAATAACCGACAAGTTAAAGAGAGAAGGGGCGGCTGAGATTGGGTATAAAGAGAGAGTGTGAAATAGAGAAGAAAAAAAATCCAAGCTCACTGTGTAAAATCTCGATCAATCGAGATTTACACCGATCGATCGAATAACATGTAAATGTTGTTTTATTAAATGTTTAAATATTTACCTAACTAACAATTTTATAAGATGGTGATAAAAAAAAACATGTAAATGGTGGTCTGAACAGTGTAAATTGACACGTCACTATCTTTGTCATAACATTTCCGCTGCAAATCGTTATTCTGTATTTTAAAAAATGTATATAATGCAATTATTTACGGATTTTGACTCAATTTTATACAGATTATTAACAAACCGTAACAAAATTTCATACTAACAAGATTCAAAACGATTTTATTAGATATTTATAATAATACAAATAGGTTATATTTTGAAATGTAAATGGTTAACATGTATTATACATGAATTAAGTAGTAAATTTTGTAAAACTCGTTCATATTAGATAACACATGAAATTGTTGTTTTGATCTTACAATACAAATATTTATTATGATTAATTACAAACATTTATTATGATTAATTACAATTAATCATAAACCCTAAACCCTAAATCATATTCTTCTATTCTGCCATGTCCTTGCGTTTGTTTACCATTCAGCAGTTGCAAAGCTGTTTTATGGGTTAATTAGCCTTCGTGGCTTTTAGACTATTTGTTTTTTCCTTTAAAAGATGATAAAAAAATATATATAATTATATAGTATTATACGGAATTTCATATATATGGTTTCGCTCAACATTACAACATATGAAATACAATATAATTATAGCAAATTCAGCAATCATTGTTTCATTTATTTATTTATATTTAATATGCAAGTTTATTTTAAAATGGATCTGCAACGACATTCACTATATGTTTTGGTATTTTGAGGCATCCAATGTTACTGTGTAAGTCACGTGGAAATTAATATTTCGTGTAAATTTTTTTTTGTTGATTGTTGTTTTATTAAATGTTTAAATATTTACCTAACTAACAATTTTATAAGATGATGATAAAAAAACATGTAAATGTTATGTTACGTTGCTTTTCCCACATTGTAAAATTGATCAAAAATTTTGAAAGGCACATATTTTGCCTCCAATATTTTTTGGGTAAATTGTCAAAAATTCAAACCAAACTTTCAAACCCAACACTTATAATAATTCCCAGACATTACTGACTCACTTTTATTACGCTCTATCTACCCCTCTCTCTCTCTCTGTCTTAATATACATATATATATATATCTACATATATCTACATATATATATATATACATATATATATATATCTACATATATCTACATATATATATATATATATATATATATATATATATATATATATATATATATAGCCTCCTTCTCCGTCATTCCTCCGCCCTCGCTAACACAGTAAGTCTATCTCTATATATATCTACATATCTCGTTTGGTTGATTTAGGGCTTGTTTGGTTCATAGCTTATTTAGGGCTTGTTTGGTTCATAGCTTATTTAGGGCTTGTTTGGTTCATAGCTTATTTAGGGGCTTGTTTGGTTCATAGCTTATTTAGGGCTTGTTTGGTTCATAGCTTATTTAGGGCTTGTTTGGTTCATATCTTACTGCTTATTTAGGGCTTGTTATGACAATTGGATTGATTAAGTTTGAATGGCGAAGATTTAAGTATAAATATATAAAACAAACCTAAAATATTTAGGATTTTATATATGATAGTCTGTTTTTTTTATTTACATTCAAAACCATTCAATGATATTAACGAGATTTTCAATGCGAATACTACAGATAATAAGTATAGCGCTTATAAAAAATAATTGTATACACTGTTTTGTTGCTTCTTTTTAGACTGTTTTATAGTAAGTTTGGTTTTTAAAAAAAGTATACATGATGACAAGGGTTAACCTTAATCATTGAATTTTGTTTGAGTTTTAAGATGGCGGGACGCAGTTACAGTAAAAGTCCTCAAGGATGAGCTAACAATGGCAGAGTTGAACCCTCTAGGCGTGGAGGTTATGCATCGTTTGGCGGTAGTCGAGGAGGCTTTTTAACAGACAGTAGTGGCCTTGGAGGCTTTGCAGCAATAGGTAGCGGCCGTGGAGGCTTTGCAGCAATAGGTAGCGGCCGTGGATTGTAATTAAATCTCGACTCGGTATTTTAAGGGAGGAAGAAAGGCTTCGAAGGGATGAGGAGACTCGGGTAATGCAACAACAGATACGCCAGATGCAAGGGATGTTTGAAATATTTACAAACACATCGACAAGATTGGCTCGTGAAGATTCTGAAAATGTTAATGACAAGCAAACTGACTTAAATTAATTTTCTACGTATCTATGGATCGATTATCTTTTGGATTGTAATTAAATCTCGACTCGGTATTTTAATGTCGATGACGACAAGCACAATGACCTAGATTAATTTCTATGTAGGTTTAATTAGGATTATCTTTTGAATTGTACTTTAATCTCGATTTGGTATCTTATTGTAGCAACTATTATATTAAATCTCGATTTGCTTAGTTAAACATAAATATTTTTGTCCATATGACAATTGCTTACATTTTGAATATGAATTTATGAATATATGTATATATATATATATTATTAATATATTAATAATATATATATATATATATTAATATAGTCGATTAGTATATATATATATATATATATATATATATATATATATATATATATATATACATACTAATTTCTATTTGCCAACTGAAATTTCAGTTGCTATTTACCAACTGAAATTTCAGTTGCTATTTACCAACTGAAATTTCAGTTGCTATCTACCAACTGACATTTCAGTTGCTATCTACCAACTGAAATTTCAGTTGGTATTTACTAACTGACACAATCAGTTGCTATTTACTAACTGACACAAGCAGTTGGTGAATAGCAACTGATATACCATTCAGTTGGTAAATTATCAACTGACACATAATTCAGTTGGTAAAATTTTAGCAACTAGGCTTTTAACAACCGAATATACAGATGGCAGATCAGTTGGTAAAGTGAGTTTACCAACTGACTTTATTATTTACCTACTGATTATTGAGTTGTTATTTGGCTGTTTTCTTGTAGTGTAGTACAGAAGAGACATAAACTAAAACTGCACGTCCCACATGTCAGTAGCGAGCGAAAAAGATTACAAGCTGAACATATGATATCATTGATATGCGTGACGAAATTTGGAGAAAGGACGTGCTTGTGCGCTTCATGCTCTATACGTCCCCATACAGAGGCACACTTGAGATCAATAATAAAGTCGCATTCAACACATTTGTAACCAAAAACATTGCAGCCTTGAAGACAACAACTACAGTGGAACATCCTTAGTCTGTTAGGGTACTTGGCAAAGAGTTTGATTACGTGTTGGGGGTGAAACGGATGTGAGATATTTTGAGGTAACCCCATGCAACACTTATGTAAAAAGTAATCACATTGTGTACAGCCGTACGGAGAGTCGTAGATGGGTTGGGCACATGCTTCACACACTTTTCCACATACAGTGTTGTTCAGTTGTCCATCGTGCAAGTGCAGTACATGGTCATGAGAAAAATGATGATTCCCGTTGTCCGAATTGGAATTATGTTCTAAATAATCGTGCAAATGTAACAGGTGGTTGTGAGGAAAGCGATCAATTTCGTCTTTAGTGAGATTATCTGCACCTTTGGTGTTTCCAAAGATTAATGATATTAGAGATGCCCAATCCTTCCTCACTGGCAAGAGGGTTGGTTTGTGGTGAATGACATCATGATCCTCAACTCTAGCATCTTCCTTCCTGAAAACCATATGCACACACGACAATAAATTATAATCTGGTCTGTGCCGAAAGAAAGCAACTCGTTAGATCAACCCATTCATGGATATGACAGAGTTATTACCCATTTGAAGGTTGAATACTTGACAATACTGCACAATTTGCATGCGCAAAGAACCTGCATTCAACACAAGAATAGACGGTCTCGTACGTAGTCATCTTTTTATAATGACATATGTCACAGGAGGAGGTAAATATATCATAAAATTCACTTGGTATTGAAGGTAAAATAGTGAGTTGGTGGTCGTGATCGCTACATTCAACGGTGTCTGGGAGCAACGTACAATTTTGGTGGACCCAAAAGGGGCAAATAGTGCACTTGTACGAAACACATTTTTCTTCTTCGCGACAAATATGGCATAGAAAAGAACTCGGGAGTTGCACAGGAGTTAACGGATGCGCATGGCATTTATCTTTTATTACGTGTGACGCAGTAGCACAAATCACATCAATATCGAAATAGCATACGGAACAATTGTAAACAAACCGCTTCGAAAAACTTATTCTACACATACTGCAGATAAATGCACCATCACGATAAGGAGACTCTTGAAGAAGAGTGAGAGGGTGTTGGGGGTGCACCGGGTGGTTCATTTTTTCCGGCAATTCAGCACATACCTTATGTAAGAAATAACAACACTCTTCTTTGCAACTGTAGAAAGGGCCTGAAATTGGTTCATGACACCCATCACATTTACATGACCTCGAATTAGTTTTGATTTCTTTGTCTTTTTTGAGAATCAGCAAATGTCTATGGCTGAAATGATTCATCTCAATCTCCATACTGTAGAAAATATACTGAGTACCTTTTTATTAATTCAAAGATATCTTAAGTGCACCATGTACCCTTAGAGAGAAACTTGATATATATGTAATGTTCGAAGTCAATCACAAATCCAAAGTCTCAAGTCTCAACATATGCTGAGCAAAAGTGGTTGGTCCAAGTGGTAGGTATCCGAGTAGACCACGCTCACCACCAGGGTTCGATACCTGTCGTCTGCAAAACAGGTTACCTTCAAAGGAGGGTTATTAATTATCAAAAAAAAAGTCTCAACATATGCTCATCACCACTTACAATAATACATACTGGTATCAATCTAATTAACCAAAAATTGCCTTTGAGATTCAAAGAACATATAGAAGCTAATAAGCCATGTCCATACTTACAGAGTCTGTTAAGGTACATAAACGAGAAACGAAAAGATTATTATATGAAACACATCAAACAAAAATACTATAGTCTATAAACAACCGAAAATTATAAGCAGTTTATGACTTATGTTAAAAATTAAAACATTTATCAATGCATTCCTATTATAAGAGTCCAAATCTTCTATCTCATTTCTCTACCCCCTTCCTTGCCCCCTTGCTTATTTTATCCAAAAAAAAAACTTGAAAAAAATTGTACAATTACTATAATACATGTATCAATACATTCCAATAATTATTTTTAAAAGAAAATCCACACAAAATTTATTTTGAAATAAATGTATAAATTAGTGTAAATTAAACATTGAATATTAAAAAAATTGTTTAAAACAATATTATGTTCAAATGTTTTAAAATTTGAATACAATATAATATAAAAGTTTATATAGTTGCGGTATAAGTTGTGAAAATTTAAAATTTGAGTGAAAATAAGCAAAGGGGCACGAAAGGGGTAGAGAATAGTAGGTAGAAGATTTGGACTCCTATTATAACTACTCGTACCACAAACTAATATATTATGTAATTTGGATCAAATTTAAGAACATAAGTAATAGCTCGTGTAATAACACGTGAGCCTAGGCCGTAGGCGGAGCTTAACATATTAGGCGGGACTACTAAGCAAAATTTAGAAATGATTAGGCGCTAAAAGGCTTATTTCCGATTAAAACACGCCTTGCGGTTTTTAGAACATTGGTTAAAACCGTAAATCTTAATAATATACTTTTTGCTCTATTTTTGGAATCCAAGACCCGCTGATAAAATATTGAGTAGGTCTGGTCCACCAAATATTTAATCAAAACCCGTCGATGAAATGGTGTAATCTTACTCTTAGAATCCCTAACTAAAACAATAGATAACTTAATATGGTCTACAAATATTTATGAGTAATGATTATAATTTAGAGGGCTACATTACATGCAAATGAAATTATACACTCTTATGGGTAATGGATGGAAATATATTTGTTACAAATTATATATATTCTACGAGATAAAACTAAGTAAGTGGACATTGAAAAATTAAATTTACAGTTTGATCAAACCCATAAATTTTTGAGAAATGGAAATTACCTGGTGAAGAGAGAGAGAGAGAGAGAGAGAGGAGGCCAAGTCTTTTATTTACATTTAAGTTCACTAGTTTTTATTCTTCATTGTTAACTACCACACTATCATTTAAAAACTTACATGTTTAGTTTTAACACTATTTTTTAATTAAAAATTAATTATTTAAAATATAGTACTATAGATAGATAATCTGAGAAAATAAATAGCCGATAGAGATAGAAAATATATGCGTGAGAAATAGCCGTTAATTGTGGATGTGAGTTAGACTTTTTTACCATGTCATTAAGTAATAACAATTAAAAAGATTGTTATTTTTAACCATGTTTTAACATCTATAAAGTTAACACACACTTTAACACACCTAATGTGGAGACAAAATTCATTGTTACCTAACATTTTTAGTTAAATAACAACACTACGGTAGATGCTCTTAGTATTTTATGTTTTTATTTGTATTTTTATTGTGTTGTAAAATTTGTTTTTAATTTATTAAATCTTAATTTGTTTAATATATAATAAAATTTGAAAAATTAAATTAGTTATTGAAAAGTTATCATCTAACCCTTCATTGACTACAGTCTAACTCAATAACTGCACAAAATGGGCACCCATTTTTTATTTTTTTATTTTGTGCAGTCAATCAATTGAATGCACAAAGTCCCGTTTTCAAAAATAAATATTCAATTGTGTTGTGTGACATATTAGCTCACATATATATGTATATAGATATAGGGAGAGAATAGAGAGAGAGACACAACATGGTCTTTATTAATCAGGATGTATCAATACAAGGGGACCCTAACCTTCTTTATATACTAGAGGTTAGGGTTATACAAGATAGAAAGCCCAACTTAAGCCCACTATGAGTAAGACCCAATAGTCCAATAATATCTTACAACACTCCCCCTTTGGACGTCTTGAATTCTTCGTCTTCATGCAGTCAATCTGAGTCGAGTTCATTCGCAGTGCTAAACACATAAAAACTTTAGGGCCGGAAAACCCAGTGTGGGACAAAACCGGTACCTAGGAGAAATTGTGTAGCCGAATGATATAGGCCGAAATATCATGTAAGTAACTAACCACAAAATAGTGTGCCTCATCAAAACCTTGTCAGAGCAAACCCAATGGGAAAATCTCTGATCGAAGGAAAAAGAGTGCAACAGTGGTAGTAGTAGGGCATCAACCACAAAACAGGTGCATCATCAAAACCTTGCTAGAGTAAACCCAGTGGGAAAAAACCTCTAGTCGAAGGACAAAAGAGTACACAATGGTAAGAAGTATACAACAGGATACTCCCCCTAATTTCGGCAATCTTAAGTGAGATATGATGGGAACGTGTCTCGCTAAAAACCTTGCCAAGGAAAACCCAGTGGAAAAAAACCTTGGTCTAAGGACAAAAAGAGTACACGAGCATGCGACTGGATGCTCCCCCTCACTTGCACACGACAGGGTGCGAGGATTTCGACTAAGTAGTAATTAGTGCAATAAGCATTCACCTGGATGTTCCCCCTCACTTGCACACGACTGGGTGCAATGATTTCATATTCGAATAAAGAGTACGAGCATTCGACTGGATGCTTCATTTACTTGCACACGACTGGATGCAAGAAAATCTAACGTGGAATAGAATGAGCATTCAACTGGATGCTCTTAAACTTCATATGCGAAGATTTATTTCGGCGAAAAATGCTAAATAGCATAATCTAGTCATGTCTCTCTTGATCGATAACAACAAGTTGTCCTCAAATAAGACAAGTGTTTTATCTGGATCGTGAGACAGAGCATATGTAATTCAAATATGGCTAATACTAGCTCGAAGCCATATACACTCTCTAGTCGTCTCATAGAGCACGAGCTGGTTATAGTGATTCATTTGGAGTCATTCCAAGACCTCCAAGTTATCGCCTTATTCCTAATGGTAAAGACAGACCATGTTAGGAATACCCCTTATGCGGGTCTGATAAATAACCGGCATCGGTATAACCGAAAAAGGGTTGCGTTAATTCGAGTACCAAAGGGGGTAGGTACACTCGATGACGCAAATGGGATAAAACAAGCCCTCATCCATAGTTACCTTAAGGTAATGGGAAAATGTCTTTTATGCCATTTCGATGGCAGCGTGTTAGCGCGATGCTGTGTCGAGCTATACCATTCACAGCAGACGAGATGTTCGTCCTAGCACATTAGACCAAGTACAATAATGCGCTTATTGTACTTAGATATGAACATCATGGTTCAATATCTCTTCATCGTCACATCAGGGACGGACTGAGTCTATATCAATGTCTAGTGATCAAACGATCATGGGAGAATCTGACGACTTAGCGTCATGATGACTACAACGTCATAACACCTTCTGGGTGTAGTCTGAATCATGGACTTAGATTCAATCTTTACAGGACTCGATCATCAGGCCGAGTCACTACCGTTTCTTCCCAAGATCCTTCATCTCGAAGGCAAATCCAAAAATGGATCGCGTAATAAAATACGCAAGGGCATAATACTTGTTCAAGTATCCCAAGCTAATCAAGTACTCACTTAGGCGGTATACCACATCCACTCGGATTATATTAATCCATATAGTGAACGTCTCAGTTAATTGAGACCGTGTTCCGTGGTCAGGAACTACTTGATTTAAGCACATGAAGTCACACAGGGACCTTCATTTATATCTCTTTGTCTAAATCCCCATAGAGATAAAACCGTGACCACATTCATGGCTGCATACTCAGTTTTCCGGAAACTACTAAACTGGTAAAGTAGGGGACTGTTATAATGTCCATTACGAAGAAATCAACCATCTCGTAATCAATTCTAAGGTGTGAGAGAAGCCTTGCGCTACTAGGCGAGCATTCTACAATCTCATTATTCTCATCACTCTTCCTTACGAATAACCAAATAAACGAACTCGTTTAACATTGGTGGTGTTGGAGCTACAGGTCCGAACACACTTTCGCTAAGGAGTCTACTTGGATTACAAGTTTCCATTAGTCCAGTCTATTCTACGTTGACTTCAGGCAACGGTACATGGTTCCCTGTCATAATTTGCTCATATTATCAGTCGTCACCGAATATATGAACAAGTAATCAATGACAGTCTCGTTTCGCTTCAATATCGTCTAAGATATCATGATCGACAGATATTTCGAGATTCTTAGGATGAGGAGTAAATCACACATCTCCTTGATCCTTTATAATCTCGTACGACAAACGAGTTTCAGTTCACCACCTCTGGGGCTGAACGAATTTGGAACTGGTCAACTTCCTCGTATCTTGGGAAGGACGACAGACTGACGGCCGACGGCAACGTCCTTTGCTTGGCGGGTTCGGCCAAAACAACGTGTTACGACAGGAACACGGCGTCCGACAGGGACGTCTATCCTTGCAAGCATTTTGCAGCAGGTATAAATGATCTCGTGACATCTCATAAAGTCATTAAATGCGTCTGTCATTTAGTTAGACTTGAGGGAGTCTATGCACTTACTTATCACTAAGTGCAGTTTTTGATGATCAAGCTAAGACTGAGTGGGTTATGCCACGTTACTTCACGTCGTTCCTTATCAACGGTAACGTGCAAATCTCCCCCTAACGATGGGGAGAACAGTCTTAGCAATGTCACTTTCGCATATCATGCGGTAAAGAGATCGCTTGCCAAGGTTACTCTATCAAATGATAGGCAGGGGATTCATAATCGACTTATGTCCCCTTCAAAGGTCCATATTTTGAACGCTAGAGCGGCTCAATCAAAATATTAATTAATCACTCTAAACACGAGTTAATATGAGTCTTCTGGCTCATAACCAGTAACCAGCTGGTACGCATATGGTGTTTGAGTGTCTATGGGCCTCATAACGGACCAATGCAACAAAATAGCATAACCCCACACGGAAATATAAATCTTGGTGCGCAAGACCAAGAAATGCGTGCAATCATTTGCAGTCGCATCATCAAACTTTCCGTGAGTCCATTTGGGTCTGAACATAATCGACAGGATGTTCAATTTCAATTTCCAAACTCAAGTAATTCAAATCGAAATTTCGATTATTACTCTTCGGAATTATCAAGTCGACTAGACTTTTCAGGATAATCCGGATCATGAGCCATCAACTTAATGATAGGGCTAAAAGTTTGGGAAATGTTGTATTTCTGTGGACAACAATAATCATGTGACCTTATTGTCGATGCATCAACCATAACCATTTATATTTATGGTCCGTCTTATGGTTGGATAAGTCCACAATAACTCCTTCAATTCTTTACAAGAATTCTATGAGTTCATTTCGTGATCTTTACACATACTAGTCTTTCAAAGTGAGCATTAGTGGCATGAATTTCGGATTAATCACGAAATATATCCTCAAAGAGAATCCAAATGCGATGCGATTATAAATCAAGCATCGTCTTTTAACCCGGGAATATCTCATCCGGTCAATGCCACAATATCAAAATGCTTTGATCAATCGACGACAGGCGAATGATAGTATAGACAATCATGTCTTAGCATTTAAATCCTTTATCAATCGACGACATGCGAAATGATAAGGTAACTTTAAATGCTTTTAAAAAAATGTGGTAGCAACCACTTGAAAGACATTTCAACTCCTCTAAAAATACGATTTTGGTCGTATTGAATGGAGGCTATGTAAAGAAATTTCAATTCTTTCATGAGCTATTACCAGATAACACTGGTTTTCTCGAGCATTTTATAACTCAACAAGGTACGGCAGGACCTACATGAGTATAAGACCTCATATTTGACAAATCAATTTGGTTTTACCAAAGATTTTGATTTGGAACAACATGTCCAGAATCGTTGTCACTGAGTACTCTTTTAGGCAAATAGTTGGTGAAATTATGTGGTACACTGTTACCCACTATTTCCAAAAAAATCAACTATCCCACAAGTATTGCCTAAAATTTCATAATTTAAAGTTTGGTCACATTTGTCAAAGAAATTCGCTCAAAACACTTTAAATTATTTCGAGAAATTTCATAAACAGGCAAACCATAATCCAAAAGTATGTCCAAATGGAAAAATCATAATCCAAATGGAAAAACATAATCCAGATGAGCGAAAAAATGGCTCAATGATTTATCAAAATCAATAAAGAAAGGTATCAAACTCATTTGAGCCACAAAATCGGGGGTCTCAAGAGTTTTCTTTCAATTAACTTTAACCACATTAGCATCGATTTTTTCACCTTTATAATAGTTGTGAACTATTTAAGGAGTAACCGTGCATGACCTTTGTCTTTATAGCATAGAGTTGGCTCCTTGAGCATTATCTCTTGCTTTGTGACAACGGCCCATATTGTTCCTTTCAATTACTGTCTTGGAGCCACAGGTTTTCGATTTTGACGATTGTCTAAAATCTCGCTTGGCTAGGCGATTCATCGGGATCGCGACAGTTCGAGACAAATAACACTTGTCTCGGTTCTCGATTCGTGGGAAAAAAATGTACACGAAGAGCATTAATATCAGGCAAACAATTCGCCATTGACCCAATAGGATTAAAACTACTCACCGGGGTAATTTTCTTATCCAATAACAGATGGGTGATAAAGGAACATGGTGAATATAAATTCACGATACTGCTTATAGAATACAATTTCCAAGCTAGTATTTTGGTGAAGGATTGCTCCCATATGTCAATTTCAGACATTTGTTCACCATAGACGTCATCACGTCTCAAATGTGGCGGCGGAATAAAATCAACGCCTTAGCATTCATCTCGAGGGTAACAACAAACTCGTGTTTTACTCATCAAAGATGGCATCCAAAAAAAATTTGGGCATCACATTTTCACACATCAGGGTGACTAACATGTGGTGACGGAATAATATCAACGTCTAAACAGTCATTTCGCAAGTATGTTTTGCGATTTTTCTCATCATAGATGGCATCCAACATGTGTTGGGAGTTCTGGATTATTTTTCATATAAAACGACTGGTTTATATGTTTATGGTTTGCACAAGCACAAACTTTTTTCCCGAAACGACATGTTCGAAAACATTAGTTTTGCTTCTCATGTGAATCGGTTCTGCTTCCCGAAACGAATTTAATTAGTTTTGCTTCCCGAAACGACGGGTCGATACTGAAAAACCAATTCGGTGAAACATACATCACTATATAAACACACTCGGGGAAATTATTATTTAGTCAACCCCTTTCGGTAGCTCTATTTGAATACGACCAGGAAAGACGGTGAGGGGGGTGGGCACAAATGCCTCTTAAAAACCGACCTCATTAGGAGAACGACTTCCGCCTTTATCTTTACTAGACATCGTATCCAAATAGGTGAGCCTATTTGGGGAAGATTCATAATTTTTCCAACTTAAATGTGAATATATATGATTTTCGCATTTTATATATGGCAATAATATTAACAGCATAGAGAATATCTATCTAGATTCCACACATATATAAACAGGCAGTAAATATATTTTAGGATCTATCTAATCATGCATGAGATTTGGTGTTATAAACAAATTAATTTAAGATTATCAATCAATCCATAAAGATTCTAACATATCAAATCAAATCAATTTAAGATTATCAATCAATCCATAAAGATTTACTGGCATATGTGATATTTTTATATATGATAATATCAAAAAAAGATATGATTATTCTAACAAGATATCAATCAATTATCTATGTTTATCGCCATATTAATAATTCTATACATGGTAGTTTTAACATGCAAGCAAACAATATATTTTTAATTACCAATCAATTCTATATATGGTAAAAAAATATTTTAACATGCAAAAGGGTTAAATTTACATGGAAACATATCAATTTATTCAATTAACATGCAATTTTTATTCGTTTGCCTTTTAATAAAAAAAATTATAACGCAACAAAGATGCAGATTTTATTCAGGCACTTCTTGACTAGTGACACATGTTTTAAACAAACAGTACTAGTAGCTTATTAAACAATGTCACAGTACAATTTTCATACGCAGCATAAGCATAAACAGTACTAGGCACTTGTTCTAAAATTCATACATAGCATAAGCAATTTATTAACCAAAGTCACAGTACAATTTTCTACAGAGCACTAATTGTGTGTATAAAAGAATTTACAATTCGTCTATAATAACATGCAAACATGCAGTGACATATATACACATGATAGGTTTGTTTAATACTATTACATGCGGCTGATATAGCAAATTTAGTACATGGCAGGTTTGTTTAATCACAGGCAACAAATCAATGGTTATCATGCGGCTGACTTTTCACATAGTATTACAAATTTAGTTGTCAAGCCGGGATTTAGAATTATTTACATTATGCACGGTATGTTGGTGAAGGTCGATATAGCAAAATCCTAATAAAAATCCGGATAAACCTCAAGGTTTATTGAATTTAGAATCCGTACTTCGATCTCCGAGAGCAGTGCTGATAACGTGTTGTGTGACATATTAGCTCACATATATATGTATATAGATATAGGGAGAGAATATAGAGAGAGACACAACATGGTCTTTATTAATCAGGATGTATCAATACAAGGGGACCCTAACCTTCTTTATATAGTAGAGGTTAGGGTTATACAAGATAGAAAGCTCAACTTAAGCCCACTATGAGTAAGGCCCAATAGTCCAATAATATATTACAACAAATTGTTATTTTTTAAAAAAATTTTGATTAATAATTAAAATTTTGATAGTATCCAATAGGGATCTATAGTAATACTACAAAACCCGCATTTATCCGCCATCAAACTCTTGCCACCATAATACCTTCACCGTCAGGTGATTCGTCTATGGCCACCTGGACCACCGACGGCTCTCTTCACCATCATACGGACTCGAAGCTCACTTGACATTTAAGTTAAACACATTTTTTTAATAGTGAATTAATTCCATATGTTCACTGTTACACACCGACGAAAATTGGATGCGAACACATCGAGTTTTTTTAACCCCCTTTGTACCCTTGCCTAAGTTTACTCAAACTCCAAATTGTCATCACTTTCTACAAAATGTTTATGAGCATTTCTTATCAATTACTAACAAATTTCATATATAAAAAATACATCATATTGATCGAAACATCAAGTTATTGGTCACCGACAGTCGACGTCGTTTGTTCAAAGGTATTTTGTTAATGATGGGTATGATGATCGATATACCATTTTCAAATTAACTTGTTTCAAGGGGTATCAATTTTTATTTTTTTGTCAAAGATGTATCTTGTAATAAATAAGTAGGGAAATCCTAACATGTTTCCCATGACATAATTAATTACCTAAAATGTGATAATAGTATTTTTTTAAGTATTAAATGACGTTAAAATATGGTAAGTAAATAGCGTTGATGTATTAATAATCATATATTAATATTATAAATGTTCTTATTACCAAAATGCTAACATGTGCACCCTAACACATTTTAAGGTGTAGATGAATTACCAAAAATGTGAGAAATATATTTATAAGCATCAAATGATATTAAAATATATTAAGTAAATGGTGTTTGACATTAAACAAACACATATCACTTATCATGTATTAACATCATAAAAGTTCATTTAACATTATTTTAGAAAATAAATGTACATTAAAATGTGTATGGGACACATGTCAACAAAACCGAAATAGGAAATAAATTATTAAAATGTGCTCCAAAGACCCATGCTATCAAAACGGACATAATAAGGGATATTAAAATGGTACCCAACTAACATTCACTAAGTCCGACGAAAACCAAAAAAAATCGAACCGAACCGAACCGAAAAAGACCGAAACCGAAAAAGACCGAAACCGAAAACCGAAACTTTTTCGGATCGATTTCGATTTACAATAAAACCGGCCCGAAAAAACCCAAAAAATAACCGAAAAGACCCAAAAACCCCGAAGAAAAACCGGATAAACCGAAAAAGGCGACAAAGAACGAAAACCCGAAAATAAAACAAAAAAATAACCGAAAAGACCGAAAAAACCTGAAGAAAAACCGAAAGACCGAAACCGGACCGAAACAAACTGGTTCGGTTCAGTCCAAAAAATAAAAAGTCCAAAAAAAAAAACGAACCGAAAAATCTGATCGGTTTTGATTTTACCAAAAACTGAACGAGACCGAACCGACCCATAACACTCACTTCGAAATATACATGGGCTTTTAGTAAGTTAATAAAGGCTGTGATTTTGGCCCAATAATAAAATCGCATTAAAATTCTTAAGGAAAGCTACAGAGAACAGAGAAAGAAGTGAACGGAGAGAGGTTTTAGAGAGAGAGAGAGAGATGTCGAAGTCGTGCAAGGGCCTCGCCACGGAGCTTGTTAAGTGCCTCAGCGAATCCGATTGCGTCAAGGTATTTAACAAACAAACGCATATATTTGTGTTCCCATCGTGAAACCACAGAGATTTGCAATAATCAAATCTTGATTTGGAGCGTTTTTATAAAAAATAAATATGTTAAAGTTGTCTAAGTTGATCTCCATAAAAGTTATATATATATATTTAATGTGTGTGTTACACTCCTATATTACAGTGTCATGTTTATCTCTTCTTTAGTTCTACTATATCACTATATGTACAAATTCCTAAATCGATATTAAAATTAACTATAGTTTTCTACATATTTACATATGCATACTATCTTTACTATATTAATATGTATTATATAGATGTGCACTCCTATATTACAGTTTTATATATGTATCTTCTTTAGTTCTACAAATTACAAATATATATATATATATATATATATATATATATATATATATATATTTAATGTGTGTGTGTGTGTAAATGTTAGATATATACAGTAGCAAAATTAGGATTGGCTATATGTGTGTGTGTGTGTCTTATTATTAGATTTCTGTTTTTGATAGAAAAACAAATATTGTTGTTTTCGATATAGTTGCCGATCTTAAATGCATCGATTGGAGGTTTTTTTTTTTGTTACTATTTTCATTTTAAAAAAAAATTCACGCTGTTTTTGTTGTATTGTTTGAATATTAGGGATATGATTGGCTGTAGCTTTTAAGGAAAATTAACTGGAGTATGTATATGAAATGTATCTTATTTTTAGATTTCTGTTTTTGATAATAAAAAAAAAGGTTGTTTTGGATATAGTTGCCAATCTCAATGGATTACAGTTTTTTTTTTTTTGTTACTATTTGCATTTGTTTTAGAAAATGAACACTGTTTTCTTTGTATTGATTGTTACTATATGCATTTGTTGTAAAAAATAAACGTTGTTTACGTTGTATTGATTATTCGATTTACGTTGAATATATGATTGGCTGTAGCTTTTAAGCAATATTAGCTGTTATATCCGAGGAGGAGGTGGAAAATATTTTTTTTGATGTATAGTCAAGAAAACCCCACCCAAAGTACAAATTTTACATACAAATATTTGAATATATTGAATTGGCACACCCATATATTTAGTGCACTTTAAGGCGTTTTTTTTTTAATTTCAGCACCGCCAATGTTTATAGTTATGTAATTGCTAGGTATCATGGATGTTTTTTTTTCCTTTCTAACTGAGTCGGTGAGTGATTAGTGATTACCAACTGATATATGTAGCTATGAAACTACATATGACAACCATTATTTGGAAATGGAATCAAAGTGGAGTCTGATGCACCAAACTACGTATTTGTTTGTAAAAAAAATTGAATCTTTGTATTCGGCTTGCAGAGTAGTAGTTAAAGAGCGAATGTAGAATGGAAACGGAATAGTTTATTTCTTTTATAGCGACATGAAATGATGTATTTTACCATCTCATTTAACATCTTGTAGGTGAAATAGTATCACATCACTTAAGAGAGTATTATAGCAGACCCATGCCCTGATACAGGTCTTACTGATATTCACTTAAAAAATTTGATTTGGTGGACGTATTTGGCTTAGAAATATACCACTAGTTAATAAAATTATAAAATACACGTCTCTTTAATTAGTTATCTTTGTAGGAATGCTATTCTTTTTTCTCTTAGCGGGTGATCACTGCTTCAACATTAACTTTGCTTGACACTCACGTTAGAGGTTTACAGTTTACAAGTATAATGATTGGTTTTTATTTTTATCTAGGTCGAGAATCGATCTTTCCGAGAATGTGCTAAAGAGAAGTGCCCATCAATATCAAGCGAGTGTGTTGGGCTGCGGGAAACATATTTCAACTGTAAGAGAGGCCAGGCATGTTCTTCTCTTCCGCTTTTTATCAGACTTGAATCCTTTTGATAGTTAAGGGCATTTAAATAACTTATGGTACTTGCATTAAGCAATAAGTTATATATATCTTGTAGCGGAGAACTCATGTGCTTAAGTTATCAAGACTTGTGATCCGCAAGTGTCCATGCTCAATTTCATCATCCTATTATAAAAAAGTTAATGACTTGTATATAAAAGGCCTATTGCATCTGTTAAAAACATGTGTTAAGTTATAAGTGATGAGATCATTTGCTTTATTGCTAGAAGTCGTCTTGTAAGTCATTCTGTCAACTGTTGCAGAAACTTGATTGCTACATTTGCTAGTTTAGAGATGCCAGCTTCATGAGATGTATGTTAGCATAAGGAGATGCCAAAGTATATACGAGTCTTTTACCATACTTCTCTTTAACAAAGAGAGTCTAAAGTAGTGTGAGTAGCATATGTGGCTCTTGCACGTGTCAAATTGTGACCTCAAACCCGTATACCAATTAGACTCTCTCTCTTTAAGTAGTAGCAATTTAAGCAAGGAGAAGTACTTTATTTTTTAGGCCTTGTGTGTTTTTACTCATCCTTCCATCTTGGAACTCTATTCATTAAGTCTACAGTAGGTGCTTTTAAGTTTAGGCGAGCAGGCATCTATTGTCTATTGTACACTTGGGCCTTGTTTGTTTACATCTTTATCGACTTGGGATTGAAGTAACAAAGAAGGGAGACCCCAGGAAAAAGTGATTGTAAAGTTTTTATCGGGTTGGACTAATAGAGAAGTATGGACTAGATTAGACATGTTTCGTAGAAGCTTTCGTAATGCTAGGGGGGTTGGGTTTTGGGAAAGCTATTGATATAGTAGTCCCACCGTCATTTCTAATAACACCATAGTCCAACCGGGTTTGTTAGTCCATGTACTCCGAAAGATATGATATGATATGGACAATATTAAAGTCCCAAGAGCTAGTCCATTTTCTTATTTTGTATAGAATCAAACTATGGAGTAGTTTTTTTTTGGAAGGTACAAATAATGTAGTTAAAAAGATGGCAAAGAGCGACTTCAAAAATTTCTGGAAATGTTTTTTTTTTTTCATATGGAAAAGTATCGCTTAAGCCCGAGTGGCTATTCTGATCAGAAGATCAACATCTTGGTTTGTCTAACCTTTTCTTTTCAGGTTGATATGAGAGCCAGAATTCGTGGGAACAAAGGTTACTAAGTGATGGGGAATAAGATCAAAAGACCTCCAGTCGACCAAGCTGGTGATTTTACAAATCCACAAAGAAGAAATGAAAGTTTGTGTGCCTATGAAATCGGATTACGAATGCATGTATAAGAGTGATTGTATAGACTGGTCATTTTTTGTGTTCTACTTAGAGAATGACTTTTGAAATACCTCCAGGTGCTGTCTGATTTACCCTTCATATTAAACCGCTAATTAATTCACAATGAAGCTTTGATGTATTTTTTCTTCTGAAGTTATATGTTGTTGCTAACCCAGATGATAGATGATATTTTAGATCTTGAGCTTGATTTATCTTCAATTTTGGGTCATTTCTTCTTAACTGTATGTGCGAAACTTGTATAAATTTGACATTTTTGATTCTTTTCCTCCGATAAGATTCTTTGTTTTCCTTCACTTTCTTACATAAATTCGTCACCGGCCTTCATCTGTCAACATAATGGCAAACGGTTAATTACAGAAACCGTCTCCCATTTGGCCTTTCTAGTTTGTAAAGAATATGGTTCCCAAGTGTTGAAATCTTCATATCGTCGGTCCCAGGTGAAAAACCGCTAGTACACTATTAGTTAAGGATGACAAATTTTATTCCTGAGAAGACTATCTTGGGGATTAATATACTTGTGTCTGTTTTCGTCACCAAAACTCTATCCCCAAAATCACAATCACTGCACGAAGTTAACTGCAACTTTGGAGGAGAGATCGAGTCCTTATAGCGAGGGAAGTGCAGAGATACTTAACTGACCAACTCTGAAAACCCTTTAAACGAAACAAGGTCTCGTGGTTCCTTAAATGGGCATCCCATAGTCTTTCTTATGGAGTTGTCTCTAAGCTTTTCCATTGCATTCGTTGTTTCTTTAGTAAGAATTAACTTAAAAAGGGAAGTTCTTCTTTTATCTTATCTAAAAATTTCTACGGTGGAAGGGCGGGCATAATATGACTTCTAGTTCATCTACCGAAATATACTCGTCCTCTTCAACAACGCATATGATTGGTATGCGGAAGCGATGAATTCACTTTGACTACATAATCATGCATGTTCGTTAGAGCAAATTGGATAATCCGGCCAAGTCGGCCTCTTTTCCTGTCACCCTTATTTTCCTAAATATGAACTTTGAGTCATCAGAGCCTTTAGATTCTATTTTTATTTAGTATATTGATAGTATCTCTATGTCTTAAATAATTAGACAATAAGGCTTGTATTTTTGCTAAATAAGCTACATATTTTGTACCTAACAACATAATCGTCAATAATGAGAACGTAAGTGGAAAACGAGACGGAAAACCTTTAAAAAATAAAATATAAATCTAAAATTTAACGTGAAATATAAGATAAGGGGGAACGATAATAAGGACGCGATTTTTGTAGTTATGAAACCCGGTTTTTCAAAAGATAAACGGTTTGGCCTAAAGAGTAACGGATTCCATCTGCACATGGACTTTTTCGTAGTTAAATTAAAACTATAAATGGACTTTTATTACTGTTATATGGACTTTTTCGTAATTAAATTGACCATGTTTGTAATTATTAACAGTCAATTTTTTTTTACATTTGAAACTACAGAGACTGGTTTGTAAATAATACAGGGACCAGTCCTTGTAATTATCAATACGAAACCAAAATACAAAATTTGGAGAAGGGAAGAAAGAGATAAAATGGAAAGAAATAGGAGAGAGCAACCAACTGTTGACACGTAAAATTTATGGCTACTAAAAATACGCCACGTGTCTTTTAAATAAAATTAAATTGATTACGAATCTATAAATTTAAATAGAAAAGAAGTTATTTGTAATTTAAAAGAAAAGAAATTATAATTTATTATCATATAAAATTAAGATAGTAAATTTAAATAAAATAAAAATATTTATTTTCCTAAAACCCATTTAGTATGGAGCAAACAAAGAGTTTTTAAAATTATAGAACTCATTAAAATGTTTTTAAAACACTAATACTAAATTTAAAACAAGTGATAAGTCTTGCTTCTATACGAAAATGGACCCAAACTGGCCTTGCAAATAAAAGTTTTCCAAAAATAGAGGGGTGGGGGTGCCATAATTCCAACAATCAAAAAAGTATTGAATACTAGGGAGATAATCTCATCCACAGCAGCCAGATAATCAGCTCCGCTCCTCTACGGCCGTCAAAGAATCAACTCTGCTCCTCTACAGCCGCCAAGAAATCAGCTCTGATCCTCCACAAATGTCAGGAAATCAGCCGTCAGTAAATCAACTCATAGGGAGAAGCTCTGCACACTCCGGCCTCAACGAATGTCTTCAAAATCTGCAACAAATCTGTAATAAACTTGGTATTCGATCTTCAAGAAAGTTTAAAAGCAGCAAGCAATGCGTTTCTAAAGATCAAAATCTTCAAGTTTTTCACCAAATCTGAAGAACTTCTGTAACAAATCTGCGTTCGATCTTCAGGAACGACTACAAGCAATAAGCAAGACGTTTCTGCAAATCAAAGTCTTCAAAATTATTCACCAAATCTGAAGAACTCCACTCAAGAAATCTACAACAAACCGACATTCGATCTTCAGAAACGACTACATAAAGGCAAAAACACGTTTCTCTATATCAAAATCTCTAACTTTTTCACCAAATCTGAAGAGCGTGAAGATCATCAACGAAATCAACAAAACTGCAAAGTTCTTCATCAAATCCGAAGAATTTTAATCAAGTTCAGCAAACTCAACAAAATTCATCAAAGAGTCTACAACAGCATTTTGAGTCATCACAAATTGTTCGAACAAAAAAATCAAAAGATTTTCATTTCTATATTTTCTTTTAGAAATTATCAGAGATTGTACCCGCAAATTAATTGATAAATAAAATTTACTTTGTTTCACATTCATTTTTTCTGTTTTCAGCACTTACTGAAAATTTGTATGAAATACAAACACACAAATCTCTGTTATATAAAGTTGGCGGTAAAATTTTCACGGCTCCTCCAATCTTAAACAACACCCGATAAACATGCTAGAAATAAACATGCCAGAAATAGTAACGGATTCCATCTGCACTTGTTCGTAATTACTTTTTCCGCATGATAAAAATCACAAACACCGTTATAATAAAATAGAGTAGCGGAAGCCGTTTACGCGATGCGTATGATCGATCGGTCTAAGTATCCGGGTAATTAATTGTTTGCAAAAGAAGTAAAAAAAAATGTCCATAGATACACCAGAAATATATACAATAAAAAGAGAAATCAATCGCTTTCTGAGATGAAGAGAGAGAGAGACTCAATCACTCTATTCTCCTCTTTTAATAAACATCAAAAAAAACCTCACCGTAATAACAAAAAAAATCACTTCTCAATGACCAATCCCGTCACGCCACGTCACGACGATCCTAATTACACCGCCGAATTATCCCGTATTCGCACCTTATCCTCTGCCTTAACCGATTTTCTAGATTCCCACGATGATCTCCAAACCCACCTTGTTCAAATCATCTCCACCGTTGATTCAAATCTCATCCATCCATTCCCCATCTCCCATTCTCCCAAACCAATCCTCACCGTCGATTCTAATCCTACTCCCTTTATCTCCACCGCTGATATTCAACCAACCCAGTCACTAATCTCCACCGTTGATACTAAATTAACTCCCTTAATCTCCACCGCTGATATTAAACCCACCCAGACACTTATCTCCACCGTTGATTCTAAATTAACTCCCCCAATATCTACCGTTGATTCTAAATTAACTCCCCCAATCTCCACCATTGATTCTAAACAAACCTCCGGACTAATCTCCACCGTTGATTCTAAAATAACAACTGCGATCTCGACCGATGATTTGAAATCAGGTGAGAGTGAGATAGAATCGCTGTGTAAAAGGTCAATAGCCCGAGAAGTGCGGAGGTATGTATCTAATCATTTATTGAATCCAGTTAAGCTGAGGAAGGAAGTTCCGCGGGCCCTTAAACTGGCCTCAAATCCGGCCCAATTGGTTATTAACGCTATCGGGAGGTTTTATTTGCAAGGGATCAAGGCATTCGACAAGAATTCCCCCATGGTAATTTTCTTTTAATTTAGTTTTGGTTGGTGATTTGTGTTTTTTGTGTTTTTGGGTTGAAACCGTTATTTTTAGTTAAGTGATGGGTTTGTTTGCAGTAGGGTTGATTTTAGGTGACTCTGATAGGTTATTGGTTATCTTTTGTGGTTTAAGCTGTTATTTTAGTAAAATTGTTGGATTATTTTGCAATAAGGTATTTTTGGGTTGAAACTGTTAGTTTTAGTTAAGTGATTGGTTTGTTTGCAATAGGGTTGATTTTAGGTGACTCTGATAGGTTTTTTGTTATATTTTTTGGTTATATTTTTTGTTATAAGTTGTTATTTTTAGTAAATTGATGGGTTATTTTGCAATAAGGTATTTATAGTGTATTTTTTGGGGGGTTGAAGCTGCTATTTTAGTAATTTGATGGGTTATTTTGCAATAAGGTTACTTTTAGTTGACTATGTTAGGTATTTGGCATTCTACACGGATTCTCCTATGTGGTTAATTTTTGGGTTAAAGATGTTAACTTTTAGTAAAGGTGAAAATATACGTTTAGTGTACTGTACTATGTACTATCAGTGTTTAATGATTTAGGTACTTTACTACCAATTTTAACAATTGAGATATCAAACTACGAATTTTGTCACAATTGAGGAACTATCGTTAAACAAAATGATGAAATTGCTCACACATTCTCTTTGCTTATCACATGGTGAGTGCATTTCTATCACCATGCGTCAAAAATAGATCCCCAAATGTGGGATATAGCGACTGCAATTTCGTCGATTTATGCTGTTAGTCCATTAATTAGACGAAATTCCGTAGTTTGATATCTTAATTGTTAAAATTGGTAGTTGAGTACCTAAATCGTTAATCACACGTAGTACAATACTCTAAACGTATTTTTTCCCTTAAGTAAAGTGATGGGTTATTTTGCAATAAGGTGTTTTTAGTAGACTGTGATAGGTATTTGTCATTCTACAAGGATTCTCCTGTGGTAATTGTTTTTAATTAATGGTTTTGGTTGCTGTTTAGTAAGTCTACTAGTGTTTTGCGTTTTTGGGTTGGAACTGATATTTTTAGTGAAGTGATGGGTTTGTCTGCAATAGGGTTGATTTTAGGTGACTATATTAGGATATGATTGTCTTTTGGCGTTGAAGCTGTTATTTTTAGTAAACTGATGGGTTATTTTGCAACAAGTTTACTTTTGGTAGACTGTAATAGATATTTGACATTCTATGAGGATTCTCCTGTGGGGTCAAGTTTTGGGTTGAAGCTGATATTTTAGTATATTGAGGGTTTATTTTGCTACTAGTAACGGTTGCCCATCCGACGAGTATGGCATGAACCCAATATTTGCATTCGGTATCATTTATTCAAACTATTGGTGCAATCTATTCATAGCAACAATTGAATGAAAGCAGTAAATTCAAGAAAGTTGTCAATTGAATTAACTGTGAAAAAATTAATTCAAAACAGTTGTAAGTTATACTCACCGGGGGTGTAGAGCAACCGGGTAAAATAGCAGCAAAGATCTACAATTGTTTTAGTTAGTCGGATAATAAATTATGAATGCATAAAGTAGATGTATGGGTTTATGCGTATGAATATGAGAGAGACAGAGAGAGAAGGGAGAGTCGGCCTATGAATATGAGAGAGAGAAGTTGAAGGAACCGTCTTTTACTTTTTTTTCAGTAACCGTTTAAAATCAGGGTATAACAGTAATTATAAAAAAAAGATTTTGGGGAAAATAGGAACAAAATTTAGCAGCCTCAAATGTAACTTACCAAATCTTGGGTTCCCTTATAATAATAGAATGATAAGGTATTTTTAGTTGACTGTAATAGGTATTTGGCATTCCATAAGGATTCTCCTGTGGTAATGTAATAGCTTTGTTGTTTATAAGGTTTACTTTTAGGTTGAAGCTGTTATTTTAGTAAGGTGATGGGTTGTTTTTGCAATAATGTTACTTTTAGTAGACTGTAACAGGTTTTTTGCTTTTGAAAAGGATTCTGCTATGATAATTTAGTAGTTTTGTTTTTCATTAGGATTATTTTTGGGTTAAAACTGTTATCTTGAGTAAACTGATGGGTTATTTTGCAATTGGGAATATTTCACACGAGAAGTGAATTAGTAACATATTATTACATAAGCTTTTGGCATTTGACTAGGATTCTCTTGTGGTATTAATAGCTTTGTTGCTTATAGGGAAGGTTATCTTTTTGGACTGAAATTGATGGTTTGAGTTAACTGATGGGTTATTTTGTTATAGTTAGAAATTATAGGCTGGATTTGGCAACACATTATTATTTAAGTTTGGCATTTAACTAGGATTCTCCTATGGTAATTTAATTGCCCTTCTTGTTTATAGGGTTGTTATCTTTGAGTTAAAACTGGTTACTGGTAATATAGTAAACTGATGGGTGTATAATGCAATAATAAACAAATTATAGGCTGGGTTTGGTAACACATTACGTTGCGTGACGAGGTCCTACGGGACCTTAAACAAGCCTCTAATCCGGTCCAACTTGTTATCAATGCGATTGGGAGGTTTTATTTAAAGTATCAAGGTTCTGTTTGGCAACATATCTTGTCATAAAACAGGTTTAAAAAGCTGTTTAAGAGATCCAGCAGTAAAGTTCGTTGAAAATGTTTATTTTGAATGTTATTCGATAGCGCAGAAAGCTAGATACATCATAACTAAATTGTTCCTGATACCATGAATACCAAAATACACACAAGCATGCTGCATGCCTAATTTTGAAGCTCCTGAATCAACTTTCTAAACTTCATAGTTACAGAAACATGTCTCAATTTTTTACAGATGCATCATAGTTAACTAAATTGTTTTGACTCTCAAATCTGTGCCATCCATGATGCTTATTTTTTTATTGACCTGAGACTTTCGTAAACAAAAAGTGCAACTCAAGGCGGAACCAGGACTGAATCAGGGGATTGGCCAGAATACATCTATGTTTTACTTATTTTTAATAATATTTTTTGTTGATAGATTTGAAGTAAAATACACTGAAAAATTAAATTTTGCCTTTCTTTTTGTTCCAAAAGTCGGTTGGGAGGGTAATCTTCTACTATGTCAAGCCTAGTTCTTCCCTTTTTGTACCATAATTATAATTAAGCAATTAAAGCTGACAGTTGTTACATTTGTAATTGCTTATGATTACAGGTACCTGCTAGAAAAGTCTCTGTTTTGATCCTTGAGTTCTATCTCTTGATGGACCGGGACGGGACCCACTTGGAGGAGACAACAAAGAGGGAGGCTCATCAGGCGGCGGTTGATTGGAGAAAGAGGTTGATGACAGAAGGCGGTTGTGTAGAGGCAGACAAGATGGATGGGAGAGGTTTGCTTCTATTGGTTGGGGGTTTTGGTATACCGAAAGAGTTTACAAGTTCCGATATTAGGGATTTGATCCTCGCGGGTAGCGTGGGTGAGATATCGGATGCCATACGAAGGTCTAGTGTTCTTGTAGAAAGAGTGCCAGGTATTGTGTACACTGATTGGTCATTTTTGTTAATGTTGTACTGGTAGTTCATTTTGTGTGTTAATGTAATTCGATAATGGGGAGATTGTGGTGTTGGGCATTCCATGATTAGCGTATTTAAGTGATAAAAAGTGTTAGGGAGTGATTGAAAGTTTTATGTATACACTGGATCATCCTGTTTGGGTACAGTGGAATGGTTGTTAAATTTCGATAATGATATGATATAGGACTGGGGCAATTGCTTTTGGGAATTTTATGATTAGTGTGTTAAAGTTTAAAGCACTGTTGTAGAAAGATAAGTTATATACTTATATGTATAAACCGGATAGTCATTTTTATCTCTGTTTCGCTGCACATGAATGTGGTTATATACTAGACTGTCTGTTCTGTTTTGTTTGTGTTGCAATTGCAGTTGAAATGTTTAATTATAGTGGGAAGTAGGAAAGATTGGACTTGAGCCATTTCACCGTTAATGTGTCAAAATGTGAAGCAGAGTGTATTACTACTGATATATATGTATACACTGAAGTCTTTTTGTTTGTGTTTAATGCTGCTGTAATTCAATAGTCCTGGGATGTGGGATAGGAGCGATTGGGATTTTGGGCTTGTCACCATTTGGGGGATTGAAGTTTAAAGCAGTGTTGGCGAAGCGCATTGTGAATACACTAGATTGTCATTTTTGTTCACTTTACCCTTGGTGCTTGCTTATTTTAATTATTTAGACATATAATTTATTATTTGTGGGTTGTTTGCGTTCTCCAGCTTATGCACTTTTGCAATTTGCAGGGATAATCGAGAGGATGATGAAGATTAAGAAGGATCCTAAAGCTGTTGACATAATTTACGCTTTTGGAATGGAGAACAAGTTTGCTCCTCAGCCATTTTTGGCTTCTTTTGTAGAAGGATCTCTCGAAACTTGGAATAAAGAAAAGAAAGCTGCTCATGATTCACTTAAAGCACAGGTATGATTTGTTTTGATGTGTCCTGGTTATTAAGATTACAAAATCTACAATTTGCTGATATATAAAAATCATATATGTATACAGAGAGATGCAGACAAACGACATTTGGCTGATCTGAGATCTGTACTAAGTTGTCTTAAAAAGCACAAACTCAATTCCTTTGAAATTCTCCCGAACTGTCCTTTAATTGAAAAAATTGCTACGCTAGAGAGAGAGATAGCGGATATCAACAAGAAAATCGAAGATCAAATGAACGAAAAGAGAAGATTAGAACTCAAGCCCATAAGAAGGTCCGAGCCGAGAGAAGACAGGAGAGACGAGAAACGAACCCGGTTGTCGGACCATACGCCACGTCAGCACATAGATCGGGATTATTTGGACGGGCGGATCTCTTCAGATCGATTCACACCTATAAGGGTATTGGATAGCACTTTCCCTGGTCACCTTTACTCTCCACCATATGAAATTCATAGGTCATTCCCTGAGATTAGAGGTGGTGGTGCTTTTGGCCACACTATCGCTAACAATGGTGAGGTCTACAGGTTGCTTGAAGACGATATTTTAAGAGAGAGAATCTTGAGAGAGAGAGAGCTTGTGCAGAGTTATACCGATCCTTCGTCTTTGGGAGGCTTGTATAGGCCAACTAATTCACTAGAAGGATTTGCAAGAGGACTATCGAACCCACTAGGCATTGGTAGTTCGAATCGAGCTCAACCATTGGACTCGGATATTTATCATTTTGCGGATGCTGTTGCGGAGAGAGAATTGTTCCGTGGTGCTCGTGATGTTCCTTCTGTAGTTCCTAGTCATCGTTTGCCTCGCTTGTATTGATTTTGAGCCGATAAATGTGATGTTTAGTTGTAGTTTGCTTAAAAAAGGAGTAACATTTTTTTGGCCAATGCCTATGTTGCGCTTTACGTTCAGTTTGGCTTATGATGGGTATTTTGGAATTTACATAATTCCGAGTCAGGTTGGTTTAGAATGTCAAAGAATACACAGTTTTTGTATCATTCTTTTTCTTTAAAAGGAAAACATCGTTCTGCACAGAAACTGTAGTTTATACAGTTTTCGTTAATCAGTGATATAATTAAGATATCTGCTTTCGATGTTCCTGACAATTTTTTAAAATTTCTATTCTGTTGTGTGACATATTAGCTCGTTATAGATATATATAGAGATATGTATAGATATAGAGAGAGGTATGAGAGATAACAATAAGGGAGACTTTATTAATCAGAAGGTATGAATGAATCATCAAATAGAAGACCCCTAACCCTCTTTATATAGATAGAGGGATAGGGTTACAAGCCCACTTGGGCCCATAAAGTACAAGCCCAATAGTCCAATAATATCTTACAACACTCCCCCTTTGGACGTCTTGAATTCTTCGTCTTCATGCAGTCGATCTGAGTCGAGTTCATTCGCAGTGCTAAACACATAAAAACCTTAGGGCCGGAAAACCCAGTGTGGGACAAAACCGGTACCTAGGAGAAACTGTGTAGCCGAATGATATATGCCGAAATATCATGTAAGTAACTAACCACAAAACAGTGTGCCTCATCAAAACCTTGCCAGAGCAAACCCAATGGGAAAATCTCTGATCGAAGGAAAAAAAGTGCAACAATGGTAGTAGTAGGGGATCAACCACAAAACAGGTGCCTCATCAAAACCTTGCTAGAGTAAACCCAGTGGGAAAAAATCTCTAGTCGAAGGACAAAAGAGTACACAGTGGTAAGAAGTATACAACAGGATACTCCCCCTAATTTCGGCAATCTTAAGTGAGATATGATGGGAACGTGTCTCGCTAAAAACCTTGCCAAGGAAAACCCAGTGGGAAAAAAACCTTGGTCTAAGGACAAAAAGAGTACACGAGCATGCGACTGGATGCTCCCCCTCACTTGCACACGACAGGGTGCGAAGATTTCGACTAAGTAGTAATTAGTGCAATAAGCATTCACCTGGATGCTCCCCCTCACTTGCACACGACAGGGTGCAAGGATTTCATATTCCAAGAAAGAGAACGAGCATTCGACTAGATGCCTCATTTACTTGCACACGACTGGATGCAGGAAAATCTAACGTGGAATAGAACGAGCATTCAACTGGATGCTCTTAAACTTCATTTGTGAAGATTAATTTCGGCGAGAAATGCTAAATAGCATAATGTAGTCATGTCTCTCTTGATCAATAACAACAAGTTGTCTTCTATGACAAGTGTTTTATCTGGATCGTGAGACAGAACATATGTAATTCAAATATGACTAATACTAGCTCGAAGCCATATACACTCTCTAGTCGTCTCATAGAGCACGAGCAGATCATAGTGATTCGTTTGGAGTCATTCCAAGACCTCCAAGATATCGCCTTATTCCTAATGACAAAGACATACCATGTTAGGAATATCCCTTATGCGGGTCTGATAAGTAACCAGCATCGGTATAACCGAAAAAGGGTTGCGTTAATTCGAGTACCGAAGGGGGTAGGTACACTCGATGACGCAAAATGGGATAAGATAAGCCTTCATCCACAGTTACCTTAAGGTAATGGGAAAATGTCTTTTATGCCATTTCGATGGCAGCGTGTTAGCGCAATGTTGTGTCGAGCTATACCATTCACAACATACGAGATGTTCGTCCTAGCACATTAGACCAAGTACAATGATGCGCTTATTGTACTTAGATATGAACATGATGGTTCAATATCTCTTCATCGTCTCATCAGGGACGGACTGGGTCTATATCAATGTCTAGTGATCGAACGATCATGGGAGAATCTGACGACTTAGCGTCATGATGACTAAAACGTCATAACACCTTCTGGGTGTAGTCTGAATCATGGACTTAGATTCAATCTTTACGGGACTCAATCATCAGGTTGAGTCACTACCGTGTCTTCCCAAGATCCTTCATCTCGAAGGCAAATCCAAAAATGGATCGCGTAATAAAACACGCAAGGGCATAATACTTGTTCAAGTATCCCAAGCTAATCAAGTACTCACTTAGGCGGTATACCACATCCGCTCGGATTATATTAATCCATATAGTGAACGTCTCATTTAATTGAGATCGTGTTTCATGGTCAGGAACTACTTGATTAAAGCATATGAAGTCACACAGGGACCTTCATCTATATCTCTTTGTCTAAATCCCCATAGAGATAAAACCGTGACCACATTCATGGCTGCATACTCAGTTTTTCGGAAACTACTAAACTGGTAAAGTAGGGGACTGTTATAATGTCCATTACGAGGAAATCAACCATCTCGTAATCAATTCCAAGGTGTGAGAGAAGCCTTGCGCTACTAGGCGAGCATTCTACAATCTCATTATTCTCATCACTTTTCCTTACGAATAACCAAATAAACGAACTCGTTTAACATTGGTGGTGTTGGAACTACAGGTCCGAACACACTTTCGCTAAGGAGTCTACTTGGATTGCAAGTTTCCATTAGTACAGTCTATTCTACGTTGACTTCAGGCAACGGTACATGGTTCTCTGTCATAATTTGTTCATATTATCAGTCGTCACCGAATATATGAACAAGTAATCAATGACAGTCTCGTTTTGCTTCAATATCGTCTAAGATATCATGATCGACAGATATTTCGAGATTCTTAGGATGAGGAGGAAATCACACATCTCCTTGATCCTTTATAATCTCGTGCAACAAACGAGTTTCAGTTCACCACCTCTGGGGCTGAACGAATTAAGAACCGGTCAACTTCCTCATATCTTGGGAAGGACGACAGACTGACGGCCGACGACAGCGTCCTTTGCTTGGCGGGTTCGGCCAAAGCAACGTGTTACGACAGGAACACGGCGTCCGATAGGGACGTCTATCCTTGCAAGCATTTTGCAGCAGGTATAAATGATCTCGTGACATCTCATAAAGTCATTAAATGCGTCTGGCATTTAGTTAGACTTGAGGGAGTCTATGCACTTACTTATCACTAAGTGCAGTTTTGGGGATCAAGCTAAGACTGAGTGGGTTATGCCACGTTACTTCACGTCGTTCCTTATCAACGGTAACGTGCAAATCTCCCCCTAACGACGGGGAGAACAGTCTTAGCGATGTCACTTTCGCATATCATGCGGTAAAGAGATCGCTTGCCAAGGTTACTCTATCAAATGATAGGCAGGAGATTCATAATCGACTTATGTCCCCTTCAGAGGTCCATATTTTGAACGCTAGAACGGCTCAATCAAAATATTAATTAATCACTCTAAACACGCGTTATTATGAGACTTCTGGCTCATAACCAGTAACCAGCTGGTACGCATATGGTGTTTGAGTGTCTATGGGCCTCATAACGGACCAATGCAGCAAAATAGCATAACCCACACGGAAATATAAATCTTGGTGCGCAAGACCAAGATGTGCGTGCAATCATTTGCAGTCGCATCAACAAACTTTCCGTGAGTCCATTTGGGTCTGAACATAATCGACAGGATGTTCAATTTGAATTTCCAAACTCAAGTAATTCAAATCGAAATTTCGATTATTACTCTTCGGAATTATCAAGTCGACTAGACTTTTCAGGATAATCCGGATCATGAGCCATCAACTTAATGATAGGGCTAAAAGTTTGGGAAATGCTGCATTTCTGTGGACAACAATAAAATGTGACCTTATTGTCGATGCATCAACCATAACCATTTATATTTATGGTCCGTTTTATGGTTGGATAAGTCCACAATAACTCCTTCAATTCTTTACAAGAATTCTACGAGTTCATTTCGTGATCTTTACACATACTAGTCTTTCAAAGTGAGCATTAGTGGCATTAATTTCGGATTAATCACGAAATATATCCTCAAAGAGAATCCAAATGCGATGCGATTATAAATCAACTATCGTCTTTTGACCCGGGAATATCTCATCCAGTCAATGCCACAATATCAAAATGCTCTTATCAATCGACGACAGGCGAATGATAGTACAAACAATCATGTCTTAGCATCTAAATCATTTATCATTCGACGACAGGCGAAATGATAAGGTAACTTTAAATGCTTTAAAGAATGTGGTAGCAACCACTTGAAAGACATTTCAACTCCTCTAAAATACGCTTTTGGTCGTATTGAATGGAGACTATGTAAAGAAATTTCAATTCTTTCATGAGCTATTACCAGGTAACACTGGTTTTCTCGAATATTTTATAACTCAACAAGGTACGACAGGACCTGCATGAGTATAACGCCTCATATTTGACAAATCAATTTGGCTTTACCAAAGATTTCGATTTTGGAACGACAGGTCCAGAATCGTTGTCACTGAGTGCTCTTTTAGGCAAGTAGTTGGTGAAATTATATGGTACACTGTTACCCACTATTTCCAAAAAACCAACTACACCACAAGTATTGCCTAAAATTTCATAATTTAAAGTTTGGTCACATTTGTCAAAGGAATTTGCTCAAAAAACACTTTAAATTATTTCGAGAAATTTCATAAACAGGCAAACCATAATCCAAAAGTATGTCCAAATGGAAAAATAATAATCCAAATGGAAAAACATAATCCAGATGAGCGAAAAAATGGCTCAATGATTTATCAAAATCAATACAGAAAGGTGTCAAACTCATTTGAGCCACAAAATCGGGGGTCTCAAGAGTTTCCTTTCAATTAGCTTTAACCACATTAGCATCGGTTTTTCCACCTTTATAATAGTTGTGAACTATTTAAGGAGTAACCGTGCATGACCGTTGTCTTTATAGCATAGAGTTGGCTCCTTGAGCATCATCTCTTACTTTGTGACAACGGCCCATATTGTTCCTTTCAATTACTGTCTTGGAGCCACAAGTTTTCGATTTTGACGATTGTCTAAAATCTCCCTTGGCTAGGCGATTCATCGGGATCGCCACAGTTCGAGACAAATAACACTTTTCTCGGTTCTCGATTCGTGGAAAAAAATGTACACGAAGAGCATTAATATCAGGCAAACAATTCGCCATTGACCCAATAGGATTAAAACTACTCACCGGGGTAATTTTCTTATCCAATAACAGATGGGCGATAAAGGAACATGGTGAATATAAATTCACGATACTGCTTATGGAATGCAATTTCCAAGCTAGTATTTTGGTGAAGGATTGCTCCAATATGTCAATTTCAGACATTTGTTCACCATAGACGTCATCACGTCTCAAATGTGGCGGCGGAATAAAATCAACGCCTTAGCATTCATCTCGAGGGTAACAACAAACTCGTGTTTTACTCATCAAAGATGACATCCAAATAATTTGGGTATCACATGCTCACACATCAGGGTGACTAACATGTGGTGACGGAATAACATCAACGTCTAAACAGTCATTTCGCAAGTATGTTTTGCGATTTTTCTCATCATAGATGGCATCCAACATGTGTTGGGAGTTCTGGATTATTTTTCATATAAAACGACTGGTTTATATGTTTATGGTTTGCACAAGCACAAACTTTAATTTCGAAACGACAGGTTCGAAAATAGTTTTGCTTTTAATGTGAATTGGTTCTCATTGATCGAACGACGGGTCGATACTGAGACACCAATTCGGCGAAACATACATCACTATATAAACACATTCGGGGAAATTATTATTTAGTCAACCCCTTTCGGTAGCTCTACTTGAAAAACGACCAGGAAAGACGGTGAGGGTGGAGGGCACGAATGCCACTTAAAACCCGACCTCATTAGGATATCGACTTCCGCCTATATCTTTCCTAGACATCGTATCCAAATAGGTGAGCCTAGTTGGGGAAGGTTCATAATTTTTCCAACTTAAATGTGAAAATATATGATTTCGCAAATTACCATATTTTACACAAGTGTACATGGCAGTAAATAAATACATAGATCGTACCTGCTTGCATGATTAAATAAAATAGCAGTAGCATGGTAGTACATATTAGCACAATCTAAATTTACCAATTTACACTAAGCAAGATATTACTCAATAATTAATTATTCTATTGCTATATGTGTAAGTTCTATACATGGTAACTAAATCATTCATGTACGTAATATATTTTATTTACCAATTTACAATATACACGCAAGTTACATACATGGTAATTCACAAGATTCATTATATTATGAAAGGAATCAAATATTAACTCATGGTAATTACGACATGCATGGAAGTAGTATATTTAATTATTATTTTACCATATCACATGCAGGGAAAACAAATTTTAATTATCATTATACAATATGCATGCAAGTACTATCACGGAAGGAAAGCAAATCTAAATTGCTTATTTATTAATCATATATACTGTTTCGTATACAAGTAATATAGTAAGGACCAGGGATGTAATTACATTAAACTATATTTCATATTTTCAATAAGAAAATTGTACTACAGCAATTTTTTTTTTTTAGTATGGAGTGGACTACATCAATTTTTTTTTTTAGTCTGCAGTGGACTACAGCAATTTTTTTAGTACTACAGCAATTGTACTACAGAAAATTATACACTATATTTCATACACAATGTTAACAAATCCTTCGTCCTTTTACAGGTCAGTGTAACATATATATTCATATAGTATGCAGTGGTTTGGACCATTGTACTCACACATGTATTAACATGCAATTTACAAACGAATATCAGTAGCATGCAATTTTTGAGTTTATAAGGTAGAAAAAATTATGGTGTACCATACTCCATGTATTTTGGTGAAGGTCGATATAGTAATAACCTAAAAACCCGGATAAACCTCAAGGTTTATAAATACCCAATATCCGTGCGTTTACCCAAAATCTTCAATATCCGCAAGCGTATATCCTATTCTCCGCGAGCAAAGTGCTGATAACGTGTTGTGTGACATATTAGCTCGTTATAGATATATATAGAGATATGTATAGATATAGAGAGAGGTATGAGAGATAACAATAAGGGAGACTTTATTAATCAGAAGGTATGAATGAATCATCAAATAGAAGACCCCTAACCCTCTTTATATAGATAGAGGGATAGGGTTACAAGCCCACTTGGGCCCATAAAGTACAAGCCCAATAGTCCAATAATATCTTACAACATATTCCATGTTATTCTTTTTCAAGTTTTAAGTTTTAAGTTTCTCATGCGGAAGAAGCCAACATTTCTTGTGTAGCTGTATCATTTGAGGGTCCGAATTGGACTGGGAGTCTGTTAGATTGCACAAATGAAACTAGAAATAAGTCTGGTGAGGTTCATGTTGTCTACCTTGGCCCTTGGGCAAAAAAGAAAACTAAATTGCATCGTTAAAAAGCCATCTGCGGTCAAGCCTCATTCCTTTTCTATAAATTGTCAACCTTCTCTATCATTATGTCTTTCGATCTCATGTTCATCTTCCAATTCCAAGTTTACTCCCTTTATAACCGGACTCCATTCCCCACCGAGGGAATGAAAGGTAGATAGGTTGAGCAAACCAAATTCTGTTTTGTATTTCCTTTTTAACTCCAGTGGAGGTGGAATGTTAGATTTTTTTTACCAGAATTCTAAATGAAAGTTGTTTGATTGACCTGCCCGAAGCTGCGGAACTCTAGCTTTGAATAGGAGTATATCGTGTACCCAAGTTTTGTTCCCTTCTATTTTGTCTATGATAGGCAAAATTGTAAATCCCAAATATAGGCGGGTTGTGACACTGATCAAACAAACATTACGCTTCTTGATTAGTTGTCGGATTAGCAGTCCGATCATCGTTTCTTTTCATTGTAAAGAGGACGTGTTATAATCCGGGGACTATGAGCACTGTAACGAAACAAGGCCTGTTTATTAGTCCATCAACTGTAGCACAATTGTGAACATAAAAAATATATTGGATTTGGCTAATTACATGGTCTTGTTATCATTTGAAATGGATCACAATAAAGCTCATTTTTATTTCTCTGAGAGTAAATTTAATAATTTATAACAACTATATCTAATAGGTGATGTAGTATGGTATCTCCCATGACCGTTGCATGTTAAAAGTTCAGCAGATACGCTGATTCAAAAAATATTGCGATTCATATGTAAGCCACTTTGAAAGATCGCAATGGGAACGGGCTAGCTCGTGTAATTTCTTTTTTACTTGAGCTGATCATACAAAAGCTGTTCTCATATAACGGTCCTTATAAATAGCAAGTTAAAACTTAAAAAACCAAATCTAAATAATATATAATTTTGTCAACCATCGGATTATAATAGTACGATTGAGATGAATTATATAAGCCGCACATATAAAAAAACTACATGAGCTACTGGTAACGGGGTAGCTTATGTAATTTCTTTTACATAATTTCTTTTACATGAGCAGCGCATGTAAAATCTCAGCCCCTCCAATTCTGATCTAACGGTCCTTATAAATAACAAGTTAAAACTTAAAAAATCAAATCCGAATAATATATAATTTTGGCAACCATCGGATTATAGTTGTATGATTGAGATGAATTATATGAGCGGCACATATAAAAAAATTACATGAGCTGCTTGTAATGGGTAGCTCATGTAATTTCTTTTACATGAGCAGCTCATGTAAAATCTCAACCTTTCAATTCTGATCTCACGGTCCTTATAAATAACAAATTAAAACTTAAAAAATTAAATCCAAATAACATATAGGATTATAGTTGTACGATTGAGATGAATTATATGAGTCGCACATATAAAAAAATTACACGAGCTACTGGTAACGGAGTAACTCATGTAATTTATTTTACATGAACACCTCATGTAAAATCTCAACCCTTCAATTCTGATATCACTGTCCTTATAAATAACAAATTAAAACTTAAAAAATTAAATCCAAATAATATATAATTTTGTCAATCATCGGATTATAGTTGTACGATTGAGATGAATTGTATGAGCCGCACATATAAAAAAATTACATGAGCTACTCGGAACGGGGTAGCTCATGTAATTTCTTTTACATAAGCAGCTTATGTAAAATCTCATCACTTCAATTCCGATCTCACGGTCCTTATAAATAACAAGTTAAAACTTAAAAAATCAAATCCAAATAATATATAATTTTGTCAACCATCGGATTATAGTTGTACAATTAAGATGAATTATATGACTCCTTCATGTAAAAAAAATTACATGAGCTATTGGGAACGGGCTAACTCATGTAATTTATTTTACATGAGTTGTTCATGTAAAGTCTCAGTGCTTCAATTCTGATCTTAGGGTCCTTATAAATAACAAGTTAAAACTTAAAAAATCAAATCCAAATAATATTTAATTTTCTCAACCATCGGATTACAGTTGTAGGATTCAGATGAATTACATGAATCCCTCATGTAAAAAAATCACATTAGCTATTGGGAACGGGGTAGCTCGTGTAATTTCTTTTACACGGGCTGCTCATGTAAAATCTCAGCTCTTCAATTATGATTTAACGATCCTTATAAATAACAACTTAAAACTTAGAAAATCAAATCCAAATAATATATAATTTTGTCACCATTGTATTATAATTGTACGATTCAGATGAAGTATATGAGTACTTCATGTAAAAAAAGTACACGAACTACCCAATTTCCGATGGGAATGAGAACCGTGTAATTTTGTTTACCTGGCCTACTCATGCAAAATCTCAATCCTTGAATTCTGATATAACAATCATTATAAATAAAATGTTAAAAGTTAAAAAATTAAATCTAAATAATATATAATTTTGTAAACCATTGGATGATAGTGGTACGGTTCAGATGAAGTGCATGAGCCCATTCCCGATGAAAATGGGAACGGAATAGCTCATGTGAAATCTCAGTGTTTCAATTCTAATGTAAATAACAAGTTAAAATTTTAAAAATCAAATCCAAATAATATAAATGGCAGTCTATACAATCGTCACTATAAGAAAATAACCGAATAACAACAATTAGTCCGTTACTATACGGCTTGTCGCAGAAAATTCAGCAACAGTATAATAACAGTTATCAACACTTAGCAACAGAAATTATTGCTTTTCTGTTGTTAAATTTCAGCAAAAAGCCGTATAGTATCGGACAAACTGTAAATAAACGGTTGTTATATGGATATTTTTTCCGTAGTGCCTGACGTAACATACAACAAACATTGACCGAATTTATTTCCATTTTGTTGTGAAATAAGCAAGTAAAAGCCAAAGTTGATAGTTCCAAGTTTGAGAAATTACTTACATTAAACCACGCACAATCTAGAATTTTCAAAACACTAAACTATTTGGTGCTCACCTACCAGCACTTTGGACCTTGTATATACACAAGATAAAGCTAAATAATGTATTATGGACTATGGAATATCGAATAGCAATATCATTTAAAGTCAAAAGTTAACATACATATGTCGAGATTAAATTAGATAATGAATTTAATTAAGTGTGCAATGGTACCTAGCCCGGCCAACGTGTCTCATATTAATGTTTTTTATCGTAAAATAATATAATTAATTAAGAGCGGAGATGATAGTATCGGTGACGGGCTTGGTTCAGCGGCGTTCCGCTCACATGTTATCAATATCTTAAGTAACCTTGTCCTGAAGTTCATAAACTCAGTTAATATCAGATTCTTTTTTTTTTAACACTGATGGTTTCTGTTCCAATTAAGGGTTTGAAATACAATTTAAGCTTTTCAAATTATATTAATAAAACCAGTTACTATACGATCATTGCACTGAGTCAAAAGTTAGGGCATTATGTAATTCGAGTTTCAAACTAAATGTTAAGTTTCGTCCCATACATTTACCTATCCAAATCTTGGAAAGATTGTGGTAATTAATCAAAGAAATGATCATTGACTTTAATTCTAAGAACCGAAACCGAGAATTTTAACATCTATAAAATGTAAAATATAATGACAATTATACTCACAATAAAAAACGTGACTTCGACTCGTATCACTAATAATTTGCATATATTAAAATATATTAAATGTGTGCTTATAAATCTTGTTTGAGGAGTCCTTCAAGATGATCAAATAATTTCTCGTACTTTGATGTTATTCATTAAACGTAAGCATGTGTTTAGTGCCATGTGTAAAAAGTGGTTTATAGTCGAATAATTTCACCTACTTCTTATTTTCACAACCGGTTCCAATCCACAGTTTTGGCAGTTTTAGACATGTCATTCACATTATTTTAAAACCAGACAAGAAAGTCAATTCTAAGCTGGCAAGAGAAACCTTTGTCTTGTTTGGTGTTTTCCTATGTTTTGGGCGGCTAAAAAACTAACACGTTATGTGAGATTATACATATTTGACAGTGATTAAGCGGAATTATATCTGAATATGCGTCAAACGAACTGTTTCCGCCTACAGTATGCAGCGAAAAGGGTTTTTCATGGGATGGAAAATGAAAACTATTAACCACACGCGATGTTTGTAAATAAGTGATTGTCTGATAATGAGCAAGTGATATCCGTCTTTCTGCTAAACAGGCTGTATTGAACTCATAATTAATTAGATATTTTTTGTCAAGTCCGCCATGGGCTTTTTAGAACATTATTGGTCATGTTAAAAGTTTAATAATTATTATGACATGTTAATTTAATGTCAATTAAAGAAATTTGAAACTTAAGAGCAGACATTTTACGTCAGAATGTTAATTCACCACCTTTTCCCCAAGGTTTTCTATAATTTATTTCTAACAATTTTTTGATGTGCTTACGTGAGAAATGTCTTGAAAATATGAACATTAGTCATTAGTCCATCAAAGATCAAATGCTTAATATAGTCAAACAAATATATATATCATTCTATTATAATAAGTCAAGTCAAATGAGTCTGTCCAATTTAATCATTTTTTTTCAAAAATACTCATATACCTTGTATTAGTTACAGTAATATCATACTCATATAGAAATATACAAAGTAAAAACTAATAAAACTATTTATCATTTTTTAACAATCATACATTCTTTTAAATCTTAAAATATATTTTTTTTTATTATCCACATGTTTATATCATAAATATACCTATTTTCTATATTTTTATTGCATTACGCGTCGCACACGCAACGCGTGAGATCCGAAATCCGATTACTAATATATATATATACCATAATATCTTAATAATGCAGCTAGCAACTACCTGTATAAAAAACATACGAAAAGAAAAAATACTACTGAAAGAAAACAAGCACTAAGGCCTAAATTTGCAAAAAAAACAAAACAAAAAGTCTTTATTTTGTCAAAATTAAAATGTATCTTAGCCAAAATTAAACCATCAAGGTATTCTTTTGATGACTTGTTGGCAATATAATGGTTTTTGATGTATTATCTGGATTTTAGTCACCGTAAAACTTAGCCTGTCATTTAAAAAAATATTAATTAATCAAAAATTAATAATTTATTATTTTAAATGGTTCTTTATTGATTCAATAAATATACTCGTTAAACTCGTTACTAAAAGCAAATAAACTACTTCGGATACTAATATATAAATTTTGTCATTAAATACACTAAATCGTCCTACTAATGTTTGTTTTTTTGATAAATATTAATTTATGATTTTATGTAGAATAAGCATCATGATCTTTCGAAAATTTATTATCTTATTAGTTTATCGAAATTAGTGATTTTATACATTGACTCAAGTCGGGAAAAGAGTAAAATATTATTTTAGGGAATTTATTAGTTTGCCGAATATTAATTTTTAGAGGTTCTACTATATATGGTAAAAATTAGTATTACTTTGTAACATACTCGCAAAATAGAAACAACATACTTATACATATACATATCTGTGGTCATTTATAACATAAATTACAAAAAAGTATAACAGTGTCATAGGTTTTCAATAAATAAATAAAAAATATTGAGTCCCTATTTTTATATGTAACCCCTGCATTTAGCTTAGAGGATTCCATTGTAGCCGGCACGGAAAATACGTGTAAAATAATCCATTTTTCCTTTGTTGAGGAATATAATAGAACATACAAATTAAATGGCTTTGGAAACAATGGGCAAAAGTTAAAATTTCGTTCAAACTTTTGTTGCAAATCACGGGATATATATATATATGATAAGGAGGATGTGAATTGTTCTATTTTTCCTCCTCAAGTAATTTGATATTTTTAAGTAGCATGTATTAGAATTGTTGTTTTAACTTTGTATTAGTTATACAAAGTTTTGTTAAATTAATTAATTTTGTTCTTAAGGTCACCCATGGCCTATAAATTCCACAGGGAGACCGAAATTTTAAGAAAATAGTGTTGGAGTTTTGTTAATAACAAAATGATTTTGTCGATTTTAAAAAAACTCTTGTTTGGATATTTTAAACTTCACGAAAACGTTTTTTTTTTATCCGAGTATATAACTTGAGAGCTTTGTGTAGAGAATTACTTTATAGATTATCTAATAATTATTTCACTTATAATTTATACTATTATTATATCCCTACTTATTCATTGAATCATAGTTAATTAGTACTATTTGCTACTTAGTACTACATTACACCAAACCCAACACAATTAGTAATACATGTGCTGATTAAATCAAATATATATTAATTTGTAAACACTCACATTTAAACATGTTTCCACCAAAATTATCACTAGTATATATAGATGGTTTAGGCTCCTCCTTATGATCGAGGTTTATTTTCCTTGAGCTATTTTGATTTGGTTTCAAATTAGTAAAATCTTGATAATATGTTTTTGTTAGAGAATGCCCTAAAAAATCATTTCGAGATCAACAATTCAGAATGGGAGTCGAAACTTTGCACATGAATGTTACGACGTTTTGATAGGTGACAAGCGTACGTTATTCCTAATTCCTAACTCAACAACCATGAGATTTACGACTTACGGCGTCCTAATTTCGGTATTCCATAACAATATACCTTCACCTCAACACTTGTATTTACTTTCTTGTCTCTAGGAATCGATTTGGAATATTTAAGATCTATTAGTCCAAATGCAATAGAATGTAGCATTTTCTCGGTGTCGGTAAAGGGATGTATTGTTGTCTCCGTTCTCGCGGGAGCTTGTTACACTTAGTATTTTACATGATGTATTTATTTAAGATGACAAGAACTCTTTGATTCTAATTACCTTTATATAGAGCTCTTTGTTTCAAGTCATGAACCAGTGTTTTTATAAAAGCCAACAATTTGTAAATCACAAAGTACCATATTAATGTTAAATCATCGATATATACATCACCAAAAAAGAATCCAAAAGAAGTTAAGCAGGAACCTTAATTCTCTTTTATTTTTGAACTCTTATAAAAAATATACAAGTAACTACAGAAATTGTGACGACTTTTTTTATGACGAGCCTATTATCTACGGATTTTGTGACGGGTTTGTGATAGAAAAGTGAATTTATGACAGATTTGTGAAAGAAAAGTTATTTTGTGATAGATTTGTAACAGCAGTTGACTCTCACAAAATCAACATTATTTTGTAGTATATACATATCATAACTTCACCATTGTAAACTCGACCTTAACTTATTACACATAATTTCAGGCTACGTTGTTTTTTTCCTTTGCATTATGCATGTGACGAGCTAATTAATTAACTTAAGATAATTAATTAAAAAGTACTGTACCTGTTGTGCATATATAATTTGTGTGTGTATGGTAGCTTCTAAATTCAAGGTACAAAAACAAAATGACAGATTTTGAAGAATACGGATAAAATTATAGTCTGACATGTAAATAAATAAAATATAAATCCTAATATACGACATTTTACAAATCGTTGTCACACATGTAGATCTACATCCATTTACTTTCATAGTCAAAAGTTAAAGCGCGTAATGTGATTTTATAGGTATGGTGGAGAAAATGCAAAAATTCTTTCTTTTTTGATAAATGACAAATAAAGATAGAATATCAGACACTAAATGCAAACTCTTTATTATAGGTGTAAATAACACTAGATATAATAAAATTTAATTACCATTTACCAGTGAAAAGATAAAAAGTAGGTCATTGCTTTAATAATTCTCTGATATAATATTACTAAAAGAATTGCAACATAACATGAATAGATTTACTAATATATATGGATGAAGTGCATAGTTACAAATGGAAATATTGTAATAAATTTATAAAGTTGCATTTAATAAAAGGAATAAGGAAGTCACAATCAAAGTTTATGTTAAGAGTACCGTACTATCATTATGCTATAAATAATACAACCAAAGACAACTCTTCTGAGCATTGATTTGTGAGAGAATCTTTCACATATAAATACTAAACCTTATAAAATATTGTAGTACCATTTTAATCATTACCCAAAGCCCTGACAAAATGGTAAAAGATGACCAAAATGCATCTTATCAAGACCACTACTCCGACTCCGACCTCCCTTCCGGAGACAGAGTTGCATACAGCGGCCCGCTGAGCTTTAGCGGGCCGCTGATACGAGGTGGCGGGGTCAAGAAGGGCACGAGATTCCCCCCGTCAGACTCCGCCACTTCATTGAATGAAAATGATGATTTGGCATATGTAGAGATCACGCTAGATGTACGTGATGACGGGGTGGCGGTGCATAGTGTGAAGGCTGCTGATGGGGCGGAGATCGAGGATCCCGAGCTGACTTTGTTGGCACGAGGACTCGAGAAGAGGAGATCGTTTGTGAAAAATGCTTCTTTCAAGATCAAACAGGTGATTCGGAGTTTGTTGTCTTGTTTTGTTGCAACCAAGCTAGAATTTTCAAGATTGATAAAGAACTTGGGTTCATTTATTGAGGCCGAAAAACTAGAAAAACTCAGTTTTTTAGGCTGGTCAAGCGAAAACAATCCAGCTCTCAAGCAAAAGAGCGGAAATGTTGAGCTTAATTGGCCTCAAACAAACAACGGCTACATTCAGGATTAACTAGAAAAATCTGCCACTTCATAGTTTTGGGTCAATCAGAGTTCAGAGTCCCTTGTACTTTCTTAATTTTCTTGTTCTAAATTCTAAGATATATTTTTTCGAAAAAATTGTAGGTGTCACGGGAGCTGAAGAAGTTGGCCTCGTTCTCAACATTTACAAACCAGAAGCGGTTCGATAGGACAAAATCTGTAGCAGCACATGCTTTAAAAGGGCTCAAATTTATTAGTAAAACCGACGGTTCTGCTGGCTGGGCCGCAGTTGAGAGGCGGTTTGATGATCTAACCCGTCATTCGAGTAATGGTTTGCTTCATCGCTCAGATTTTGGTGAATGTATAGGTATTTATGTTTCGATCTTCATAATATAGAATTCAGAACTAAAACTAGTTCTGATGATACTGTATTTTTGCATTTTCTGTTTTCTACACAATTTTAATTCAATGCCTTAGTAAAGATTTAACTTTGTGTACTTTTATTTTATTTTATTTTATTTTTGTCTTCGATTGTAGGGATGAATAAGGATTCGAAGGAATTTGCTTTGGAGCTATTTGATGCATTGGCACGAAGGAGGAACATAATGAACGAAACGATCAACAAGGCGCAATTAATGGAATTTTGGGACCAAATATCCGATCAGAGTTTCGATTCTCGGCTTCAAACTTTCTTTGACATGTAAGAATGACATTAATGTTGAATTTTTTACATACCTAATACATCTAAGCTAAGTACAAAATGATGTGGCAAAACATGTGGTATTCATACAAAATTTTCTCTAGTATAATATTGATGTTGGAGTTAGTTACATATCACAAGTTCACAACACGTTTAGTCATGTTCAAATAGTATACTAGTTGCTCTTTTCAAAAAAAAAAAATAGTATACTAGCTACAAAGTTTTATTAAATAATTGGAGTAACTTTCAGGGTTGATAAAGATGCTGATGGGAGAATCACTGAATCAGAAGTAAGAGAGGTATTACCAAAACTTCCAATTTCTAACCATATATTTATAATAGTAATATTTTTAAGAAAAATAGTACTACTACTGATTTTAATACTAGCAACTAGCAATGATCCAGTTTCCACTTCCCCATCTGAAGTCAGAACTAGTTTTTTATACTATAATTTGAATCTTGTAAACAACAAAGTAATGGCAATCAGTTCTCAACAGAAGTTATGGCATTCATTTCCAGTAAACTACTCCCTCCGTATCAATTTATATGTCTTATACGAAATCACACGTAACATTGATCAGTTTTGAACATGTAACTAAATTTTTGAAATAATTTATTTATTTTTATCATATAGTTGAACATTTAAACTATGTAAAAAAAAAATTGAAATTTTCGTTTTGGCAATTTAGTTACATGTTCAAAGCCAGTCAAAGTTGCGCGTGGTTTCAACTACTTAACCACCCAAAAAATTTAAAAATTAGGTTTGGTTTAATCGGAAAATCATATTGCAGTACACATCTTCCTATTCGGCAGTGAAGTTTTAATCATTCCTAGCTCTGATTGAGTAATTTAATATTGTTTGAATTAGATAAGTTTACTTAGATGAATTTTTTTGACAGATCATTAGTCTTAGTGCCTCAGCCAACAAGTTGTCAAATATACAAAAACAAGCTGATGAATATGCAGCATTGATTATGGAAGAGTTGGACCCAGATAACCTTGGTCACATCATGGTATGTACTAAACCATTACAAGAAAACATTTTACCTTTTCTTCGAAATATTTTTATAATTTGTTTGTAATTTTTGACTAAACAGATAGAAAATTTGGAGATGCTATTATTGCAAGCCCCATCGCAGACAACACGAGGTGGTGAAAGCCGGAACCTAAGCCAGATGTTGAGCCAGAAGCTAAAACCCACACTAGAACTCAACCCGATAAAAAGATCCTATCGCGACGCCAAATATTTCTTACTAGATAATTGGAAACGAGTATGGGTAATGGCTCTGTGGATATTCATTATGATCGGATTATTTGCGTGGAAATTTATACAATACAAAAATAGAGCTGCGTATGATGTGATGGGACATTGTGTGTGTATGGCTAAAGGAGCGGCCGAAACAATTAAGCTGAATATGGCGCTGATTCTGCTTCCTGTTTGTCGAAATTCTATTACTTGGCTTAGGAATAAGACTAAATTGGGAATGGCGGTTCCGTTTGATGATAATCTTAATTTTCATAAGGTAAGACTTAGATCTCATTTGGTTACAACGTATAAGCATTTTTTTCGTTCTTGTACTAAAAGTTAGTCTGCATTTAGTTGAGCAGCTTAAACCTGAGCTTGTCTTGTTGTTCCGCCTGAAGAAGCTAGAAACTTTAAAGAAGTATGGACCAAGTTTACTCAAAACCTCAAAGTTCTGGTTCATTTTCTTAAATAGCAGCAAAATAAGATCGTATATTTCAGGAAAAAGGCCAACAGAAAGCAGCTTCTAATGTAACTACCAACAAGTCGAGTGCACATGTAAAAAAGCATAACAATATGATTACAGATTTCTTTAAGTAAGACCCATATGTTAAAAGTCATTAACTAAAGTTGTTAACTAAGACCTTGTTCGGTTCCAGTAAGCTCGGTTTTTTTTGCTTAAATTATGCACCACACTTGGTTGACCAACTAAAAAAAGAACACAGCTTTTATTGGCTTTAAGTGAAACCAAACAAGGCCTAATTTAACAAGATTGATGCTCTTCATTTTTAGGTAATAGCAGTGGCAATAGCAATTGGAGTAGTTATACACTCGATGTACCATTTGGCCTGCGATTTTCCTCGCCTTCTTGATGCTAGTCCTCAAAAATACGCACCAATGGAGCAGTTTTTTGGGAAACAGCCCAAGAGCTATTGGCATTTCGTTAAAAGTTTCGAGGGTATAAGTGGAATAATCATGGTTATACTTATGGCCATCGCTTTTATATTGGCAACACCGTGGTTTCGAAGGAACAGAGTAAATTTACCAACGTTTTTCAAGAAACTTACGGGTTTCAATGCTTTTTGGTATTCACACCACCTCTTTGTCATAGTGTATGGTCTGCTTATCGCCCATGGTATCAAGCTTTATCTCACCCCAGAATGGTACTTGCAAACGGTTAGTAACTGTATGATATTTACTTTTTCACTTAAAATCTGGGTTACATTTGGTCATTCGGTTTAGAGTACTCGGGGGTTTTTTGGCCTCAAAAAGCTAGAAGCTTTAAGGTGGATGAACCTAGCTTATTTCTCACCCTTATGTAGTTAGAATCTGTAGTCAAACAAGACTTATAAAGCAAGTAAAATAATATAATAATAACCAAATTTTGGTATGCCAGACATGGATGTATGTATCAGTTCCGGTGATTCTCTACGGTTGCGAGAGATTAGTCAGGTTATTCAGATCCAGCATCAAGCCAGTAAAGATTTTAAAGGTACATATACTTGACGGTATTCTATAATCTGGAATATAAAAATAAATCATTTTTTTTTTATTACGAGAAGAAGCTCGTTGCTTATTTTTCAATTTTCATGTTTGAAGGTGGCTGTGTATCCGGGAAATGTGTTGGCACTTCACATGTCTAAGCCTCAGGGTTTCAGATATAAGAGTGGGCAATACATGTTTGTGAATTGTGCAGCTGTTTCACCATTTGAATGGTAAATACGATTCTACTGCAGAAAAGTTCAAGAACCATTGCTAAAAATATTCTGTTAAATATTTACTATTTTTATTCCCCTTGTTTATTGCCAGGCACCCGTTCTCAATCACTTCAGCTCCTGGAGATGATTACCTAAGCGTTCATATCCGAACACTTGGTGATTGGACACGACAACTCAAAACCGTATTCTCACAGGCAAGGCAAATTTTTATTTGTTTCGACAATTGGACAAAAAATAATTTTGTGTTTTATTCTAAAGCTGATTCGGTTTTTGTGAAGAATTTTGGTGGTTTGTTGCAAATCCAAATTAACTTGTGTTTTTGTGTATATTAGGTGTGCCAACCGCCACCTAACGGGAAAAGTGGACTCCTTAGAGCAGATTGTAATCAAGGAACAAGCAGTCCAGAGTAAGTAAGCTAATTCTGATTTCTAACTCATATAACCTAAATCTAGAAATTATCCAGCTCAGCAATCAACTCTATGTTAAATGAGTCACTTTTTTCACATCATAGACAAGAAACATGTAACAAACAAGTTAAATCAAATCTTGTCAACAAGCAGCAGGTGAAGTTTTAGCCTATTAGGCTGTTACATACATCATAAGGAAGCGACAGTAAAAAAAATTACAGAAAAAATGTTATTATCGTGTGTGATATTATTGTTTACCAAATTTTTTTATCAAATTGGCCTCGATAGAAAATAGACAATCTATGTATGAATTTCAACACGCTCAATCTTAGTTACTCCACAGATAGTAATTGAATCTGAATATTTCCAAAAAACTTAGAAGTGCTTTCTAATAAAGAAAGTTAACTGTAATTAGAAAAACATCATCCTCTTATTTTGGTGAACGACATTCGTAAATGGAAAAGTTCATCGTTTTAATGGCTTTACTTATATTGTAACAGCTTCCCAAGAGTGTTAATCGATGGACCTTACGGGGCACCAGCGCAAGATTACAAAAAATATGAAGTAGTTTTACTAGTTGGTTTAGGAATTGGTGCGACACCCATGATCAGCATCGTAAAAGATATCGTCAACAATATGAAAGCAATGGAAGACGAAGAAAACAATTTAGAAAACGGAATTAATTGCAACACTCCAAAAAGAAAATCAACATCAGGGGGGGGAAATAATTTCAGAACAAGAAGAGCTTATTTCTATTGGGTCACGAGGGAACAAGGGTCGTTTGATTGGTTTAAAGGGATCATGAATGAGGTGGGTGAGTTGGATAATAAGGGTATAATCGAAATGCATAATTATTGCACAAGTGTTTACGAGGAAGGAGATGCAAGATCTGCTCTGATTACTATGCTTCAATCTTTAAACCATGCGAAAAATGGGGTGGATATTGTGTCTGGTACGCGCGTGAAATCACATTTTGCTAAGCCCAATTGGCGGAGCGTTTACAAACGAGTTGCTCTAAATCACACGAACTCTCGAGTTGGTGAGTGTACTAAATTCGTTTTTAATTCTCTTAAAACTTTTGTCAATGTTCCCATGAATCCCATCAAAACTTTCAGTGATGAAAATTGCATTAACGGCTAGAGTCAAAGATGAGTTTGAGTTACCAACATCCTATTAAGAAAGCCTTTGCATCCTAATCAGTAACCAAAAATGTCATTACTCTATCCCTTGTTTGGCTGCAGTGTTTAAGGAAATAAGTTGGCTTATTTGAAACTGAAAAAAACTGATTTATTCAGTTTGTCCCTGACAGCCTTTTCAGTCCAAAAATAACGATGCATCCCATCCAGAAAACCTTCCTTCATCAAGAAAAAAATAATTTATGCCTTGTTCTGTCACCATCACAGAAAAGGATTCATACAACAGTCATTTGAGTATTTTGATTGATGTTGATCTTAGGTTCAATGTTTTCAACGTCAAGATTTTCTTCCCTTTTTCACTAATGTTATACAGTAAAAAAAAATTCATTCAATAGTCTGAGATAAACCTTTCCGGTTTAATCATGAATGGTTAAAAGGATCATTCAGCAAAACTCTCATCTTCTTGAGAAAGGAATACTGTATAATATATTCCTACATTTTCCTTTTCTTTTCTACCAATACTTTAATTGCAAAATATATTGTTTTGCCCCCCACTTAATAGTAAAGAAAATGGTAAACTAATAGCACCAACAAAAGAAGGTTTAATTATATTTGGTCACTTATTTGTTTCTAGAAGGCCTTTTGACTATTCTGCATGTTCTTCAATAGTATATTTGGCAATCATCCATGTGCTAATAACATTTCATCTCTATTAAAAAAAGGTTTATCTAAATTATGTGGATCGGGTTTAGTAATATACTAAAAGTAGGGCAGGCTGGGTTCAGTCCGATCCAGTTTGGTTTTTGGCAAAACCGAAACCGAAATCGATCACGGTTTTTTTCGGTTTCGGTCTTTTTATTTTTTGGACCAAACCGGACCGGTTTTTTCGGTCCAGTTTGGTTATTTTTCGGTTTTATTTTTTATTTTTCGGTCTTTTTCGGATTTTTTCGGATTTTTTCGGTTTCGGTTTTTTTCGGTTCGGTTTTACTGAAAACCGAAACCGACCCGAATTTTTTTCGTTTTTTCGGTTTCGGTCTTTTTCTGTTTTTTTCGGTTCGGTTATCGGTTTGATTCGGTTTTTCCGGTTTTTTACCCAGCCAGCCATGGGTATATAAGATTACATGATAAAACAAAGCCAAAAGCTAATAAATTTGTTTCTCTATATAGTTTAATTATATTTTTGTTGACAAAAATGCAGGGGTGTTTTATTGTGGGGCACCAGCACTTACGAAAGAGCTAAGAAACCTAGCTTTGGACTTCTCTCACAAAACTTCCACCAAGTTTGATTTCCATAAAGAAAATTTTTGAACACCACTAAGTAAAGATGAGATCATGACAAGAAGACTTATTAGCTCTACCCACCGGAGGAGGAGTGTCAGACTATACCTTTGGTATAGTCTGGAAAACACTCCCTCTGTCACCATTGGATCTTACAGTGTGTGGGGTCCACTGTTGATCCAATGGCTGCAGAGGGGAGAGTTTTCCAGACTATACCAAAGGTATAGTCTGTCTCCCCCTCTCTCTACCCACTTGAAATTTATTTATGGGGGGGGGGGGGAACTATAATAGCTGGAAAATTCTGGCGAACAGGGAAGGTGAAAATGAAATTTCAATGAAATATTATTTTCCCATGGGTTAATATTTAATTGTTTATGTATTGAGAAATGAGTACAATTATTAAGAGAGTAGTGGCAAACCACAAATGGTGCTTGAGGATTTGTAGAGATACCGATGACCAAGTTAGTGGAAATAATCCTATTTGGGAACAATGGACCAGTCACTAAATATGTAAGTTAGGTGGAGTTTGCTATCGGTGTGACACTAAAAAGTATTTCATTTTCAAATAGTTGGTAGGGATAATCATGATTAGAGGTTATAGATTCTAAACTAGAGGTACAGGGATAATGATGACTGGTGAGGAAATGAAGAATTTTCCAAACTTCTCCAGCTAAATATGATATTTGAGAATTATTTACATTTTTGTACATATGACAATGAGTGAATGACCATGATAATTTTGTATCTAATAAAAAGTTGCTTGAGCTGTATTCGAAAAGTTACTTATGCATATTTGACTTAAGGCTTGTTTGATTGCAGCTTTTCAGCCAGCCTATTTAATTATTCATCTATTAAAGCGTTATGTTGCAACGTATTTATAGTCCGCCATTGAGTCTCTCGGTTTTGGGGTTGCTAACCCTACTTGTACACATCATTAGGGTCTGGTTGTTTCTCTAAACAAACAAACAAAACTAGATTTCTAGAACCATAATAAAAGGTCACTGATCAGTTCACCATCAGATGGCTCTCTTCGTTAATACTTCTCGTTTTTTATGTTCAAATTATATTTACCATAAACCCAAATTTAAAGGTAAAACATAAAGAGAAAGGCAACAAAACTTGAATCTAGACCTCCCACCAATTAAACCCTTGATACTATTTTAGGCAGTATCATGGTACAAGTATTACTGAATCTAATATCTCTAGATAAAGAATTGGCAGTGGACAAGTATGAGAAAGGAGTAATGGTTCAGGCACCAAACCCACATGCTATTGAATATTGGAAAAAGGCTAATTTAATAGACAAATTAAGAATTACTACCCTAGGTTGATAGAAAATGAACTTTCAACCTCTATACCAATCCACTAGGTTGATTAGCCAACTACATAAACCCTTTTTTAGGGAAATTACGAACTTGCATCATAGAAAGGACCCATCTAACGACCAGTTTCAATGGATTCCAGTTCTTCATCGCACAGAATAGTCATGGTTCCAAAAGCAGTTCTTTTAGATCATCACAACGGAAATAATGGAAGAAATTGTTTCTGAAAAAAGAATAAAGGCAGACTACACTGGGTATTAGTCTTCTAGACACCCACTTAACATGAGAAGCTAACTGTGAAGCAGCTTCGTTGTACTTGTAGCAACTTCCTTGCTCGTACAAGTACAACGAAGTTGCTTAGCTTGTAAAACGGATGGTCAAATTACTTTTTGACATTATAAACCAAGGTAAAGAGAGATTCAAAGTTTTCTCAAAGTGTTGAACTTTCAGATTTTGTTGTGCCTTATGGGATAACTTTGTTGCCTATGCAAACATCAAATTGTACATGCTTCCCAAATATAACATTTGAATGCTTAAGACAATTATTCAAGAAATTTCCTAACAAATTATTAGGTTACATGGTGGGAATGTCTATCCTGGCTATACAAAATACAAAAAAAAGATGGAGACAGTATGAGAAATGCACGATCTCAATTTTGCGTCTACAAATGGGCAAATAAAATATAAACTATCAAGAGTCTGACTAACCTTGTAAAAGCGTCCAATTAGACAATCTTGGGTCTCTCTAAAGCCAGTACTATTCATTTTTGTCTTTTCTTATTCCTCTGGAAATTGGGTTTCATTGGTTGACTCGATATAGTGTTTTGCTGCGAACCATTAATAGACGAAAATGGGATAAGAGGGGCTTTTTTTAACAAAGTTTGAACAACTGTGGCAGTGCTTTTGACAGTTGGGGACTTTCTTTTCAACTGGCTTGGGACCTCTAGTCTCTCTAATATTCTCGACGTTTTCGCATCAATTTTTCTACTAGAGTCTAAGGACGACTGAACAACTTGATCCAACTTAGTTGTAGAAACAAACTTGGGAGAACTTATTTTGGGTCCTTCACACACAACTAGCTGTTCCCATTCTTCTGTTATGCTATTGGAGTCTTGGTCTCGTATTACTGTTTCATTCCTTTTTGAGATTTCATCTTCTATAGCAACTAAATTTGGAGTTGGATATGCTTGTGTTGAGTAATTAGAAAAACTGTCCTGATTTGCGTCCGGCTCGATGTCTATACAATTCCACGAGGGAATGTCACACCTGGAAATCCATTAACAACTAAATCAGGTTAAACGGGTATATAAAAGAAACATTAAACCAGCCACATTATAAACTAACAATTTATATCATTAAATTTGTGTTAAGAGGGGATAAATCATCTTGTTTTAATATGCAACCGTACAAGTGATAAACGACATTGAAACCAAAAAAACATTAAGTTCTAGTTGTTCACACAACAGTATTTCAGTATATTGATACTAAAGAAACAATGAAGAACAAGTATATATCTTGAGTAACTATAATTTGGAACTACACTTCACGTAGATTAACACACACAAGACATGTCTTATGTGTTAATTTCGGGGAAATTCAAATGAGTAACTATGGTTTTCCATATAGTAAAACTAGAACGGATTTGAGTAAGGATTGAAGTTTTCACATCTGGATCAGTTTTTAGCGAGTCAAAGTTAACTTTGCACATTAGAAAAAATATATATCTCAAAGCCAGCTTTAACCAGCCCAAAATTCAAAATATATCAATGACTAATTTCCAGAAGTCACTAGATGCTTTCTCTGAATCAAGAACAATGCTGGTTTCTCAAAAAATCTAATCAACCCCACTATCAAAATAAAGAAATGCTTCCTCTGAATGAAGAACAATGCTGGTTTCTAAAAATATCTAACCAACCCCACTATCAAAATTAAGAGAAAACGACACTGGCCATGCATACTATCATGATAAATAACAACATTGAAAGTCGGTCACTAACAGCTAAGTAAAGTGAGAGTATTATGTTAATTTGTATATCAATAAGGAACAGACGATGAGAAAAAGTACCCAGGATTTAAGCTTTTCTTCATGAGCAAATTCAGTTTCTGATGGAAGCCTCTCTCATGCAGCGACGGGTCGTAGTCCCTCGCTTCCATCTGTAAATTAGACATAATTAGGCATTAAAGAGTGGAGAAACCAACAAAACTATCTTCCCACCAAAAAAAATATTTCATTGTTGTAATGCTACTCTTTCATTCTTTCAGTTTAACATTACTTTTAGGGGGAGTAAGTGTAACTCCCCCTCAATCCAGAATTCAATGTTAAAATTTTCCAATCATTTTCATAATTAGTGATTTCATTCATTTATTTTCTAAAATTTGATATTTTCATAATTGTTTGGAATTTAAATGTTATTGGGCCTTTTATAGAGTAATTATATTAAAAATTTATAAAATAAATAAATTTTGTAGTATTTAAAAATGACAAGTAATATATGAATAGAAGATTTCGATTTTTTAAAAGTGAAAATGAGAGGTGTTACGCTAACTCCGCGAAAAAGGGAGCTTGGCATTCTCCCGTCCTTATATTTTCACTACATATATAAAGACATTAAAAGATAGTGAAAAGACATTTCGTTATCGCACTAATCATTGGAAAAGGGAGGAAGCTTAAACCAGTAGTGCCGAACCTTCAGCAATGAGGCTAAAACTGTTTTTCCAATTTCACTTGTTGCTGAAGAACTAATTGATTGACCAACATCCGGGAAAGGTAAAGCTTCTTCAGATCCTGCCAGTCTCTGCATTTCAGCAAATAATTGGTATAACTCAAAGACTGACAAATATGCATGAGACTCCAAAAAAAATGAAACATGACAAGAAAAATAAAACATAGCCTACTATTTGACAGATTCAAATTGACAACCAAATTATATCCATGATGTTTATTCTGCTGATCACTAGTTTCTGCTAAGCTTTGGCGAAGCAGAAACATTAGGGATAAAAAATCAACTCGTATGTGATGCATCGTTGCCAAACAGTGAAATTATTTTTTATATATTTTCCGACCATATTTACGCAAAGAAATCCCACATTATTACAAAGTCTATCGGCAAAAGAATTTCCGATGGAAGAAAGCAACTCTTAATCTCTGACTCCCACTAGCATGGTGAATAAAATTACCGGTCAAATTGCCATATCTAAAAGATGGGGACATTTTTAATGATAGGAAATATGATAAATGAACTCTTGAGGAAAAAAAACAAATAGAAACACAGTAATAACCCTGAGAAGCATATGCCCCTTCTCTGAAGGTTCAAGAATGTAATAACAGTGGAAGAGAGTCTCTCTCTTGGTTTCTACATTGCACTTCGATGAGCAAACCAGCCCTTGGTCAAGGGAATGCAGAGAAGAACAAAGCCCTTGGAACACTGAAAAACCAAAGTTTGGAGTTAGAGCAAATGTCATTTGTAAATAATAGAATGTTAACAAGTCTAGACACAAGCCAACAACATCCACATTTCTAAAACAAGCTAACTAGCATTTACTACAGATGATGTTGAAAAGAAAACAGTGCAACATAAAAAAAAATCATATTTAAGTTTATGTTTCAAACACGATCCAATATAAACCTATAGACGCACCTTGAGAGTTTATTTCTGACTTATCTACATCGTCTGAATCGCAATCAGCTGATGGAGATACAATGAAAGAAGTGCCGAATAGAACAGCTGCTAAAAACCAAAAGGAGGAGTGAGCAAATATACAAAACTTCACAACAAGAGAAAAAATAGAAAATGGTAGTCATTTAAGATGTAGATTGAAAAGAAAAAGGTGGCTGGAAAAGCATAAACATAAAACTTAAAAAACTCTCATCAGATTCCAAAATCCACTTCGGTTGCTCTCAGGACATAGAAGCAAAAAGTTCCGGAACCAAAATAAAAATCACTGTAATGGAGCTGCAAAGACAAAAATGAAAAACATAACGAGCTTGCCAGACAGAACTGCACATCTGCGTCTATATACATCCTTTGTTCATAGAACATGTTACTAATGAGTGATATTAATACATCATGTGTTGTACATTCCAGATGCCCAGAACTAGGTTCAATTGTTATTAGGTCCATAAAGCACAACAGGAGATATATAAACAAAAATACCCGTCGGAAGATGTATTTAAAGAAAATGCCTTGTAACTGGAGGCAACTAGAGAATTGCTAAGTGGGAACCTTCAGAACCTTCAGAATTACCTTCACTCAGGGACCCCAAGCTAGTTCTTTCGATGACATTCAGATCAACTGGCTGAGAAATATGTTGGAGCTTCTCATAGTCTCCAAAAGAGGGCAAAAGGAGAACTGTATGTTCTCCCACCTTTAAAGACTTCTGAACCAGAGTACATGGTCCCAGTTCATTCCCAGTGACGGGACATGAGAAAAACTGCTTCTTTTGATTTTCCTGAACATCATCTAATGGAATGCCGTGACACCTGCATGACTGTTTGCCATGGTACATTGTTTAGTCATTAGATACAGTGCTCAACTGCCATACATAAATGAGAAAAAAAGTAGATGATAAAAGTAAGTATTTTGAAGATTTAATTAGTCAATAAAAAGGACTGAAGCAACCCATCTCTTGTTGGGGCGAGTTAGCTCCTTATCCCGACTCCTTTGTAAGTTTTAAGTAATAACCCAAATGGTAAAAGTATTTTTGCAAGAAACAGCTACATCAAACATTACGGTCCTTAAATATGTAATATAATTGTCAAATTAAATCCGAAGTATTACAACCACTAAAACCTGCTGCAATTTCTGAAAAGCAATAAATTTGGAGTAAGAAACTTCATTCATTTGTAATTGAGTAAGTGTATCGTGGTATCAAGTATTATTGATTCCCATAAGTTACTAAATCGTACAAAAGTTGAAGCAAATTCTTAAACAAGTCGCCTGTAATTGGTTAATAATCACATTTTCCACAGATTTCTGGGTCCTTGAACATACTTCATTACCAAAAGGAACAATGTGATAGCTAATAACCTCACGATTATATAATAATATCCATTAAACTTTTAAGTATTGGTGAACGAGAAGTCCATATTAAGGTACTACTTGAACTTCTAAAAGATCTCACTGTCAATCAATGGGATGGTGCAATATCATGACAGCCCTCGAAATTGAAATATCACCTGACATGGACTGAATCCATCTATCAAAGGAAAAGAAGTAGCAGACAATGTGCAGGATAAACGATCGACAGATCCAAATATGTTATTCTTGAAGATCAAGCGAGCTTGCATTGGTTCATTCATGTCATCCTTCAACTCCAACAGCCATCTTTTTACTAAGCCACATAGTACTTGCGGATCTGTAAAATTTTCATTTGTAAGTTCTAAAATCTGTGCTAATATGCAAAGCAAGTTGCCACTTCCCAATGATTACATACATATCTCTGTTAACGTCTAGACATGCATATAATAAATGATAAAGGACATTAGTGGGAAAGCACAAGTTTTCATGCATGGACTGCCATATAACCAAAGTCCCAATAATTATTATGAGATTCATGACACCCTAATCCAATAGACTATTCATTTTTCAGGATAGACAGAAACTGCCAAACTGGTATAAGATATTGCATTTATTATGCCCATCCATAGCTCTATATGATTGTAACAGAAATAATGAACAAAGCCTAGCTGCTATAGCTACACAAACATTACTATAAGGACAGGAAACTGTGAAAAATACTGCATTCTTAATGTTGAGTAATAAATTGTCTTCTAAAAAGTAACAAAAACCAACCAGTGAGAAAAAGGTAAGTTGTTAATCATGTTTTATAAATAAAAAGGAAAAACTATGTTTAATCATATCTCAGACGCATAACAAGAGATGTAAGCATTTTAGTGTCTCTCCAACAAGAGGTGCTTTACGTAATCATCAAACTAAAGTAATTTACAATTGAGATGCTTAAACCTGGCAGATAGGAATGGAATGAACAATTCTCTAGATCAGAAATCTGCTTCACGAAATTGTTGATGTTCTCTGATAGGTCGCCAAGATGACTTGATTTTGGCTCCAACAACAAAAACTCAACTGACACACATTTTTCGGCTGCATCCTAAAGAAAAAACCACGTGTCGCAAAAGTTTAGAACTTAATTTTGCATAGCGCATAGTCCAATATCTGTACTATAACTGGTAAATATAAATTTGCTTCCTTACCGTGAGAATGTCCTTCTTGACAGAATCTAATTCTTCAGATACACACGAGCTTACCAAAATCACTTTCTTTGAAACATCTTTCTCATGACCACCCCATTTATACAAAACGTTACTGCTGAGAAAGGAATCGAATTTCATATCTGTTTAATAATTGATAACAAATGGATTAAAACCAATGGGAATCTGTAATTAATTTAAGCGCATGTGTTTTTATTCAAGCATAATTACCAGAAACAGAAATAGCCCCAGAATCATTGATCTGTGGCGTAAAGGCATCTGCTGGCAAGCTGTTTACAGCATGGTGGAACTTGTGAAGATTAAATTTATCACTAGGTGCGTATGCAACCTCCAGCTGTTGGGAAATAATGCAATTTTCATCAAATATAAATTGTCACTTGAAAGAGTATCGTGAAGAAAGTCAGATTGCACATAATAAATTGCTAAATTTCCACCCAAACAGAATACTTCAATTACAAGTATCACTAGATTTGGTTAAATACAATTCTCAACCAAAATATGAACTAAAAACTCTATAGTCAATTAAGAAAGGCGTTAAAACTACCTTTGGTTCCTTGCTTAATGACGTAGATCTTATTAATCAATAGCAATAACCTTAAAGAATAAACTTTTATATTATAATCAAATTATCAAAAACCTAATTTCCATGACAAACAACTCAAGGGCTAGTGCTATACAAATGTCATCATGTATATACATGAGCTACTTGGCAATTTGGCATCTAACTGGAACCTTTTTTAGTTTTTAATGAGTACTCAAAGATCTTAAAGCTGATAAACCCTCTCAATATCGCATTATTTCTCATGCCCAGATGCTAATTAATCACATATCTGTATAGCACTTCACTAAATCAAAACAGATTCGAGAAATACGAGTGTGAATGGAGGTACACACCTCACCAGAACCCGACTTTCGATTGGTGACGATGTAGCACAGGCCTATCCGATCACTGAGGGTTTGTGACCCCGATTTATCATCAGACGAGGCCGAGACAGAGTATAAATTTGCAAGCTGAAGCAATGACTGTCAAGAGTATATATAGTTAGGATTAGAATGTTAACAGAATCATAAACAATTCATTTGACCTAATTGGCTATTCGTAATTGCTCTTGTTGTGACTATTAGAGGAACTTTAAGAACTTATGTATGTATGTTTAAAACAATAAAGCCGTTGATTTTAGGCACGTGAATAATGAATTTGCAATTTTGATATACAAAAAGTGATACTAAAAAAATATTCTGCTCTATTTAGTGCAAACGAAACATAAATTAACAAAACATCTCTTTGAACTAACAGTTACATTTTCCTATAATCTAATTGTAATTTTATTATCAAAAACTAGAGCCAAGTTTAAGTACGTATACAATCAAATTCAAATAAAAATGGACAAAATATTCGGTTTCCTTGCGATAATTACATAAATATGTATCTACATACATATTTATGTAACTATAAGTTGATTGTAATTTCACTATCAAGAAAATTAGGGCAAAGTTCAAACTTCTAATACATATTCCCTCAAATTAAAAGAAAATCGATGCATAATTTGGTAAATTATCCTATTTTCCCAGCGATAAATACATATAGATGTATATATAAGTTGATTGTAATACCCCTATAAAAAAAATTAGGGCAAAGTTAAAGTACGATGCAATCAAATCCAAATAAAAATGAATAAATTATTCGGTTTTCCTGCTATAGTTACTTAAATATGTATAATTACACATTCCCTCAAATTAAAAGAAAATCGATGCATTATTTGGTAAATTATCCTATTTTCCAGCGATAGAGAAACATTTATATATGTATATGGCAAAGTTCCGATAAATATTCCCTCAAATTCAAAGAAACTGATGCTTTTCTCGATAAATTAAATAAGACAAAAAGAAAAACCGTTTGCTATAAATATATAAATACATATAAATGTATATATAATAATAATAATAAATACCTGCTTGACGATTCGAAAAACTGAAGGAGAAAAACTCCGTAAATCCAAAACGAAGCATAGCATCACCATTCTCTCTCTCTCTCTAAAAGTGTGTTTATGAATACTTGGCGCGAGGTTTGTTAATTAGATCAGATATTTAAGCATCTCTGAGAAAATACTGGTAAACAAATTCAATTTAGTCTTGGAGTTTTTATTTACGTTCGATTTAGTCTTTCTTTTTTTAGTTGTCAGTATTTTAGACCCCGTTCCGACTCTTCTCGTATGGTTTCAAAATAATGGAAAAAATATCAAAAGAGGCTGGATTTTTCGACTGCAAAAAATCTGTTTTTACGCCAAAACCGTAAATCTGAATTACAAACCGTAATTCGGATTTACGATTTTGACTTGAAAATAGATTTTTTACAATCGAAAAACACAGCCTCTTAACAAAAGTCAAAAACTAGCACTTTTGCATTTCTCTCTCTCTCTAAAAGTGTGTTTATGCTGCTTGACGCGAGGTTTAATAAGTAGGTCAGATTTTTAAGCGTCACTGAAATACTTAAAAAGATGTCAATTTTCAATTTAGTTATTGAGTTTTGATTTCGTTTCAATTTACTCTCTTTCGTTCTTTGGTTCTTGTATTTTTGTTCCCGTTTTGAGTTTTCTTGTGTAGTTTTAGATTGACAGGAAATTATCAAAAATTAGCATTTTTGCATCTTTCTCTCTCACTCTAAACGTGCGTTTATGCTACTTGGCGCAGAAGATATGTTAAATATATCATATACTTAAGCATATCACTTAAATAGTGAAGATGACAATTTTCAATTATGTCAATGAATTTTGAATTAATTTCGATTTAGTTTTTGTTTCTTTGATTGTTGCATTTTAACTCCCGTTTTGAGATTCATTTTATTTGTACATTTTTAAATTGACGGGAAAATTACTAAAAATCAGCAGTTTTGCATCGTTATCTCTCTAAACCTAACTTTATGCTACTTGCCGAGGAAGATCAGTTTAGTAGCTTGGATATTTAGCAGGTCATGAAATACGAAGTACTAAGTAAGTATGTCAATTGTCAGTTTAATCATGGAGTTTTGAATTAACTAATTAGATTTAGTCTGGCGGCACCGATCTCCTGCCCCAAGCCTTTTTTTTTTTCAGGGAGTTCTCTTTTCAATATGGTAATTGCTAACCACTATAAAAGACGTGGGAGCAGCAATCCCACGTTTACGTGGATTTAAATTTTTTTTTTTTTTTGCTTCATCACGTGGCTGCAATTATTTTCTTTTTTTCTCTGTCTCTTCTTCTCTTCTTCTTCACTTCGTTTTTACTTTTAATATATCAAACAATTCCCCAATTTTATACAAAAACTTCCCCAATTTTATCCCAAAAAAATTCTAACCATCAACCATCAAATTCCTTCATATATCAAATTAATATATTTTTTTACCAAATCAACACCACTCTACCACTACAATTATTCCCAATTTTACCAAAAAAAAAAAAACCTCTCCCAATTTACCCAAAAAAAAAAACTTTCCCAAAAAAAACTCTAACCATCAACAATCAAACTCATTCATATATCAAATTAATATTTTTTTTTTCTCAAATCAACATCACTCTACCATTACATTTATCCCCAATTTTACCAAAAAAAAAAAACCTATCCCAATTTACCAAAATAAAACCTCCCCCAATTTTACAAAAAATAAATTCTAACCATCAACCACCAAACTACTTGCTATATCAAATTCATTTTTTTTCTCAAATCAACATCACTCTACCACTACAATTATCCCCAATTTTACCAAAAAAAAAAAACATCTCCCAATTTACCACACAAAAAAAACATTCCCAATTTTACCAAAAAAAAACCCTAACCATCAACCATCAAACTCCTTCATATATCAAATTAATATATTTTTTTCTCAAATCAACATCACTCTACCACTACATTTATCCCCAATTTTAACCAAAAAAAAAACTATCCCAATTTACCAAAATAATATCTCCCCCAATTTTACAAAAAATAAACTCTAACCATCAACCACCAAATTACTTCCTATATCAAATTAAGATAATTTTTTTTTCTCAAGTATGGATAACAATTATAATATTTGGGGAATGGATCTTAATTTATCTCCTTCGGATAATACTCCTCAAAACACCCAATTTCCGATCGATTCCAATCAAAATACTTTTTTTCCATCTCAAAATATTAATTTTCCGACTGATCCTTATGACAATGCTCAGTTTTCTTATGATTCATATTTGAATAATCATCCCAATCCGTATTTTGATAATCAGTTTGTAAGTGGTGACTATAATTACACGAGTCACCAACCTGGCGCATCACAAGAAGTTTTTACAAGTCAGTTTGTAGAACCTCAGCGGGATCATGATGGATATAACGAAAATCCCCAACCAGATGATAACGAACATAATATTAATTCTTCGCCAACTGAATTCGGGATAGGTTATGATTATAGAAATCATTTCCAAAGTACTCTGCTTTGTCTCAAAAAATCCTTTCCATATTTTAAGTAATTGTCTATTTTTATTTATTTTCAAAACCACGTGATATACTCCGTTTAATGTTGTAGCTAAAAATAATTATTTACATTTTTTTACAATCGTTTATAGTGTGATTGACTAAATTAGATAAATGAATGTTATTTATTAGATAAATATTTCGTTTAATGTGTTTTTTTTATAAGTATGGTATTTATATAGAATGAATTGTTATTTCCCAAAATTGACTTAAAAGACTTGTTTTGTTTAAGACTCATATAAAAAATTTAATCAAAAAATTTATTTATTTGTTCTGGATTATTTCAAGCAATTCTCAGAGGGAGGCTATACAAACGTAGTTGTGAATTCGTACACTGTGCCAACAAGAAGTCCAGTACTAGCTGGAATTTGGTGTTGGAATTCAGAATACTCAGTATTATGAAATTTAGATTGTATCAAATAATGTAATTTTTTTTTTTCATGTTAGATTTGATGGATTTTAGCGGTTTATGGGTTTCCTTTGGAATGTTTGAGTTGTATACTAGCTGGTTTATTTCTTGCTAGAAACTAGTTTTTTTGCGATTCAAATTTTAAATTGTTTAAAATATTTATGGATGCTTATGTAATTGATTACCGCCCTGAGACATGCGTGTTTAGTCGTCATCCTTTTCGTGTACTGCTCCCACTCCTCTCGTTCATTAGTCGCTGCAAATATAGTTATGATATATAGGTGAAAGTTTTTCGCGGAATTTTTCCTTAATTGTAGAGTTATTTCTTAATATCTTATTTCTACAGGTTTTTGCTTCACTCAATGAAATGAAAGACTACTTGTACAGGATATCGACTGGTCTAGGTTTTTTTTTTACTACAACGTACTCGAAAAATATCAATGCACACTTTGATAGTAAAAGTCGAGTCACTTTGAAGTGTAAAAAACATGGGGATCCGAAACCGAAAAAGTCATCAAGCAGAGACACGAGTTCTGGTAAATGTTTTTGTTTATTTAAAATTGAGTGTTACATGGAGGAAAACAATTGGAGATTTTACATAGAAAATGGAACGCATAATCATGAAAATGATATTTATCCAGAAGCTCATTCACAAGCGCGCAGACTTAATAAAGATGAAAAGGGTATGTTTAGAACTATGGTAGATAGTCTTGCCAAGCCGAGGACTATTCTTTCTGCAATAAAATGTGAATTTCCTGGCAATAAGTCTAATAAGAAAGACATATATAATCTTAAAGCCAGAGAAAAAGTTAAAGAAATGATAGGTAAAAGTCAAATACAACATCTCATGCATCTTTTGGATAGAAAAGAGTTTATATCGTTTCATAGGACCAACCCACACACAAATCAACTAGAAGATTTGTTTTATACGCATAAAGATTCCGTGAAGTTGGTATGTGCATTTTCCAATGTATTGTGCTTGGATTGCACTTATAGTACAAATAAGTTTAACATGCCATTTCTCCAAATTGTGGGCGTCACATCGACACAAAATACATTTTGTGTTGCTTTTGCTTGTTTGCGTAATGAGCAACAACCTACTTACGAATGGGCTTTAAAGTGTCTCCGGATGATAATGAAAAATTCTAAGACCCCACGAGTAATGTTGACAGATAGGGATCAAGCGTTAACGAATGATGTGCAAAATATTTTTCCTACGACAAACCATCTATTTTGCACATTTCACATTTCGCAGAACGTCGTAACACATTGCAGTCCAAAAGTTCCTAAGGCTATATGGGCGAAGATGTATAAAGATTGGTTAACTCTTATTGATAGTGAAACTGAATATGACTTTGAAGCAGCACGCATGACACTGTTGAGTGTCTACAAAGCATATCCAATTGCTTTGAAATATATGTGCGATTTATTAGATAGTCACAAAGAAAAGTTTGTGGCCTGTTACACTAACAAGACAAGACACTTCGGGAACAGGACGACTAATAGGTAAGATATTTACAAATTTTTCTGATATATGTATTTGATTTTTATATATAAATAATCATGTTGTTTAATTAACATTTTATTTGAAATAGGGTCGAGGGTGCTCATTCTACATTTAAAAGATATATTGGAACCTCCGGTGGCGACCTTGAAAACATGGTGATATACATAATTGACTTGTTGTCAATTCAACACAATCAAATTAGGGGGTCATTGGGAAATAGTATGAATGTTGTTAAAAGACAACACGAAATTCCATATTTTTCAGAATTAAGAGGTCAGATTCTATTATTTAATTAATGTTTCTTTTTTAGAAATTTCATATTTTTATGCACCCAAATTATTTAGTTGTTTCCGTTGAACTTATATAGTTGCATTCTCACTTTTATATCAGGTAAATGTTCTCTTCACGCAATGGATATGATGCTAAAAGAGGTTAAGCAACTCGAATGGATAAAAGCAGACCCTACATGCTCTAGCTGTAAGATAACATTGGTCTACAATCTTCCATGTTGCCATGTTATTCGTAACTACGGAGAGGGAGGTTGTGCTATTCCACTAGAATGCATCGATCATCACTGGAGAAAATTAAGGTTTGACGAAGAGAATATAGCGGTGGATGAAGACAACATTGCTGAGCATATAATGGCTTTAAGGCGAAAGTATGATCAAACGAGTGATCCAATCATGAGGGAGAATTTCAAGGCACAAATTGAACTTTTGTATAATCAATAACATACATGCTCCTTTGTCGTCTTGTAAATACTGACTTCCTTTATCGTCTTGTAAATACTGACTTCCAATAATCAATAACATACATGCTCTTGTAACACGCATAATATAGTCCACAGATGAAAACGTGTTGACAGATTGAGGGTTAAATGTATAACACAACCAACTAAATTTAATCATCCCATCATCAGTAAAAGTATCACGTGTAACTATACCTAATAAATCAGTTACCAAAGCATGTTTAGCCATTGTTGTAAATCCACTTTTATCACATACAAGAGCATTTTCGTCCACTTTAACCCCACCTAATACCTCTATATCTTGAAGAGTCATTGTTAACTCTCCAATCGGAAAATGAAACGTACTAGTCTCTGGTCTCCAGCGCTCGATTAATGCAGTTATCAAATGATAATCAACTTTTCTATATCCCAAACTATACAACCCATAAAAACCAGCCACATTTAGCAAATATAAAACCCTATGATCATCAATTACCGGAAACCGATTATAGTTACGAATGTCGTTTTTTTCGTTTAACAAAGTTGATCCCCAAATGATATTACAAATACGATGTTTCTGCTCATATAAAGCGGTATCATCAATGGGACCTGGATTTAACTTTATTTTTTCTGTCATAGGTACCTAAACAATTGAATATATTAACAAATATCACTATCAAATATAAATGATACAATAACATATTTAACATAAATTTAAATATATGAGATAATACATTTAACTTCCAAAAAATTATAAGAATCCAACAACTTAATTACTAACCTAAACTCCAAATTAATAAAATGTCTCTAACAAAACAAGTTCACATGTACATGCCGAAACAAGTTTTTTTTAATCATTTATCTAAGTTATTTTCATTACTCAAGTGTTATTAGAGTAACATATAACATTATATAATTAAAACTTAATATTAGTTGTGATTAAACAAATTTGAAGATAAATATTTAAAGGTTAATAAAAAAAGTTAAAAACTTTTAATTAATAAATGTTATAACTTATTAATAATTATATTTATTTACATAAAATTAAAACTCAATAATAAAAAGAAATACTTACTTGATAATTGTAGTGGTAGAGTGATGTTGATTTGAGAAAAAAAATAATCTTAATTTGATATAGGAAGTAGTTTGGTGGTTGATGGTTAGAATTTATTTTTTATAAAATTGGGGGAGGTTTATTTTGGTAAATTGGGATAGGTTTTTATTTTTGGGTAAAATTGGGGATAAATGTAGTGGTAGAGTGATGTTGATTTGAGAAAAAATATATATTAATTTGATATATGAATGAGTATGATTGTTGATGGTTAGGTTTTTTTTTTGGGGGTAAATTGGGAGAAGTTTTTTTTTTGTTAAAATTGGAAATAATTGTAGTGGTAGAGTGGTGTTGATTTGGTAAAAAAATATATTAATTTGATATATGAAGGAATTTGATGGTTGATGGTTAGGGTTTTTTTGGGATAAAATTGGGGAAGTTTTTGTATAAAATTGGGGAATTGTTTGATATATTAAAAGTAAAAACGAAGTGAAGAAGAAGAGAAGAAGAGACAGAGAAGAAAAAATAAAATTGCAGCCACATGATGAAGCGAAAGAAAAAAAAAATTTAAATCCACGTAGACGTGGGATTGCTGCTCCCACGTCTTTTATAGTGGTTAGCAATTACCATATTGAAAAGATAACTCCCCCTTTTTTTCACCCTCATTATATTCTCTCTCTCATTCCCTCCACATTTTTCAATGTTACCCCATACAACCACTTTCTCTTCTAACCCCTATCCCTCTCTTACTTTCCCAACCCATTGCCGTCCCATCCTTTTCTCTCCTCATCCCCACCGTCTCCGTTTCTTAGTGCCCCGATCCCCCCTTTCTGTTTCCCCCCTTTTAAACCTTCCTATTGACCATCTAATAAAATTGTTTAGGGCTCAATAGTAATGTTTGGTGTAACCTTTCCGTGATCGGAGTCTAGGATCAAAACAGTGTGACTACCAGTGTGGCCGCCTTATAGTATGAATCTCGGTTTGGGATGTCGATATTTTGAGAATCGTGCTTCCGTAGGCCTGCTTAGATCGGGTTTAATAGTGTGATGGCACCCTTATTATTACTACAGTGTCGGACAGAGATAGATACTCTTATATCTTTTGAAACTTCCTTGACATATGGTCGGATATGTATCCATTTTAATCATTGATAACTGATTGTAGATCTGTTTTATCCGAACATGTCTTTTGAGATGTCAAACGATTTTGGGTAGTTTTGTTATCCCCTTACACCCTGTTAGCCATATTATATGATACGATCTTGTCTCGATGCATTATATGAGTATTGAAGGTGCTTGTCTAGATCGCAATGGGTAGGGCGTATATTGTTTGGTTGATGTCTATATGGTGTTGTAAAAACATTTGGCGTACAGTTTTGTTAAATTGGATACTTCTGTTTGATTGGTGTTTTTAGATCGGGTTCATTTGTGTGTTGGTGCCTCGATGGTGCTTTTCACGACCTAGTCTGCGTCGGACCACCTTTGGACCTCATATGTTGCTTTTGGTTGGTACGACACCCTCAGTCGTTTTCCACCTCCGATGACTCGTGGCATGCTCAACAAGATTTCAGTGTTTTTTATTTTGCTAGCTAGGACTTTTTCTATTTTGTATTTTATGTTTAATCTGATTGGTCTGTTTTGTCTACCCGGGTGGAATGATTTAAGATGGGTCTTATTATTGTATTTCTCGTTTTTCATAGCCTTTTGGAGCTTGTTCCATAGGCATTGATACTTGTATAACCTTGTTATTTTCATTAATGATAAACTCGTTACTTTGCTGGTTAAAAAAAACTTAGATTCGGTCTTTGTTTATTTAATTGTTGTATTTTAGGTCCGTTTTGAGTTTCCTTTTGCTCTTATAGTTTTAAAATGACGGAAAACTGCCAAAATATAAGCAGTTTTGCATATTCTCTCTCTTTATGAACATATGTTTATGCTACTTGGTGCGGAAGGTTTGTTAAGTAGATCAGATACTTAAGCATCATCGAAGTAGTTAACATGTCAATTTTTAATTTAGTCATTGAATTTTGATTTAACTTCGATTTATTATTTGTTTCTTTATTTGTTGTATTTTAGCTCCCATTTTGAGTTTCTCTTTAATTGTGTAATTTTAAATTGATGAAAATTTTATCAAAAATTACCATTTTTACATTGTTCTCTTCCTCTCTAAACGTATGTTTATGCTACTTGACGCGTAAGATCACTAAACGTATGTTTATGCTACTTGATGCGGAAGATCAGTTGAGTAGCTCATATATTTAAGCAAGTCATTTAAATACGGAGTACTAGTAAGCATGTCAATTTTAAGTTTAGTCACGGTGTTTTGAATTAACTTCAATTTAGTCCTTGTTTCTTAAGTTGTTGCATTTTAGCTCCCATTTTGAGTTTCCTTTGATTCGTATAGTTTTAAATTAATGGAAAAATTACCGAAATAGAAGTAGTTTTGCATCTTTCTCCTTCTATGTATGTTCATGTTATGGAAGATCAGTTGAGTAGTTCAAATATTTAAGCCGATCAATGAGATAGTAAGCATGTGAGTTTTCAATTTAGTCCATTGGCTTTGGATTTAGCTTCGATTTGTTATTGTTTTTTTAGTTGTTGTACTTTAGCTCCTGGGTTTTGAGTTTTCTTTAGTTCCTTTGACTCGTATAATTTCAAAATGACGGAAAAATTACTAAAAACTAACAATTTTGCATCTTCCTCTTGCTCTTTAAACGTGTGTTCATGCTATTTGGCGTGGAATGTTTGTTGAGTATATCGGATTTTAAGCATCACTGAGATAGTTAACATGTCAATTTTCAATTTTGTCATTGACTTTTTTATTTTAACTTCGATTTATTCTCTTTGTTTATTATATTTTATCTCCCGTTTTGAGTTTCATTTTACTTTTATAGTTTTTAATTGATGGAAAATTTACCCAAACTAGCACTTAGTCAAAAATATAGTTAATATTCTGTTATATGAACAATAAATTTGTAACATGACACTTGGTTAAAAATATAAACTCAAGTATATTGTTCTCGCTTAGGCTCTGTTTGGTTGGTCGGAAACTATTTACTCGAGAAAATATTTTTCAGGGAAATTATTATTTTTCTATAAATTGTTTTTCATCTATTTGTTTATTAAGCGTTTGACGATACTTGAATTTTCATAAAAATTTCTTGACTAAGGGCGGTTTAAGAGCGCGTTTGACATCGACATTTTTAGTCAAAAAATTATTTTTACAATGAAAAAAAGCTTACTTTTAAAAAGCAATGAGAAAATAATTGCTTAAAATAAGTCACTTCTAGCTTTTTTGCCTATGAGTTATAACTTATGTTGTTGATAAGTCATTTTTCACTTATTTTAACTTACTGACGACTTGAAAATATACAAAATAATTTAATTAAAATTTTAAATTTTTTGTGATTATTATGTTAAAAGCTAAAAAGTCGTTAAATTTCTAAATTATTTAATTTTGAGTTTTTTTCACGTTAAAAAGGCTAATATACCAAACATCCATCAATTTTTTAGCTGAAAAACCGAGAAAAGAGGACAAATATATGTATTCGTGGTAGTCTTATGTTTTCATCTACGAAGTAAAATGTTTTCCACCCATTTCTTAGATATATCGTTGTTTTCCAAATGAAATGAAAAAAATTCCTTAGTTTTTCTCAGGAAAACATTTTTATGTGCTATTTTCCGCTGAAAACAAGAGCCTATGTGTTGTAGAACCACAATAGGAGCAACTTTTTGTTTTTTTTTGGTAATCACAATAGGAACAATTAAGACCGCAACACTCACATTGTCACGTAGGACTTGAAATACTCAAACCATTTTTGATATGTATCCTCCTCAATTTTGGGGTCTGTTTGATTTCGAATTTATTTACTCGTTAGGTTTGTTTCCTGTTTGGGGTTGTGCTAGTTCTTTCATTGTTATTCACTTTTCAAAATAAATAAAAACTATGAATAGTTTTTGCTCGTTGGCAATTCCCTTTATTTGTTGTACGTTCGGACGATATTTCAACATCCGTTATATATATTATTTACTGTAAATAACTAGCATTCACATCAATTGACTTATAATGTTACAATACCTTATATTTGATGATTTTAACTCAAAAAACCACTCACATCAATTACTCTATCACTTTTCTCATATTAAAGGTGAATCATTTCTCTTCTCAATTCACCTTATAAATGATGTGACAAATGTTTTCCTAAAAAATTAAAATAATATTTTTACTCCCTTTTATCTCATTTCTTTCTCATTTATAGTAATAAGAATAATATTATAAAAGTGAATGATGGAGAATAAATAATAAAATAATGAATATAAGGAAAATGAAAGAGAAATTGATACATTGTCAAATGTAAAATAGCTCATCAAAATTAATAAAATGTGTTTTTCACTACAAATATAAGAAATATTATAAAGAGATTGATGTGCATGCTCTAAATGTTGTATTAACATAAATGACAAGTGTTACTTTGAATAGGAGGTCTCATGCTCTGTTAGTTAATTTTTTTAACATTTATTCAGTTTTTCTCCTCACTTGTTTAACTCCGAAGATCCGCCCCTACTTTGTCTCATTTCTATGTTTGGCCCCTTGTCTTTTTCAATGAAATTCTTTTTTCCCTAATGATTTTTCTTGTTCGGAAAACTTTTCCTATATAACTTTTTAAAAAGTTTGTCATCAAAACAAATAAATGAAACTAGATGATGCTGTAGCATAACAACCTATGCTTTGTGACGTACATATTCCTCAATTGGAGTGGATTCATCCCATGAAACAACGGTATAATATGACATATTTATGATGCATAATCATGACATATTTATAATACATAATCACAATTCAACTTCTTATAATTTTTTCAGTAGATTGTTTACTAATATGTCACATTGGTTTAAATGCTTGAATTAAAATGTATCCGTGATTGGTGTTTAAATTTTGTAACTACTATAATATCCTATTCAGCCCGTTCACATATACTATATATGATGATATGATGATTAAATACATCCTTATATGTTTAACTTATTCTAATGTTTGGTAGTACATTGTATTCTTTATTTTGTATTCTTGTAAGTTATTATTTTAGCACAATTTTACAATGATTTTGGAATCAAACATTTGATTTTAATGTGTGTCCTTGTGTTTAATTAGTGATGCATTTTGATGTCTGGACTAATGATAAGTTGAATTTGGGGTTTGAATGACAAACCAATAGCCCTTCGTCCCACACCAAATGATACCATGTACCAAACTAAGATATTATATGAGTATGTCCAGGATTGTATTCTATTAAGGTTAAGTTGTAACATTTATGGATTTATGTTGTGTTTTGATGCGTTTAACTTAGATTTGATAGGTATCGAATTATTGCTAAATCGTAATTTGTTTTTTCATTCAGTTAAAGTTTTAACCAATCAAATTGAACCAAACAGAATATAAATAATACTGTAATGATTGGTTTCGTTTATCTTGTCTAGCTGATTATTAATTTTGTTCAAAAGGTATCGAATTGTTGCTAAATTATATTTTGTTTTGTCATTCAGTTAAAGTTTTAACCAATCAAATTGAACCGAATAGAATCTAAATAATACCGTAATCATTTGTTTCGTTATTCTTGTCTAGCTAATTGTTAATTTTGTTTAAATTACTCCAAACTATCCACTTTTTATTAAAATCTAATAAAACGTAAACACGTTAAGTTATGTCAGAAACACTCATTAATTACCGTTGTCCGGTATCAGAAGTCTTATAATCCAATCATTAGTAATTGGTAAAAAAAAATAAAAAGATGGTAAACTCAAATTAATCGAACCACTAAATATCTTTTAACAGAATCGTTAATTGTTTGCATGTCTCCTTCAAACCGTACATATTAATATGTTGCAACTTTCAATCATTTGATAAGTATATACTCTAAATGTATACATAACGACCAACATATATTTTAAGCATTCAATGTACGCTTCTAACACAATCATTACCTTTTTACATGTCTCCTCTCCTTCAAACCAATATATTGCATATTTTAATCATTTGATACAAGTATCTACGACCAATATATACTTTAAACATTCAATATAGTTTTTATTTGTACCGAACACTAACAGACTGTCGATTAAACTTAGTTGGAAAACCGTCGGTATCAATTTGGTAATTTCAATTATTTTATCGTAATTGGTATCAGACAAAATCACATCACTTAGTAGACAAATTTTACCACAAACGCAATCAATTATGTAAAGCTATCCGATCATATATAATAAAATGTATATTTTCACTCATCCAAAAATCCTAAATCTTGATAAATTGATGCTAAGAGAATTCTCATCGGTTCTTATAACTATTCTCTATAAATATAGTGTTATAGAGCATTATAAGAGAGAGTTTATGAATTTCTTATATTTTACACAATAGTCCATGTGTATTGACTTATATAAGCCATTTAAATAATAATAATTCTTTGTAGCATTTCGTAAATTACAGATTTCAATTGGGTTTTGTTTATGCAGTCGGGGTGATCCAAACAACAGTCGGAGAAAAAAGAGATACTTTTTAAATCTAGTTCAAATATCAAAAAGAAAACAAAATCTATGAAAATTCAGATTATATATATATATATATATATATAAACTATGTGAAAACCCATTTTTATTCAGATATGGATATGACAAATTGTTGGGATCTCAGTGACAGTGGGGTGAGTGATCTCAAATATCAAATTTCGTTGATGACTGCAGTCAAGATAAATGCAATTCTAATATTATTGATGATAAAATAGTAGAAACGAGTAGTTTGTGGATATTGATTTGGAATCGTCAAAGATCAGACAACTTAGAGAGAGAAGGAGAGGTATAAAAGTGGATGAGAAATGAGTGGGTGTGTGATGGGTCTGGTTTATTTTTTAAATAAAATAATACATATAATTTTCTAAAATTCTATCCAATTCCTGTATGCATCTAGAGAGGAATCGTAAAACATTTTAGAGCTAAAAGATAAATTAAAAGTGTATATGGTTACTGATGAGACTTAGATTTTTCAAAAATTGTATAAATGTATAGATATAGAGTCTCTTAAACAGATAGTTGAGAATGATCTAACTTACTAATTATATCATGTTATATAGGCAGCAGCTAGACCTAACAAATCATGATATTAAGTCATATATGTGACAAATATTATTGTTAATATTTAATAATAACGTTATAATAGCTTTTTGAAATAACATTATTACGTTATACTAAATATAAAATCAGAAGTCAACACCACACCACCAATTCCAGTAAAAATCTTAAATAGCAGTGGATAAATTTTATTCCCAAGGGAAAGTACAAACCATAAGTTTCCACATCAAGCTAAAAACCACTTTAACAGTACTAACTCACACTTATTTCAAAAATAAAAATAAAAATAAAAAGTAGTACTAACTCACACGGACACATGTAACAGACGTGTCAAATTCCTCACATTTGATTGGCTAAAATACCAAAAAAGCCTCAAAATTTTCGTCACCGCTAACGGTGAATCTCGTCTCTGTCTGTCTAAATAAAGAGGGTAAAATTTCGATGGGTTTGAGGGGGTAAATTGCAAATAACCCCCTAGAAGTATAGGTCATTTAGAAATAACCTCCATGAACTATATAATCTTGCAATCGATCCACATAAACTATCTAACTGTTGCAATTAACCCCCAATGTCATATTTTAAATGATATAACTTTATGCTCGATGATCCGTTTTGGCTGATTTTTTATTCATTATAGGGTATTTTTGGTAACATATTTTTCGGTTTAAAATCATATTTGAAAAATATGTTTTGAGAATCCGCTGAAAATCAAGATTTTTCAGACTAAAAAATTTAGAAGCTAAATAATATGGCTGTCGAAACACCCATAAATTTTTAAAATTAAAAATCCAAAAATCAGCTACTTTTTTTTTTCCAAACGGACCCATAATCAGTTATTCGATATTCATGTAGTTCAAGTATTTTTTTTACGGAATGACAAAAAAAGAAGTTATTCTCACTAGAATAATATATATTTTTTGAAGTAAGGCCTCCTCTGATGATTTTTTTACGATAATTGTTATCTTAAGTCGAGTGTATCGGAAAAATACAGATATAAAATAAACAGTTTTGTAAAACGAACAAAAGAGTAAAATGTGACGTCATTTAAAAGATAAACTAGGGGGTTAATTACAAGAGTTTGATAGTCTATATGGGTTATAGTTACAAGAATTGAAAGTTAGTGGGGGGGTTATTGTCATTTTACTCTGCACTAACAGTAACAAAATCAATGGCATTCACAGTAATTACGCTTAAATAATAAGGGTAGTAATTTAGTTTACTGTTTCTATATATATATGCATTTCCATATCGCTAATATATATAATATATATATATATATACTCATTTCGTATATATATTTTTCTCATTCTCCGTTTTCTCTCTCTCTCTCTCTCTCTCTCTCTCTCTCTATATATATATATATATCTCTGATCCGCCGTTTAGCTTGTACTTCTCCGGTACACTTTCTCTCTCTCTCTCTCTATATATATATATATATTTATCTATGTATTATATATATATGTATATGTGTATGTGTAGTTAGCTAATTGTGTTAATGAATTATGTAATTATGTGAATTTGATCCTTGATTTGAATAATTGTGATTAGAATAATTGGGATTGTGATCTGATCGAGTTTAAATCCGATCTGATTAGTGATTAGAGTTAATTATGTATAATTTTATGTAACGATCTTAGATCTGTATTTATAGATTGAATTTGAGTGTTTGTGATGGATTTGATTTATCTGTAATTTTGTTTTATTGTGTTTGATTTTGATGATACATTTGCATGTTATGCGTGCGTTTAGAACTCTAAACGATCTGTTAATGTTTTTGTTTTTGGATGATGAAGATTTAGGGAGTTATTATTTTTAGTTAATGTTTTAGTGTTTAAATGGATTTATTTGTAATTTAGTTCTATTGTGTTGGATTTGATGATACATTTGATTTGCATGTTTTGTGTGTGTGTGTGTTTAAATAATATGTTAGTGTTTTGTTTTTTAAGATCAAGGTCGTTCTTTTATGTTAATTAATGTTTTTGTTTATTAGCTGTCGGGGATTTTTGTTCGTTTAATTGGAGAAAATGATTGGTGGTAAAAAAATAAATAATAAAATTTGGTATTGTTTTGAAAATTAATGCTTGTTGTTTTCATGGATCTGAACATTTCTGTATGAATTTTAACTGGCCTGTGATTTCTAATGTTTTATGGTTTTCAGAGACAAAGCATTAAATAGGATTGTGATAGAATTGCATTTATTATTTCCTCTTTTATATAGATTGGTGTTTCCAAATGATTTTTCTCAAATATTCTATTTTTAGTTTTTATATATAATCATGATGTCTGGTCAGTTGTGACAAACGTTAGTCAATTTTAAATTGAAAGCTTTAATCTTTCCCGCTAGCGATATGTTGAGCATACAAATTCGGTTGAATAAGCTGATACAGTTTTACTATAACTATTATTAAGACTTTATTAAGAAGAAGAAGCTATGGTAAATTATAGTTTCACAAAAAAGAACATATTGAAATGAGATTGGAAGCACGGTAGTCGTATGATTGACCAACTTATCAAAAATTGCATGCGGAAACTTATAATTTAAAGTTTCATAAATTCACATTTTTGCATGCATTCATGTGATAGTCGGTCAAATCTACGACAACCATGTTTTAATTCGATAGTGTTAGCTAATGTGTAGCGTTGTTAGAGATTGTAAATTTGGATATTCACGTATTGAGGGCCGCGACTTCGTCATATATATATAAGCTTACTTACCCAAAAAAAAATTCAGGTGTTTCCTTATCCAGGGATAAATTATATTCTTAAATTGGAGTAATTGATTGGTGGCATGTTTTTTTTTTTTTGAAATGCTTGTTATATTCATGGATGTGGAGATTCCTATATGCATTCTTACATTTTTTGGTTTCCAGAGATCCAGCATTAGATAGAATTGCATTAAATGATCTTTTACAACTATTTCATTTTTAGTTTTAGTGTATAATCTTGATGTCTGGTCAGTTCCGACAATCCTTGGTCTATTTTACTATAACTTAATGTTTACTGTTATTGAGGAACAGCCTTTTCTGGTTAAATAAGTCTGTTTTTTTTTTAGAAAGATAAGCATGTAATCAGACTGAAAGATTACAAATTTACAAATCTTCTTGGGTTGACAAGTACTTACTCCTAAGATTATAAAAAAAATTAAAAAATGCAATTACTACATCGTCTATTAAGTCTACCTTAAATTAAAAAGAAAAAGAAGCAAAAGTAGCTTGTTGTTTCATGAAAAAAGAACATACTAAAATGAGACTGAAAGCACGGTAGCCGTATAATTGGTTGGTTATCAAAAGATTGCATGCGGTAAAAAATGACCTTTAAATTTATAACTCTTCATTTTCACATGCAATCTTATGGTAATCGATCTATTTTATTGAAAACCATATTTAATTCAAGTCTTTTGGTTCTCCGAGGATGAATGACAATCTCAATTAAATGGTTGTTGACAGCTGGATTGATAATCAAGCGTTTTCGTTACTTTTTTGGGAAGCCATTGAATCATCATTAATGAATAATAATCATAATTTGTACATAGAAGTTTCTGGTGATGAATTTATCTACAACAATTGGGTTGTCCTATAGGCGACATGTTAATTTTTGTCATGGCTTATCATTATTTCCTCAATTTAGATAACGATTATACATGTAGCCATAGCTGTTTTCGAAGTCACATATAAAAGTTTCGCATAATATGTTAAAGTTTTGCAGATTTCTAGCTGTTGATATGTCATCAACAACAGCACCCGCAACATGGATGAAAGGGATAGTGAAAGCTGTTCCTTCTGGGGATTGCCTCGTAATCGTAGGAATTTCTGCGAGAACTGCCATTCCCCCGGAGAAAACCATCACTTTGTCATCTCTTATGGCCCCAAGATTGGTAATTGTCGTTTTCTTTATTCCCGTAGCCTGGTTAAGGAAATCAGAAATACTAAAATTTAATTTCACTTCTTCAATTTTTCCTTTACAGGCTCGAAGAGATGGTGTCGATGAGCCATTTGCATGGGAAAGTAGAGAGTTTCTAAGGAAACTCTGTATAGGAAAGGTGCTGATACTTTTTGTTTGTTTTTCAAAGAGTTATAATTAGTGTGCTTCATTTCTGACCAATGTTAATCTCTTTTTTTGGATATCTGTATAGGAGGTCGTATTTAAAGTGGATTATACCGTGCAGTCCATTCAGCGGGAATTTGGTACTGTTTATCTTAATAACCAGAATGTTGCTCGTTTGGTTGTTGCTAACGGATGGGCTAAGGTTAATATAGTTTTTTTCTGGTTGTTTGAACAACATTTTGTTTTCTTGTATGATATCAATCTATCTGTATATAGCTACAGCTTATAATTATGTATGCCTGAGCTTAATCCTGTTGTGCCAGGTGAGGGAACAAGGACAAAGTAAAGGGGAGGCGAGTCCTGATCTGGCTGAACTCCAACACCTTCAGGACAAAGCCGAGCAACAGGGGCTTGGACGTTACACCAAGGTTAGTTTTCTTCTCATAAAAAACACCTTTTTCGTTAAAAAGCATCATAGAGATTTTTTGGCGTCGTCATTGATTTTGTGGGTGTGAAAGCTAATTGGATGACCTGTTTTCTTTATCTTTGTGATTACATGGATAAGTCTAATGTGTGATTTTTAACCTTTTGACCTGTCAGCTTCTTATAAATATAAGACTAACTTCTGAGATGTATAAATATTGATGCATCACTCTCTTTTATATTTTCAGGAACCAGGTGCTTCTGAGGCATCCATAAGGAGCTTACCACCCTCAGCTATTGGTGATTCTAGTAATTTCGATGCATTGGGATTCCTAGACTCAAACAAGGGTAAATCCATCGAAGCTATTGTTGAACAAGTTCGTGATGGGAGCACTCTACGTGTTTACTTGCTTCCAGAATTTCAGTTTGTCCAGGTGTTCGTTGCCGGAATCATGGTACAATATCCAATTTAATCTACAATTGTCTCACGTTAGTACAAATTAGTACAAAAATCAGTACAAATTCGATATTTGTTTCAAAATGTTGTATATCACGTTACTTGTTGCCAGAACGAACACCTTTTGTATTTAGGATTCTTTTTCTCTTACTTACCAGGCACCATCTATGGGCAAAAGAAGAACTGTTCAGGAAAATGTGGTTGTAACCGAAAAGGATTCGGATGAACCGAATGGGGAAGCATCTGGGGAAACTAATGTTCCTCTGACGTCAGCTGATAGACTTAAATCACGAGGTTCTTTGGATGATTCTGACCCAAAACCATTTGCAAAGGAAGCTAAACATTTTACGGAGATTCGAGTGCTAAATAGAGATGTGAGTGATATTTGTTTGTTCTGTCACTCGTGGTAGTACCCTTTTCACCTTGTGTTGATCTTGACTGAATTTTTTTCTCGCAGGTTCGTGTTGTCCTCGAGGGTGTTGATAAGTACAGCAACTTGATTGGTTCAGTGTACTATTCTGAAGGAGAATCATTAAAGGATTTAGCAATGGAGCTCGTTGAAAATGTATGTGATAACATTTATATTAATAAAATCAAACAGTAACGAGTCAGTTTAATACGTTCTGATGAAGGTTGTTAGATTCCATTGCTTGTGATTATTGATTGCCTGATTCTGTCTTGTCCTGTTATCTGTAGGTCATACTTATATAATTTTCGATATTAGAAATCTGACATATTGTAGGTGGACTGCATTTCATCTGTCTTATTATTTTGTAATTATTGGTGTGTGGAGATGTGTTACCTCTGTTCAATGTAGTACTATAATTAAAGTGTATATATATGTTTTAATGCTTGAGAATCATTATTCAAGAACCGTACAACTGAAGTACCTATTTTCTTAAGGTTACTTGCGATCGTTCATTTCTTTGGCTGTTAAAAATGTGTCTGTAATGCTGCATCCATTATACCGTCCCTTAATTCCTTTGAACTCTTCTGCTTCAACACCATTTAGATCATAGTTGTTGTTCGTGTCTTCTAATTAGGTTGTTCCTCAGTTACATAACAGGGCTTATATCTCTGATTCGTTATATTGTCTGTAACACAGGGCTTAGCAGAACATAAAGAGTGGAGTGCGAACATGATGGATAATGATGCCAACCGAAAGCTAAAATCTGCAGAACTTGAGGCCAAAACGAAGCGCCTTAGGATGTGGGTAACCTACGTAAATAAAAAAAGTTCCACAGCAATTCACAACCAAAATTTCACTGGAAAGGTTGGTATTTTCACCTTTTTTCTGGTCATGTGCTTGTTTGAAAAGTTGAGCTTGGTGTGGATAAGTGCTCATAGCTTTTTCCGATTTTAAATTCTGGTTTTCAGGTGGTTGAGGTTGTGAGTGGGGATTGCATAATTGTTGCTGATGATTCTATTCCCTTTGGCGATCCATCAGCAGAAAGACGAGTAAACCTCTCGAGCATAAGGTCCCCTAAAATTGGAAACCCTCGTAGTGAAAACTATAAACCGGAGGCTTATTCACGTGAAGCAAAAGAGTTTCTTCGTTCGCGTATTATTGGGAAACAGGTGAAGATGTATTCTAATCTTCTCAGTTATATACTGCCTTCTAGTTTTTAATGGCAAAGATAGATATGTAGGTGGTTAACTCTCAAAGCCTGAATTGAATTGCACTACATTAATCTGATTTTCGTGTTGCACTTCTGAGCAGAAAAATATCACTCTTGTTCCCAATTTTAAAATTTTTTACTTTTTTTTTTGGTAGATGCAATCCTATCATTTTTTAACCATTAATACACTGGCAAAAAAAAAACAAAAAACTATTAATACACCGGACTATAAAGTGCGAATTTTTACTCCAATTTACAAAAAAAAAAACACCAAACAATTCGCAGATGAGTGTTAAGTTTTTAACTTAAATGCACAATCTTTATACTGATTGTTTGATCAGGCTCGTGTACTAAGCACCAATCTACTGTTAATACACCGGACTATAAAGTGCAGATTTTTACTCCAATTTACAAAAAAAAAAAACGCACCAAACAATTCGCAGATGAGTGTTAAGTTTTTAACTTAAATGCACAATCTTTATACTGATTGTTCGATCAGGCTTGTGTACTAAGCACCAATCTACTGTTAAGTTTTTGACTTAAATGCACAATCTTTGTACTGATTGTTTGATCAGACTCGTGTACTAAGCACCAATCTACACGAAAGTCGAACAATACTAATATAAATATTACCAGTGTAAAGACTGTTGATAAGTTGGTGTATTGACTGTTCGGTTATTGTAGTTGCGCATGTTGAAAGGTAGGTGTACTAATTATTCGATTTTGTTGTAGATTATTTTCTGAATTGTGGAATTTAACAGTAGGGTGTACTATAATCAAAATTGAACAGGTGGTGTACAAAAGAGATCCCTTAACTAGCGGGCATAATTAATTTTTCCATTTTCAGTAGTTGCTGTAAGCCTAAAGTAGAAGTAGAAACTCAAATCAGAGAGGTGACTATGACTATTTGTGCTTTTGTGTCCCTCTATGCTGACAATTCACAAATTCCAACCTAGACTCTAAACGGATCCCTTACCTAGCAGGCCTAAATTTTTTATTTTTTTTTTCATTTTTGGTAGTTGCTGTAACTAAATAGAATTACAAATTTAATTCAGAGAGGCGTGTAAGGCTATCTGTGCTTTTTGAGTCCCTCGAGGCTCAAAGTTTCCAATTCCAACCTATCTGGATATTACCCAGTGACACATTCAGTAAATTCCCTGTTTTCAGGTGAACGTGGCGATGGAATATTCCAGGGTTCCTGAGCCAGCTGCTGGTGCTGCTGCACCAGCTGGTTCACAAAAGGTTATGAATTTTGGATCAGTGTTTGTGGAATCTACCGTCAAACCAGGTGGCGATGATACATCTGCAACTGCACCTGGTGCCAACCCTCTGGGTGTAAATGTCGCTGAGTTGCTCCTTGTACGTGGATTTGCTAGTGTTGTCAGACATAGAGATTTTGAGGACAGATCAAATTACTATGACGCCCTACTTGCTGCTGAATCTCGCGCTAGAAATGGGAGGAAGGGTTTGCATTCTGGCAAAGAACCTTCACCAATGCACATTAACGATCTTACAACGGTTAGTTATTTTTATTGGTATAAATTCTCGAGCTGGTTCTAATCTGGAAAACTTAAGAGGCCTTGTTTGCGGGCACCAGCTCTTAAGCTCTGTTTTTGTTTAGAAGATGGATTGTGTTACTTTATTTGGTTGATCAGGTTTTAAAAAAATGTAGCTAAAAGCTTTAAGCAAAATGATACTGATTTTTCTAAGGCTTAATAAAACTTTTTTGTTTTGTTTAAATGATAAAAATTGTTAAGTTCTTTTTGGAGGGTGTTAAGTTGGAATTTACAAGATTGATAATCCCCACCACCGCACACACACATTTCATCCAGCTTAAAGCTTCTAGCTTTTCCAAGACAAGAAACCAAATAAACTTACGCTCATTAACCAAAAGGATCCAACTTTTCAAGGAAAGAAACATAAAAAATAGAGCTTAAAAGCTGTAAACTAAGAAAGGCGTTTATTGGGAATCATGTCAGTTTCTTATGCTAATCGTATTATTACTGGTCTTCTAACCTCTGAATGAGAGCTGGAAAAGTCTGCTTCTGGTCCAATTGATTGAGCCGGCTAATCTAGTCATATTTCGTTATCTCTATGTTGTAATATACATTTTTGGATTTATGACTGGTGTTATAAATTGGTTTCAGGCGCCGGCCAAGAAGTGCAAAGACCACCTGGCACCATTTCTTAGAGAGAGAAAGATACCCGCAGTTGTGGAATATGTCTTTAGTGGCCATAGATGTAAACTACTGGTCCCTTCTCAGTCTTGCAGTATCGCCTTTTCACTTTCGGGCGTTAGGTGTCCTGGCAAGGGTCAACCCTTTTCAGAGGAAGCAATTGCTTTTATGAGACGGAAAATAATGCAGAGGGATGTTGAGGTAGTTATACCAGTTAAAGTTTGACATTTTGATAGTTTGATGGTTTAATCGTAGTTTTATACACCCTGCTATCTTAAATTTTCGATTTTGTAATGCACCAGAGACCAGATACCCCGTTTTGTACTAACTACAGTAACTGATCATGAAATGAAGCTCACTAAATAAAAAATGTTTGGTTGAGTGTACTAATTCGAAAACTCGTGATAGTAGGGAACACAACAGTGCAATTAACCCTTAATCTATATGCTCAATTTGATATTCTATCGGTGGTACTTTTATACACAGATTGATGTGGAGTTTGTTGATAATGCTGGAACCTTTTTGGGATCTATGTGGGAATCAAAGACTAACATCGCAGTGCCCCTTCTTGAAGCTGGCCTTGCAAAGTTCCAACCATCTTATAACAGTAGTCTGCCGGATGCTCGTCTGCTTACGCAGGCTGAGCTGTCTGCTAAAATGAAAAAATTGAAAGTGAGACATACTTGAGGTTTTAATTTGATTTCTTTTTTGTCTTTTATGTCGTGAAATGGTGCTAAACAAGTATATTCTGCAGATATGGGAGAACTATGTTGAAGGAGAAGAAACTTCTAATGGGTCTTCGACTGAGAGAAAACATCAGAAAGAAGAGCTCAAGGTTGTTACAAATTGTACTTAACCCATTACGAAATTTTGACTTTGTACAGTAATCTATCATATTTTGGTTTGACACACTAACCTAATGTAAATAGATGAATCAGGGTACCTCTATCTAGATTTACAGTAAACCTCTGGTTAGGATAACCTCTTTTTTTTCTTTTAAACTTAATTTGGTATTTAAACCTTTTTACGCGAACTTATATGCCAAAATCACCGTGTTATGATTTAGCAATAAACATTAGGTTAGTGTAATAATAACAAATATTGCAGGTTGCTATGAAATACCGGAAAAAAAGGTGAATGGTTGTTATAGAAAACAGTATAAAAAACTTACAATTTAAAAAAATAAAATTAACTTAACATTAACAAAATTATTTCTCCCCTGTCTCCCTTCTGCCACATTTTACCTAGCGAAATAGTATCTCTCTTATCCTCAAGTAGGCTAATCTTCTAGCCATCCTCATTTTACAATCTGAGTAGAACAAAAAAGAAACTAATACAGAATAGACTACAGCAGAAGAAAGGAATCATCTACTATGTAGTAATTTCTTTGATTTTTTCAGTTCTACAACTAGGTCAGGGTTTTAAACTACTTTTTGAGTAACCCCGTCTTGGGAGATTTGAGGTTTTCACAATTATGTAGATTTAGGGACCTGATCAGATGAAAAAGATCAGAGTTGTGAGTATTAAGGATGAAAGTGAAAGAACACGAAGAGGAGAAGAAAAGACTCAGTTTTTCGGAGTTTTAAAATAAAATTGGGATGGGGGTGAAAGGAACCTGCGGTGGGTAAAGAGGACAGAGGAAAGGGATGGAGGGGAATTACTACACTAATTTTTACGTTCATGAAGTTTTTTTTGTAGTTTATATGTAGGATTAAATAAAAATGATCTGACTGATGTCACTGATCGAAATACAACAGATTACCCAGACTGCTTTTTTTAGGCAGTCCGAGAACATTTTAGACTTCTTAAATCTTTACTGATATTTGACCTTTTAACCTTACTATATTATAACCAATTTCAGGTAACTGTTACTGAAGTGTTGGGTGGTGGTAAGTTCTATGTCCAGAGCATTACAGATCAGAGAGTGGCTTCTATTCAGAACCAATTAGCTTCTCTGAGCATTAAAGAGGCTCCTGTTATTGGTGCTTTTCACCCCAAGTCTGGAGAGCTAGTCCTTGCGCAGTTTATTGCAGATAATTCATGGAACAGAGCGCTGGTAAGGGTCTACTTTTTCTCAGTTTCATTTCTCACTTTAGTATATTGTGCAACCAGGTGACCTTCATTCCCCACATATAATGTATTACATGACTGAATCGAGCAATCTCCATTGCATATCATATTTGTTATGTGAACCCTCTTTATATTATAATATTTAATATCTGTACTAAGTTCTTGTACTATAAAATTCACATTGAAAGGCGAGTGAGAAGCAGTTTTTTGGCAGCCATTTCTTTTATCGGATCCATGTTTAGAATCCTCTTATTTGATAGCCTGTTGTTGCCTCTTAATTCTATTGCTTCTCTGCTTTAACTTTTTTGCTGCTACTAGTACTTTTCTCATTTTAATATATTTATCAGAATTGTTTTGAAATCTAATTGGTTGTTGAGAGACGGCTTCTCGTAAATCTTGTGAGTGCTTGTTAATAAGAATACTTTACAGTCTTAACCTTTGAAGGTAATTTTATCTCCTGTATGGATAGGAAACAATTCATATGTATGTCGTCTATGCTTAGAGTTAATACGTTTGTCTGACAGGGTAGTTAATGCATTGTAGGATTTTCTGTTTATCGTATGACACTATGTTGCCGTTATTCTGTCTATGCTCTTTTTCGTTAGTTTTCTTTATCACGCTAAGTAAATGAAACCGAGAATTGATTATTTGCACACAAATTTAACATGAACAAAAAGCCAAACACAAAAACGCATTGATCTTCGATTGGGTATAAATTCCAGAGTGGTGAACCCTTTACTTTTCCATAAACCACTAAAATTCTGCCACATTAATAAGTCGGGTGTTATGTTTGATGTTTTCTTATTAGCCCCATCATTAATCGACCAAGTAACATGCTCAAAATTCTCTAACGAAAGTTGCTCTGTTCTTTTTCTCTTCTACTTCCTGTTTGTAGATTGTAAAGTCTCCAACTGAGGTTAAATCAGCAAGCGACAGTTTTGAAGTGTTCTATGTTGATTATGGAAATCAAGAGACAGTTGCTTACAGCCAAATACGACCACTAGAGCCTTCTCTCTCCTCTGTCCCTTTCCTAGCTCAGTTATGCACCCTTGCCTACATAAAGGTTCCAGATTTAGAGGCCGATTATGGACAAGAAGCAGCTTATTATCTTAGTGAGCTCACGTTAAGTGGTCCAAAAGAATTTAGGGCTATCGTTGAGGAGAGGGACAATTCCGGTGGAAAGGTCAAAGGACAAGGAACTGGACCTGTCATCGCGGTGACACTAATTGAGGCTTCTTCGGATACTAGTGTCAATGCTGCTCTGCTCAAGGTTTGTATTTTCACGTGAATTGTATGTTTAATTTCATACTTTTTAATGACACAAAACAAGGTTTTGTTTACTATCAGAAAGAAAATAAGATCATGTCTAATTCCATCCTCAGCTTTAGTCTAATATCCGGAAATCCCATTGTGTAATATAGCATCTGGTTTTACAAATATATTTTATATCATTGTCAGAGCGAAGACAGAAACATGTCAAGTGCCAATATTAGCTTTTCCCAGTAAATACTGATATAGCATCTGCTTGTAAATGTGTTTTCTTACCCATGGTAAGATTATTCTAGCCAAATTAGCTAGAACTCGTATTTAATACTAGACTCAGCATAAACAAAATAAGAATTAAGAAATCTAGACTCTGCCAGCCTATTTAACCATTATTTTACTAATCTTTGGCGTAAAATTCTGCAGGAAGGGCTAGCTAGGATGGAGAAGAGAAGAGGGTGGCAGCATCGGGAAGCTAAAGCTGCTATACAGGAGTTAGAAAAGCAACAGGACGAAGCCAAAACTAAGAGGCTGGCAATGTGGGAGTACGGAGATGCCCAATCCGATGACGAGGACAATGGCCCACCAGCCAGAAAGCCTGCCGGTAAAAAATAGATAATAAAATCAGCAGCAACCTCGAAAGTATGGAAAAACAAAACTCACCTCAAAGTTGATTAGTTCTCTTTTCTCATTTTTTTTCCTTTTTTCTGGATACTTTCTTTTCGGCTTTGTTTCCGATGAGTTGAAATTTTTTTTCCTGGGCTGTAGAAGCAACAATTTTGGGTTGTGTTGTACTTTTATTTTTTCTGAGTTAACCTTTTCTTTCCGTGCTACCTTTTTTAGCATGACAAAACAATAAATTATTATACAAAAAAAATATTATATTTGTTTTCGAGTAGTTTTGAAGTTGCCCTTTCTTTTCGGTAGTTTGTCTCTAACTTCTCACGATTATAGATAGAATATTAACTGACCCGCGTCATTTGTTTATTGACATGCTCTCTAAGTTAGCTAGGAAAATGTATGTACACAGGTATAGAGTCCATTTCAGTGTGCAAGTTCATTAGTCACTGCCAAATTACTTGTTGCCATGGTGGAAATGATACCATATCATTGCCATATTCGCTATGCTTTGCCGTAGCCATCATCGGTATAACATATGGTTTCCGAGATTTCCATTATCATTATTGTACCTTACATTTGGTATTCCGTATTTTCGGTATGGTAATACTATGGTACACTACATTACCAACATCAAATAACCCCCGACTATGAGAAAATCTCATTTACAAAAGCTAAAAGATAATACATCATCCACCCAAAATAAGTTAAAACGACCTTAAAAACATTACCATGCCAACTTGTATTTATCGTATCATTTTGTTTCTGAAATGTTAGTATATCACTTTATTAATTTATACTATATGTATATATGACTGTAACATGCCAAAATGGTAAAATTGATTACCATTATTGTATCACTAAATTTAAGTGGTACGGTAATATCATATTATAGACGTGGTAGTACAAAAATGCACTCATGTGCTACAGTATTAGCTGTTATTACTGTTGATACCGTTCTGGCATTCTGTGACAAAATTCCACCACAGAGTTATCGGAAGGGGCAGGAATTGGAGAAGTCTCCATCTAGTTTGGGTGGAAAACCAAGAGCCGAAATTATCGTTTCAGTGGTGACCACTTGGCATTGCGCTACTTACTGGACAGGAAGTTGCTGCAACTGGAAAAAAGATCATAAATTGCGGAAAGTGAGATCTGAGTCGCTTAATATTGGAGTATATTGAGTCGATTAATATCTATTTTTTCTCCCCGCATTAGATGGAGACCGAGGAGCCGAGAGTATAGCTACAAGGTGCCCACTCGAGGTTGGTCTTTTCCACGTCCTCCATGACAGAAAAAATGACCTAATTGACATTCATAGAACTATCGTATCTTACAGATCTTCAAAAATTGCATGGTTAAACAAGTATAACAACTTATAAAGTATAGTTGCTGCGACTTAATAGTTTAGTTACTTTTCCGTTAATTTCCCTAATCACTACCCATTTCCATTTCCGTCTTCGTACCGCAAGGATGAATGCAAGTGGCATGATTTCTTCCTACACTTTCTGAGATTTTGAGATAAATACGGACTTTTATATAATCTTTGTGCAGAGCAAGAGTTACAACCAGCAACCGTTCTGGTCGATAGGTTTTTCTTCTAACTTCCAGTGATTACAAATAATCTTCTAGTCCAATATGCCATCTATTTCATATTTAACATATTGTTCTTTTGTGTACACTCTGGTTTCTGTGGCAGTAGACATTTTCCATTCAATGTTCATCTACTATATTGAACTGCATTAGCAAATGTGTACAAATTTAGGGACAAGCACTGCTTTTTATTGAATACAAAGATTTTTACAAACACCGTTACACAAAGACAAGTCATAGTAACTTTGTCGAATCCACTGGACGATTACAATAAAACAAAAGAAAAATGCCAGATTTCCCCATATGCTATAACATTAACTCTAGCCGGAATCATTCTTAAATGGTGAGAGTCCTTATGCCGATATTGGATCCTTGTCGGACCATCTCTTCATGCCTTTGGATCCACACCAACAGCCTTCAGTGTTTCAGGCTGTGCAGGCCTGTTAGCACAAGTACTCAGTTATCGGGATCCGCTACAGTATCACAGAAAAATATCCTAAAACAATAATAATCTCACCACTATAAACAAAGTTTTCATATGGGGTGCATTTAGGAAATCCTAGATTCTACCTGTCAAATTCAATGACAAGTTATGGACCCTAGATAAAATCAGGGAAAAGGATGAAGTTCAATAGTATAGGAATTTAGTTGCGAGTATCATAATTGTAAAAAATCAAATTTACACGAAAGACCTAGTTATATTAAGGTTTCACTGTCTAGTTATTTCCTGCATACGAGTGACAGTTATGCACTTGCAACACGACATAACGTCTTATAGATTTGTACTTCTCCATCTTATAATACAACTGAATCTATGTTTACCTAGCAATAGGGTCGCCACGAATGGTATCGGGAATAATGCGTTCCCCGCGGCCCTGAACATGGGCAATTTTTCGCATCCATGATTCATTGACGAATCTCTGTCCTTCTTTCACTGTTACTTCTGGATCCACCACTTCCGGTACAGACTCTCTCCTCGACTTCTTCAGATGTATGCTAGGGTTACTGTTTAGCTGATGAAAAACTGTGTAAAGCCCCAAAGATGCCGACGTTAAAATCATCCCCACCGCTACATATATCGGCACAAAGTCACCTCTAACCGGCTTTTTCCTACAATTATCATAATATCACAAGTACATATTCAAACTCTAGTAGCAAATGGTCTAATATTCTTGCCTCGGAGATGCAAACTCTTTATATCCCATGCTCAGTACCAAACGGTATAATTTTAATAATAATGCCATGATGTTGGAAAGTGTTTGTATCCCACACAGTTCTAGAGTTTTTTGGACTAAAAGTCATCAAATAAATGCGTCGTTTAAACTAATACTATGGATCCAAACCCCACAAAAAGTAAAGAAATAATATGGCGACTACATCATAATTATAAAGAAAAAATATCACCACATCTAATTGTTACTAAATCACACTATAACTGGGATTCATTTACTGGAGGGACTGGAGTTGGTTCCTCCATGTGGATTTTTGTTTCCTTTGAGGGTGCTAAAATACTGTAATCGGCATATTTTTGGTAAAATACATTATATACATGGTAAATGAACTAAAACAAAAACAATATGCAGAGAGGTTATGTCTCATCTAGGCATATTCCTAGTTACTTAGAAGTTCCTTCAATGATATGATATGATAGATCGATCATGTATGTCGGTCCATGTAATCAATAAAACCGCCTATATAGACTGTTGGAATTAATTACCTTGATCATACAAGCAAACAGTCCACACTTACATGTAAAATGCCAAGCAAAAGGTCTTATATTCCACACTTATAACACCACACTTATAACACCATCCAAGGGACACAACATTATACAAACACAACCCGTTTTGCTGATGTTTACATTAAACATGAAGTTTCATCACCATAGCATGGAAATGGAACTGCTTGTGATGAGTCTGAGTATGTTAAGTTTTCTTTTTACATCTCGCATCAAAGCCGTTAGATTATAATCCGAAAAATTGTAATCTGACGGTCTCGGATCAAACTTTAGCAACTAATATTTATTACTCCGTTCCCATTTAATGGTCCATTACGAAGCTACGTGCAATTTTGACCGGCTTATAACTTGTATCAAAATTGTCGAAATCAATTTTTTTAAAATCTAATCATAAAATTTAACATTTGAACTATATGATCAACTTTTGAAAATTTTCATTCCGACAATTTTGATACAAGTTCTTGGCCGGTCAAAATTACACGTAGTTTCGTAGTGGACAATTAAATGGGAACGGAGGAAGTATCCGATAAAATAACATTGTATGCCAATAGTGATTTTTAAGGCAGCTATTGAATTGTGTTAAAATGTTGTGTCCCCTGGAAGGTCCTCATATATATATATGGGTAACATAGCATGTATTGAAATAGTCGGTGCATACAATAGAATTATAGGCAGGATAATACATGTTGAACTCAGATTATGAGAAATAATGAGGCTCCAAATGACTATTTAACGAACCATGTGAACTAATAATGCTATGTGGACTTACTCATGGTGTTGCTTTGCTCCATACATATTATAACCTTGATCTATAGCAGGGTTATATGCCTTCATCTTGGAAGAAGTTGCCGTTGCAAAATTTGACCTTCCACCGAGCCGATCTAGCACGGTTTTCCAGTGTGTCTGCCAAAGTGCCACGTCAAATATTTCAAGAAAATAGTTTTTTTTTATAATTAATAGCAAAGATCGAAAGATGGAACCCGGATGGTGTGGGTAGTATAACCGGATGTCAACCAGTTAGACCAACCACGTTGCTCATTTTAGTAAAATAGCTAAGATAAAGAATAATATAGTAAAACAAGAATTAATAATGAGAGTGTTCTTGAAAAGTATCAAGCTCACACGTACCACTAAAGAAACCATTTTGTAAGTAAAAGAATTAAGTATTTTTTTGGTACCTACAACAATAAACGAGATTAAAACACCTTCCAAGTTGTTTCTTAGTAGTGGCCAAGACTAAATCAGTGTTTTAAAAAACAAAATCTTAGCTAAAACGTTTTTATTCCAACAGGATTAATTACAAATATCTCATATAATATGGTAGAAAGAAATGACTTTATGAGCAAAAACAAAAAGGCTAAAAGCCTCAACCAAACATGTCTACATTAGAAAAGAAGTATGTATGACTACTCACTGAAATCCTGAAAGCCATGGACCAAAAATCAGTTGGCGAAATTAATTTCTGAATTGGGACTTGGGAGTAAAAAAGTTAATGGTAAAAGTAAATGCAACTTATGGATATTTCTGGATTATGTGATCATACAAAGTATGATAATTATAAAATATATACTGTTAATATGAGGAACCTTCATGAAACACCTGGCAACACTTATATGACACGTGTCAACAAGCTATATGACCTGCATGTCTGAAGATCATGACTCACCACCATGCCTCATATTTTATACCGTAAATATAATATATACTGCTAATCGTATCCCACGCGTTGCGTGTGTGACGCGTAATGCAATTAAAATATAAAAAATAAGTATAGTTATGATACAAATACGTGGATAATACAAAAAAAAATAGTATAAGAGTTAAAAGAATGTTTTGTTGTTAAAGAGTGGCAAATAGTGTTATTAGTTGTTATTTTATTTTTATTTTTTTTATTTTTTTTATGTGAGGATGGTATTATTGTAATTAATAAAAAAATATATGAGTATTTTTGGAAAAAATGGGCAAAATTTGACAGGTTCATTTGTCTTGGGTTGCTTATTATAATAGAATGATACTCCATAAATTTAAATTAATAAAGAAGAAAAAGGGCTTATTATACAGTTGCAGATTAGGCTTTGGGTAATTTAACAAACATGGATTGTTCCATTTCCTTATTCAGGCCTGTTATGTTTTCATGACAAGGGAAGATTTGTCCTTTTTTTTTTTTTTGTTAAAGCCCATTTGTGTTTTGCTTAAAATTACGAGAATAGCTATTATATGTCATATTGTATAAGATTTTTCGAGTCTAAACGATAGTTCGAAACTATTTTAAGTTTCAATCATTCGGTTCAATAAAAAAGAGCTTAAAAGTTGTCTTAAGCTATTTTTAAACTTAAAAAAATAACTTACTCCCTCCGTTCCTAATTAATTATCCTCTACGAAATTACGTGCAATTTTGACCGGCTTATAACATGTATCAAAATTATCGAAATGAAAAATTTTAAAACTAAATCATATAATTTAATGTTTGTACTATATGATTAATTTTTAAAAAATTTTATTCCGACAATTTTGATACAAATTATTGACCGGTCAAAATTGCACATAGTTTCGTAGTGGACAATTAATTGAAAACGGATAGAGTATAATTTATATGAGAAAGATGTTAAAATGTAAAAAAAAGATTAAAATTTGTTTTTAAGCTTAAAAAATAGATTATAATCTACACGAGAAATATATTAAAGTGTAAAAAAACAGCTTTTATTTTAGTATTTTTAGCGTTTGGTTTGAATTATTAAGTAAGAAAAAAATACAAAAAAGTTACGAAAATAATATCTTTTTTTATCATTTGTAAGATTATCTAGACTTAAACCAGAGCATGGCATTTCATGTAAACAAAACCCTTTTGGGGCTGAACTTAGTTCTTACTTCTTACACAGCCACATTTAGAATACAAATGACCAAGCTGGTCGTAAAGAATGTTTAACATTTTTCATCCTCGTATGTACGTAGTATGTATATACCGTTACTGATAATAGGGTCGATACATGGTAGAAAATTATCACGACAAATCCTTAAATCAACTGACCGAATAGAGCTGTTACATTCTTGATTCGATTCATTTAATCCATGCTAATAGACTAATAATACGAAGATCTAAACGAGTTAGTATACCGGATATGGTTTAGGTTACTTTTGATAGCATTTAAGGAAAATACGTTCAAATTTGCTTAAAAAATAACTTATAATTTATATGAGAAAGATGTTTGATTTAGTGAGAGTCAAAAGCTGTCACAAGTCTGTCACAAATTGACTAAACTGTCACAAAGTCGTCACAAAAACCGTCACTAATAAGCTCGTAACAAAAAATAAAGTCGCTATTTGGGTATTTTTTTTATAATGTAAAGTACATAAATGTCATGAACTGTTTTGATACAACAAATAGTAATAATGTCGGTTCCATTTAGGGTGATGATCGTAATTAGGAATTAAGATAAGAAAAACAAAAATAAGAGCGATAAATAAATAAAAAAACATGGACGGTACGATTCGATTATTTTTGGTAGCATTCCAGAAAAATATGTTCCGAATGCTAGCCTATGTAAAATATCAGTTCCGTCTAGAGTGATGATCATAAAAAGAAATTAATTACGTGGACGGCAGGATTCGAACCTGCGCGGGCAAAGCCCACATGATTTCTAGTCATGCCCGATAACCACTCCGGCACGTCCACTTTTATGCAAAATTATTTGAGTACAATATTTATTAATTCTATAACTTTTTTTGCTTACAATGTATTCCGATTTACGATCGAGTATTTGAAGGCATAATTGTTCGGTATTATCAGATAAGTTATTACTTTTTAATAACTTATAAAGTATTTCAAAAAAGAAAAAAAATTGATACTTTTGAAGATAATTTAAAATTTGACTTAAATTTTCACTATTTTTAACTACTTTTCACAACTTATGATACAAAGGGATAATGATTTCATTTTGTACCAAACACGTGTTATGTACTGAAATAATATACTTTCACATTTACCAAAATAATGTAATTTTGTTCTTTTGATTTTAAGGTAGATGACCAAACGGGCAATATTATTACAAACATGGAAGTTGATCTTTTTATATTAAAACATGTCAAAAAGGGAACTTGGTAATAATCATGTAGAAAAGAGAAATTAGATCAGTAGACTAAAATTTACTATCACGAAGAAAACACGAACTTTTTTCCGCCACCGATCATGCATACAACATACTCGCGCGATAGTCGATACAAGTGTTGTGCTTTATGTGTCGATACAAAGATAAAATGACAATGATATACTATGAAACAGTAAAACGATAAAAATGTCATCTCACTTTCTTAAAGAAGATCTTCCTTTCCAGTCCATTATGAATCACGTTTCCATTTATTTTGGCTCTTTTATCCTTTGCATGTCATTATCTTTATCTATAATCGCTGTTCAAAACTGAACATCGTGGCAACATTTGACTTCAATTTGATGGATCCAAAAAACGTACTCTGATGCCTTCTTCACAAGACATTTTTATCAATGTGAAACCTAATTATTATCAAGGTAACGGACGGAAATACAGAGTTCAGTGTCGTGAAACAGACTCCAAGAGATTAAGTAAAATAAAATAACACAGAGTAACAAATGACGCCCCGAAGCCATATATATAATAACTCAAATCCCCTAAAAACTCACCCTGCAAATAGATTAAAAGACACCAAGATGTCGTAATATGAAACATAAACGAGAGTCAACTAAAATATTCATTTTTCACAAGACATTAATAAGCTACCTATGTCTCCGAAGGATTCATTTAAAATTTATTTTTTTCTGCATATTTTCAAATTTAACTCTAGGGAAAACTTCAAATTAGAAGCACAGTAAAGTGTTACAAATGTATTAAGCCAAAAAAATAAAAATTGTTTACGTAGAAAATCCAAGTAACAAAAGGGAGTCCTTATCCAATATAGCTTTCGTTTTCCAGAAAATATATTATTTGTCCCTTCATGATTTCTAAACCACATTTTCCACGTTAGTCCCCACTAATTTGATTAGTGCCCCTTGCATAGTATCATTTGGTCAAAAATAAATAGATAGTGCTATCTGTACAAATGGATATATAATTAAATAATAAATAGTATGATTAATGGTGTCGTAACTGTGTTTCTGTAATTTCGAGTGGGAGTTCTGAAATAGTTAATGGCGAGCCTAATTTTCTTTCTAGGCTTGGCTTGATCAATTCGCGTCGGTTCCGATCTTTCAAGGTATCCGAGACGGTTGATGTCTCCTTCAATGACGAGGTGTTCTTCTATCCTGCACAAGAAACGAACAGGGGCCCGGGGTTGGTACCAGGTTTTCCCTCTCCAACGATCAAGTCAGTATCGGTATAGACTGAAGGTAGGAATATAGTTAAGGGTGAGGGATCGGTCCGGTTACAAGTCGTGGCGTCAGGTGTCACGGTTGATATTCTAGTGGTCCGGGCTGTTTAAGGTTTATCTCTCCTCTCTGTCTTTTTGTGTGTGTGTCCCCTCCTAATTGGTATTAGTGAGGGTATTTATAGTCTGATCTGAGGTGTATTAGCCCTTGGATCACTGCACTGTCTAATGTTGATCCACTACAAAATAATGTTTGATTTAGTGAGAATCAAAAGCTGTCACAAACCTGTCGCTAATTTAAAATACTGTCACAAATCTGTCGCAAATTGACTAAACTGTCACAAAACCGTCACAAAAACCGTCGCTAATAAGCCCGTAACAAAAAATACCGTCACTAATCCCGTCGCTATTTTAGTATTTTTTTGTAGTGATCCAACGGCTTCAGGTCATTTATGACTCTGACAATGGTACTTTCCTTTCCCGGGGCCCACAGAGGCTGACCTGTGATTGGGCCACGTCGATGAAACACATAAAGGGTTCCCCCAAGGGAGCAGCAGCATTAATAGGGGAAGTGTGCTCGACAAGCTTCTCTGGGCCGGCCTAGGCACGGTCCGGCCCCTCAAGATCCGGGGTGACGCGTTACCCATGGTTGACAGGCCCGGATCGCCTGCTGTGGAGTTGATATCGGTCCGGACGAGGGGGTGCCGACATCCCCTCGCCAGTTAAGTTTTTCTTAGAACTAACTATTTAATGCATGTTCATCACGTACATAATTAGTATAAGTAATAACTTGTACTTATAACTTATAAGACATATTATAATTAAGGACACTTGTTTAACACAAATGACAAAACTAATTCAGGTTTATCCTCTAAATTTTGTAACGACCATTTCATCACATATTGTTTAATATGAAAAGTAAATATCATTTATTGTTTTTATAGCTTTTTCGAAATGGAATGCATGAATATTGAGAGGTGGACGGTCCAAATAAAATGTTCCCCTAGAAAAGCGAAAGCATATCTACTTGCACATATGTCTACTTTACAGTCACTCTAAATTTGTTGCTACTACAACTTTATGGAAATTAATCCATTTGTTTATCTATAATTAACTACCTCTAATCCCCTTTTAGAAAAGAGACACATTTGTTATCTAACTATTTGTACATTTCTTTCCTTATCCATCATGTTGATCTCATATTTTTGGAGCCTTTCTTCTTATGGATGGTGATTATCTCCCACTATTTTACACTAGTAAGGTGAACTGGCAGAATTATAAATAAAAATAACCCATAAATTAATCAAGAAAAAGAAGTAATTAATTGTAGTGCTTCCTATAGAGTTTTTTCACCTTTTTTGAATTTTAAGCATACCAAGAAAACTAGAAAGTAAGCTACTAACAAGCATGGGCGAAGTCAGAATCAAATATTTGGTGTTGCGAAAATAAAATCACATAATATTTTTCAAATTGTAAAGACCGGAAAAGTGGGATTTTATATTTTTTTTCACCCTTATTTAGTAATTTTTCTTTTTTTTAACCGCTTTCTATTTTTTTAATTTTTTGGTCAATTATAACATTTTTTTCAAACTTTAAAAAAAAACCCCACAACAATAATGTCACGTTTAGTCACGTGTCGAAAGTTTCAATATTTGAAAATTGACCAAAATTAGATAAAAATTAAAAAAAAAAGTAAAATAAATAAAAATTAAGAGAAAAATGGTATGAAAAGGAAAAGTTTAAATAAACGAATGTATAAAAAAGTAAAATTAAGAAAGCAAGCTATTAAAAGAAAAATATGAAATAACAAAAGTATAGAAATATTAAAAATCAGGAAAAGCCAAACTAATTCTATTAAATACTCAGTTTACATATACTCGCTTTGCATAGATATAAACGAACAACCAAATATATTTTACACGATTTCATTATAGTTATTTTACATATAAAAAGTTTTTAAAATTTTTATTTGCAGCCACCACCACTATTTCTATTATTATTATATAGTATTATTAGCAACACATAAATTATATATAAATTATTTTAAAAAACACTACTAAAAAAAATCAACTTATGAAAGTTGTGAGGTTGCGATGCAACCCTTGATCACACTGATGTTCCGTTCCGTCCATGCTAACAAGCTCTATTCTAATTAAGGAATACTCTAACCGAAGCCTAGAAACAGTGAAGAAAGTTTTGAAGTGATCTACGGTCGACAGACACTTTGATAGGTTTTGATAAAAAGAAGTTTTAAAATGGTGCAATAATTTGCAATACACATTATATTATTAATTCAACTGATAAATCTTGTTACAAGGATAACTGGATAAGTTGAATTGAATTTTATCACTCAAGAGTCAAGATAATTGATCAGATGATGTGATGCTGTTGATAACTACATTGCATTTAATTAGCCTTTTATATAATTAAAAATACTTAGTGGGTGCTAAGTGTGATCTAATATGGCAATAATGTCATAGGGGGACCATTGAAAATGAGATACCTTCTTAACTTCTTTCCAAAAGCTTGTTTTGATATTTTTTTTTCTTGACAATCAAAATCAGTATATAAACACCATGTTGTAGGAGAGAAAATGACATGATAATACACCCCCATCCTTACTAATTCTCTCTACCTTTCTTAAGCTAAGATGTGGAGGAAGAAGTGCAAAAGGAAGAAGAAAATGTATAAGCAAGATGTAGATACATATGCACCATGTCATATGTGATCTAACTCAACAAAAAAGGTTACAAAAGGCAAGTCATCAAGGCAAAGGGAAGGTAATGCCTTTCTTCCAGGCTACGATTGGAGTTCCGTTTTTATGTTTTCTTTCAGATTTGAACATGTGTATTTTCTTCTGTCAATGATGTTCAAGTGTTAGTTTGTAATCACGCTTGTGTTAAAATTACATTATATGAACAATTTCAGTTTTTCGTTCTCTCGTCAGCCATCTCTGTGCATGAAAACTATAAGGATTATTTGGCTGTTGACTTCAAGGAAATAACTACAAATCCGTGACAGCTTCTTTAGGATGCTCTGTCGCCGATATCTAGCTTGTTTGGTTGCATCTTAGCAAAAAGATCGACTTTTAAGATTTGAGAAAAAAAAAGTTGGAGTTTATCCAGCTTTAAACTTGTAGCTAATTTCAGGAAAACATAAAATGGAAGCTTTTCAAACTGATCATCCGAATACAGTGTATGTAGGTTTAAAGTAAATAATAGAAAAAAGGCAAGCTAGCTGCTACCAAATTAGGCTCAAAATTTTAAGAATCAGGCTAGAAAAGAAAATCAGTTTTCAGCCGACGACCCAAATGCATAGCAACTTATAGGCAAAAAGAACAGATAATGTTTAGTGCTTAAAGCTGTCACCAAACGAGGCTTGAGGAAACAAATGGTTAGTTCAGCTCTCAATTTACATTGTTTTCAGGCCTGAAAACCAGAACGACTTAGTTTAAGCCGACAATTCAAATGCAGAACAACACGTAAGCAAAAAAAAAGAAGAAGTGAAAACTAGTTTGGCTATGGAATTGCCTCACATGGCTTTAGTACATCTGGACAATAATATGGTCAGATACCCACATACGAATTTTAGGGTCCATGACGAACTTACATTCGATATTTTGTATACACGAACAATTGAATATAAGAACGAATGAACCAGTTTGTTACAAACAGTAAAGTCATGATAACAAACAACCTAGCTTACATACTATATACCCGAGACTAGATTTATAAATACAGGAATGAGTTTCCTTCACAATTGGCTGGTACACATCCTCTCCTTCCTTCTTTTAGCATCAGCGGTAAGCGCTTCCACTACAAACAGCAGAAATCCCTAAAGAGCAATTTGTTGCGTCTTTGATAGGTATCCTTGCAAGTGGAAATAAAAATAAAATAAAGAACACTGCAATCTAACGTGAGATTGCTGATACAAATCATTGTGTAATCACTAATCACTGGAATGTATGCATATAACTCTCAAGTAAATTCAATAATTGGAATGATCTCATTATTAAAATATCAATTGGACTATTCCAAATCAACAAAACACATCCCATAGGAAAGGGAAAAAGATATATGCAAACGTATGAAATGGCGTCACTTTACACAAATTATTAACGAGAGCCATAAAATGACGGTAGAGAACTTGTAACAATAGACTCGCTTGGACGCATCTTATAAGTACATAAAAAATGGTAGATGTGGAAAAGTATATTTTCAGTAATTATGTGCTTCTGGTAAAGTTTTAGAAGAATACATCAATTTGTTAAAGTGGATTGTAGTGTAAGGTGTGTAAATAGTATACTGACTAGTTACTAAAAACCTATGAACCAAGATACTTGAAACAAAAGTATACTTCGTGCCTCAAGGTTATTGGTAAAAGTATACTTCGTGCCTCAGGTTTCTAAGCTCTCTTTTTACCCCGACAGTCTTTTTATCGTTTTTAAATGAAAACAAATGTAAAAACAGAAGTGTTTGATTATTTGATGAAACAAATAACATTGGGATTGAACTCATTGAACCTGATATCATTTGTTAATAAAAGGCTCTAACTTACTGCTGTAGTAATGTAAACAACTATAAATATTTTAAGAAAAACATTAGGAGTATGTCTTATTTTTCTTCTTTTTCTTATGGGAGTCCGATGCCTATACGCTGATAGTATCTAAATACGGTCCAAAGATGAAGATAAGTCTCGTGGAGAGGGATAGAGGTTCCTTTTGATGGAATTATAGGTATATATGTAATATATCGAACCGGTTTTGTCCGGTTTTGAGGACCGGTTTAAGTATGTTAAGTAGCACAAAGCGGACACATGCTTGTTACCTAATTAAAGTATGTTATATGAGCTTCAAAACGGCATGTCACATGCCCAAAACCGATAAAGTAGTGGAAGATATTAGCCTCCATTTTGAAGGTCACGTAAAATCCTAAAAGAGTTTCTTGGAACTCATTTTTACAAAAGATTTTGGAAACCTTTATCCCACATTGGTGGATTTTGTGAGAATTGAGTGTTTATATACACCCACCATCGCGGTGACGGTCGACGATCGGAGCCTGAGCATGTGGCCGTGGCGAGGTGTGGTGTAGTGTAGTGTATACGTAAGTACGTGTTCATAACACACTTAATCCTTTTACTCAACTAATACGTGTTTCTGAAACACTATAGCTTTTCGCGCGTGATTGAGATGAGTCTTGCTTGAATTCCGTCTCGGGTTTGACCTTTACCCTCGCGGCGACGGTCGGCGACCGGAGCCCGAACCTATGGTCGTGGCAAGATGCGGTGTAGTGTAGTGTATACGTAAGTGCGTGTTCCCAACACTCCTAATCTTTTTACTCAACTAATTCGTGTTCCTGAAACACTATATCTTTTTCCCTAGCGGTCTTAATCCGTCAGTTTCATCTTTTCGCCAATAGATCCTTATACTTTGAATCTGTCCATATTCACTCCATGATCCAACCGTTGCGTCTGTTTGCAAACAAGTTCCTATACTTTGAATCTGTCCAGATTCACTCCCCTGGTTCTGAACGGTCGCGTCTGTTCAAATTGGCACTCTTTCGTTTTCTATAAATTAAACTCTTCCCCTACGTTTTTATTCATTCCATTTCCAAATCCGATATTCTATATATCAGATTATACCTCCCGCTCTTTATATTCTACATTTAGTTTTCTAAGAAATTCTCTTGCTATTTTCTGCTTCGTCGGTAAAAGCGTGTGTTTCTATTTTTCTACTTCAGTTTTGTCGTTTAATCCTGAGAGGTCAACGTACATTTCCTAAAAGCCAACGGTAGAGGACGAATAGATATTAAGGAGAGAGTTGTTGAACAATCGACTCGATGAGGACATATACAAAATTGGACCTCGGAAATTCCTACGACAATCAAGGTAGACATTTCTAATAACACACTCTTGATACTAAATTATTTATGTTCACTTAAACTATTCTATACATTATTTTAATATCAAGATACTCAGGGTAAACGCTTGCGTAAGAGTTTTATAAGCGTTAATATTATGTTTTGGACTTATTAATACTTATCATGCTTGTAATGTCAATTATATTTTGTGGTATATTCTTTAAATTTCGTTTCGATTATTTGACTGGTTTAATTCCAAATGAGACCAGAAATACAATACATTTTTCATCAATCACCTCGGCATCTTAACACCAATATGACCTTTTGGAAAATCGATGTTGTAAATTTGTAATGGAATTTGTTGCTTACTGAGCCAGGGTTTAGTTCAATTTTTTGTAAAACTTAGTGAACTTGGAATAGCTGCTATGAAAATTGCAAAACAACACCACCAAACTTGAGAGCTAAGAACCATTACCAACTGTAAACTGGAAAAAAAATATGAGAAAAACGTACGATTAGCGGAAAAGCAATGAGTTCAGCTTCATTTGTAATTTAATACGGAGTATGTGCATATTTTAGTTAATTGTCAACTATGAACTATGTATCTTGAATTTTAAGTTATTTCCCTATTAATTAAAAACTAAGTAGAAAAGGAAGACTTTGTCAAGCCAAATACTAATCAGAGAGAGCAGATTAGAACTATAAAAATTTAAAAAATGAAGTCTGTCTGCAAAGTATTGGCATGGATTATTATTTATTAGTAACATAAGTATGTAATTTATTTTATAATTTTTTATTCCACTTTCCAACAAGCAATGAACATATATATATTATACTTTGGAAGTTGGTATCAGATGAACTATGGAACACAACAGAATATCTAGAAATCCAAAAAGATCATTCATTTTACCAATAAACTAGAGGGAAGCAATACAGTATTAGTTGGTGACATAGGAACTCATGGCAATGAAGTAACTTCTGGTGAAATGGAGACACTCAAAACGAAGGAGAATTGGCGCGCTCCGATAGCCAAGGCGAAGCCGGAAGTTGTAAATGGGAGTACCGGATTTACATTTAAAGTAAATGAAAAAAAATTATAAGGGATGTCAAATCACTATTTTCAAAAAAAATTATTTAAAATACATCTACATAAGCTCCATGGCGATGACTTTCGAAGGGATGAAATTGGGGAAGTTACACAATCACCATCAACAATCATAACCGCACCACAAGTTCCAGATTAAACAATGGACAGAAGTAGCTTAGATTTTGTAAGGCATGCTAATTTGTGACCAAAACAAAGCGTAAAAGGTACAAGTAAACCAAGTATGAGCAGGAAAATAACATAGTACAACTTATTCGGAACACGAACCTCAATAACTCAGTTTTTAGGCTGAAAGTCGAAGTTGAACTTTTATAAACTTATACAAATTTCAATGAGAGGGTAAACTAAGGATTTCTTATTTTGGAAAACAATTATCTAACTGGGGAGACCAAAACATGTGTGTAGATGTGTCTCAATTTAAGCACCTCCTCGAACTCAAACAAATACATAATCATCTAGACAATAAGATACTCTGCTGAAACATCCAAATAAAATCTCAAGGTTTACAACGAGTTACATTTGATATTTTGAAATACACGAACAAAGACAGATCAACCAGTTTTGAAGCAAACAACAAAATTTGCTTGCACGCACATTCTCGCTTATACAATATATACACGAGATTTACAAATAGCGAAGCCAGTTTACATCACAATTGGCTGATACATATTCTCTCCTTCCTTTGTTCTACGATAAGCAAGAGCAACAGCAGCAACTACTGCCACCCCAAACAGCGCTATACCCCAAAGAGCAATCGGTTGTGCCACTGATTCTTGTTTCTGTAAGAAATAAGATAAAACATAAGAATCAAATATGAGAATCTGCAGATGGAAATTTATAAAATAGATACTAAACAATCAGGCATGTTCCTAAATATCATTTGAACTTTTTCGAGTAAACCAAACACATCCCATTGCATAGGAAAGCAATATGTATACACCCACTATGAGATGGTCTCACTCTAGACAAACTACTAAAAAATTGTTTGACATAATAATCAATTTTCTTTAAAACATTCGTAGCAAATAACCAAATGCATCACATTGAATGTCGCTTTGGAGTAGATACTTTCGACCCAGATCAGTTCCAAAACCAAAAGCCAAATTGGCATTTTACTGTTTCTATTAGGTGTCAGCATTATAAGAAGAACGAAATTCCAATCACACACCCAAGCATGGTCAACATATCCCCTTTTCAAAATATATAAAATAAATATACGGATAACGAATTACTGACCTCGGCGTGAAGAATAGAATTGGATTTAGGTGGAGCATCTGCGACCATGATGTAAAAAAGTCCCATAACACCAGTGTGTCTAATACTCGAGTTATAATGAGATTCCATGACCAAAGTTTCTCCATCGGCTATCGGAACAGAACCGGATCCAGGATAACACGTGGACATTCCTACTATGTAACCAGCCTCATTACCAGCTTCTTTTCCATCTCCATAAATTGGATTCGAAGAGCATATAACTCGGCCATCCTATTTCAGTTCAAAGCGCATGTAAACAACCTCTCAGATACGAATAATATATATTATCAGCCAGTCTAATAGTGCAGTTTCATCGTCTATGCGTGACCTGAGTCTCAAATTATTTTTAATGAAGTCTTGTATATCCTCTAAAAAGAAACAGTTAAAATTTTAGTTTGATTCCCTAACACTACATTCATCATCAATTTAGATTACTGAAGTTAAAAAAATTTAGTTAAATAGTTTGGTTCCCTAATATACAAAAGTGCCCGTGCTCTCCACAATCCTAGACATGTTCTTTTACCTACGAATTCAGTATTAGAATCCTGACACTACAACTATATGTAAATCAACCCTGCCTGCTAAATAAGTGGATGCAATAATACTATTTTGAAAATAATTAGTATAGGTTACTAATTTCAATTTTTCGTATAACAGATACTATATTGAAATTGTCACATAGTAGAATCAGAATGCACACACAAGCTTTATAGACCCGTCCCAAACTTAATTTTAAACTGGAAATAAATCAATTTTGAATTTGCCTGTGCTCGTTATATTGTGAGGCATACTATGGAATTTCATAACATTACATGAAACTGTATCACACTAATTCACCAAACGTATTCTCAGAGCGAATCTAACTAGTTTAAGAGGAAAAAAGCAGCCTATCAAACTACAATATTCGTTTGTACGACTAATGGTAATAAAAAGGTAAAATTAAAACTTAAAACTGTAAGAAGTAGAGTAGTTGATTTCAAAAGTTACCTCTCCATAAAGAGTAGAGCCAACTCCTCCTGTATGCAGGTGTGCGACACCGTATACAACAATACCACCTGTGGGTATTGTCAGGCTAACTCTCTTAGTGTCCACACAACCATTATTTGTCGAACCTGCTTCCGAGCAAGACTCGACTTGATACTCAATCTGCATTGAATAATCAATGGCAATTTAGAGTTTAGTAAAGAAGTACTCATTGAAAAAAGATAAAAAGTAATTTATGAGTAGAAGTTCCAATTAACTAGATATTTACATCCAATTCAATCGTGTTACATGACAAGGTTTACGCTTTCTAATCAAAACTGTATGACTAATGAATGCACTCACCAGGCAATGATGTTTTGACTCTGATCCAGTCACACTATCCGGCTTCTTCCAAAGATCTGTCACGTCCAAAATATAAGCTCTCACGGGCACAAGCGAACTATCCCAGTCTAACCATTCAACCGTATATTTCACGTATATTCCTCTTTTCACACCATTGTAACCGTCTCTCATTTTACACTGCATCCCATCATAACAACACAACAGCCCTCCAACATATCCCGGTCTCAAAAACCGACCATATTCGTCTTTGGTTACATTGTACAAATCACACCTACATTCCGTGCACCCCAACTTATCCTCTACACCTCGCGTATCTATCGCGTGTATATTTATCATCCATCCCTCTTCGTAGCCTGGAGGAATTAGCGACGGGTTTCCCACTTCTAGACCATATGGGTCGGGTATATCGGTAGGGGTTTTTCTTGTTTCAGATCCAAGCCCGTAATATTGATGAAGAGTATTATCACACGTTCCAGAGTTGGGTATTATTATACGGTCTGATTGCTGAAAACCTAAATTTTGAGTGTATTTTGGGATTTCGACACCTATACGTTGATAGTATCTAAATACGGTCCAATGGTGGAGATAAGTCTTGTGGAGAGGAATTGAAATTCCTTGTTCGTCAACAACTTCGGCATTAAAGCTTTTAACACCTATATGACCCTTTGGAAAATCGATGTTGTAGTGGTATTTGTTGCTCACCGAGCCAGGATTTAGTTCGATTTTAGGTGACAGAAAAACATCTGATTTCCACCCTTTTTCGTTTATCGTAAAAGCTAGTGAATTTGGAAGAGCAAAAGCTAGTAAGAGCGTTACAAAGCAACAACACCAAACTCGACAGATGCACACCATTTTCTCCTGAAGATAGGATAAAAACTAGGAAATGATCAACTGATAACAAAACAAACAACAGATAACAAAAGTGTCTAAGATAATACTATACTCCTAGAGTATGTGCTTCTCCAAAATCCAAATAACTTAAGCTTATCAGGTCTGTTTTCTCTTCAAGTTCAATCATAAATTTAACTGTATTAGCTTGACTAAAATTATGAAACAAGGAAACTTGTTAAAGATAATAGTACGATTCTTCTTATCGGTCTACACTTGAAATTGTGATGGTTGTATATCTCGTAACATATAGCATATTCCATATTAGCATACCAACTAAATACTCCTACTTCCTGAACAATCTTGTACTCAACAACTAAAAGGCACAAGGCTCGTTTTGGACTATCTATTTACAAACAATCCGACCCTGAATAGGAAAGTAGCACACTCAAAGAACTCAAGCCTTTCACTAGTAAGTTTTTTATACTTTTAACTTCTGATGATGTTACTTTTCTGTAATTTCAAGTTAAAAGTATATTTATTATCTTACCACTAAAAACATATACCAGTACTTAATTAAAAATTTCTGGAAGAAAAATATGCCTTCTCTCAAGTAACTTTATTCTTACTTATCTCTCAACAAGAAAGTGTCTCACCTATATTGATCACCTAATTTCCATAAAACCTAATAGAAAAAAAGGTATATTTTTTAACTTTCTACCTACAGATGTAAAACTTAAGTACTCTTAACATTTTAAAAAGGATTTAAAACTAATTTGCCTTTTAAAATAAGACTTCCCCCAAGCAAACAAGCTAGACGTGGTAGATTATCTTTCTTAAATTAAAAAAAATAATACAATCATAAAACGTGGCAACATATACTGGTAGTATTCAAGATTTCAAGTGTAACACTTCTTGGGTAAGTTTTTAATTCCACTTTCAAGTAAGCAATCTTTATATATACATATACTTTAGAATTCTAAATGAACTGAAAGAAATAGCAGTAAAAGTATCACTTGTCATGATATTCACCAATATTTAAATTTAAGGTAAACAGAAATTCAGAAAGACAAAAATGAAGAGTTTTTTTTACCAGAAGAAATATATGCCCCAAAACTAAGTAGTGAAGAAACCTCAAAGGCTCAAAGTTATGGAGTGAATAATATAGAAACGTGGAAGATGTAAACAAACTACTACAATATTTTTCTTATTAAAGTATTCAAACGAGGTAACCAGTTTGACTAACAACTCTTTACCTGGAGTTTGCACAAATGTAATTTCCAGTTTTGAATATATATGTCCTCATAGTTTATATTTTTTACACAAAGCATCTAAGTTGTATCGATGTTAATTAATACCAATTTAATTGATAGTTATTGCATCTTGAAAGTCCCAAATTAAATGAAACTTTACTAAAATAGTAACTTAAAAAGTGATAAAATTACTTTATTACCGTTTTTTGCATTTTCTGCAAAAACAAAATATCTCGATTTGACAAAAAGTAGGGGAAATATGGACTAATACAAGTCCACTCACTTAATTTTCTTAAATAGTTGAGTTTTCAATGCTTGCTTATATTATAAGACAGAGGGACTAGTGTCTTAACTCTGAATGTTTACTTTTAAAAATTGTCTGAATTATTGGTTGTTCAAAATGGTTAAGACCTTGGTATATTTCGTTAATCGTCGTTGTTCTATATAGTTTGAGAAATAATTCTACCAAAAATCAATATTGAGGGAAATTATACTCGTTTTTTATGAACAACAAATGATGGAATCAAAACTTTTAACATGCACCCAAGTCACGTAATTGAAATATATATGAACCTAGTAGAAAATCCTCAAAACTATTTCTACTACTAGTGTAATACCTCAATATCTTGATTGACTATATATCATATTTGATTGGTGACATTATAAACAATGTGGTGTCCCAATTAGGGCTGTAAATGAGATGAGCTGTTCGTGAAATCGTTCGTGTTCGGCTCGGCTAATATTCGGTTCATGTTCGTTCATTTATAAATGAACACGATAATGAACAAGAATATAGTGTTCGTCTATTAAGTGAACTGAACATGAACAACCCTCTGTTCGGTTCGTCTAAACTCGTGTTCGTGTAACTATATATAAAGTTTGATAAAATAAAATAAATAAATCTATTAATGATGTAACAAAAATTAATATCATTACACAATTAATAAACTTATTTATGCTATAATAATATAAATGATATGTTTGTATTATTTTGAAATTATTATGTTAATTTATATCATCATACTATAAATGCAGTCACCGATTTTATCGTTAAGTGTTCAACTCGTTAAAGTAATCATATGTATGTAAAATAATTTATACAATATATAAACTTAAAGTTATATGTGAACTAGTTTATCCTAGTTAACAATATAGTAATATATAATAAAATTAAAATATATTTTAAAAAGAAAGAAAAATATATATTTTTTTCAATTATTAAATGTTTTGGAAGAAATTAGATGTTCACGAACAACTCGTGTTCGGCTCGTCAAATGTTCGGTTCATGTTCGTCAAATGTTCGTTCGTATTTAAATGAACATGAACCGAACATGAACAAGAGTTTTAGTTCATGAACTGAACATGAACAGAGGATTGTTCGGTTCGTTTCGTTTCATTTACAACCCTAGTCCCAATAACTTTTGCTACCTTTTAGCTGAGCACACGGCTTACGTATGTACAGTGATTGAATATAACATTGTTATATTAAATTGTATATATTAAAATTATCAAAATAATTTTTTTAAAATATAAATAATATAATTTAATGTTTAAACTATATAATTAAATTTTAAAAAAATTCATTACGACAATTTTAATACAAATTAATGATCGATCAAAATTATACGTAGCCTTATGATGAATAATTAATCGGAGCGCGTGGAGACAACATTTTCTAGAAGCTGGTCATTGAATTTTCACCAATCACTGTCTTTACTTTAAAATGAGATAAAAAGTGGAATACAAAGTTTTGATATTTTGTCAATTAAGACGGTGTAGTTTCGTGTTCACATTCCCAATGTGCAATTTGTGGACAGTATTTTTATTTTGGATTATCTTCTTTTGCAGCCGGCACATGTTAATTTTATATTTTGGTAAACCAAATGTACCGTCTTGATATCCGGGCAATTGTAATCAATATAAAGAAAATAATGGTTTCATTAAATAATGGAGTAACACGAATACATATGATAGGTACACATAAAGGAATTTTTGAGCAGATTCTTTAAATAACAGTAGATGTTTTCAAGCTATACATTCAAGGTCGTTTGTCTCAACATGTTTCTGAGTAGATACTTTTAAGGAATTTTTGCTCTACGGTACAAAATGTTGGAACTAAGATTATTATAATCTTTCCAATATTCGAAGGGTTTCGAAAAAAATTCGTATGTAGGTACAACAAGGGTAAGTGGTGCTCGGGGGCCGGCTCTAATGTCTAGCGAAACAAGACGCTAGCAACTTATGCTTTATAAAGGCCTTAGATGTATTATTTGATTAGGTGAAGAAAGTCTTAACAAAACAAGTAAGAAATTCGCAGACGAGATTTTTTTTTCTTCTTCTTAAATAGTTTTACTTGACAATACCCTCTTTAATTACCCAGTTACTTAAAAAAAATATTGTTGTGTATGAGTTTGATAATTGTTCTGAATTGAGTTTACAATAAGGTTACAAAGTTACGTATATTATCATCTAAACATTAAAATTTATGTGTCTAACACGTGTTGGAATTCCCATGTTTTAGACTTACTTATGATGCTTCTTTTTAATAACATGGTTCGTATGCGGAAATATTTCAACTTAATGTGAGATTTAATTTTTTGTTCTTTTGTTAAACTTATGCCATAAATCATTCTTATCTATTAATAATGCATATCATAAGATATAATACTAGTAACTCTTAACATATTTTACTAAAACTCTAAACAAACGGAGCTGTTAACGAATAAACGGCATTGTATTTATGTTTCCTTTGTTTATTTAACGAACGTTCATTTTAAATTCATATTCGTTTTCATTACTTAACGAAAAAACATGAACCGAGCTATTAACAAATGTTCATGGTAGACGCTTGATTCAATTGCAGCCCTAAGTACCATGTACATTTTACCTTCTTTGGTAGGGGTATACGAGCTTGGTATATAATTCTAAATGATACGGGTCTTACATGTCCGGTGTTTCGGTGTTTGGTTGTGTAAATAGGCATGGTACTACATATTTCATGGGATATCAAATGACCCAAATGAGCATCATATGCGGTGCAAGGAGGCGGTGGTACTAGCTTTATAGTCCGGAGATATTTTTCAAAGTTATAAAATTATACTTGCCAGTGACATGTAGAAAAAACAAATCAATCAAATTAACTTACTAATATTTAATGAAAAAACTGTCAGTTCCATATTTAACATTCATCAAAAACTCATATTTTCAATCAAATAATGTTGTCCCGTTGATACTAATAGAAGTATTTTATGGGGACAAATGGTTAATAATATTTCATTCATGGTATTTCAATTTAATGAATGGTTTCTTATATGGTTATTAATAATTTAATTATATGCTAAATTGCCAATATCTCATATATTTCTATTATGTTTGAAACTATAATGTCAAGATTTACTTTTATGAATATTTAAGTTGTTACATTCGTCAATTTAATTACATGTACATATTTTGTTGTTAGACAAATTTTAAAAAGTAAAATGATAGAAGGATAGAATGGTAATCGATAACATGTTAGTCCTATCCGATTAACAAATAGTCCAACCAAAACAAACAACAATAGAATTAGCTAGCGGTATTCATAATACAGGGTTAATCCCCCTTTTATTTGTAATACCTCTCGGATTTATAATTCCGGAACTATGAATCCCGCAACCAAACTTACATCAAATAATTAGTATTTAAAATGTTGATTTTTGTGATGGAGTAGCTTATTAGAAATAAAAGAAAAACACGAATTGTAGAAGAAAGAAGGTACAAAATCAAGATGCCTAACAATCCATGATTGCACCATAATTAAACATCAAAACCAAGACAATTAAAAATTCATGTAATAAAGTGAATATCGCTTAATTTTTGTTCATAAAACAATAACCGACACTTTGTCGACGAGTTAAAAAAAAAAGGTGGAAAGATGTAGTTCCGAAACTTTTACTTATTCTCAAATACATATAGTTTATTTGTGAAAATAAAAGAATTGGTTTATAATTTGATCTTACTTGTTTGTAAAGAACTATATCCTAGTAATCATGAGACCGATTAACCCGGATTTTATAATGTTATTATTTTTTTATATCCTAGTAAACAAATACATGTAGTTTTCTTACTTTTTTTTTTGTTATAAAAGAATTAGTTTATAATAAAGAAGTGGCAACAGGGGTTAATAGTATATTTCTTTTGTGAAAATAAAATATATAGTAACAGCTATGGTCACTGTACGGATTGTTACGTATTAATCTCAACATTAACATTCTGTAAAATAAATTACGGAACGGATTGACACGAATCGGTAAAATCTAAATATAAAGTCAATCAAACCCGTTATAATTAAAAACACAATCCAACCCGTAAAAAAAATTACGGATTGGGACGAATTGATACGGGTTTATTCATAAATTTCCATTTTGGTTAAAATAAAGTGTATGTTTTAAATAAAAATAAAAATAAAAATTAAATATAATAAGTTATGAAAAAATGATGTAAGTAAAAGATGAATGAGATAAAAGAAGAAGAGAGGGAAAAGAAGAAGAGGGAGAAGAGAGAGAGAGGTAAAGAGAGGAGAGAGAAGCGGCGTCATGATATCTCTCTCCTTCGTACTATCCCTTATCCTCATCACCAAAGGTTTTATTTTTGTTTTATTTTTTTCATATTACTCTAATTTATTCAATTAGACTAGGATGTTTATAGCTATTTAAGTTACAACTTATTTACTACATTTTTGTTTCATATTTATTTATTTATTTTTTTAGTAAATATTGTATATTTTCTTCACCCAAATCAATGATTTCAAAGAGAAATTACCGTAAACCTAATAGTCGAAATTATTTACTCATGTAAATTTTCATTTAGAAGGGTAATTATACAAAAAAAATATTAGGTTTTTGGCTTTAGTTATGTTTGATAAGAGACTTGTAAAAACTGGTCTTTAGGCTTAAAGATATTTTAGAAGAAATGTGTAAATTCAAATGATCCGCTACTAATTTCTTTTATCGAGAATATATATGTGACATAGTGACTTATGAAACAAATATACCAAGCAAAAAAGTTAGAAAGGAAATGGGAGTGATGGAGATCAACGGCTCACAATTACTAATGCAGGCTGCATTTGTTTGTCTAATGCAGCAAAATCGCATCCCAAACGCTCATTGCAGTTTGGGAATAATATTAATGTACAAGTGATGTTACAAAAGTGACTTTTAGAAAAAAAGGATTTTACCATAAAAATTAATGTTTGGTCATTGGTTCATGAATGCTTTGGGTGTTTGTAAGACTTGAGTCACTTGAGTTATAGTTACTAGTTAGTATACTAAAAATAAGCAAACTTTCAGTGACAAATATTTTTTTATTTTATTTTATTGATATAAGTCTTATTTTCTAAAAAGTAAGTCACATTTATTGAAGATGAGTCTTTTTCTTTTTAAAAAGTCGCTTTTTAAAAAAATATGTACTTTTTGTTTAAAATAAGTCATAATTATTAAAATAGGTTATCTTTTTTTAAAGTTGATCGCTCTAATTGAAAGTAAGTTGCTTTTTATTAAAAAAAACCGCTTCTTTGAAGTTAGTAGTCAATTTTTCAAAACTAAATCATTTTTTCTGAAAATAAGTCACTTTTATTTAAAATAATTTATTAACAATTACACACTTTTATTGAATATAAGTCAATTTTTTTGTAAATAATTAAAAAATATGAAAAGAAGTCATTTTACTGGAAATCAGTCATTTTTTCTGTATATATATTTTTAATTCAACTTATATAAAATAAAAGGAAATTGAGATAACTAAAGTTTTTTTTCCTTCAATTTTTTAGTGAGAACCTAACCATAACTTTTCAAAATGGACTTTTAAAGGTCCAAACTTTTCAGAAAGTTGTGCAAAAAAAAAAAAAAAAAACTCAGCAAACGTTTTTTTTTTCCAAAAGCACTTTGTCCTCAAAACTCACTTTGGACAGTGCCGTCAAACGTCAAACGCCAATATCTTGTATATCTGTTTATTGTTATCGGCGTAAACTGCAAATAACCCTCATGTACTATGGCTGTTATTGCATTTAACCCTCATATGCTTTCATTACTTACTTTTAACCCCCATGTACTTCATAAATTTTTCTAGCGACCTATAATCCCATATCAAACATTAAATTGGCAAAATTTTGGGCATGACGCTCAATTTTAGGTAATTCTTTTGTCCATTCCATGTATTCTTGAGATTTATGCACCAAGAGCAGCACTAGCAGTTTAATGATGTGCAGTTTTGCTCCCTAAGGACCCTAACATGACATTTTGTTGCTTAAAATTGCTCAAATTGGTTTTGTTTTCAGTTAACCACTGAATTTTCTGCATATTTATTGACACCATACATCTATTGAAACAACGCGCATCCGAAACACCATCAAACACAAAGTTATGGCATTATGCGGGCTGTTTGCGATAATTAGATTTACCTTATTTATTGTGCAAGTACTAAGTAGTAACTTAATGTATCCACTGGATGCTTTAGATGGTGGTCATCCGAAACAGTTGCGGTTGTCACTGGCTCAAACAGAGGGATAGGTTTCGAGACTGTGTGCCAACTCGCGATACAAGGGTTAACTGTTGTCTTGACATCAAGAGATGCTGCTGTTGGAGAAGAAGCTGCAAAGGTCTTACAGGAAGGGAGTTTAAATGTGCTTTTTCATCAATTAGACATTGTGGACCTTGAGTCTATCAAGGTTTTTACTGAGTGGCTACAACATAATTTTGGAGGCGCAGATATTTTGGTTAGTGTCTGTGCCCTCTACTTCCATTTCATCGTTTTAAGATATGCATAGGTGCTATTAAATTTGTAATTTACTAGCTATTTGAAGTATGGTTAGCGTCTTTATAGACACATAGTGGCCTTGCAGACATTTGGGTATGTTCGACAATTCAGCTTGATAGTACACGAATATTTCCCTTTTACACTTTATTTTTTGAAAGAAACCAAAATCTTATAGATACTTGGGGAATACCTCGAGTTAAATCACAAAGCCTAACCTCAATAATAAAATACGTCCGGGCTGTTGATGATTAGGCAGGCTACTATAATGATATTAAGATTGGGAAGAGAAAGTCCTTCAGAAAAGGCCACTCTTTCAATCCAAAATCATAATTTTCTTTTTTAACTTTGATTGCTTTGAATCAAACTGCTATAGTAGTTTACCCTTTTACATAATCCAAATTATGCTTTGCATCTTGTTAATTTGTATCTTTATGTGATTGCTTTGATTCCTTTGAATCAGACTGACGTAGCCCACTAAGCCAGTACCAAGTAGGCTTTAGCAGCGATAAACATTTTTAGGAATTATTCCTTTTAACCATCTAATGTTTACTTACAATCTTGTACAGATAAATAATGCGGGTGTAAACTTCAATTGTGGATCAGATAATAACCTCGAGTCTGCTGAGCAGGTCATCTTCACCAATTATTTTGGCACCAAAAATATCACTAAAGCGATGATCCCATTGTTGAGGCCTTCTGCTTCAGGTGCTCGTATTGTTAACGTCAGCTCTCGGTTGGGAAGGCTTAATGGTAGACGCAATGTAATCATCACTTTTCTCTTTCCTCTATTTCTTTTCTTTTTTTACCTCCTTCCTCACCTTGCCCTCCCTTTACGTTTTGATACGGTTAAGGAACACTTTCGTAGATGCTTTTGCAATTTTAAAGATGGACAGCGAGTCAGGATTATGAGTTACTAGACAAAGGTGGTGACGGAAGCAAAATCAGGTTACGAGAGGTGATATAGTTCATATCTAGACCACTGTTTTAAGAAGCTAGCTTCGGAGTGAAAAAGCTCCTTCAAAGCTTGAAAATGCACCCTTCCCTGTTTTTTACGTCGATTAAACTTACACTTCTATCGCAGTTTTTGCAAAACCGCTTTAGCCATGGTTTCGCCTTTTAAATCATTTATCTAAATATGTGGTGGGAGTGGGGGGTGTCACCCCCTTGTTCCTTGCACGTAGGCCTCTACGGAATTGCTGGAAAAGAGTTATCATAAGACTTTGGTTAAGTACAATATAGTCATCATATTTGTGATCAAATTCAAATTTAATCCCTATAATTTCAGTTGCAACATTAGATTCCTCATGCTTTAGGTAGAATTTCTATTTGTCCTCACTGTTTCAATTGAAACTCTATTTGTCCGTAGCATTTCAGTAAGTTACGGTAATAGTCCCCACATCTTTAATATGTTGTAGTTCTACAAGTGATCCCCATATCTTTAATATGTTGTAGTTCTACAAGTGGTTCCCATAGGAAGAGACCATCGATATACTAATTTGGAAGTTTGTAAACTAGTACTTTTGTAATTGAAACTATTTGGACTATTGATGCAACTCATTCATAACTTCGAGGACCATAATGTTACAACTAATAGTACATGTACTGAATTAAACTTCACCGTGAGTATAAGGACCATTGCTTAATTCACCCAAAGACTTTTGAGTATTTGCTCATTCTACCTTGTTTATATACTCTTCTTTTTTTGTACTAATAGAATCTTAGTCTCGAAATCTTCAAATATACGTTTTTTTTATCTAAACCTTTTGAAAATTATTATCCTTGTCTCAGAGGATTGGAGATCTAACATTGAGACGTCAACTTGAAGACATTGATTCACTGTCCGAAGAAGTAATCGACAAGACAGTGAACACATTTGTCGACCAAGTTAAAGATGGTACGTGGGAATCTGGCAAATGGCCTCTAACTTACACAGACTATTCCATGTCAAAACTGGCAGTTAATGCATACACGAGGCTAATGGCGAAAGAGCTCTCAGAAAGGCCAGAAGGAGAACAAATCTATATTAATTGTTATTGCCCGGGCTGGGTCAAAACTGCGATGACTGGTTGGGCGGGCCACACTTCGCCAGAGGAAGGCGCTGATACGTGTGTTTGGCTCGCATTGCTTCCGGACCAGTTCGTGACTGGAAAGTTCTTTGCGGAGAGGCGGGAAATCAACTTTTAGATAAAAAAACGGGACAGGTTGCTCGTTTGTCATTTTACTTTTCGTGAGTTGCTTCTGCTTTTTCAAGATACAATTCTAATATCACCAAATTTAGATAGGAAAACGAGAAGGCCTGATTTTATAAAATTAGCGAAGACCAAGTTTGAGCTCCCATTTTCTCTGTACCGAGTCTGGAAGATTCTGCTACCAGGAATGATATATAACTTGGTGTGGAGAATGCTCAATTCTGAGTTACAGCCCGACTGCCATGATGTTTGGTTTTTGAAAATAGCAACCGGCACAATGCTCAATTCGAGTCAGGTAGCTTATATTTCCGATGTTTGTAAATAAAAAGTTGGTGGTTTCGTTTTCTGTGGCCTCATACATGTCTCTGGATAACCAGTTCTTGTCATCCTTGTACGGTTTAAATTTCATTTACTAGAAGAAACCACATCACTTTTAAGAATGGTGAAATAATGCAATCATGACTCACGAGGCTTTGCCTTGACTGATGGATTTTAATGAAAGCTGTCATTTGGCCTTACAACTCTTCTCTTATTGTTCCGTATAACCCCGTATAATACTTCTGTGCTATTGTGATCAATAAATATAGATTAGATTAGTGCAGAAGTCAAGAATAAGTTTGGACCGTGACAGAAGTAATCCTGTCTCAGCTAGAACGGAAGTCAGGATCATTTTTTGAGTGTATCAACTTTCATTCTGTTACATAAAACATGGTCTATAGATTTATACAGGAAACAACATCGAATATAGATTTATTCAGGAGTACATTACTTCTGCATAAACAATCATATTGAAAATTTAAATATTTTCTGAGCAATAATATACTCCAGTTACCGAGTCAAATTAACCCGAGGTCCCGAGCCATTTAACCACTTAGTGTGCTACCAGAGGTGTGGCATATATATCATACATAAACATCAGCCTGCAGAGTCAGGCTACACTTTTAATTTGAGAATGGACGGGTAAGATTAGGGAATAACACAACTCACACACGCTCACGACCATACTACTATCTAAGTCACCGATACAAAAAATAAATAAACCAAACATATTCGAGCATTATTAACTCTTTATATCATTTTAACCCGTAATGTAACTGTAAGAGTTGTGAACGTATCATTAGTATACCCTTTTAACTTGTAAGTTGTCAGGCAACCTAAATAATAGGAAAATATTTTTTCTCATCAAATTTTTAGCCCAAAAACTTTATCCATTGATGTGACGGGTTAGATAGACCAATCTTTTTATTTTTTATTTTGAAAAATAATTTTAATTTAATACATAGGATTGATACACATAATTGGCGTAACAAAATGACAAAAGCTGTATGTATCCTCTTGCCACGTAACCCCAACAGCAAGTTGCCACGTAAGCGGCTTAATCAAAGATCACGACAGCTACCCGTATTCTCACCGAAATTACAATTAGATACCCCAATTTCATTTTGTTTCTTAATTTAGAATTCAAAAAAGAAGAAAAAGAAAGAGGAAAATGGCGAATTTGAGAAGAGCTGTGATGGGAATTTCTCGAGCCCTTAATCAGACCCAAACCACCTCTCACATTCTTCACAGGTTACTATTTATATATATCTATATCTATATCTATATATATATATATATGTATATATATATTATATAGGCTTTATGCATTTTTAGGCTCTGTTTGGCAACATATTTTTTGGGCTGTTTTTTATATTTTTGATATTGAAAACTTAATGGGTATTTTGACAGTCTAATTATTAAGCTTTTAAAAAGCAGTTTTTAGGCTAAAAAGGCTAAAAAAAAACTATATAAAATCAGAAACCTGGATTTTCGTTGGATTTTTTAATAAACTTTTTTAGCTGATTTTTTTTTTTATCAGAAATTCTGTTGCAAAACGGAACATATATAGGCTCTATACATATATAGGCTTTGTTTGACATTATTTGTTTTTTGCTGTTTTTTTATATTTTTGATTTTAAAAACTTAATGGGTATTTGGGCAGTATAATTATTTAGCTTTTAAAATGCAGTTTTTAGGCCAAAAGTCTTAAAAAAAAGTTCCTTTTATTCGTTGAATATTTGAAAAAAGCTATTTTTTCAAATATATACGTACATGCATGCATACATACATATATGGGCTCTGTTTGGCAACAGATTTTTTTTGGTACATAATTATTTAGCTTTTAAAAAGCAGTTTTTTTAGGCCAAAAGATAAGTTTTTTAGGCCAAAAAAGAATATTGCTTCATTTGTTGGATTTTTGGAAAAGCTTCTCTTTAAGCTGATTTTTTATGAGACATATTTATGTGAGGGACTTTTAGATTCTAATAAACACAAATATTGACACAGAATAATAGAAGTATTTTCCAATTAATTCATATGTTTAGAATACATGTTTTTTTGGGACCGGGCGTATATAGGGCGAAGCCAGAAATTGTAAATGGGCTTGTTGAATTTGCAAAAATATTAGTCATGCCAAGGATAAATATAAAAAGAGTCGAGAAGTGACAAGTTATTGTCTATATACATGACAGCAAATAAAAAAGTTACAATTATGACGAGTGGAAGGTCACCTGATGGTCACCGCTTAACTTTCTCCTGTAAGGCTTGTTTGGTTGAAATTTTGGAGCATATATCTAGGTTATTCACAAATGAGCTTGGATTCTTTGGTTGCAATATCTAGGTTATTCACAAGGTTAAATAATTAGAAAGGTTCAGCCTTTATGTTGTTCAATGATTTGTGTTATGTATCTATTGTAGTTGACCTTAAGGAAATCTGAGGTTATAAGTTGCAATCAATCAAGTGCACGTCTTAAAACTTCGATAGATTGATAAGATTGTGACTGCAAGATATATCAGTTACCGAGATAACTTTGTAAATGGCACAATTATAGGAATTGAAGTTAATATATGCAAACATGATGTATCAAGAATCAAGTACATAGATCAATTGGTACACCAAATGTTCAAAACATATGATCTTTACCTAGAAAGCAGAAAAATAACTGAGGAAACAACTAAACAAGGCCTAAGCTGTGAGGTCTACACGAAGAGATTAATCTTTTTAAATATTTGTAGTAATATTTGTTTGCTTCTTAATTAACTATTGATTTATAGTGGGACCTATCGTAGTAATATTTACTGTATGCCTGTAGCAAATGTTCTACTCCTATTTTTATACTTTGGTCCAGGTTGTGTTGCGATTTAATTATAGAACTGCAATTTTTGATATGTCAGTAATTAAGTTCATCCAAGTTTTACAACATACGTTTATGTTTACCTACTGAATTGCATAATTGGATTGTTTTTGGGTTCAGGCCTTGTGTTGGTGCGCTTTCGAGGTACTTTGCCACTTATCAATCATCAGATATTGATCTCTCCACTGAAGAAAGCAAACGGCGTTTGTTTAATAGGTTTGTACCTAATATTAGCTATGATTTTGGAAATATATTCTATCAAGAGAAAGAAATATAAATGAAATATGAACCATTTACCTTTTTGATTAGGACAACCGGGGACTAGAGCAATATATCCTTTATTAATTGGAGACTTGAACAGATAAATGATTTGAAGTTGTTATTATATGTCGATTTTTGGGGGCAACGTTTTATTCCTTGTTCTTCTTCCATTTGCAGCATTTTTTTCTCTAGTGTACAATATTTTGTGTAAAATATCTTAACACTCGAATTGATTTTTAAGAGAACATATATGTAGGCACAGACAAAGTTTTTGAAATGTGGATTCTCAAATGATATTATATATGTTGTAGGTTGGTATATAGGAGCAAGCAAAGAGGGTTCCTTGAGCTCGATTTGGTTTTAGGAAAATGGGTCGAGGAGCACGTCCCTTCCATGGATGAAAAGGGGATTAAGTCCCTCGTTCATGTTCTTGATCTGGTAATACGCTTAAATTTTTGAGCAATTTCAATTACGTGTACAGTTGTAACGGAACACCATCTCGTAATGTGATTTAGGAAGGGCAGAGGTGTTTTTGTAATTGTCTACTTGCTGCTTCCTAGTTGCTTTACCATTCACCCTTCCCGGGCTGACAAGGGAAGGCAGAAAAATAAGCTCATTTATTAATTTTTTTAGTCTCACCATTTAGGTAGTTGAACATAAGTTGTTGGATACTAAGATTGGACCAGCACTAAAGATTGCTGATTTTTAGGCATTATAATTTGTTTAATGACATCTAAAAAGCATAACATAGGGTTGTGGGCAATTAACATTTCCAATTATATTTCGTTGATGTGTGCCGTGCGGTTTTAATTTGACCACCTTCTTATTTGTCCCAAGTTTCTCCTTCTGTGTCGGAAATTAAGGCATACATAGGAATGTAGCCTTATAAGTTTTCTCGTTACCACTGTATGGCTTGAAAGGCTATTGAATTTGTTACTGCAAGATGTAATTGCTGTTTGAGCTGCTGTTGTTTTGCCAGATAGTTACCACTTTGATTCCATCCTTCCCGCGTTTTAGAAAACACTAAAATACTCTGATATCAAATCAGGTTGAATTGATCAAAGTTGTGATTGTAAATAATCCCTTTCAAAGATAAACAGAACACTTGTGCTTTCAAACTGGTGAAGTTTGAGCTATTGCTATTATACTCAATTATGTTGAACACTTGATCCACATTTAATATTAATCCTTAAATGTAAAAAGGATAAAAATTTTCTCTAAATTAGTCTTTAGTTTTCTGGTTTGGGTATTGTGTTAAGTTTTGTTTGCTCATATGTTTTGTCTGCAGGAGAATCCAGATTTGTGGAAGTGGCTTACTGGCCAAGAGCAACCTCCTGAGGAACTCTCTACAAATCCTGTGAGCTTATGATCTTGATAACGAAATCCTTTTATTTAAGGCTGTATTTTTATTGTTTATAAAAAAGTTTTCTGATTTTAAAACCGGGATGCAAGTAACCCATATGGCTGTCTGATTGAAATAGCCTTTTTTACATTCTACCGAAAGACCGATTTTATAGAGCTGTTGAAAGGTCTTTTAAGTTGTCCTCTAAAAGATCTTTCAGGGATTGTTGAGATTTTATACCCTCTACTGTCAACAAAGTTCAATTTAGTATCATATACATAGAACAAATTAGTCCAGTAACCTTGCTTCACTTAAGTATCAATTTAGTGATTTTGCATTTAATTGTTTCGCGACACGGTACTAATTTGACAACTAAGTATAGCATAAGGCACTAATTTTTAATGTTAAAAAGAACATGTTTGTGCTCATGTAACAATCACTTGACAAATAAGTATAGTGTACGCTATAAGGTACTAAAATATTTTTTTGTAGTACAAGATACTAATTAAGTTTTGTTGATAGTAAATAGTACAAAATTTCAGAATATCAAAAAAGCCCCGATCATATCTCAGAACCATGAAACCGATGAGCTCTGAAGAGTACTCTTGAAGTTATATAAAAGCCAGAATAAGAATTCAAAACTTTATTAAATGAAATAATCTCACTCATATTTTTCTTTCCCATGACAGGTTTTTACTGCTCTGCATGAGAAAGTAATTGGCAACCTGGACAGTCACACTTCTCCGGAGACCCGAGCAACACCTGGACAGCCATGGGTTAGAGGATGGGATGACTTCAAGAAAGGAAAAGACAGCCCCGTTGTAGGCAATCAGTAGATGCTGCTCAAAATGGTCAATTTGTTTTCTTTTTGTTCTGAATATTATCTTTATATAGCATTGTTCCATCTTCATATGAGAGACAATAAGATGGAATCATATATGAATAAGAGGTATAGCTGTGGATCTGTGTTGATCAGTTTCAGCCAAGAGATGTTACTAAGATGGTGATCAGTGTATATGTATGATATTGGTGTTGAATTTTTGATGTAATGGTGTATGGTTTGAAGCTAATTGACTAGTTTTATGCGGTGACATGGCTGCTACATTTTTGAAGTGAAAAGAAGTGTTTGTATAGCCATTTGGATAAAAAAAGAAAGCTAAAACTACCAAGTGTCAAGCTCAATAGGGAATGAGGCCAAGTAATTCTTGAAAAACCAAGTTAACAAATTTTGCCATGTGAATGTATAACTGAAAGGTGCTATGGAGAAATGAATACAAAGAACAGTAAATCTTGATTCCAAAAATCTGTTTGTTCAAGAATTTGTATTGTTGACCAAAAATGGTTGGTCCAAGTGGTTGGTATCCGAGTATACCATGCTCATTATCAGGTTTCGAACATTGGGGTCTGCGAAACCGCTTTACCTCCAAAAAATGGTAATTAAGAATAAAAAAAAAAGAATTTGTGTTGTTCAATAAACAAATAATTAAGAGAATTAGGCCATTGACTCGTTGAGTTCAGTTTTCTACAGAAACTATGGACTTTTTTCATTACATTTCAATGTGTGGAATTTTTAATCTGAGATTTGTTTGGATGTTTTAAAATGTGAAGCTGTCATGTCTTGTACTGATTTTATTTCTTTGCACATTATAATTGTGGTAATTAAGGCATTAATTAGTTACTCGAATCTCATGCTTAGTGGATGTAGAAATATAGAAAAAAACGACCGAGTCACAATTCCTGTTGGGAGTCATCCTAACCTCGATCCTTATCACGAAAAGATCCGGGTCGAGATGAAACCCGGACCCACTTAATCTGCTAATCACAACTATGTAATAGTAAATTAATAATTTAAGGGGCAATTAACAAAAACATACAATATCCCTATTATATTAACAAAAACACATCATAATAATTTAAATTATCAAAAATATACATATATATATATACTTATTATTTCTCTAATTCTAATCAGACTATAATCTAACCTCTCTATCTAATCTAACCTCTCTCTAATCGCACATCTCTCTCTAACACACGATAATCGCACTTATTTCTAACACGTTCTAATTACCCATCTATCTCTTTAAAAATAACTAAAAACTCACAAAATATTCATATCTAATTATAAAACGTCATACCCAATTTTAAAATTTCATACACTAAATGTTCTGAATCACAATCAAATATCTAAAAAATAGTTCATACCCTAATTTTAAAACTTCATACACTAATTTCAAAACTTCGTACCCTAATTTCAAAACTTCATAACCTACATATGGATTTCTCTCAATATTATACATATTCTCCTCTTTCAACTTGAAACCCACAAGGTTTACAATAGTTTCAAACCTCAATAAATAGAAAATAATCTCACCAATTCCATATATTTTTCATATATTACGGTGTATCAACCAGTGTAATATCTGTATTTATATGCATATAGATGTCTATATAATCTAGATGTTGTTCGGTAGTCAGTGACGAGTGTTTTCGTGATTAAGGAGGAGAGAGATAGAGTGTGATATGAAATAAAGATACAGAAAAGAATAGAGCAAAGAGAGAGTAAGATCAGAGAGAGATACACGGGGAATTCTTTTTTACTTACGCAGAATGCTGAAATGTATAAGGAACCCGGGATTGACAATCACGGGTCTACGTGACGTATGTTACGTGACACATTTTTAAATAGGTGAATTAATTTTACTTCGCTCATTAAATGCATATGAATGATAAATGGCCCCATATGATTCGGGATCTACGTGGCTATTAATCCCACCAAATTGGTATTTTTTATCGAATATATTCGATTCCGACAATTTCATTTAATGATCGATAAAATACAAAAAAAAATTGTCTTCTTATAAAATTATTTGATTTGACTATACAGTAATAAAATATCTGATTTGACTTAGTAAGACTTTTTATTATTTGATTTGACGATTCATATAGAAAAACTCTATAAAACGTTAACGTTATTCGTTTAAAACACCAAACAAAAAGGAATTCATTTTATCATATTACTATCTCTCTAGCTGATTCTATATTCGTGTTATCAAGTATGGATAACAATTATAATATTTAGGGATGAATCTTAATTTATAATCCGGATAATACTCCCCAAAACACTCAATTTTCGATCGATTCTAATCAAAATATATTTTTTCCATCTCAAAATATCAATTTTCTGACTGATCCATATGTCAATGCTCAGTTTTTTTATGATCCATATTTTAATAATCATCTCAACCTGTATTTTGATAATCAGTTTGTAAATGGTGACTATAATTACACGAGTCATCAACCTGGCGCATCACAAGAAGTTTTTAGAAGTTTTTTTTGGATAAAATTGGGTGAGTTTTTTTTTTTTTTATAAGATTGTGAGTTTTTTTTTTGTTGGTAAAATTGGAGCAGTTTTTTTTTAAGGGTTAAAACTTGAAAAATTCGGCTGCCACGTATATGCCACGTAGACTCGGGATTGCCAATTCCGGATTCCTTATACATTTCAACATTCTGCGTAAGTAAAAAATAATCCCCGAGCTACAGAGAATAATTGGTAAGAGGAAAAAATGAAGGAGATAGAGAGTAAGATGAGGGAGAGAGAAAAAATACAATAAACAACATTAAATTTGTTTGGTATGTTTTTTTTAATAAATTTTTTTTTATAGATACTCATTAATTTAGTTTAAAAAATAGTATATATATATATTTTTTTAATTTATCCATAATTTAATTCTTATCATTATCATAGTTGTGACACACAGCCTAACATTGTGACCTGTCATCTGTCCACCCAACTCTTCTTCTTCCCCGTTTCTTCAAGCAAGGATCAGTTATATATACATATACACACATAATGTCTTGCGTGTTGGGTTTACAATACGTAATACAATTAAAATATAAAAAATAAGTATAGTTTTAATATAAACATATTGAGAATAAAAAAATATATAAGAGAAGAATATTTAAAATAATTTTGAGTTGTTAAAAAATGGATAAAAGATGCTAATTAGTTTTTTAATTTCCTATCATGTATGTATGAGAGTGACATTACGATAATTAATAAAAAAAGTATAAACTAATTTTGAAAAAAAAATAGTAAAATTTGACAGACTCAACAAATATTGAATTGAATTATTATAATAAAATGAGATACATGCATTTATTCATACATAAATTAACTTTACCTAAAAATTTCATGATTTTTTTTTATTATAATTCAACATAAAATCACTAAACCTTTTAACTTGTGTAAATTTTATTTTATGGAGATTGACGACCAATGATAGGTTCACACTCCACTAAAAAAAACTATAATTAACAGGATTGAAAATATGTACGATTGTACACTCTGGTCCAATTATAAAAAGACCTATTTAAAAACAAAAACAAAAAACAAAAAACAAAAAACAAAAAACAATTCTAAAAAAACAAAAAAAAACACTTATTTTAGTACCTAACAAAATATAAAATGTGTAACAAATAAATAAACTATATATCTGAGCTGTGACCCAGCTTCTCTGTTAAAAACCTATTTCCTAAGAAAACCCAGGTTGAAAAACCCTCTTTCTCTCTCAAAGAGAGAGAGAGAGAAAGATATTTTATAGCAAAATGGGAGATAAAGGGTGGGTTTTTTTTGGGATTTTGTTTTTTATTTTGCTTCTTAGGATCAGTGAGTGTTTTAATCTTGGCAATGCTCAAAAAACTGAGAGAATTTCAGGTAAGATTTTACCTTTTTTTTTGTTTTTTTGGTTATTTTTTTAGTTGGGTTTAGGATCAATATTTTATTTCCTTTAGTGTGTTTTTAATTAATTTGAAATGTATGTATACTGCTATAAATAAGCTTTAGTTTGTAAATGTGTAAAGTTAACCAAGCATTGGTAAAAAATGTATAGTATTTTTTTTTAACATGTTTATTATAGTAATTCATTAATAACATTTCCATAACTTAAGTAAACTAAAGACATACTTTTTTTAAAGCAATAATGCTATGACTATGATATATATGCAACAATATTTTTATTGAACGCAACATGAATTTGGTAAGGTGTTTAATGCTTAAACGATTCCCTGAGCACTCGTTAGCAAAACCATTTTTAAATTTTATTTTGTTTTTGGTTATTGAGTTCAATTTCCAGAAAATGCTAGTTGAATTTGAATTAGTTGCAAAAAGCGTTTACTGTTGTTCCGTTTAGTACTCTGACATTCAATACTGCTGTGTAGCAATCAAGTTCCCGTACACTAAACCTGTTGAAAAACTTGATCTTTTATTTCACGTACTTCTTAATGTAATTCTTTTGTTTTGTGAACTAAAACCCGGAATTTCTAAAACAAAATAGCTCCTAAAGTATATATGCTAGCTCCATTGTATTGCTTCTAATTCACGTCCCTCGGAATTTTGATCAATTCATTAGTGATCGCAGACACTGGTGGACTATATTATACTTTTACAAATGTTAGACAATTAAATGAAAATTAGCTTAAAATGTAATGGTATTAAGAGCGGTAATTCCTTCAAACACGTTGTATCTAGTGAAAATGATGCTCGGACACTCTTGTTCTTGAGCAAAGTAGATCCATTATAATTTTTCTTGTTTCTTGATCAAATCATGAGTTAGATGAGAAGCTTATTTAATTTCCCTTTTTTCTTGAACTTTTTATTGTTTCTAGGTAACAACTAGTTATCAGTCCCAAAAATAGTGAAAATTTATTTCGTATGTATAATGGCGGAAACAAACAGATTTATGGTATCACAAGTTTATTCCAAAAATTATCGATATACAAACATCGTTTTCAGTAAGAGTATACAGTGAATTATTACTCTTTTGGATTTAAAACAGTTATTGACATGAAGCTGTCTTTTTATGTTCTGATTAGGGCATTGTTTGGTTGCAAATTTTAAGCTCAGTTTTCCCTGTGTTGCTTAAAAGCTTAATTGCATTTGATTGACCAGATAATCCTAGAGTCTTCTTAGAACTTTTGCTAAATTGCTAAAAAATCCAGCTAAATTGCTTTAAAGCTGTGACTTAACAAATATAGGATTATCATTATATTCACATAATCTTATTGCCAGTGTGAAACAAAGCACAATTTTCTTATTGTACCGAATTAAAAATTTGAATATTGTAGGTAGTGCTGGAGATGTACTTGAAGATAATCCAGTAGGCCGACTCAAGGTTTTCGTATATGAGCTCCCAAGCAAATACAACAAAAAGATATTACAAAAAGATCAAAGATGCCTAAATCACATGTTTGCTGCTGAGATATTTATGCACCGGTTTTTGTTATCGAGCCCAGTTCGTACCCTCAATCCCGAAGAAGCCGATTGGTTCTATACGCCTGTATACACAACTTGTGATTTGACCCCAAATGGTCTCCCTTTACCTTTCAAATCGCCACGTATGATGAGGAGTGCTATACAGCTCATTTCTTCAAATTGGCCTTATTGGAATAGAACCGAAGGGGCTGATCATTTTTTCATTACACCTCATGATTTCGGAGCATGCTTTCACTACCAAGTAAATCTTATTCCCCCACTATCTTTTCTCATTGCTATACAGTACACCATATTTCGCTATAGGTTCTTATCTTCTAGTTTTTAACTTTCATTACCCTAGTTTTTCATTTGAAGACTGAACCATTGTGAAGAAACTGAGTAGGTATTAGTGTTTCAAAGAAACCTTGCACTAATGAAAGATCACAATATATTTGGGTAATTTTCTCATAAAAACCTTACAAGGAAGAATGTAGGAATGGATAAAAACTTCAGATTTAAGATTAGTTTTCTGAAATTGCAATGTTGACCCCAACTTTGCATAGTTTGCCTAAATTACTCAAGTACTCTGATTGTGCAGAATTATGTCTATACTCTTCCTCTGTAGTTTTGACCCCTATTCAGGCTCATTAAAATCACTTCCCTTGTTTTACACCTGGTGTAGCTTGGGTTCTTCTTTAAAATAAATAAATTATGATAATAATAATGTAAGCTTATACTTAATTAGAAATAAGGAAGTGTTTGATTATTTGAGTTATTTCATGGGGTCCTTTATATAAATTTTAAGTGTTATAACTATGTGAACGATTTGTAGTTTAGGAATACGTTTCACTGAAAATGTCAAATACATCGACTAATATGATATAGAGATAGAGACAAGATAATGAAAAAGGGAAAAAGACTCGATGCATGTGCACTATCTACGAAATCCTCAATGCATATGCGTATTATCAATCTAAATTCTAAACCTTAAGGGTGTGAATTATGGATCCTATTCTTTGTTTATGAGTTTTTTTTTCCTTTTCAAAAATTGTTTGTCATTCAACCATGAGTATATACTCTGCCATTCATTCACCTTTACTTCTCCACTTTTCTAGGAAGAAAAGGCTATTGAAAGAAGAATACTTACACTGCTCCAGCGTGCTACCTTAGTTCAAACATTTGGGCAACGGAACCATGTTTGCTTAAAAGACGGTTCAATAACCATACCACCATATGCTCCTCCTCAAAAAATGCAAGCTCATCTTATTCCCCCTCATATTCCTCGTTCCATCTTTGTCTACTTCCGTGGTTTGTTTTACGACGTTGGAAATGACCCTGAAGGTGGTTACTATGCAAGGTATTTCCCTTGTTGCCAAATCTTAGTCTGTAAATAAGTATGGTTCTGAAATTACTAAACCGCATGCGTGATAGACATTGTTGAAAAAGTGAACTCATTATGTGTATTTTTTAGAGTGTGAAATTAGGTTGTTTTGAAAGCATTCTACAACTTTTGAGTTAAAGATGAACGTCACTTTCATTTGGCGTAGAAGTCTACTTAAAACTGAACTCATTATGTGCTTTTTGTAAAGGGTGAAATCAAGTTTAATATGGAGGTTAAAATAATGTAGATTAGTTCAATACAAATATAAGAAAATCTTGTCTTTTATTTTGCTTTGTAGTTTTTTTTAAGTACAAAAAGTAAAGCTTATAAGTTAGTGCTGAAGCCATAACTCTGCTTGTTAGTAAAAGGTACTAGGTACATACAGAAGCTTATGACCCTTTCACCTGATATGCCTCAGACCTTCAAGAATTGAGTTACGTGTTTAGTTGCAAAAGATTAGTGCTACTGAATACAAACCAAAATTCTTGAGAAGATTACTAAGGATCTTAATTTTAGTTTTAAAACTTGGTTGTCATAAGCCCTTAATGTGATATTGTAATAAAGGAAGGAATGAGCCAACGAGATAGTGATATAAGACTATAAGAGGCATCTGCCTCCCTCCATCCACACCCTATATAGAGAACGACGCCAGGAAATAGAAATAGAATTACACTGTGTTTTACTTGAATTTAATCATAACAAAAGCTGAAACAACTTTTTTTTCCTTTTCACAGAGGTGCTCGAGCAACTGTATGGGAGAATTTCAAGGACAACCCACTTTTCGATATTTCGACCGAGCACCCCACAACTTACTACGAAGACATGCAAAGAGCAATCTTTTGTCTGTGCCCACTCGGGTGGGCCCCATGGTCCCCCCGATTAGTTGAAGCTGTGATATTCGGGTGTATCCCCGTCATCATAGCTGATGACATCGTCCTCCCCTTTGCTGATGCGATCCCTTGGGAAGATATCGGTGTTTTTGTCGACGAAAAAGATGTTCCTAATTTAGACACTATTTTAACCTCGATACCTATTGAGGTGATTTTGAGGAAACAAAGGTTGTTGGCCAATCCTTCTATGAAACAGGCGATGTTGTTTCCTCATCCGGCTCAATCAGGTGATGCTTTTCATCAGATTTTGAATGGGCTTGCACGTAAATTACCGTACGGTAAGAGTGTTTTCTTGAAGAGGGGTGAGAAGATTTTGAATTGGACCGCAGGACCTGTTGGCGATTTGAAACCTTGGTAGCTGCATAAAATAGGAAAAATGGTTTGTTCAACTTATCGGAAAAATATGGTTTTGTTGCTTGTCTGTCCTTGTCTTTGGATGTCGTATTCAAGGCGGCGAATTCACTTGATTCTTGAATTGTTGGATTAGATCTTGGATGATGGTATGACTGTGTAATGATTACCTTGTTGTAACTTGATATGCAATGTAAAGTAATGGTAAGGGGGTGGTCGGTTTCCTATAGTTTTTGTAGAAATCTGGACTCAAATGTGCAATTTTCTTAGTTGTTGGACTGTTTATCATCACAATTTTTCCTAATCGAAGGATGGATATGGTAATTTCCAGTATTCCATTTACACTTTCAAGTGCAAGTTTATGTGGATCTTGTAAGTAAAAATACCATTCGTTCTTTTCAAAACCTAAAGCTACTGTTATTTTCTTTTCGAGAACACGTTTCCCTCTTCAAAAACCCTGTTTTCCACTTCTCATTTCCCGTTTGTCATTATGTTACGTGCAAATTGTAGAATTCTTTAATTTTTTCCATGTTTCACGTTTATGTTTTCCGTTTTGCTTCTTGCTTATGTTTTTACATCCGGCAACTATGTTTCTCTTCTCTGTATACTTTTTTTTTTCAACGTTAAATAGTTGCATCAATATTTTGAGGGAAAAAAATGCATCAAGTTAACGTAGATGACATGTTGCTCGTCGGGTCGAGCCTTGTAGAAATTAACAAGATGAAGCAACAGTTGGCGAAACACTCTAAGATGAAGGATTTGGGAGCCGCAAATCAGATCCTCGGTATGAGGATTTTCCGATGAATGGATGGTCTTTGTTTCTGTCGCAAGTCGAGTATGTGAATAAACTGTTGGCTTGGTTTAGCATGAGTGATGCCAAGGCTGTAGGCACGTCCCTAGCCGCACACTTTAACTTGTTGAAGGAACAATCATCATCGAACGAGGAAGGAAATGATCGTATGTCGAACATACCCTACGTTTCAGCAATCGGTAGCTTGATATACGCTATGGTGTGTACAAGATCGGACATTGCCCACGCAATGGGAGTTGTCAGTCGTTACATGAGTAACCTGGTCAAGCATCATTGGGAAGCTGTGAAGTGGATATTGAGATATCTCTCGGGTACAGTGAGTTCGGCATTATGTTTTTGAAAGAGCTCGGTAGGCCTGCACGGCTATGTTGATTCTGACATGACTGGTGATCTAGATAGCCGAAAGAGCACAACGGGATGTGTTTGAACCTACAGTGGTACTGCTATGAGTTGGACATCTAAGTTGCAAAAGATTGTTGCACTGTCAACCACAAAGGCTGAGTACGTCGCGATGGCAGAAGCAAGCAAAGAGATAATTTTGTTGCAAGGTTTCTTAGAGGAGCTCGGTCAGAAAATCGACAAGGGAGTTCTGCACTGTGATAGTCAAAGTGCAGTTCAGCTAGCTAAGAATCTTGTATTCCATTCACATACCAAACACATACAGATCCGTTACCATTTCATCCGGACTGTTCTAGAAGATGGAATCTTCGCGCTAGAAAAGATTGAGTGTGCTAAGAACCCCGTCGATATGCTAACGAAAGCTGTTACAATCGACAAACTGAGATTGTGTGCGACCTCAGTAGGACTCCGAGCTTGAGAATCAGGATTTTTGCTACACTAGAAACATGAGTAACTCGCTGACGACGGAAGAGTACTAATTACTATACAAGAATACCGATGAGAGCATTCTGCTTGGGGGAGCATAATGAGTTCGGTGGTCGGGGATAATCAGAATTCTTTTGAAGCACTCGACATTTGATTCCAGTGGGAGATTGTTGAGTTGTGGAGCCAAATATGTTTTGGCCATGTTCACTAGATATCTCACATTACTAAGAATTGTAATAAGACCCACTACGAGTTCTATATATGTCACACTTATTTTGTATTTTAATTATCACATATTTGAGAGAGGATATTGTAAATAGATAGTTCTAGTTGTGAAAGAACCATAGGTTTGTGATCAAGATAGATTACGTTTGTAATCCTTATTATAATATATATAAGTGTCACGTGTAGCGGCACGAAAACGTAGCCATTGTTAGGTGAACTCTGTTATCAAATTGTGTGTACGATTTATATTCTTGTCTTTATTTAAGTACGTCTGATTTTCTAACATAACTAATCATTTTAAAGAGCTGCTTCTAATTTAATTTTGTGTTTCTTTGTTGAAAAAATGAATTTTATTGAATCCTTCACGAATAGTTAATGCACGTCAGAGAATATGGATGGTTAATTACTACTAACTAATGGTTTTCTAGAAAAATCATTTGTTTAAAGTCAGACAAATCTTCCCCAGATGATTTAGACAATTCTCTTGTTAAAAGACTCAGAATAAATTGAGGAATAACAAGTCGTATCTATACACTCAAACAAAAGATTAGGGGACTTAGTTAAGTGAGCGTCTCTTTAGAACAGTCAATTGTTTATGGTACAGTAAATTTAACCACCGTTAAATTAGAAAACGAATGGTTAAATAATGTTTTTTAATAACTATTCTATTTTCAACAAATTAAAATTTGATAAATTAAAAATAAATTTTACAACACACTAAAAATTCAAATAAAAATATATAACCCTAGGGAGCCTAGTTTAAACTAAAATATTAATCAAATTTTAATTTTTTTTTTATCTATTTGATACATTTTTATAAAAACGGGTTGTGAACAAGTCATGTAGTATGATGGTTCCAGTTAATTCCCTAGTTTTTGAGTGAAGTAATTTGCAAAACTAGGGTATTATTTGTAGGGATTAAGTGGTCATGAAAAGATAAAAGCTATCACAAAATAGATTTAGCTAATTTAGTCTTATCTTTTTTATTACAGGTTATGAAAAATGTATTTATGAAGCATCTAGGTAAGTATAGATTTAAAGTCGTTTCGAAATTTAACTAGAAAAAAAAACTTTATAATTCGCTGATGTCATTTTTTTCTTTTTGGAAATTTGTCTTCTATATAGGGATGTGAAATCTGCTACGATTCCATTGATGAAGAGCAAGTTAAGAGTTTGAATTTTTATACTATATTTTATACTATATTTTTTCTGAAAAAACACACAGACCGTAAAAAAAATCTACGGTTTACGGTGTTTTTATGCAAACTGTACATTTAATGTACGGTTTGCATGTATTTTTTTTTTTTTATTTTTTTTGTGTAATTTCAATTTGTAAAATAGTAAAAAATATATATAATATGCAAATCCATAATTCACTTAGCTATATATAATTGTTTGTTGTTTGTTTATATTAATTATAGAAATTATAATAATTGTTGATATTTGTCCCATTTAATAAAAAAATTAGGGTTTTTATTCAAATTTGTGTTATTTAGATATTTATTAGTAATGGTTTGATTATGATGTTACATGTTTATGATGGTTATTTGTTTTGATTGAGAAAAATAAAAATTGTTACGCTTTATTAATATTTACCCGTTTTGAAAATTATGGGTTTTTATAAAATTATGTTTTTTAATTAGTTTGTTTGCCCAAATCACCAATAAAAATTGGGGTTGTTGATATTTTATCTATTTTATAAAAAAATTGAGTTATCATTGTTTGGTTATCATTAAATGTGTTTGGTTATGATTAAAAAATTGAGTTATTTGGTTATTATTAATTGGTTATAATTGAGTTATCATTGAGTTATCATTAATTTTGCTGATTATTAGAATATGTAAACAAGGGTTTAAAAATACTAGTAATAAAATTCTGCGAACATAAGACCAATGCAAATATATACAACATATAATACGTAAGTTGCATGTAGAAAATAAGAAAATTAAAATTTACCTGTTCATACGACATATTGTCAAACTGGTCACGTATGTGGACCACATTATGTCCGTAGACATATGGCTTAAGGTTAGTTTGTGTAACGTCTCGGAAATTTTGTATTTTATTATTAATTTTAGTAATACGATAGTGATATTTAGTTTTGTGGGTGATTACGTATTTGTGTGAAATATACACGTGTTATATGAACTTTGGTGTATATAATAGTGGTGGGTGTGATTTGTATTATTTTATAACTAAGTGGCCTAGTTAGTAAATTAGTTTACTAAAACCTATATATTGTTGTGTGACATATTAGCTCGTTATATAGATATATAGAGATATGTATAGATATAGAGAGAGATAGGAGAAACAACAGACGAAGTGTTTATTCATTAATATGATTGTAGAGAGATACATCAAGAGACCTCTGGCCCTCTTTATATAATAGAGGGTAGAGTTACATATGCTAGGAAAGTCCAAGATAGACCCAATAATATCCTACAACACTCCCTCTTTGGACGTCTTGATTTCTTCGTCTTCATGCTGTCGATGTGAGTCGAGTTCATTCGCAGTGCTAAACACATAAAAAGCTTAGGGCCGGAAAACCCAGTGTGGGACAAAACCGGTACCTAGGAGAAACTGTGTAGCCGAATGATATAGGCCGAAATATCATGTAAGTAACTAACCACAAAACAGTGTGCCTCATCAAAACCTTGACAGAGCAAACCCAATGGGAAAATCTCTGATCGAAGGAAAAAGAGTGCAACAGTGGTAGTAGTATGGGATCAACCACAAAACAGGTGCCTCATCAAAACCTTGCTAGAGTAAACCCAGTGGGAAAAAACCTCTAGTCGAAGGACAAAAGAGTACACAGTGGTAAGAAGTATACAACAGGATACTCCCCCTAATTTCGGCAATCGTAAGTGAGATATGATAGGAACGTGTCTCGCTAAAAACCTTGCCAAGGAAAACCCAATGGGAAAAAACTTTGGTCTAAGGACAAAAAGAGTACACGAGCATGCGACTGGATGCTCCCCCTCACTTGCACACGACAGGGTGCGAGGATTTCGACTAAGTAGTAATTAGTGCAATAAGCATTCACCTGGATGCTCCCCCTCACTTGCGCACGACTGGGTGCAAAGATTTCATATTCCAAGAAAGGGAACGAGCATTCGACTGGATGTCTCATTTACTTGCACACGACTGTATGCAAGAAAATATAACGTGGAATAAAACGAGCATTCAACTGGATGCTCTTAAACTTCATTTGTGAAGATTAATTTCGGCGAGAAATGCTAAATAGCATAATGTAGTCATGTCTCTCTTGATCAATAACAACAAGTTGTCTTCTATGACAAGTGTTTTATCTGGATCGTGAGACAGAACATATGTAATTCAAATATGACTAATACTAGCTCGAAGTCATATACACTCTCTAGTCGTCTCATAGAGCACGAATAGATCAGAGTGATTCACTTGGAGTCATTCCAAGACCTCCAAGATATCGCCTTATTCCTAATGGTAAAGACATGCCATGTTAGGAATATCCCTTATGCGGGTCTGATAAGTAACCAGCATCGGTATAACCAAAAAAGGGTTGCGTTAATTCGAGTACCGAAGGGGGTAGGTACACTCGATGACGCAAATGGGATAAGACAAGCCCTCATCCACAGTTACCTTAAGGTAATGGGAAAATGTCTTTTATGCCATTTCGATGGCAGCGTGTTAGCGCGATGCTGTGTCGAGCTATACCATTCACAGCAGACGAGATGTTCGTCCTAGAACATTAGACCAAGTACAATGATGCGCATATTGTACTTAGATATGAACATCATGATTCAATATCTCTTCATCGTCTCATCAGGGACGGACTGGGTCTATATCAATGTCTAGTGATCGAACGATCATGGGAGAATCTGACGACTAGCGTCATGATGACTAAAACGTCATAACACCTTCTGGGTGTAGTCTGAATCATGGACTTAGATTCAATCTTTACGGGACTCGATCATCGGGCCGAGTCACTACCGTGTCTTCCCAAGATCCTTCATCTCGAAGGCAAATCCAAAAATGGATCGCGTAATAAAACACGCAAGGGCATAATACTTGTTCAAGTATCCCAAGCTGATCAAGTACTCACTTAGGCGGTATACCACATCCGCTCGGATTATATTAATCCATATAGTGAACGTCTCAGTCAATTGAGATCATGTTCCGTGGTCAGGAACTACTTGATTTAACCATTATGAAGTCACACAGGGACCTTCATCTATATCTCTTTGTCTAAATCCCCATAGAGATAAAACAGTGACCACAATCACATACTGCATAATTAGTTTTTGGGAAAACTACTAAACTGATAAAGTAGGGGACCGTTATAACGTCCATTACGAGGAAATCAACCATCTCGTAATCAATTCCAAGATGTGAGAGAAGCCTTGCGCTACTAGGCGAGCATTCTACAATCTCATTATTCTCATCAATTTTCCTTACGAATAACCAAATAAACGAACTCGTTTAACATTGGTGGTGTTGGAGCTACAGGTCCGAACACACTTTCGCTAAGGAGTCTACTTGGATTGCAAGTTTCCATTAGGTCAGTCTATTCTACGTTGACTTCAGGCAACGGTACATGGTTCCCTGTCATAATTTGCTCATATTATCAGTCGTCACCGAATATATGAACAAGTAATCAATGACAGTCTCGTTTCGCTTCAATATCGTCTAAGATATCATGATCGACAGATATTTCGAGATTCTTAGGATGAAGAGGAATCACACATCTCCTAGATCCTTTATAATCTCGTGCGACGAACGAGTTTCAGTTCACCACCTCTGGGGCTGAACAAATTAAGAACCGGTCAACTTCCTCATATCTTAGGAAGGATGACAGACTGACGGCCGACGGCAGCGTCCTTTGCTTGGCGGGTTCGGCCAAAAGCAACGTGTTACGACAGGAACACGGCGTCCGACAGGGACGTCTATCCTTGCAAGCATTTTGCAGAAGGTATAAATGATCTCGTGACATCTCATAAAGTCATTAAATGCGTTTGGCATTTAGTTAGACTTGAGGGAGTCTATGCACTTACTTATCACTAAGTGCAGTTTTGGGGATCAAGCTAAGACTGAGTGGGTTATGCTACGTTACTTCACGTCGTTCCTTATTAACGGTAACGTGCAAATCTCCCCCTAACGACGGGGAGAACAGTCTTAGCGATGTCACTTTCGCATATCATGCGGTAAAGAGATCGCTTGCCAAGGTTACTCTATCAAATGATAGGCAGGAGATTCATAATCGACTTATGTCCCCTTCAGAGGTCCATATTTTAAACGCTATAGCGGCTCAATCAAAATATTAATTAATCACTCTAAACACGCGTTAATATGAGACTTCTGGCTCATAACCAGTAACCAGCTGGTACGCATATGGTGTTTGAGTGTCTATGGGCCTCATAACGGACCAATGCAGCAAAATAGCATAACCCCACACGAAAATATAAATCTTGGTGCGCAAAACCAAGAAATGCGTGCAATCATTTGCAGTAGCATCATCAAACTTTCCGTGAGTCCATTTGGGTCTGAACATAATCGACAGGATGTTCAATTTCAATTTCCAATTTCAAGTAATTCAAATCGAAATTTCGATTCTTACTCTTCGGAATTATCAAGTCGACTAGACTTTTCAGGATAATCCGGATCATGAGCCATCAACTTAATGATAGGGCTAAAAATTTGGGAAACACTGCATTTCTGTGGACAACAATAATCATGTGACCTATTGTCGATGCATCAACCATAACCATTTATATTTATGGTCCGTCTTGTGGTTGGATAAGTCCACAATAACTCCTTCAATTCTTTACAAGAATTCTACGAGTTCATTTCGTGATCTTTACACATACTAGTCTTTCAAAGTGAGCATTAGTGGCATGAATTTCGGATTAATCACGAAATATATCCTCAAAGAGAATCCAAATGCGATGCGATTATAAATCAAGCATCGTCTTTTGACCCCGGGAATATCTAATCCGGTCAATGCCACAATATCAAAATGCTCTTATCAATCGACGACAGGCGAATGATAGTAAAGACAATCATGTCTTAGCATTTAAATTCTTTATCATTCGACGACAGGCGAAATGATAAGGAAACTTTAAACGCTTTAAAGAATGTGATAGCAACCACTTGAAAGACATTCCAACTCCTCTAAAAATACGCTTTTGGTCGTATTGAATGGAGACTATGTAAAGAAATTTCAATTCTTTCATGAGCTATTACCAGGTAACACTGGTTTTCTCGAATATTTTATAACTCAACAAGGTACAACAGGACCTATAGGAGTATAACGCCTCATATTTGACAAATCAATTTGGCTTTACCAAAGATTTCGATTTGGAACGACAGGTCCAGAATCGCTGTCACTGAGTACACTTTTAGGCAAGTAGTTGGTGAAATTATGTGGTACATTGTTACCCACTATTTCCAAAAAAAAAAAAACCAACTACACCACAAGTATTGCCTAAAATTTCATAATTTAAAGTTTGGTCACATTTGTCAAAGGAATTTGCTCAAAACACTTTAAATTATTTCGAGAAATTTCGTAAAACAGGCAAACCATAATCCAAAAGTATGTCCAAATGGAAAAACATAATCCAGATGAGCGAAAAAATGGCTCAATGATTTATCAAAATCAATAAAGAAAGGTGTCAAACTCATTTGAGCCACAAAATCGGGGGTCTCAAGAGTTTCCTTTCAATTAGCTTTAACCACATTAGCATCGGTTTTTCCACCTTTATAATAGTTGTGAACTATTTAAGGAGTACCCGTGCATGACCGTTGTCTTTATAGCATAGAGTTGGCTCCTTGAGCATCATCTCTTACTTTGTGACAACGGCCCATATTGTTCCTTTCAATTACTGTCTTGGAGCCACAGGTTTCGATTTCGACGATTGTCTAAAATCTCGCTTGGCTAAGCCATTCATCGGGATCGCGACAGTTCGAGACAAATAACACTTGTCTCGGTTCTCGATTCGTGAAAAAAAAATGTACACGAAGAGCATTAATATCAGGCAAACAATTCGCCATTGACCCAATAGGATTAAAACTACTCACCGGGGTAATTTTCTTATCCAATAACAGATGGGCGATAAAGGAACATGGTGAATATAAATTCACGATACTGCTTATGGAATACAATTTCCAAGCTAGTATTTTGGTGAAGGATAGCTCCAATATGTCAATTTCAGACATTTGTTCACCATAGACGTTATCACGTCTCAAATGTGGCGACGGAATAAAATCAACGCCTTAGCATTCATCTCGAGGGTAACAACAAACTCGTGTTTTACTCATCAAAGATGGCATCCAAAAAAAAATTTTGGGCATCAAATTTTCACACATCAGGGTGACTAACATGTGGTGACGGAATAACATCACGTCTAAACAGTCATTTCGCAAGTATGTTTTGCGAATTTTCTCATCATAGATGGCATCCAACATGTGTTGGGAGTTCTGGATTATTTATCATATAAAACGACTGGTTTATATGTTTATGGTTTGCACAAGCACAAACTTTTTTTTTCGAAACGACAGGTTCGAAAACATTAGTTTTGCTTCTCATGTGAATCGGTTTTCATTGATCGAACGACGGGTCGATACTGAAACACCAATTCGGCGAAACATACATCACTATATAAACACACTCGGGGAAATTATTATTTAGTCAACCCCTTTCGGTAGCTCTACTTGAAAAACGACCAGGAAAGACGGTGAGGGTGGAGGGCACGAATGCCACTTAAAACCCGACCTCATTAGGATATCGACTTCCGCCTATATCTTTCCTAGACATCGTATCCAAATAGGTGAGCCTAGTTGGGGAAGGTTCATAATTTTTCCAACTTAAATGTGAAAATATATGATTTCGCAAATTATCATATCATAAACATGGCAATAAATTAAATATAGATTGTACCTGTCTATATTAACCATATATATATAAACATGCAGTAAATATATTTTAGGATCTATCTAATCATACAGTAGATTTGGTGTTATAAACAAATCAATTTAAGATTATCAATCAATCTATAAAGATTCTAACATATCAAATCAAATCTATTTAAGATTATCAATCTATCCATAAAGATTCTAACATATCAAATCAAATCTACGTAAGATTATCAATCAATTCATGAAGATTCTAACATATCAAATCAAATCAATTTAAGATTATCAATCAATCCATGAAGATTCTAACATAATCAAATCAATTTACATGCAATCTTTTTTTATTCGTTTGCCTTTTAATAAAAAAATATATATATATATGCATGTGGGTGAATATTTAGACCGAATATTGACTTTTATAACACATATATACTGTTTTTATACATGTAATATACTACAGGGACTATCCGTGTAATTTCAGCAAACTATATATCTATTTACAGCATTATTACTGCTTCAGTCCATAATTTCAGACAAGTTTCAGTTTAGTCCTTGAGTAATTTCCAGAATAGTTTACAGCTTTCAGAGAATTACAAATCAGTACATACGTTTCAGTTTGTTGCCGATTTAATCCGACAGATTAATACATGTTTTACAATTACATGATTTGGGTTATTTGTATGATCTTATCAACAAATATGATTTTATAATCAACAATATGTGTGTTACGATCATATATAGTTATCCATACAAGTAACAAACCTTAATACACATGGATTATATACTACGGGATATTTATCATGTTTTAGTTATCCATAAAATAATACGTGCGATCACATATATGGAATAAATTAAGTTTTGAATTCGGTACCTTACGCACGGTATGTTGATGAAGGTCGATATAGCAAAACCCTAAAATCCGGATAAACCTCAAGGTTTATAAATACCCAATATCCATCCGTTTACCAAAAATATCCAATATCCGTGAGCGTATATCCTATTCTTCGCGAGCAAAGTGCCGATAACGTGTTGTGTGACATATTAGCTCGTTATATAGATATATAGAGATATGTATAGATATAGAGAGAGATAGGAGAAACAACAGACGAAGTGTTTATTCATTAATATGATTGTAGAGAGATACATCAAGAGACCTCTGGCCCTCTTTATATAATAGAGGGTAGAGTTACATATGCTAGGAAAGTCCAAGATAGACCCAATAATATCCTACAACATATATATATATATATATATATATATTACATATACATATACATATATACATATACATATTACATAGATACATATAGACATATACATATTACATAGATACATATATACATATATAGAAGAGAGAGAGATAAGAGGAGAGAGAGAGAGACGAACGTCGGAGAAAGGGTTTAGGTCGACGGAAAGGGCTGGTCTGGTAGTGGCGGTAGTCGGTGCGGTTTAGGTGCGGTTTAGGGTTTTAGGGCAGCGACTTCGGGAGCCGATTACGAGGTCATCGGGTGTCCGTTTTCGACAATCAAATATGTTTTCTTAGCCTATTTTTCGATAGCTATCTATCCGTGTAAGCCGTTTCATCTGATTTTAACTTTTATCAAAACCCATTTTTAGGGTTTCATTAATAATCCGAATTTACATCAATTTTATTGATCCGTAGCTCGTTCTAATTACGTTTAGGGACTACTTGAGGGCGATTAGTGGGCTGTCCATATCTAGCTTTGATTGTTCGGTGGGTTTTCGGTTCGAGGTTGGGATATTTTTACAAACGAGCTCTCGTTTGTATAGGTAAGGGGGAAGAATATAGTTTCGCTTTAAAGGCGGTTTTTATGTGTTGTTTGTGTATGCTAGGCTATGTAAATGGTTAGTTGGTTGGTTAGTGTGTATTGCATCTTATTGTATTGTGTATGTGTAACATGCTTCCATGGTTTTATTTATGCTAATCATATTGTTTATGGTGATTATGTTATGTATGGCGATTTTACCATTTTTATTTGAAAAAGATTTGTGAACAAAAATGTGACGGTGGTGATATAGTGCGTGATATTTATTTTATTTTTGTTTGGTGGACTTTACCATTTATGTTTTTCGGAGTCTTTTATATTTATTTTAGGGATTGCAGTACCAAGTGTTAAGGCGGAGCTGTGTCAGCTTACGGTGAGATCCCGGAAACTTGCGCAAGGATTAGGTATATCGGTACCATAGGGTTAGTCCCCTTAAAGCCGGCCCCATATCTTTTGGTCACATGTTAGTGTCAGAATATGGGTGAGGGAACCATTGCACTTTGGGTCCTAGAGCAGAGTGGCTCTAAAAGTGGGTACATGTGAGGCAATCCCGACTTTGTGTTTTGTTGAGTCTTGTTTTATTTTGTTGTGTTTTATTTTATTTTGTTTTATTATTAATTCAGTTGATCTTGATTATATGTTCATTTACTTGTGTTGCGAGTTATATTTGTTGATGTGTTTTTCGTGCAATTGCCTTTGTCATTATTTGTCAAGATATCATATTTGCCATGCTAGGATTGTGTGTGCGTGCTTAGTAGCACGCGCCGTTTTTAATGCGAGATTGTTTTCTTACCTCCTTTCTTTGTTTTCTGTACATTTTGTTCACGATCGATGTACAGGTGCTGACGGAGACGGTGGCGAGGTGTAGAACTCTTGTCTGAGGATCATTGTCATATTACACCTTATCGCGTGCACGCTACTCTTTTGTTTACTCTTTTTGGCGTTTTCTTATTTTGAACTTGGTTCGCCTAGTAAGCGTTTGAAACGTGTATGCTTTTCTTTTGGTTAGAGTAACCTATCATGTACATTTGTATATGTTAGATTGCGTTATTGTATATAATGTCAGCTGGGTTGAATTTGACTTGATCATGTTGAATTAGTGATAATCGCTTTGCGATTTTGTTATATGTTTTGTTGTCAAACAGGTCTAATTTATTGGAAACAAATAGATATGCGAAGCTCATGCCGAAATTTTCTAAAACGTGCTGTTTTGTTTGTGTTGTCACATTTGAACACCGTTGGCTACCCTTAGGCCAATTTAGTGAATCAAATGTGATTATCGACATGGCCTGAAGTATTTATTTGGTTCTATTGATTGGCATTTTATTGAATGGCATTCCGCATGTTTCGTTATTTTAACTTTTTCCCTTTTTATTTTAATTTTCATTCACGATCCGGGTTTATCCAAAATCCGGGGCGTGACAGCTTGGTATCAGAGCTAACCGGGTTCCGATTAACTTGGTTGCCTGCTGGGTAGGATAGGCACACACGGGAATGGGTGATATTTGTAGGTGTAAGACATTTTAAGAAAATCTGCATTTTTCAAAATCCATATGGTGTATTTGGTTGTTTGTTTACATTCAAGTTTGGTTGACTTATATTGTATTGTAAGTTGATCCGTTTTAATGGGTGTATATATATGGTTCTTGTTAAACGGTTTCGTGTTTGTTGAATGTGAAAGGTTTTAGTTGGTGGACATATCCAGTTGTGTGATGACATTGTGTGGTAAACAAAAATCTTTTTATTTACGTTTTAGTGGGATAGCCTTTTAATTTCAATTTTCTTTTCGCTATGGTTATGTGTAGTTACTGATGGCTCCTAAGCGAAAACCAACTCGCGGTACGGGTGGTAAGAGTCTAGGTCATATACCTACTCGTGCTCGTACTTTTAGTTGTCGGAATCCTGCTCCGAAAGAGGCATCCGGGAGTGGTCGTATGCCAAGTCGAAATCGTGGTGGTGGTCGTAGTGGTGGTCGAGGGAGAACCGGTCGTGAGGTTCCACCTGAAGACGTTCGTAATAATGCCCCACATGAGGTTCATAATTTGGAGGAGGAAGGGGACGGAAATCCGATTGGAGATGGGAATGATAATGTCAACAACCCGATGATGACCCAGTTTATGAGGGCTATGGCAGAGACTATGCGACACATGGGTTCAAGTTCTCAAGGCTGGTTAATTGGTGGGGAAATAGAAGCTTCAGCTGCTCAAAAGCATTTTCAGCGTATGGAACCTCCTATCTTTTATGGAGGTGTCGACCCTGAAGTTGCCGAGACTTGGCTATCGGATGTGGAGAATATTTTTGAGTCGCTTCAAATCACGGAAGATAAATTAAAGGTGGTTTGTGCTGTCCGCTATTTGAGGGGCGATGCGGGAGTGTGGTGGAAGAGTCGAAAGGAGTTGTTCGGTTTGCGGGATATTAATTGGAAGGGGTTCAGGGAGATGTTTCTCAAGGAGTATTTTCCTCAGCCTATGCGAGATGCGAAGAAAACCGAATTCCTAAAGCTTATTCAGGGTAATATGAGTGTGCGTGACTATCAGCTAAAGTTCCAAAAGTTATCGACGTATTATCCAGAAAGTGTAAGCACTGAGGAGCTTCGTTGTCAGCGATTTGAGCAGGGATTACGCCCTAAGATTCTCAGCAGTCTAGCATCACATGTGTTTACATCTTTCGATGTCCTTGTAGAACGTGCGCTGAAAGTCGAGGCGGCAGATGTTGAGGAAAAGCGTATTCTGGCTAAAAAGTCACATAAGGCCCATTTTCCTTCTTCGGATTATGTCTCTGGTTCTCGGTTTCAGTCAGGAGGGACTAACCGTAAGTTGAGTAATAGTGGGGGTGATCGTAAGAGGCCAAGGGAGGCTGACTCTTCTTCTGGTTTTCAAGAGCATTTCCAGCCGAGGAGTTATTCGAGTACGGGTTCGGTGTCTTCTGTTCCTCAAGCGAATTCTGGATGTTATAATTGTGGTTCTCTGACTCATAGGGTTCGAGACTGTCCTAGGGCCAAGTGTCATAAGTGTGGTGGTTTAGGACATCTTCAGAGTCAGTGTATGTCAGGGAGGACTGGTGCCACTTCTTCAGCTTTTATGCGTACTACTCCAGCTACTCAGACCTATTCGACTACGCCTTCTTATTCTGGTTCTAAGGCTCCTAGTTCTTATAATTCAAGAGCAGGTCGTGGTGGTTTTCAGAGTTCTGGTCGTGGTGGTTTTCAGAGTTCTGGTCGTGATGGTTATCAGTAGCACCAGTCTTCTCAGTCTTCTCAGGGTACTCAAGCTCGTTTTTTCAGAAACGACCGATCGTTTTCTGGAAAACGACCGATCGACTGTAGAAAACGACCGATCGTTTTCTGCAGATTTCGAAAACAGCTTTTCAGCTTTTTCTGGAAAATAGCTTAAAACTCTGAAAAATAGCCTCAACCACTGCCAACGGTCACAAACGGAAAAACAGACCTTTTGGCATATAAATACCACCCAATCTCTCTTTCTATACTCACCAATTACAATACCAATCAACTTCCTTCAACCTCTCATTAAAAACCCAAATATCACCATTTTGGTGTATATATATTCGAGAAAGAGGAAAATCAAAGAGAAAGAGATTCAAGCTCGATCATCATCAACAACTCACCAATTAGCTTTTTAAGAAGCAATTAGAATAGTGAGTGTAGTTACGTTTTGTAACAAAAATTGTATCGAGTGTTTTATAAACTCAATTGTGAGCGAGTGATCGGGTAGAGGCTTTGTAAGCAAGTGAAGCTTAAAAGCTCTAAGTCTTTTCATTCGGGTACTCATAAATTGAGGGGGAGTCGTAGACTCGTAGTCGTGTTCTCTTACACTTGTATCAAGAGTAGGAACCTCGGGTAGAGGGTGAGCCAATCGGTCGATTGAGCTCGATAGGGTTTGTAAAATCCGAAAGAAGAATTATAGTGAATTACTCGGTAGTACCGAGGAGAGGACGTAGGCCGTTTGCCGAACCTCTATAAATCTTGGTGTCATCTTCTTTCCCTAAACTTTTACTTTCCGCAACTTTATTATTGCTTATATTCTTGCTTGCGTTTATGATTTCTAGCATTTCATTAAGTATATTAAACGCTTAAGTTTAGAATTTGCATAAGTTGGGTGGTAGTTGTTTAGAATTTTTAATTAGGCGAAAATCGCCATAAACCTTATTCACCCCCCTCTAAGGTTAGCACACGGGCCAACAAAAACAACATCAGAAACATACACATTTAAGGATAAGCAAACAATTATTTTAATTATCTAATTAAACAATGATAACCAATTAATGATAACCAAAAAATGATAACTCAATGATAACCAATTAATGATAACTAAATAATGATAACTCAATAATAACCAATTAATAATAACCAAACAATGATAACTCAATTTTTTAATCATAACCAAACAATGATAACTCAATTTTTTAATCATAACCAAACATTTAATGATAACCAAACAATGATAACTCAATTTTTTTATAAAACGGATAAAATATCAACAACCCCAATTTTTATTGGTGATTTGGGCAAACAAACTAATTAAAAAACATAATTTTATAAAAACTCATAATTTTCAAAACGGGTAAATATTAATAAAGCGTAACAATTTTTATTTTTCTCAATCAAAACAAATAACCATCATAAACATGTAACATCATAACCAAACCATTAGTAATAAATATCTAAATAACACAAATTTGAATAAAAACCCTATTTTTTTTATTAAATGGGACAAATATCAACAATTATTATAATTTCTATAATTAATATAAACAAACAACAAACAATTATATATAGGTAAGTGAATTATGGATTTGCATATTATATATATATTTTTTCCTATTTTACAAATTGAAATTACACACAAAAAAAAAATACATGCAAACCGTACATTTAATGTACGGTTTGCATAAAAACACTGTAAACCGTAGATTTTTTTTACGGTTTGTGCGTTTTTTCAGAAAAAGTGTAGTATAAAAATCCAACCTCGCAAGTTAAACATGTTATGGTGGACAATAATAACCTGAGAAAATTAAGGATTGCATCATGAAAATAAAAGTATTTAACAATTGGTCCGTTTATAAAATTTAATTAATGATTGGTCTATTATTTCTGAAACTAATTAAAGTCCGATATATATAATATATATTCTGTTTTAATATCACATGTATACTACGCTACTCTCTCTCAATCATCTGTCAGTGAACTCTCTCTCCCACTCTCTCTCTCTCTCTATATATATACATATACAAACATATCTATTTTTATATACTACGGTACTATATTAAATAAATTAAAGATATACTACTCGGCAGTGTTTTCTCATTGGAATCTACACTTTCAAACTGAACTCTAGCTGCTTAAATTTCTCTCCCAAATCTCTCTCTCTCTACACACACATACACACACACACACATATATATATAAAATTCCCGATGGCTGATAACCTCGATCTCCCCGACGATCTCCTTTCCACACCCAAAGGTCTCTATCTATCTCTATATATATATACATACTGATTGTGATCGAGATGATTTTATAGGTTGATGAAAAAAAATTATTTTTTGTAAATTCTTAGCAAATTTATACAGTTCCAAAATATTATGATTTATACTCTTTTTGTTGACCATGATTGGGTCTTTGGGCATGAATGAAAAAGTGTACCATTTTTGAGTGGTATACTAGTATAAAAGTGCAGAAATACTGTGGTCCAGACTTTTTTTGGTTTAAACTCTTTTTGATTCAGACTTTTTTTGTAATTATGATGTAAAATATGGTTCAGACTCTTTTGTAAATTTTGGTTCAGACTCTTTTTTAAAATAACTTATGGTTCAGACTCTTTTTGGTTCGGATTGTTTTTAAATAATCAAAACATAGAAACAAATCATATATATATATATATATATATATTGTTGTAGGATATTATTGGACTATTGGGCCTTACTCATAGTGGGCCTATCTTGGGCTTTCCTAGCATATGTAACCCTACCTTCTATTATATAAAGAGGGTTAGGGGGTCTCTTGATGTAACTTCCCTACACTTATCAATGAATAAAAGACGACTCTTTTATCTCTCTATACTTGTATCTCCATATCTATATATCTAGCTAATATGTCACACAACACGTTATCAGTACTTTGCTTGCGGAGATTGGAGTAAAGATATAAGATTTGAGTTTTTGTCCGAAGACCAGGGTTTTTATGTTGGAAAATTGAGTTATATACATGCGGCCAAAGTTTGAAGGTTTTTTTTATCGGTCTTTCCCAACATACCAGGAGTACGGTAAATAATATTTATTTGATCATACCTGTGACAGGAAAGAAAAAAAAAAAAAAACTGCATGCTAGCATAAATAAAATTAATTTTACTGCAATTAGAATTGATAAACTGGTTGCTTTATTCACCATTAAAAATTGCACCATCAGTAATATGTCATGCCATATCTATAAAAATCAAACCCTATAGTAGTACAACTGCATGCGTCCCATTAACTATGTATTGCTAGAAATTGTTCAATATTAGATTGAATTCCATGTGATATTGATAAATAGCCTGCCCATGACCCATGCGTCTTACTATATTGAAATTAGTTGTATACATTAGTAAAAACGTAGGTTCTGCATGTTCAATTGTTACATATGATGTTTGACGACTATGTGATTTGAATTGTTAGTAGTATAAACCTGTAAAACAAAATCTGTCAGTTCGAAAACAGTAGGGACCACAATGCAAATCACTAATACTTGTGTACTGTCTGTAAAAACTGAATGTAGTTTAATCAAATTACAGTACTAATCCATATAGTATGTATGTTACATTTAAAACACTATATGTGTTCCCATGTGTAAAATTTGGTCCATATCTAACATAAATACGTACATGATAATTGATTAATTGGCTAGTAAATAACATTGCATGTTAATTGAATTAATTTATGAATTGCCATGTTAATAATTACTGCCATGTAATATTATTACTGCTGTTATGTATAAGATATGTAAATTTGCGAAATCATATATATTCACATTTAAGTTGGAAAAATTATGAATCTTCCCTAAATAGGCTCACCTATTTGGATACGATGTCTAGGAAAGATATAGGCGGAAGTCGATATCCTAATGAGGTCGGGTTTTAAGTGGCATTCGTGCCCTCCACCCTCACCGTCTTTCCTGGTCGTTTTTCAAGTAGAGCTACCGAAAGGGGTTGACTAAATAATAATTTCCCCGAGTGTGTTTATATAGTGATGTATGTTTCGCCGAATTGGTGTCTCTGTATCGACCTGTCGTTCGATCAATGAGAACCTATTCACATTAAAAGCAAAACTATTTTTCGAACCTGTCGTTTCGAAATAAATTTTATGCTTGTGCAAACCATAAACATATAAACCAGTCGTTTTATATGATAAATAATCCAGAACTCCCAACACATGTTGGATGCCATCTATGATAAGAAAAATCGTAAAACATACTTGCGAAATGACTGTTTAAACGTTGATTTTAATCCGTCACCACATGTTACTCACCCTGATGTGTGAAAATGTGATGCCCAAATTTTTTTTTGGATGCCATCTTTGATGAGTAAAACATGAGTTTGTTGTTACTCGCGGGATGAAAGATAAGGCGTTGATTTTATTCCGCCGCCACATTTGAGACGGGATAACGTCTATGGTGAACAAATGTCTGAAATTGACATATTGGAGCTATCCTTCACCAAAATACTAGCTTGGAAATTGTATTCCATAAGCAGTATCGTGAATTTATATTCACCATGTTCCTTTATCGCTCATCTGTTATTGGATAAGAAAATTACCCCGGTGAGTAGTTTTAATCCTATTGGGTCAATGGCGAATTGTTTGCCTGATATTAATGCTCTTCGTGTAAATTTTTTTTCACGAATCGAGAACCGAGACAAGTGTTATTTGTCTCGAACTGTCGCGATCCCGATGAATCGCCTAGCCAAGCGAGATTTTAGACAATCGTCAAAATCGAAAACCTGTGGCTCCAAGACAATAATTGAAAGGAACAATATGACACGTTGTCACAAAGCAAGAGATAATGCTCAAGGAGCCAACTCTATGCTATAAAGACAAAGGTCATCATGGTTACTCCTTAAATAGTTCACAACTATTATAAAGGTGGAAAAACCGATGCTAATGTGGTTAAAGTTAATTGAAAGGAAACTCTTGAGACCCCCGATTTTGTGGCTCAAATGAGTTTGATACCTTTCTTTATTGATTTTGATAAATCATTGAGCCATTTTTTCGCTCATCTGGATTATGTTTTTCCATTTGGATTATGATTTTTCCATTTGGACATACTTTTGGATTATGGTTTGCCTGTTTACGAAATTTCTCGAAATAATTTAAAGTGTTTTTTGAGCAAATTCCTTTGACAAATGTGACCAAACTTTAAATTATGACATTTTAGACAATACTTGTGGTGTAGTTGGTTTTTTGGAAATAGTGGGTAACAGTGTACCATATAATTTCACCAACTACTTGCCTAAAAGAGCACTCAGTGACAACGATTCTGGACATGTCGTTCCAAAATCGAAATCTTTGGTAAAGCCAAATTGATTTGTCAAATATGAGGCGTTATACTCATGCAGGTCCTGTCGTACCTTGTTGAGTTATAAAATATTCGAGAAAACCAGTGTTATCTGGTAATAGCTCATGAAAGAAATGAAATTTCTTTACATAGCCTCCACTCAAAAACGTATTTTAGAGGAGTTGAAATGTCTTTCAAGTGGTTGCTACCACATTCTTTAAAGCATTCAAAGTTACCTTATCATTTCGCCTGTCGTCGAATGATAAATGATTTAGATGCTAAGACATGATTGTCTGTACTATCATTCGCCTGTCGTCGATTGATAAGAGCATTTTGATATTATGGCATTGACCGGATGAGATATTCCCGGGTCAAAAGACGATGCTTGATTTATAATCGCATAGCATTTGGATTCTCTCTGAGAATATATTTCGCGATTAATCCGAAATTCATGCCACTAATGCTCACTTTGAAAGACTAGTATGTGTAAAGATCACGAAATGAACTCGTAGAATTCTGGTAAAGAATTGAAGGAGTTATTGTGGACTTATCCAACCATAAAACGGACCATAAATATAAATGGTTATGGTTGATGCATCGACAATAAGGTCACATTTTATTGTTGTCCACAGAAATGCAGCATTTCCCAAACTTTTAGCCCTATCATTAAGTTGATGGCTCATGATCCGGATTATCCTGAAAAGTCTAGTCGACTTGATAATTCCGAAGAGTAATAATCGAAATTTCGATTTGAATTACTTGAGTTTGGAAATTCAAATTGAACATCCTGTCGATTATGTTCAGACCCAAATGGACTCACGGAAAGTTTGTTGATGCGACTGCAAATGATTGCACGCACATCTTGGTCTTGCGCACAAAGATTTATATTTCCGTGTGGGTTATGCTATTTTGCTGCATTGGTCCGTTATGAGGCCCATAGACACTCAAACACCATATGCGTACCAGCTGGTTACTGGTTATGAGCCAGAAGTCTCATAATAACGCGTGTTTAGAGTGATTAATTAATATTTTGATTGAGCCGTTCTAGCGTTCAAAATATGGACCTCTGAAGGGGACATAAGTCGATTATGAATCTCCTGCCTATCATTTGATAGATTAACCTTGGCAAGCGATCTCTTTACCGCATGATATGCGAAAATGACATCGCTAAGACTGTTCTCCCCGTCGTTAGGGGGAGATTTGCACGTTACCGTTGATAAGGAACGACGTGAAGTAACGTGGCATAACCCACTCAGTCTTAGCTTGATCCCCAAAACTGCACTTAGTGATAAGTAAGTGCATAGACTCTCTCAAGTCTAACTAAATGCCAAACGCATTTAATGATTTTATGAGATGTCACGAGATCATTTATACCTGCTGCAAAATGCTTGCAAGGATAGACGTCCCTGTCGGACGCCGTGTTCCTGTCGTAACACGTTGCTTTGGCCGAACCCGCCAAGCAAAGGACGCTGCCGTCGGCCGTCAGTCTGTCGTCCTTCCTAAGATATGAGGAAGTTGACCGGTTCTTAATTCGTTCAGTCCCAGAGGTGGTGAACTGAAACTCGTTTGTCGCACGAGATTATAAAGGATCAAGGAGATGTGTGATTTCCTCCTCATCCTAAGAATCTCGAAATATCTGTCGATCATGATATCTTAGACGATATTGAAGCGAAACGAGACTGTCATTGATTACTTGTTCATATATTCGGTGACGACTGATAATATGAACAAATTATGATAGGGAGCCATGTACCGTTGCCTGAAGTCAACGTAGAATAGACTGTACTAATGGAAACTTGCAATCCAAGTAGACTCCTTAGCGAAAGTGTGTTCGGACCTGTAGCTCCAACGCCACCAATGTTAAACTAGTTTGTTTATTTGGTTATTCGTAAGGAAAAGTGATGAGAATAATGAGATTGTAGAATGCTCGCCTAGTAGCGCAAGGCTTCTCTCACATCTTGGAATTGATTACGAGATGGTTGATTTCCTCGTAATGGACGTTATAACGGTCCCCTACTTTATCAGTTTAGTAGTTTTCCCAAAAACTGATTATGCAGTATGTGATTGTGGTCACTGTTTTATCTCTATGGGGATTTAGACAAAGAGATATAGATAAAGGTCCCTGTGTGACTTCATAATGCTTAAATCAAGTAGTTCCTGACCACGGAACACGATCTCAATTAACTGAGACGTTCACTATATGGATTAATATAATCCGAGCGGATGTGGTATACCGCCTAAGTGAGTACTTGATTAGCTTGGGATACTTGAACAAGTATTATGCCCTTGCGTGTTTTATTACGCGATCCATTTTTGGATTTGCCTTCGAGATGAAGGATCTTGGGAAGAAACGGTAGTGACTCGGCCTGATGATCGACTCCCGTAAAGATTGAATCTAAGTCCATGATTCAGACTACACCCAGAAGGTGTTATGACGTTATATTCATCATGACGCTAAGTCGTCAGATTCTCCCATGATCGTTCGATCACTAGACATTGATATAGACCCATTCCGTCCCTGATGTGACGATGAAGAGATATTGAACCATGATGTTCATATCTAAGTACAATAAGCGCATTATTGTACTTGGTCTAATGTGCTAGGACGAACATCTCGTCTGCTGTGAATGGTATAGCTCGACACAGCATCGCGCTAACACGCTGCCATCGAAATGGCATAAAAGACATTTTCCCATTACCTTAAGGTAACTGTGGATGAGGGCTTGTCTTATCCCATTTGCGTCATCGAGTGTACCTACCCCCTTCGGTACTCGAATTAACGCAACCTTTTTTCGGTTATACCGATGCTGGTTACTTATCAGACCCGCATAAGGGATATTCCTAACATGGTATGTCTTTACCATTAGGAATAAGGCGACATCTTGGAGGTCTTGGAATGACTCCAAGTGAATCACTCTGATCTATTCGTGCTCTATGAGACGACTAGAGAGTGTATATGACTTCGAGCTAGTATTAGTCATATTTGAATTACATATGTTCTGTCTCACGATCCAGATAAAACACTTGTCATAGAAGACAACTTGTTGTTATTGATCAAGAGAGACATGACTACATTATGCTATTTAGCGTTTCTCGCCGAAATTAATCTTCACAAATGAAGTTTAAGAGCATCCAGTTGAATGCTCGTTCTATTCCACGTTAGATTTTCTTGCATCCAGTCGTATGTAAGTAAATGAGGCATCCAGTCGAATGCTCGTTTTCTTTCTTGAAATATGAAATCTTTGCACCCAGTCGTGTGCAAGTGAGGGGGAGCATCCAGGTGAATGCTTATTGCACTAATTACTACTTAGTCGAAATCCTCGCACCCTGTCGTGTGCAAGTGAGGGGGAGCATCCAGTCGTATGCTCGTGTACTCTTTTTGTCCTTAGACCAAGGTTTTTTCCCACTGGGTTTTCCTTGGCAAGGTTTTTTAGCGAGACACGTTCCCATCATATCTCACTTAAGATTGCCGAAATTAGGGGGAGTATCCGGTTGTATACTTCTTACCACTGTGTACTCTTTTGTCCTTCGACTAGAGGTTTTTCCCACTGGGTTTACTCTAGCAAGGTTTTGATGAGGCACCTGTTTTGTGGTTGATCCCCTACTACTACCACTGTTGCACTCTTTTTCCTTCGATCAGAGATTTTCCCATTGGGTTTGCTCTGGCAAGGTTTTGATGAGGCACACTGTTTTGTGGTTAGTTACTTACATGATATTTCGGCATATATCATTCGGCTACACAGTTTCTCCTAGGTACCGGTTTTGTCCCACACTGGGTTTTCCGACCCTAAGGTTTTTATGTGTTTAGCACTGCGAATGAACTCGACTCAGATCGACTGCATGAAGACGAAGAATTCAAGACGTCCAAAGGGGGAGTGTTGTAGGATATTATTGGACTATTGGGCCTTACTCATAGTGGGCCTATCTTGGGCTTTCCTAGCATATGTAACCCTACCTTCTATTATATAAAGAGGGTTAGGGGGTCTCTTGATGTAACTTCCCTACACTTATCAATGAATAAAAGACGACTCTTTTATCTCTCTATACTTGTATCTCCATATCTATATATCTAGCTAATATGTCACACAACATGTATATATATATATATTGTAACTAATAAGATTTTCATTAAAATCAATTAAATCAAATCAAATCTAGTTAATACTTATCAATTATATCAATCGATTCAAATGCATATATCTCCGTTATTATCTTAGTAACTAAAATGTGTAAACATGTACAAATACTGGCGCCTTTCGCTAAAATTTACTAATTTACCGAAGCAGAAAACAGCAAACGTAAGGTTTCCGGCACATCAACGGACAACCGAATCTCTGAACACAAATGACAACTTTAGGAAATAAATTAAAACTTACACTAAAAAATAGCAAATAAATGAGCCCATGACTATTACCATATATACCACGATGAAGTCATCAACAAAGTGAAGAGAAAGACGTACCAATATTATAAGATCCCAAGATTATCAAAATTTGCAAAATCTATAGCTTCTTTCTCATAGTTACACTTCCACCCATTGAACAACAATAACTCTTCACTTTCTACTTCTCAGTTACTAAAATTAAAATATGTTTTGTAACTTTCTTAAATGTCTGTCCTCTCTTTCTCTGAGTTAGAGAGAAAGTGGTGAGTGATGATGAAGATTTTCAATGTATGGGTAAATTGAAGAATCAGCCGTTTCTTTTTTTTTTTATAGAAGTTTTCATTTATTTCCTTTTATAACGCCATGCCTACTCTTTAGTCTCTTTTCATATGCTTTCGTTATTATTTACGTGCATATAACTACATTATGACCTTATAACTACACGTTATATTTTATACATCTACTCTTTTTGTAGAAGTTTTCATTTATTTTCATTTATAAAAATACTACACGTTAACCCTAATATCTTAACTTGTATTGTGACAAATTCATATCCGGTTACTAGTGAAGACGGATGTTTTAATAGAAATTTTTATAATCAAGCTAGTGCTTATATTTTTAGACTGCAAAATATATTCTGACATTATTGATGTGATACGGATCAAAAAGTCTGGAACTTTTGTTTACCCTGAGAGGAAATTAATATATGGTATAAGTTACTTTCAGAAAACATTAATTTGGTTTAACATACAAGAGATTTAAATAAGAAACAAAAAATATAAGGATTATAAATAATCCAAGTAAAGATAGACAAAAAATAAATTGATTCATATTAAACCAAATAAAATTCCACACTAACTTGAACAAATAATGTTAATTTACGCATTAAGATAACAATTAATTTTGATTACCTAATGATCCCATTTAGACCTTTTTTCTTCTTATAATTCCAGAACTGTTCTGAATAATGTATTTTGTTAACTTAGTAGAGAAGAAAAACGATAGTTTTGGCGGTCAATGGCAATGGATGCACGTTTCTCTGGGTCTCTTTCAAACAAAAAATGTTACTTGGGTCTCTGGGATTTTTTTTCTCCAGATGATACAATATTACAATATCACAAGTTATAAATCAAGACGAAAAAAGAAACGAGCATGACCAATGCGAATTGCTTCTAAGCATCACAAAACAAGACAGATTCATAGTTAGTAATTGGCTATTAAGCCTCAAATTTGTGGGTGACTAGTCGCGTTTTCTTTAGCTCGTTTGAATTAGACGTGTCCTTTTTTTAATATATTTGTCTGTTTAATCTTTAAAAGAACGAAAAATAAGATAGCAAACACTAGTATCGTATTTTCTAGCAAACAATGACCATGAATTCCAATAACGACAACAGCTGAAACCAATCACGTAAAGAAAACCAATACAAAAACATGAAAAGCCAATCATGAAACACTCATATCTTTTTATAATCAAAAGCTAAAGAAACCAAGGAAAAAAATTATTGTCAAACATGCACCAAGTCTTTCAATCAAGTATTGGTTTTTTTAGTCTTGATTATAACTGGTCCTTCAATTAAGATTTTAGCAATAACAAAAAGTGTCTAACTAAGAACTTAGTTAGAATCAACTACGTTATACTAAATATCTCACTCTTTAGTGTTACTTGTTATTTAGGAATTGCTGTAGAATATTCTAGAAGACTTTAAAATGTTTTAATGGATGTCTTGTACCCTACTTAATGGACTTTTAGTTGGGCTTAATTTCAGTCTTTTATAGGTCTTGTAACCCTACCCTCTATCTATATAAAAAGGGTCAAGGGTCTTGTATTCATAGACATAACTTAATAACACACTCATTAAATATCATTTTGGCAATCACTTTTTAAGTTTTGTGTTAAAGTTAGCAATCACACTAATGAGTGAGCTGACAATCAATTTATCATTTCATTCTATTTTAAATTGTTTAATAATCTTATGTCACACTTATCTTATTAATTAGTACCAATATATTAATAAAATATACATTCTTGCTAAGCAAAACTAGTTAATTCACTGCATACAAAAAATGCAAGTTAAAATTAGATTGTATAAATGTAAGTTAGCGAGTGTTTTTTTGCTTTTTTAACAATAGTCAAGTACATCGTGGATGATCTAAATGATGTATGTTTCTATTAATTATGGTTAAAGCTCCTACGATTAATTTGCACCCTAGTGATTATTCGCATTCTTTACCTTTGGTTAGTTTTGTCAAACATATAAAGCAAAACATAAAATTGTTTATATGATTGAATATCATATTATAAGAAAGTAACTTGGGACCAAGCACAGAAACATCCATGAAAACTTCAACTTCCGAGCTTCGTAGCTTCGTAGATTCCTTCTTTTACATGAGGAAATGGTGGATCTCTAGAACTTAATTATAAAATATAAACATGAATGATATAATTGTATCTTTGATAGGTACAAATTTGGTGGAAAGAAAGCTTATCATAGTAACATGAATAGAAGGTCGTTTGCTACCATAATTTGTAAACTAATTTTGATTCCTTGGCTAATAAATAGTATGGCATAAGATAAAAGATCAATAAGTAATATTCCGTGATCAAAGATCGTTTCTCTTTCCATTTTGAAAATCGTGTCTCGCTGGAGCGATCACTACCACCTTGTTTTGCATAGCTCTACATACTAATATATTTTTCATAGTCATGTTAATTAGCAAAAAAAAAAAAATCCCGTGGGAACAATCTTTATGGATTCGGAAGAAAAAAGAAAATAACTTCCATATAATCAAATTCCAAATCGAGAGAACAAACAAGAAATAAAATTCACCAGAGGAAAATGACCAATTACAACTTGATTTCAAGTTACCCTTCAAAAAAAATAACTTCATTTCAAATCTGATAAATAAAGAGCAACAATTATCTGAAATTTTGCGAGATAATACAATAAAAGACAACAAAACACCATGACTAGTATCACAAATCTCATAGTAAACAAAAACACTACATGTCACAAATTCAAGTCTGATAGATGGATAACAAAAAAATGAAACTTTCCAATACAAACACAACATAACCCGAGAAAGTAAACACCATGATCATATATAGTAAACAAACATGGTTTCACTTGACTGTAACTGCAGAAAAACCTATTATCTAAAAAGAAAATTAGACCAATACGAGAACCTGATAAGACAAACATCATAGCCCTTCATCTTCAGGGTGTCGTTTCAATGCGACATCTGCATTTTTCAAGAATTGATCCCAGCCACTACCTTTACTTATATCCAAGTACTCATATGGTACAACAGTTTTTAACCCCGGTCTTGCACCATATTGATTATCCACAGTTCTAAACTCTAAAAGACTAACATTTTCTCCATTTTTCTCCTCTTAACTCCTCCCAAGAAAAAAGTAACGGCAGTGTAATTTGGCACAAGGGTTAAAATCCAAAAGCCTAACCTTACTATCCTTGCCAACATAAACATCAAAAGTATAGTTCTCCGACTCAAATTTTTCCATCACCTCATCAGTAAAAAAAACCACAATCGCCATTTCTATCTCATCCTTACCCTCCGAAAGAGAGAGGCAAAAACTAGTAATCTCACGTCAGTAAAAAAAACCACAATCGCCATTTCTATCTCATCCTTACCCTCCGAAAGAGAGAGGTAAAAACTAGTAATCTCACGTTGTGAAATTCCAATTAGGTCCCCACCACGGACAAAGCATCGAAACTCCATATCAGGACGAAGCGAAGGGTACCATTTTCAAAGGGCTAAAAAGAAATTCAACGGCCTCGTAGAAAATTTATCGCTGCAGGAATCGTATGCGTGGCACAAATCGTGTACGAGTGAATCTGACGATTTAAAAAGAAGTGCAATTTCACTAAAAGATCCACACTTTAGCGTCCATGTGGATCTTATCCAAGCAGAGTCTTTAGGAGCACTCCAGTTAAGAATTTATCGAGTCTTTTATTTGGGCTTCGAGTTTTGGAAAAGATAGTGATGGAGATTGTTGTTCTGACTCATCGTCAGAACCTTCTGAGACGACAAAATCTTCTTCTTCTTCGAGATTATGGATCCTGTTTGGTAAGGCGTCTTCGTGAGAGAGAGGAAGAAAGAACGGTCCAAAGTCGTCGAGGAGATAGTGAACAAAGGGCTCTGGGAGTTTGTGGATTATGGTTTTGATAGATACAGATTTGAACTTTGGATACCATTCTTGTATCTGGCACCTGCTTACTTCTTCTTCAAGCATTTCAGGCTCCAATAATTTTATTCTAGTGTCTGTATAAGAATCAAAACAATGATCGCCTTAGTTGATAATTAAGATATAAACCAACAAAAACATTCGCACAATGTTAAATCTATGTATTAAAACAAAAAAGAAACTGTTTTGACTCCTAGCCTTCACCTACTTCTAACAAAGTTAGAAACATTTGAATTAACAACTTATATACGAATCAAAATTCTTTCCATTCCCCGTATTCCGTCCCACCCTCGTAATGCTGTCAAAGACTTAATTAAGAAAGGGACACCAAAAAGAGAAGATCACTATTCCATATATATGATTTACCTCACTCCTAAAGAGTAAGGACACAAAAAATCAAGTCTTATAAACTATGTACTAGTTTTTAGAACAATAGAACACTAAGTTGGGCTTATTTACTTTTAGTCTCAGCTTTTAAGATAACTAACAACTCAGCTTCAAAACCACATGTCTTTTACGTTTGTTTACACCAAGAAACTAGAATAAACTATCAATTCAGCTTGATTCGTCTAGGTTTTTCATAGTTTGTTAAAAGCTTCGTTACTTTTTGTTTCAAGACTATATGAAGAAAAAAAACCTATGATCGTTTAGTCTTGAAACAAAAAGTAACGAAGCTTTTAACAAACTATGAAAAACCTAGACGAATCAAGCTGAATTGATCGTTTATTATAGTTTCTTGGTGTAAACAAACGTAAAAGACATGTGGTTTTGAAGCTGGGTTGTTAGTCATCTTAAAAGCTGAGACTAAAAGTAAATAAGCCCAACTTAGTGTTCTATTGTTCTACAAACTAGTACATAGTTTATAAGACTTGATTTTTTGTATCCTTAGGAGTGAAGTAAATCATATATATGGAATAGTGATCTTCTCTTTTTGGTGTCCCTTTCTTAATTAAGTCTTGACAACATTAATTAAGTCTTGACATCATTACGAGGGTGGGACAGAATAGGGGGAATGGAAAGGGTGATATAGAAGTAGGATAATCAAACACTATATCCAAGTAGCATACTCAAATGCACTTATTTTACAAGTAAGAATTCAGATCAGTAGTTAAGATTAAAGACCAAAAGAAGGCACCTAAAATATTTGACTCAAAGATTAGTTACCAGATTTGACAATATAATCCATATATAAGGTTCTTTAATCGGTAAAGATTAGAAAAACATAGATTAGAAAGAGTGTCAAGATGAACAGATTAGTTCTCGTTTCAATCTCTTTAGTCTCGCCATTCTGTCAATGTAATTTGGGTAGGGATTAGCTAGATCGGATAAGTAACAATTTGGTATTATTCATACTTTGTAACAGAAACATACCTGACATATAAACATTTGAATGCCACCTTCCAAGAACAAAAATCTCCTACCAAACCTATCAACCACCACTGTCGACACTAGGATCGACCCAAAGTTAACACATCCCAATATAATTGACGCTATCAGCGCTGAGTCATTCCCAAACCCCACAGACTGAAATAAAACCTGGGCGTAAAAAGCAATTATATTTATTCCCGTAACTTGTTGGAAAAATGGTATAGCAATAGCCATAACGAGATGAGGCCTATATTACGCTGTTTTTTAAACAGCTTTCTGTTTAAAAACAGCTTAAAAAACAGTTTAAAAAATCTGTTTAAAAACAGCTTAAAAGCTTCTTAACAAACAACATAATAGCTGTGTAAAAAAAGCTTAAAAGCTGCTTAAAAAACAGCGTAATAGCTGTGTAAAAAAACAGCTAGCCGTGTAAAAAACAGTTAATGAAACCAAACAATTAGTAATAAATATCTAAATAAACAAATTTGAATAAAAACTCTATTTTTTATAAAACGGGAAAAATATCAACAACCCTAAGTTTTTTTAATTAATATAATTATGGCCTTTATTTTGATTGATCGGTGATTTGGGTTTTTTTTTTTTTAATAAAATCTGTAAACAAACTATGAAAGAGAGGTTGAGGAAAATTTTATGTACGGTCTGTAGATACAGTTTGCACTGAAATTTGTACGTATTGTACTGAAAATATAAACCATAATTTTATATACCGTGTGGTGTAATTAAAATATTAGGTTTGTATAAAAAAAATATAAGGTTGGTATGTTTTTTCAAAAAAAAAATATAGTATAAAAATACAGACTGTTTCTAATACGATCAAATCAAGGAAAAAATGTTAATATGATACCCAACTTATTAAATTTGAGTGATTTGGTATCCAACCTGACACACTTTCTAATTTAGTACTCAACCTATATATTTCCGTTCGAATTAAGTGACTACACCCACATCCGATCATTTTAACCTACTTAACTCAAACATATTAAGTAGCGATTTCATTTTAAATTATTTAATAAAACAATTGAAGGTCTCATGTAACTTAATCAATAATAAATGAAATGGCATGTTGAGTCATTTAATTTGGAGTTAAATTATAAAGTGTATCCTTTAAATATATTTTGAAAGGAGTAGTAGTAAACCATTCATAATATTATGGTCAGCTATGACGCCCATAGAGTTCCTTTCACCACCGGTCAACTCTCTCTCTATGTATATAATATTTTTTATCTTTCTATATCATTGTATTATAATAAGTCAACAAAAGTCAAATGAGTCTGCACAATTTAATCAATTTTTTTCAAAAATACCCGTATATTTTTTTATTAATTACAATAATACAATGCTCACGTAAAAAAATAAAAATAAAATAACAACTAATAACAACATGTGTTGCTCTTTAACAACCAAATATTATTTAAGTCTTATACTATTTTTTTTATTATCCACGTATTTGTATCATAACTACACTTATTTTTTATATTTTATTTTAATTGCATTGCGCGTCGTCGCAGATATGGACACTTAATAGTAGTATATATATATATGTTCACAAAGTTAGGAAACTTTCAGTGTAAAAAACAGGTTTTGTTTCATTCACATCCAAAAGGTATTTTTTGAAATTTATGTGGCTGATATTTATTCAATATATATATATGATATATCTACATTCTGAACATTATGGGATGATTATATTAATGTATGTTTTGTGGGCTGAATTTGTTTATTAGTGTTTAAAAATTTCATTTTCTTTCATAAAGTTGGTACATCAATATTTGGTTATTTTTATTATGCCTTTCTCATTTTATGTTATTTAACGTTGTTTGAGTGATTATACAGAATGATTTAGTATATATTAGGGGACCTGAATTTGTTTCTTGGTGAATATTTGAGGGTTGTTTGATTGCAGGCTTCAAGCTCATTTCTTTTTTGTAATTTATAATCTTGGTTATAAAATAAGCACTTAGTTCTACAGCTTATAAGCTGGGTTTTTTTAGTTGTTTTTAGCAGGAAAAGCTGAAGTCTTTGAATTTCATTCTCTTTCACAAAGTCATTATATCAAAATTTGGTTATATTTATTATGATTATCTCATTGTATGCTATTTCTCATTGCTTAAGTGATGTATTATTTGTTTTGAGAGTTGAATTATTAGGAGCTTGTTTTATTGTAGGCCTGGAGCTCATTTGTTTTTCATTTATAATTTTGGTTATAAAAATAAGCACTTAGTTCTCCATCTTAGAACCTGGGTTTTTAGTTGTTTTTAGCAGGAAAAGCTAAAGTCTTTGAATTTCATACCCTTTCACAAAGTTAGGATATCAAATTTTGGTTATATTTATTATGCTTATCTCATTTTATGCTATTTCTCATTGCTTGAATGATTATGAGTGATGTATTATTGGTTTTGAGAGACAAATGATTAGGGGCTTGTTTGATTGTAAGCTTGAAGCTCAATTTTGAAATAATTTTGGTTATAAAAATAAGCACTCAGTTTTTCAGCTAAGAAGCTGAGTTTCTTTAGTTATTTTTAGCTGGAAAAGCTGAGGTCTTTGAATTTCATACTTGAAATTCCTATCCGCTGTTCTAGTTGCTGTTAAATTGTTAGGTTGCAACTACAGTTGTTACCACAGTTGTAACCTAAGTATACTTGAAATTCCTAAGTATACTGATGGACCTAACAATACTCTTTCACAAAGTTGGGATAACCAAATTTGATTAATTTTACTGTTTTCTTTATCATATGCTAGTTCTCATGGCATAAGTACTTGTTGGCATGAATGAGGTATTGTTCGGTTTTGAGGGTTGGATAATATTAGGGGTCTGTTTGATTGTAGGCTTCAAGCCCAGTTTTTTTGTTGTAAAGAAAAAAAAAAGCATTTAGTTCTCCTGTTTTTTTTCTTCCTGTTTTTACCACAAAAGCGTAGAATTTTTTGTTGTTGAGTTAACCTGATATTACTCTCTTTATGAGATAAGTCAATTATTGCTTAGAAATAAGAAATCTTCAATGTAAAAACAGGATTTAGTTCATGCACCTCATTAAGGTATTGAGATTGGTGGGGTAGTGTTGTTTTATGTGACTGGTGTCTATTCTATATACTGTCTTTCTATCTACCTATATATGTGCTTATATGAGTGCATTGTGGATTTAGTTTATTGGTCTTTCAGTTTTATTTTCTTTCACCAAGTTGGGAAGATCCGAATTTGGTTACATTTATTATGCCTTCCTCACATGCTATTTCTCATTGCATAAGTGTAAGTAGAGATGGAGTATAAGGGTGGGAGGGGCTTGCTTGCTTGAAGGCTTTAGGCACATTTTTTATTTATTTTTGTCAAAAAGAATTTAAGCATTTAGTTCTCCATCAGTCCATCTAAAAACCTGAGTTGTTTCTTATGTTCTTTTTAGGACGAAAAGCAAGAAGTTTTAAGTTGAATCAACCTGATATTTCTCTCTTTCTAATATCGAGGGCTTGTTTTTTAGTAGGCTTTAAGCTCGTTTTTTTTTTTTGTTATAAAGGAAAAAACCATTAGTTCTCCAGCTTAGGAGCTGCGTATTTTGTTTTTTTAGCACGAAGCGGTAGAATTTTTAAGTTCAGATAAATCTGATATCTATCTTTATCAGAGATAAGCCAACATATTGCTTAATAGCTGTAATGAAAGAACCCCGAAATATCTGTTGAAATATGTTTACTTGGAATGGAATAATGTTCTCTATTTGGTAGAGATGGGGTCTTGAAAGCTCTTTAATGAAGTAGGATTATAGTAAAATGACAAAAGAAAAGAGGAAGAAAGTAAAAAAAGTATGGAAATAAGTTCAAAGAACATGTAATGGACTTTGTTTACTTATCCGATACTTTTTTTTGCCGCTCTGTATTGATGAATATTAAGGGTAAAAGGTTAACTCTTGGTTGTGGTGTTATTTGGTGTGAAAAATTCAGGGACATTCTTCGCTCCTTTTATTTTTGGCAATTTGATTTTTTTCTAATACAGTATGTTATTTGCTTATGTGGACATTGGTTAACTTAATTCCCTTTGCAGGCATGGATTCTTGTTGAAACTTCACATATTCTCCACCTGTAGATTAAGCTAGTGAAGAGAGATGGTGTTTAAGCCACTGGATTGGTACTGCCAACCTGCTGAAAATGGGGTATGGGCAAGAGCAGTACAAAATGCATTTGGCGCTTATACGCCATGTATAACCGAGTCTCTGGTGATTTGCATTTCCAATGTGGTTCTTATCTCTCTCTGCTTATACCGTATATGGCTGACAAAGAGAGAGTACAAAGTGAAGAGGTTTCGTCTGAGATCGAATATTTACAACTATATGTTGATCCTCGTGGCTGCATATTGTACTGCCGAGCCTTTATTTAGACTGGTGATGGGATATTCAGTTTCTAATCTTGATGGGCAAATTGGCCTTGCCCCATTTGAGATTTGTGCTTCCTTGATTATTGGATCAATTCTATGACTATTAGTAGTCTGTGTATTATGCGATTGTTTGTCTTTAGATGGAAATATGTTATTTTTGAATGTAATGAATAAATACAGGGAAAATGTTGCTTAAACACGCCAACCAATCATTCTTTGACAATTAATTCAACAAACTATTAATAATTTGATTCTACTGATATATGAAGCACCAGGCTAGAGAAAAATTAACAATTTGTACACCAACATTAAGTCAAGCCTTTAAGCCCTCGTAAGTTCTACAGGTTGAGGCTCTTATCGTATGATTTTATATGAACTGGTATTTAAATTATGAAATTTGATAGGCTGGTGCTTCGTTAGTTTGATTCGTATAGATTGGTGTCTAAATTGTGAGTTTTATAGGTTGCTACATTACTTGTTAAAAGGTGATAGGTTAGTGTATGAAAGTGATAATAGCAATTACATGGTCAGAGAATTTATTGCTTCAATCTACCTTCCTTTTTTTTTTTTTTTACAAATTCATTAACTATTTTGCAGATAACTTCTTTCGTTGTTGAGGCTTTTGCTTGGTGCTCTATGCTGGTAATGCTATCTGTAGAAACGATAGTATACATACATGAATTTCGGTGGGTTGTTAGGTTTGGAGTTGTTTATTCCCTTATAGGAGATACAGTCATGCTCAACCTCATTTTCTCAGTGAAGGACCTTTACAGTCGGTTAGTTGTTTAATATAAATTTATGCCTTTTGGTTTAAAATCTTGTTTTCTATATCATAATTCACTCTTACTTAAACTGGATCTTGGAAAGAAGACATTGAGCACTAGTATTGTTTAAGACCAAGTACTGAAGTGACGTGGCTTAAATTAACAGTGAAATATAGGAAGTTTCTCTGTGTAATAAACAAAGGTGGTAGATTAATTTGTATTGTCATCTTAGATTAGGCTTACTATGTAGCGCACACTCGTACTTATTCCGCTCACCATTACCTTGATGTAACCATGTATTATGTTCTTCAATCATACCGTTCCAGAAAAACCAATTCTGCATTCTGTTTGCTTTTTATCGAATGTGGTTGCAAATTATTTTACACTTCTTCTGTATATGCAGATCTCTTCTGTTCATGTAAGTTAGTGAAGTCTTTGTCCAGGTTTGGTGCTCTTATTTGCGTCTCAGTATTTATAATTGCTTTTGTTAGACTGGTTATTGTTTATTAAGTTTTGGCCAAAACTAGTTCAAATCTGTTGATAATAGCATCAATTTGAAGTTTGTCTTAACGCCATCATTAATGTGTCTTTTGCATGTCCCCGAGTTAAAAAACATCGTTGGTTTTATCGTCTCATATTTACAAATCACAGAACCAATCAAGTTTAACCTTTGAATGTTGTTGATGCATAGGTTTTGTTTGGAGTTTTACTGCTGTTCTATGTTCCGAGCTTGGATTCTTATCCAGGGTACACACCCATAAGGGATGAGTTTGTTGACGACTCTGACTATCAAGAACTTCCTGGAGGAGAGACAATCTGTCCAGAGAGGCATGCCCATCTATTCTCCCGTATGCCTCGATTCTAATTTTATATAAATATATGTAACTTATTGCTAAACTTCTACTTTAAAAAAAATTGTTGCTACACACACCGTTGATAATGTAAATCAGGAATCTGAACTCTTCTTGTTATTCCATTTCTTGTCTTGTGGTTGGCACTTTGACGTAGCTTTTTGAATGTTCTTTTTCTCATATGAGAAAGAGGATACTAGGGACTTGATGCTTACACAATGCGATGTGGAAATGAGAAAACATGTAGTTTATATCTTGAGTTTGAGAATAATCATCGTACCAAATGCTTACCGTTGTACTTGTGCATAAGACTTGAAGTGTTAGTTTGGGGATTTGATCATTTTAATATCCTTCATGTTGCCTTTTGTTTTGTTCTGCAGTATTTGCTTCTTGTTTGAGACATCATTCTGTATATGCTACATCTCAAATGTGTTGTTTTATTTAACCTTTTCCCTAAAATTATGAGTAAATCATTTCCTCTTTTGAAGTGATGCTGCCAAAACTGACATGCTGATTTCTCTTTTTAACTCTCCTGTAGAAATTACTTTTGGATGGATGAATCAGATTATGCAGCTAGGCTATAAACGACCTCTGACAGATAAGGATGTTTGGAACCTGGACACTTGGGATCGAAAGGAAACCCTTAATAGCAGGTGTTTTTTTTTTTGGTTATCCTTGTTCCTTCTTTGGATTATCCTAATTACTCCTTTTTTTTGTTGAAATTTGGAACATTGTGAAATTCATGATGATTATTTTCTGACTCTGTAGATTTCAGCAGTGTTGGGCAGAGGAATCTCGCCGACCTAGACCGTGGCTTTTGAGAGCTTTGAATAGCAGTCTTAGCGGAAGGTATGAACTGATAGAAAAAATTGCTACGCAAGCGGATCTTTAATATATTAAGTAAAACTCTTGGTATATGTTATTGTGCAGACATGAGGTTCGTCTAGGGCCTCTAGGCAGTAGTATAGTAGTAACGAAAATGTCTGATTCTAATTCCTTTTTTATTTTTTAGGTTTTGGTGAGGTGGCTTCTGGAAGGTAATTTTTAAAGAATCTACTTTGTGCAGGCACTTGTGATTTTGAGCGTAAAGCATAATTCTTGATATATATAGGATCAGCGTACTTTTGTACACTGTACAGTATATAAGTCTGGGAAAGCATAGGATATTCCTGCAAACTATTACAATTATCTAGGTCAGTCGAGAAAAGTTTCTGAATGTGAAGCGTACTCAAACAAGATGTGCCAATTTTATGTCAGGAAACAAGATGATCAGTCTATTGGGACCATAAATAATGCAAAATTGATATATTACTTGATTGTCTAGGTCAGACAGAAAAAAGTTCTGAATGTGACATGCACTCAAAACAAGATATATACAACTCTGTGTCAACAAACAACATGATCAGACTATTGGGACCATAAATATTGCAGTGGGAAAACCAAATTTTTAGCTTTTTTTGGCTCAAATCAACGACTACGTCTTGTTCTTCAATTATGTAGAGAAATGTGTTCAGTTTGCTGTTTGGTTAATGTTTGTTATATCCTTAAGATTTTGATTTGGTTAAGAATATGGGGAATTTGAAAGACTGCACTAAGTGGAGTACGATTTTGGAAAGATTTTGCATAAATATCATGGGAATTGATTGAATATTCATCTGCTTGGTACTCTCTTAAGTGTAAATATTAATAAAGGTGCCAATAGAATCTTCCGGTTTTATTTATTTATTTCAATTGAATTATTTTTCGTTGGACTATTGTAGATTTTTAATGATGGCTCTCAGTTTGTGGGCCCACTCATATTGAACGAACTTCTACAGGTTTGTAATTGTTGTTACATCCAGCAATTCACTGTTATATTTAATGAGAAGTGACTATTCAATTAGTCATTTTATTCAATAAACGATGTTATTAATTTATTTATTTTTTTGTTTTTGCCTTTCTGGAGTCTATGCAACGAAGAGATCCAACTTATATTGGATATTTTTATGCCTTTGCCATTTTCATTGGAGTGGTACGAGTTGATTCTTTTTTATACGTATCAATCTTTTCTGGTGGGATTTGACCTTAAATTTATAGCTCAACTATATATGCTTCACTAATTCCTTTTCTATATTAGTAATTCGTTTCTTTACTTGGTTCAGGTGTTTGGTGTGCTGTGTGAAGCTCAATACTTTCAGAATGTCATACGTGTTGGCTACCGCTTACGGACAACCTTGGTAACATTTGCTACCTTTTTGGACTTTTATTTGATGGTTCAATTGTATGGGACTTCAATTAACAATCATGCACTTGCCATGATTTACAGTTATTATTTGCTAATATTTAAACTCAACCACCATTCAACATTATTGAGTATCATTTTAACATGCAATGATGAGAAACTTTGTTTTGTATATTCTTTATCTGATTTACCATTAATAGCTTTAATTAGCACACAAGAAATTCTGGAGCATGAACCAACAAAATTATTTGGTGGTATATGTATTTTTGATTTATGTTGCGGAGTATAATAGAAGAATTTTCTGAAAGAACTGTTTACGAATAAAGAAGCATCCTCTCTAGCTAGCTGTTGGTTCTCAGGACCACCCCCTTGGTCTGTTAAACTAATCTTACTTTTATTATTGGATCTTGTTCATACTGTTGAACTAATTTATTTTTTCTTAAGACATGCCTACTTGATCCCATTCTTTCCTCGTTGTGTGTTTCATTTTTTTTGGTGGAATTATTTTGACCATTCTGCTCCTAGTTCATTTGGTCTCTGTAGCACTGGATGCTTTTAACTTGTCTTAACAAGATAAAGGAAAATACAGCTCTTTCAGAGGAAACTAAAATATAAGCTTTTATTTATTAATTTTTTTCAATAAACAATTGAATTAAGCTACAACTCCTTTTTTTTTGTCTTGTTAATGAGTCCAAATCTTCTACCCCATTTCTCTACCCCTTTCGTGCCCCTTGTTTATTTTATCCAAAAAAAAATTGTAAAAAACTTGAAAAAAATTGTACAATTAGTATAATACATGTATTAATACATTTCAATAATTATTTTTAAAAGAAAATCCACACAAAATTTATTTTGGAATAAATGTATAGATTAGTGTAAATTAAACATTGAATATTAAAAAAATTGTCTAAAACAATATTATGTTCAAATGTTTTAAAATTTGAATACAATATAATATAAAAGTTTATAAAGTTGCGGTATAAGTTGTGAAAATTTAAAATTTGAGTGAAAATAAGCAATGGGGCACGGAAGGGAATAGAGAATAAGGGGTAGAAGATTTGGACTCCTTGTTAATGGGTATGCTTTTTTTTAATCTAGTGTATTTTGCTAAGTTTTAGTTATAATCCTCAAATCCTTGCTCAATTTTCTTTCTTTCATTTCATTAATTCCTAATGTTGAACGCTAAATTTAAGTTTTTGCCAAGGGTGGCTGTATAAGTAAGTTTTCTCTTATATTGATATGTTAATTGATTTCCACGGTTTGCCTTTGCTGATGACTTACAAAAAGTGGACATCTGTAGGTTGCTGCTGTGTTCCGCAAGTCTTTAAGGTTAACTCATGAAAGCCGGAAACAATTTGCAACAGGAAAAATCACCAACCTAATGACAACTGATGCTGAATCACTCCAGGCATGTTATTAAGCATCTTTATACCGGCTTTCACACAAGCACGTAATTATGCAGATTTTATGTGTAACAGATGTATATTTTATGTGGAATACAAATCTGTAATATATGTATTCATCAGTAGCAACAAGTCATGATACTTTACTCAACGAAGTATTTATACACTTGTGGGTATTGTCTATTTACAAATTTTCAAAATTATGTCATGTAGTTTGGAAAAACTAGTTACGAATACTTTTATCACTAAGACAAGTTTTACTCGAGTAAAAGTCTTGTCACTGGTGGGAATTTTTGGAATTTCACAATGGCTTTCAAGTCTATGTTATTGGATTCTCTCTTAATGTTTATGCTTTTATTAATAATGGTTGTGTGGAAGCAATTCTCTCTTCAGAACATATTCCCTATTTGACGTACAGTCTTAAGCATTTTCCTTGTTAGCCCTCACCTTAAAATGTCAAATAAAAATTGAATTCTTAGAAAAGGGAAGAAAATATTACCTAGAGAAAGGGTTCCTGCTCAATTTGCACACGTCAGTATGCAGCTATATATTGTTTTAACAGGCGACATCATCTTTTTTTGTATCCATGTGTTTACTACTTTAATTAAATATGTGGTGATGGAATTTTGTTTAATATTTCGGTGAGTACTGTTATTTTACTAAACATCCTTTTGTTATTGTTTTACCCCAACAGCAAATATGCCAGTCACTTCACACTTTGTGGTCAGCTCCTTTTCGTATCATAGTTGCTATGGTCAGCAGTTGGGTGTTGCTTCACTTATTGGGGCTCTGCTGCTAGTCCTTTTGTTCCCTGTGCAAGTAAGTTCTCCCTCTCCTCTCTCTCTCTCTCTATATATATATATGTGTGTGTGTGTGTGTGTGTGTGTGTGTGTGTGTGTGTGTATGTGCATCTGTTGTGTATTTGCAATGCAACGCAACTTCCCTCGCTCCTTTTCTTCTCCCACATTTTAAAGTTCAGATTATTTCAAGAGAGAATGGTTCTTATTGTTTTCTCTTCATACATTAATTAGATTTCTTTTACACATCTAACTATAACTTTTGAATCCATTTTTCTCTCTATATATCTTGGTCATTCGCTATTTCATTGGTTGCTTTAATCTTTGTTAAAAAAAATAGAATCAGATTAATCTACACTTTTAATTAAATACTTAGAGCTGGAAGTGAGAGACCTATTTTACGTTTGGAGGTTTGCTTTACCAAACTTAACGAGAAATTCCAAATTTTAGAACAGTTAAAGGGATGGAATATGAGGATAAAGAAAGTCATTGGAATTCCAAACTTCTCCAAAACTTGCCAATTCTTATAAAAAATAGTTTTTGTTTAAAGATGTGCCACTTGGATTTTAATTATTTCTCTTGTGGCAGACATATGTCATCAGCAAAATGCAGAAACAGTCGAAGGAAGGATTGCAGCGAACAGACAAGAGAATTGGCCTCATGAATGAAATTTTGGCTGCCATGGATACTGTGAAGTATGGTTCATTTTGATATTCCAAATGCTTTGTCACTTTCATGATTTAGGTAATGTGAGTAATCTTCCAACTTGCTATTGAACATGTTGCAGATGTTATGCATGGGAGAGTAGCTTCCAAAACAAAGTTCAACAAGTTAGGAATGATGAGCTGTCATGGTTCCGCAAAGCACAAATATTGGCAGCAGTACGCATTACTCATTCCAAACTTTCATATTTATGCCAAGAGGAGCAATATATTTTGAAGTCATTTTTGCTGTTTTATACTCATAAACATTGTTTTCTTTTTGCAGTTTAACAGTTTCATACTAAACAGCATTCCAGTATTTGTGATTGTCGTTTCTTTTGGGGTTTTCACTTTGCTGGGAGGAGAATTGACGCCTGCAAGGGCATTTACATCACTTTCATTGTTTGCGGTGTTACGATTTCCACTATATATGCTCCCAAACATAATAACTCAGGTTCTGTTTTTTAATCATAAACTTTCTGTCATCTCATTCTTTGACCAATATCATATTTATAATAAACAATTATGAAACCGCTGCCGAATTTGACAGGTTGTTAACGCGAATGTATCTTTAAAACGTCTTGAAGATCTTCTTTTAGCTGAAGAAAGAATTCTCTTACCGAACCCACCACTTGAACCCGGACTTCTTGCAATTTCAGTTAGAAATGGTTTCTTCTCTTGGGACTCAAAGGTCAGTATTTCAATCGTATCACTTCCTACTTTAGATTATGTAACAAAGGTTATGCATATCTTTTTGTGGGAGCTGTAAATGTTTAGTTCACCGAAGTTTCACCTTGCATTTCTCATATTAAATTTAGGGGTGGACTACAAGTAACCCCCATGTACTATGAGCGTTTTCCAAATACCCCAAGGACTACGTAAATTTGCATTCAAACCCTGTATCAAACTTTGAAATGGCATAACTTTGTGCTCGATTGTCCATTTTTGGATAACTGATGTTTCTGTCACATGTATTTTTTTTTTAAATCTACGCATTACCAGCAGCGGAAAGCAAGTGACACCAATTACTTGTAAAATGTGCAGTCCTCTCCTTTAATTAACTTTTTGCTTGTATAAATTACTCTAAACTTACCTTTTTTGCTAACCTCTATCTATATATCCAAACAACAATAATTCAGAACAGACTATCGAGTACAAGGTTGTACCGTGTTGGAATTGGTCATGAGGCTTGTTTGCAAGAATAATATAGTAATTTGGGCTGTAACAGTTTGCAAAAAAAATAAAATTAGTAGGTGTGGGTTATCTGCTAGTAACTGAAGTGCATGGGTTTATCTGCTAAATACTCATTATACATGGGGGTTATTTGCATTTTACCCAAAATTTAACATTGTCACTCTGATTCTCTGAATATACAAACTTCATTTCATTTTTGGATTTGATTTCGTTATTGTACGACTGCTAATATGGTTCAATTATTTCCTTCAAAATGCTGTACTATTGTGTTTATTTTACTGACTGATTTATTCCCCTTATGAAGGCCGAGAAGCCCACATTATCTAATATTAATTTGGATATACCAACCGGTAGCTTGGTAGCAATTGTCGGCAGTACTGGAGAGGGAAAAACGTCCCTTGTCTCGGCTATGCTTGGAGAGCTTCCTCCAATAGCAGATTCAAGTGCTGTTATTCGAGGATCTGTCGCTTATGTCTCTCAAGTTTTATGGATTTTTAATGCAACTGTAAGTATACACATTCTTTTCTTTGATGATTTAAAAAAATTGAGTTAAAAGAAGACCGACTCTCACATATACTTTCAGGTGCGGGAAAATATATTGTTTGGGTCTGTTCTCGATTCTACGAGATATAAGAAGTCGATAGAAGTCGCCGCATTGAAGCATGATCTTGATCGTCTTCCTGTGAGTCAACTGCACGTTTTTTTATGTATATCCTAGACAGAAATTGATTTTTAATACTCCTATTAAAGCTGTTTTGGAGATGATGCCATTGTTCCTCGCCTTTGCTCTTTTCATTAGGGAGGTGATCTTACTGAAATTGGTGAAAGAGGGGTTAATATCAGTGGTGGTCAGAAGCAAAGAGTGTCCCTAGCAAGAGCTGTTTATTCTAATTCAGATGTTTATATTTTTGATGATCCTTTAAGTGCACTGGATGGATGCCCATGTAGGGCGACAGGTATTGTATTCCTTAATAATAAGTAGTATTTTCACGATAGTAAATTGAAATTAATAATTTGGTAATTGAACGAGCATAACACTTTCTTTTGATGTTAATGGTAAATAGGTCATATCTTTCATCATTCTGAAATAAAAATTCCATTGTATTTTTTGCAATTATATATCTGATTGTTTAATTACTTCCTTTATGTCTTCTGAGAAACTGATAATTGCATTTCAAATGCGGCAAATGCCCAGGTTTTTGAGAAATAAAAGAAGAGTTGAAAGGGAAAACAAGAGTTCTGGTCACCAACCAGTAACATTTTCTTTCACAAGTCGATAAAATTATACTGGTCCACGAAGGCATGGTAAAGGTAGAGGGGACATTTAATTACTTATCAAGCAACGGCGTGCTATTCCAAAAGTTAATGGAAAACGCAGGGAAAATGGAAGAATATGTAGAAGAAGCAGCAGCAGTTGAAAATGGTAGTTATGAAACCTCTAAAGCTATTATTAATGGAGGAACAAACGACCTTGTTAAAGCTATAAATAGCACAGAGCCGAAAAAAGAAGGAAAGTCTATACTTATAAAGCAGGAAGAAAGAGAAACTGGGGTTGTGAGTGTGAAAGTTCTGCAGAGGTAAGATAGTGTAGCAGCCCTTTTTGTTTCTAACAGCTTATGAGCATCACCAATGTCGCGTACCATCTTCCTTCTCTTGGTGTCTCTCTGAATTACTTTTATTGATCTCGATAGTTCATAGCAAAAAAATTGAAATATGTGGAAAACTAAAGGGGTTTGTCTGAGCGTGATGTGTTTTTTTGGAATGTATGTTCTACAAATGGTATGTATATTCAAATCGCAATACGACATCCAGGATCCAATTGGTTTTGTGGGAAAAAAGAATTACAATAAAATGCTTTACCCATTTTTCATGACTAAATAACAAAAAATAGATAGAAAAAAAAAACTTTGAAGAAGAATTTTCATCATAATAATTTTGGTGGATAAAATACTTTCTGCACTACCATACAGAGCCTTAGTTACACTGTCCATTTTCTTGTCATTGTTTTGTTATATTTTCTTTTATAATATGTCAATCTTAAACGTTTTACTTTGGAATTTCTCTTAGGTACAAGGATGCATTGGGAGGTCTATGGGTGGTTATTATTCTATTCATGTGCTATGTTCTTACAGAAGCTCTAAGAAGATGAACATAATATTTTGCAACGGACAAAAGATGCGGTTTTAACTCTGCAAGGAGTTCTAGAAGGGACACATGATAAAGCCATTGAAGAAACCCTTGATCAGTATCAGGTCCCCAGTGATAGGTGGTGGTCGTCTCTTTACAAATTGGTTGAAGGTAAATAGAACTCCATCTTGACTTTATACAAGTCTATACGGTCACGTATTTTCCGAAACCTGAACCAATCTCACCTATACGTTCACCCATGCTCATAATTAATGGTTTAAATCTTTAACAAGATAGTCCACAGAGGATCATCCTTTGCTGAAAATATAAAACTAGGGGTAGAGTTAGAGTGCCATGCAGGTTGTAGATTCGAATGAGCACCTTAAAGGGGCGGTTCATGATAAACTAATCTAGTGCTTTATTTTGTTGGAGTTTTAAAGCAGAAAGCTAGTTTCTTTCAGACATTAAAAAAATGGTTAATTACAGCTTTCCGTTTATTGTAAGCCATTAAAGTATAAAAGCCTCGCTTCAAAGCTTGACAACCAAATGCACAACTTAAAAGCAAACAACTAGAGCTGAAAAACTGTAGCCAAACTAATCTTTACTGTTGTCATTGGTTAAATACATCTTGTTTTATTTTTGTATATGTAACAACCCGGCCCCACGGACCGAACCGCCACGCCCGTATCAACAATATTGTCCGTTTTGGCACAACTTACCAGAGGAGTCACCCATCCTGTTACTACTCCAAGCTAAGCACGCTTAACTGTGGAGTTTCGTCATCGCTATTGTGCCGCACGGCTTTAAAAGGCCTTGTTGATAGAAAATGGATCTTTAAGCTTATATATCACACGGGTACTCTCATATCTGGGCGATGTGGGATTGACGCACAACACTGCACCACAGAAATTCCTTCCTGGAAATCTGGGTCGTCACAGTCACCCCCCTTTAGGCACGACGTCCTCGTCGGGCACTTCGTCCTTCAGGTGTCCACACACACGTGCTAGTCTCCACATTTCCGGCCAGATAGAGGCTCTGATACCAAGCTGTCACGCCCCAGATTTGGGTAAACCCGCGTAGTGAATATTATTTAAAAGAAAAAGGTTTAAATATCAAAACATGCGAAAGCATTCGACAACACACTAAATAAAAATCAAACGGATCCTTCAGGACATGCCGATAGTCATATTTGAGTCACTATTGGCCTAAGGGTAGCCAACAACGCTCAAATGTGACAATACGAAAAGAAAGCAATTTTAATAAAATGATTTATAGAAATTTCGGTATGACCTTTACGTATCTATTTGTTTCCACAAAAAATCAACCTGTTCAAACAACATGATATAGATAATTAAAACTCACCAACACGATATTTCTAAAATCAATCCAACAATAAAATGTCACATCCAACCTAGCTAACCATCAAGATCCAAAACATATGGTCAAAATAAATAAGGTACGAATAAAGTATTTGTATACAAATAACGAACAAACTCACGATAAACACTTATTAGGCCAACATGACTCAACTAAATAAATAGTTTCAACGTGAATAAAAAGTTTAACGTGCGTGCGATCAAGTGTAATCCGATAACTGAGCCACTAGCAATCACTCTAAGCTTCGTCACGGCTTACGTCGGTACCTGTACGTCGATTGAAAACAAAACGTACTGGAAACAAAGAAAGTAGGTAAGAAAACAATCTCGCTTAAAAAGCGGTGCATGCTACTAAGCACGCACACACAATCCTAACATGGCAAATATATTATCATGATAAATAATGACGACAATTTTATGGGAAATGTAACCACCTCAGTAACTCACACATTCACAATAAATGAACAAATAAACAAGGTTTAAATAAATAAATTATGATAATAAAAATAAAACTCAATGAAAACAAAGTCGGGATTGATCACATACGTACCCACCTTTAGAGTCACTGCTCAAGGACCCATAATACAATGGTACTCCCACCCACACACTGACACTACCGTATGTGACTAGAGATATGGGGCCGGATTTAAGGGCACTACTCCTATGGTACCGATACACCTAATACTTGTGCGAGTTTTCGGGCTCTCACCGTAAGCCTCTGGGACTCGTCCTTAAATACACAATGGTACAAATGTACCCACCTTTAGAGTCACTACTCAGGGACCCATCATACAATGGTACCCCACACACATTGGTACTACAATCCCAGAATATATATATATATATATATATATATATATATATATATATATATATATATATATATATATATATACTAGCGGACCTGCCCACCCGATGGGTGTGAATCTAAAAAAAATATATGTAACCCGTTATGGTAGAATATTTGACGAAGTAAGGAATAATTAAAATAGTACCTGTAGGAGAGAGAACAAATTCTTCGATGAAAATTAAGTGGAATCCAGTTTCAGGAGAGAGGGAGAGAAGAGAGAAATAATGATGGTAGTTTATGATTTTAGATAAGAGCAAGAGAATTTATTTTTTCTTATTTTAAATCATGGAGCAGTTAAGTCTTTGCTATTTTTGTAATTTATATAATTATAGGGGTTTTTTGTAAATATTTTTTCAAGGCTTCATAAGGGGTCTTCACATAAAGTAATAGTAAGATATATATATATATATATATATATATACATACATATATATAAGCTCCAAAAGGGGGAAAACAGTAAAGTCCACACCGAAAATAATACACAACACTTTGTAATGTTATAGTTAATTAGTTATCGAATGTCACTCGAAACACATCATTTTGATCACAGTACTACCACAAAAGCATATACACTGTCACCACCTTCACATTAGCGAAATCATATTCTTCTCCCTTACCGAACAAACGAGAGCTCGCTTGTAAAAAAACTCCCAAACTCGAGCCGTACCACCTAATAAAACCTGGACATCCTAGAGACAGTCCTTAAACATCCCCTATTATGTAATTAAAATAAGGCACGAATCAATATAAAAGACCAAATTCGGATTATTAATAAAATCTTAAAAACTGGGTTTTTATAAAAGTGAAAATCGGAGAAGCAGACTTACACATGTAGATAAATATTGACGAGTAGATTAAGAAAATGTATTTGATTGCGAAAAACGGACACCCGAAGACCTGCATATCAGCCTCCGAAGCGACCACGTAGAAACCCAAAAAAAACACCCAACTACACCTCCCTGATGGTCGCTGGTTTGTCACCGACCTGACCACGTCTCCGACAACTCTTCTCTGTCGGCCCTTCCTCTCTCTCCCCCTCTCTCACCGCAGTATATATGTATATCTATATGTGTATGTAGGTTATACGTATATGTGTATTATGTGTATATGAATATGTATTTACTGCATAAGTTATATTAGGTTTAACTTTTTACTTTTTATTTTTATTATTTTACTACACTAGTCCACTTACTTATAATATCGTACCAATCACCCCCAAACTATCAAATGCACTCTATTAAATATCCCAGACATATATGCATGTACATATATTTCACACAAATAAATAAACACACTAAAGCGTAATATCACTATTTCCTTAATAAAATTAATAATAAACTACTGAATTTCCGAGTCGTTACATTGGTGGTATCAGAGCCTCTATCTGGCCGGAAATGTGGGGACTAGCACGTGATCACCCACCTCAAACTCCAAAGGTCGCCTTCTTTTATCCGCATAGCTCTTTTGACGGCTTCTTGCTGTTTCAAGCTTTTGCTTTATCGACAAAATCTTCTCAGGGGAGTTACCCATCCTGGTAGTACTCCAAGCTAAGCACGCTTAACTGTGGAGTTTCGTCCTCGCTATTGTGCCGCACGGCTTTAAAAGGCATTGTTGATAAGAAATGTATCTTTAAGCTTATATACCACACGGGTACTCTCATAACTGGGCGATGTGGACTGACGCACAACACTGCACCACATAAATTCCTTCCTGGAAATCTGGGTCGTCACAATCACCCCCCTTTAAGCACGACGTCCTCGTCGGGTACCTCTTCCTTCAGGAGTCCACACATGTGCTAGTACCCACATTTCCAGCCAGATAGAGGCTCTGATACCATCTGTAATGACCCGGCCCCACGGACCGAACCGCCACGTCCGTATCAACAATATTGTCCGCTTTGGCACAATTTCTCAAGGGGGTCACCCATCCTGGTATTACTCCAAGCTAAGCACGCTTAACTGTGGAGTTCCGTCCTCGCTATTGTGCCGCACGGCTTTAAAAGGTCTTGTTGATAGAAAATTGATCTTTAAGCTCATATACCACACGAGTACTCTCATATCTGGGTGATTTGGGACTGACGCACAACACCGCACCACAGAATTTTCTTCCTGGAAATCTGGGTCGTCACAATCACCCCCCCTTTAGGCACGACGTCATCGTCGGGCACGTTGTCCTTCAGGGGTCCACACACACGTGCTAGTCCTCACATTTCCGGCCAGATAGAGGCTCTGATACCACCAATGTAACGACTCGGAAATTCAGTAGTTTATTATTAATTTTATTAAGGAAATAGTGATATTACGCTTTAGTGTGTTTATTTATTTGTGTGAAATATATGTATATGCATATATGTCTGAGATATTTAATAAAGTGCATTGATAGTTTGGGGGTGATTCGTACGATATTATAAGTAAGTGGACTAGTGTAGTAAAATAATAAAAGTAAAAAGTTAAAGCTAATATAACTTATGCAGTAAATACATATTCATAATACACATATACATATAACCTACATACACAGATAGATATACATATATACTGCGGAGAGAGAGAGGGAGAGAGAGGAAGGGCTGACATAGAAGTTGCCGGAGACGTGGTCAGGCCGGTGACAAACCAACGACCATCAGGGAGGTGTAGTTGGGTGTTTTTTTTGGATTTCTACGTGGTCGCTTCGGAGGCTGATATGGAGGTCTTCGGGTATCCACTTTTCGCAATCAAATACATTTTCTTAATCTACTCGTCGATATCTATCTACATGTGTAAGTCTCCTTCTCCGATTTTCAATTTTATAAAAACCCAGTTTTTAAGATTTTATTAATAATCCGAATTTGGTCTTTTATATTGATTTGTGTCTTATTTTAATTACATAATAAGGGTTGTTTAAAGACTGTCTCTAGGCTATCTAGGTTTTATTAGGTGGTGCGACTCGACTTTGGGAGTTTTTTTACAAACGAGCTATCGTTTGTTTAGGTAAGGGGGAAGAATATGATTTCGCTCTAAAAGCGGGATTTGTGTGTTGCTTGTTGCATGTTAATTTAGGTTCAGATATTGATATATGTTATAACAAATATGGTGTTGCAGTTGCAGTATAATGATTTTGTATTTACTATGCTTAGCATATAATTTGTGAAAATGTGATATAAATTAAACCTTTGAGAAATGTGAAGGTGGTTACAGTGTATATGCTTTTGTGGTAGTACTGTGATCAAAATGATGTGTTTCGAGTGACATTCGATAACTAATTAACTATAACATTACAAAGTGTTGTGTATTATTTTCGGTGTGTGGACTTTACTGTTTTTCGCCCTTTTGGAGTTTATATATATATATATATATATATTCTGGGATTGTAGTACCAATGTGTGTGGGGTACCATTGTATGATGGATTCCTGAGCAGTGGCTATAAAGGTGGGTACATTTGTACCATTGTGTATTTAAGGATGAGTCCCAGAGGCTTACGGTGAGAGCCCGAAAACTCGCACAAGTATTAGGTGTATCGGTACCATAGGAGTAGTGCCCTTAAATCCGGCCCAATATCTCTAGTTACATACGGTAGTGTCAGTGTGTGGGTGGGAGTACCATTGTATTATGGGTCCTTGAGCAGTGACTCTAAAGGTGGGTACGTATGTGATCAATCCCGACTTTGTTTTCATTGAGTTTTATTTTTATTATCATAATTTATTTATTTAAACCTTGTTTATTTGTTCATTTATTGTGAATGTGTGAGTTACTGAGGTCCGCCTCCTGGAACGACATATTACATCCCTACTGTAATAGTGCACGTCAACAGTTGTCATTATGCTCAAGTTATTCCTAAAGAAGGAATCTTCCCAATGCCAAGAATTATAGCACGGTGGGAACAAACACGCACTGAGGCTGCTGAGCCATGGAAGGAACTTTTTCGACCAAATTTCAAGTTATATACGGCGCTGGAAATGCAATCGGGAAAGCAAATTGCAACTGAAGAAGAAGCTATAGACGTATCAAGTCCATAATCAGTTTTTTATTTTTAATTTTATGTAAATTACTCTTTTTTCCAAGTTGTTGTAAATTTATATGATGTATCATGTTTAATAAATATGTTTTATGAAATTTAGTTAATGTTTGCATATTGAGTTAATTTCTTTTATGAAATTTATATAATTTATGATTGTTTCATTAAATAAAATTGACGATTGACACCAAATTGACGATTTACTTAATGTTTCATATTGCGTTATACAAGTGTTAAAAACAAACCAAAAACACTTCACAAAAATTGACGATTTAGTTAATATTTCAATAAATCTCAACTTATACACTTGACAAAAAAATAACATGAACCAACAACATAAAATTTATCAAATCAACTCTTTTTGTGTAAATTTGTGTAAATTTTTTGTTTATTTTGATAGATTGTTAGAATTTTGGTAATTTATTTTGATGTAAAATTTTAAGAATAAGGCATTTATTTTTTTTATTAAAAAAATCATATTTAATTTAAAAAAAAAAATCAGTATTTTAATTGTTAAAATTGACCAAATTTATTTTATGTAAATTTATTTTATGTAAAAATTCTGAAAATTGCTGCAAACCGTTGATTTAATCTACGGTTTATAGTGATTCACTGTAAACCGTAGATTAAATCTACGGTCTGCAGCAATTACAGAATTTTTGTAATATAAAAATCCAACATCTAACAAATTGGTTCTACATAAGTCAACTCAAAACTTACAACAATAAATAAGCACAGTTTTTGATATGTGGTATAAGAATCAAGTAAGTCAGTGGAACTATTGCTCTACATGTTAACATGGTCCCAATCAATAGTTGTATCTTCATATCCATTCTTAGTTTGATGAAGCCTGTTTTTACCCAATCTGCCCATCATTGCCAAACCTGATGAAAATAAAATTGCACCTTCATCAATGATACTGTAACGACCCGGCCCCACGGACCGAACCGCCATGCCCGTATCAACAATATTGTCCGCTTTGGCACAATTTCTCAAGGGGGTCACCTATCTTGGTACTATTCCAAGCTAAGCACGCTTAACTGTGAAGTTCCGTCCTCGCTATTGTGTCGCACGGCTTTAAAAGCCCTTGTTGATAGGAAATAGATCTTTAAGCTCATATACCACACGAGTACTCTCATATCTGAGCGATGTGGGACTTACGCACAACACCACACCACAGAATTTCCTTCATGGAAATCTGGGCCGTCACAATCACCCCGTTTAGGCACGACGTCCTCGTCGGGCACGTTGTCCTTCAGGGGTCCACACACACGAGCTAGTCCCCACATTTTCGGCCAGATAGAGGCTCTGATACCATCTGTAATCTGATAACTGAGCCACTAGCAATCACTCTAAGATTCGTCACGGCTTACGTCGGCACATGTACGTCGATTGAAAACAAAACGTACAGGAAACAAAGAAAGGAGGTAAGAAAACAATCTCGCTTAAAAAGTGGCGCATACTACTAAGCACGCACACACAATCCTAACATAGCAAATATATTATCATGATAAATAATGACAAGACAATTTTATGGGAAATGTAACCATCTCGGTAACTCACATTCACAATAAATGAACAAATAAAGAAGGTTTAAATAAATAGATTATGATAATAAAAATAAAACTCAACGAAAACAAAGTCGGGATTGATCACATACGTACCCACCTTTAGAGTCACTGCTCAAGGACCCATAATACAATGGTACCCCCACCCACACGCTGACACTACCGTATATGAATAGAGATATGGGGTCGGCTTTAAGGGCACTACCCCTATGGTACCGATACACCTAATATTTGCGCAAGTTTCCGGCCTCTCACCGTAAGCCTCTGGAACTCATCCTTAAATACACAATGGTACAAATGTACCCACCTTTATAGCCACTGCTCAGGAATCCATCATACAATGGTACCCCACACACATTGGTACTACAATCCCAGAATCATTCTATTATAATAAGCCAACCCAAGACAAATGAGGCTGCCAAATTTTGCACATTTTTTCCAAAAATACCCCTATATTTTTTTATTAATTACAATAATACCATCCTCACATAAAAAAAAATAAAAAAATAAAAAAATAAAAAATAAAATAACAACTAATAACACTATGTGTCCCTCTTTAACAACCAAACATTCTTTTAAGTCTTATATTTTTTTTTTGTATTATCCAGGTATTTGTATCATAACTACACTTATTTTTTTATATTTTAATTGCATTACACGTCACACACGTAACGCGTGGGGCACGATTACTAGTATATATATATATATATATAAACTCCAAAAGGACGAAAAACAGTAAAGTCCACACACCGAAAATAATACACAACACTTTGTAATGTTATAGTTAATTAGTTATCGAATGTCACTCGAAACACATCATTTTGATCACAGTACTACCACAAAAGCATATACACTGTAACCACCTTCACATTTCTCAAAGGTTTAATTTATATCACATTTTCACAAATTATATGCTAAGCATAGTAAATACAAAATCATTATACTGCAACTGCAACACCATATTTGTTATAACATATATCAATATCTGAACCTAAATTAACATGCAACAAGCAACACACAAATCCTGCTTTTAGAGCGAAATCATATTCTTCCCCCTTACCTAAACAAACGATAGCTCGTTTGTAAAAAAACTCCCAAAGTCGAGTCGTACCACCTAATAAAACCTGGATAGCCTAGAGACAGTCCTTAAACAACCCTTATTATGTAATTAAAATAAGACACAAATCAATATAAAAGATCAAATTCGGATTATTAATAAAATCTTAAAAACTGGGTAAGGTAATGATATGGAAAATCAGTGTACTTGGAAATTTGTACTAATTCATATGATAAATCATGTTGTCCTAACTATTAAGTATATATATTGCGTTCAACTGAACATCTAGCACCACTGACTCTAAATATTTTAAATATTTAGTTGACTATATAACCATACCGTGACAGCAATAACGTGCAAATTAGAGTAAATAATAGATTTGATGAGTTATAAAGAAAGGCATAAGACGATTCTATCTTCCAAGTCCATGATCCGCCTTATAAGAACACGAAGAAAGAGTATTTTAACATATGATGTTATGCATGCCTTGACTAAGTAAATTAAAAAAAATAAACATGTATAACTAATCAATTGACAGCTCAACCGGGCGGATGCTGAGGTCAAATAAAGCGAGGGCAGAACGGTATAAAACTCGGGTTTTTTTTTAAGTATGTGTTTTATGTACTAATCAAGGTCCACTAGAATATCGATAGCAAAAAAATCGACCATACTAAAAATTAAAATGGATATGCTTTTGTATTAGTGATAAAATGATGTAAAAGAAAAAAAAACATGAAGTAAAAAAATTTGAACTGAGGACATCTAACATTTAAAACAAAGTTTTATTCACTAGATATAAGATTAAATATTATATATCTAAATATGTTACATGTATGTATACTTGAAAAACCAAAATAAATAAATTATTTTTTCGTTTTTGTTCTGGACCAAGCGGGGCGTTTGACCCCCCTTGCACGATGAAGGATCCGCCCATGCCCCTATGTTGTTCACATTATGGAATAAAGTTGACATAGTTTAATCAACCAAAATAATGGTACATTTTCTTCTGTTCCATATAAATAATACTGTAATAAAAGGACATAATGCAACGGTGATGGTATATATACTATATCGATACTTTTTAACTATACAATTATATCATACTAATTAAATAATATATTATTATGTCAAAAGTACTTGGAAGGTATTTTGCTTCTTTCTAAACGAAGATTATGCTCATCATGCCAAATTTTACATAAACTATTAAATTAAATGAAATAAAATAATAGGAATGTCAAATTATCGTTTTAAATTAAGTGAAATAAAATAATAGGAATGTCAAATTATCGTTTTTAACATATTTTTAATGAAAATATATGGTAAAAAAAATCATAATTTTTCGAAAATACGAGAGATGTCGTCGGCCCGATAGTCTGTACTTAGCTTTCCACTAGTCTTACTCCTTGCTAAATACAGTGTAAGTACATAATTACAGATTACTTCATTACAAAACATGTCTGGCACCAGATGCGTTAAAGATGAGTCCAAATCTTTTGTGCTTATCCGAAAATTTAAAATTTGAGTAAAAATAAGTAAGGGAGCACGGAAGGGGATAGAGAATATGGAGTAGAAGATTTGAACTCGTTAAAGACCGTATATTCCCATAAATGTAGGAACAAGATTTCTTTTAAGTAATTAAGTTAGCCACATGAAAAGGACAGCTATTTATTTTTTGGTACATGAAAAGGACAACTATAAAGAGATTGCTTGAATATTCGAATATATTGCGCTAAAAAAAAATAACACTCGGTCAACTGTATCTGTATGAAGAAAAAATTTCCTACAAAGTCTCAGTCAGCTAAAACATTGCATATATTGCTAGAATATCATCACATTTTTGTATCCTCTAAGCAAAATGGAGCAGAATAAGGTGACTCCACACAAAACTGAATCTCAAGAAACAATGAAAACAGTTTTAACACCAAAAAGAGGCCGTGTAGACTGGATCAATGAGAGTAATCATGTTGAGCATAACAAAGTTCTTCTCATGAGAGCTTTTGTTGAAAAACAGGACCCTTTTGCCAAGGTTTGTCCAGGCTTTGTTTGATCGCGCCTTTAAGTTGTCTTTTTTGACTTTTTGCTCAAAAGCGGAGCTGTTAGCGTTAAGTTGGGTGAATCTAGTTTTTTTTTCTGATCCTCGAAATTTCAGCTCTATGTTGCTTAAAAGGAGCAAATCTTTAACACAACAGAGTGAACAAATTATAATCCTAATTACTGATTTATTTAATATGCAGGATGTGGATGATTTTACGTTGAGACGGTTCCTTAGAGCTCGTGATTCGGATATAGAAAAAGCTTGTGCAATGTTTCTTAAGTACATAAAATGGAGACAAAGTTTTGTGCCGAACGGTTTGATATCTGCTTCTGAGATACCAAAGGAATTAGCACAAAATAAGTTTTTTATGCAAGGATCGGATAAGAAAGGACGGACCATAGGTGTACTTCTGTGCGCTAGGCATTTCCACAACAAGGGTGGCCTCGAGGAGTTTCAACGTATGTATTTCACCTTTTCAATATTGACTTGAATTAATTTTGTAAATACAATATGGATGACAATGCTCATTCATTGTCAGTATTTCGGTATTTCCCCAACTGGCCACCCTATTAGATCACGAACCTCGATCGTTTGTGTGTTTCCTTTTTTGAAACCTAATATCTTTGTTTTTGACTTTTAAATTTTAATCAGTTGAGCATTTTTTGTCCATCCCAGTTTTTATTTATTTTTAATTATTCCCCCTAAATAAGCGAAAAACTTTAAGTGGATTGTCCAGCCTTTTACTCAGTCTAGGGAAGAATCTTGTTAAGTTTTTTTGTTTGTTTACAAGCTGCAACCAAACAAGCAGATAGTTGACATTGATCTTCAAACAATGTGGGCTAAAGCTACCATTTCTTCATTTTGCAGGTTTTGCTGTCTTTAATCTTGACAAATTATGTTCAAGGTACAACTCTCAGTGTCTATACTTCTTGCTTTGCTACTTTTTGCATCATACTAGTTTTTGTTTATATTATGCAGTGAAAAAAATAGTAAAAGTTAAGGACCATTACATTTAAACTGAATCTATTTATGCATATCTAAGTATCTACCATATAAGTTGCACCTACATACCTGGTGTTTTTGACAGTTATATCTATACACTCGAGTATTTTCCCAGTATCTATCATATCTAAGTGTCAATCAAAACGGTTCAAATTCTCAGAACGCCAGCAGGACAAGAAAAGTTTGTAGCTATCGCAGACCTAGAAGGATGGGGGTACTCAAACAGTGACATGCGTGCAAATCTCAGCGCTCTATCCATTTTGCAGGTACTTTTTAGTTAATCGTATGGCACCTGAGTTAATATTTGAAGATTTATATTAGTCTCAACGCTTTAAAGTCAGGTTCATGTATGGAAACGTAATGATGAGTAATCTTAAGATATTCAAAATATATAATGATGTTTGTGACAGGATTATTACCCAGAGACACTTGAAAAGCTATATATCATTCACGTGCCTTACATTTTCATGGCTATTTGGAAAGTCGTTTACCCATTTATCGACAACAAAACGAAAAAGAAGGTAAGCCGCTACTAGCTCCTTTACCTGTGGAAGATGAACCAAATATATTGTTAGAAAGAAAGTAAGCTTTACATTACCTGTTTATGTTCCTGACATTTTGCAGATTGTATTTGTGGAGAATAAGAAGTTAAAATCAACTCTTCTAGAAGACATAGACGAGAGCCAGCTTCCGGAAATTTATGGAGGCAAATTAAAATTAGTCCCAGTCCAAGATAGCTAAAAGGAACTTTTTCCCTTTATTAGCCATCTCCTTTTTTAACTAAATGAACCAGAAGCGATTTTGTATGTGTAAGCCTACAAATAAGATCTATCACAGGAACACCAAATGTAACTTGAAGAATCTCACCAGATATTCAATCAATTTTTTACGAAATTGTTCTCTCTTTCTGTGCATTTCAGCAGGGCAAAGCTACCACATTTGTTGAAAGCAAAACTGATTCCACTTGTAACCTTTTCAAATTTATATATGGCTTGTTTGTCCAATTTTCCCTAACATAATTGTTTCATGAAGAATAAAGAATATACCTTTAGGAAATGAGAGTATTTGAATGTCTCAATTGTACGCTCGCAGGTTCAAACACTGCAGTTTTACTCTAAGACATGTTTGTTTGATATACAAAACAACTTGGTCATGATATAAAATAAGAAGAAAAGTTTGATGTCAGACTTATTTCACTAGCCAATGTCTTTTGCTTTAAAAACCAATCCCAAAATTTGAAATCAGTTCTAGGAATTTAAAGTTATACTATACGACGAAAAACCAGATATTACAACGGTCTTATGAATAACAGAGGACATCAATACTTAATAGGGGGTAGAAGAAGATAAGTAAGTTGTGCAATTGGAGTAAAAGAAAAGAAACCGTCACAGTCTCACTACAAGTCGGATGAGACCAACACGCAATTTTTCGGAACAACAAATCCATAAAGCAAGTGATTTAAAACGAGTGTTTATTTGGATGCAAAATTCAAGCAAACAAGTTAAATTTTTTTAAGTTAGAGAAAAAAAGTTAAGCATTTTCAACCAAACCCAGATTAAAGTTTCTACCATCTTCAACTGATCAACCCGATGTAGTTTCAACGTTTAAATAAAAAAATGAGCTTAGAAGCTGCAATCCAAAAAGACTTGTTAAAGGCACCAAAACTGACAATGTAAGGAAGCAGAGTATCTGACTCTGAGTCAGGGTAACAGATCCAATGGTCTAGAAAGCAGAGTAACCCTGACTCAGAGTCAGGTACTCTGAGTCCCAATGTAATGCAACATAATAAGAAAAGTAAGACACTTGAAGCGAGATGACTTCCGAGTTTTACTGTTGATAAATACAGATGCGTTGTGAATAGAAGACAACCGAATTGGAAAATTTACAAATATTTTAGGATTATATCTAACACCCTAATTAGCAATTTTATACCAGTTATTGTGGTAGAGTATCATAACCTTGATTAATTAACGAGGATTAAAAGCCGTATTGGAATACATACGAGTGATACCAAAAGGTGTGTTGGACTCAACTGCTTATGCTATCGAAGTATTAAGTTTTAGTAATAATTTTGGGATGCAATAATGGTCAATAGTATTACATTTATTAAAAAAAAAAACACAGTCAAATAGAAGTATTCTCTATGAACAAACTATTCTGATGAAAGCAACAATATCATAAAAGAGACTATAACCGTTGATCGGTGTGTACCTAACAATGTTTTAAATAATGTTATCATTAGCGTAGCGTTTAGAAACGTTAAAAGTGCAAATAGTGTTGTTACATAACGCTTTACGGAGTTTTTTTTTTTTTCCTAACTACATATAAATATAGTATTAAATTCATAACATCTAATAAAAATGATTGTAGTTGAGATGATTGTAGTTGAGATGTCAGAGCATTTACTTTTGTTTGCAAGAGCTTTCGGGTTTGATTCTTTTTAGCCTACAATAATTTCATTAAAATTTTGAAAAAAAACTAAAAAATTGGACTGCACCCGCTATAGAGTAAATAGCGTCTACTATAGCGCGTTATTTACGCTATAGCGTTCATATATCGCGAATTTAGTGTTTTTTCATCCAAATAACGGTTTATCATATTTTTTCGACCGAAAAACGCTATTTCGTAAACTATAGCGTTTTGCGAAATAGCGGTTTCTAAAACAATGGTATATAGTACAGAGATAAAGTCCATAGGTCAAGTAGTAGCTAGGGAGTTGGTTGCAAACGAGTCTATTATTAAAGCTCTTGCAAGAATGAAAGTTCTACTCTCGAACCCACCATACCTCACAACACATCTATTACTTTTGATTCAGGTGAGTTATATCATCCGTCATAGCTACGTTTTCCAATCCACCGCCTATACATTTCTTTCCCAAAAAACTCATATTTTTATTCTTTTTCAAAACAGGCATTGATGAAGAACCATGGGCACTTGACTTGGTGATTATGATGACAACACACTCGCAACATGTGTTGGATCATCATAGTCAAGTTCGCATTTGTTATCACAAAGGCGAGCGATTAGAACTAGTCACAGATAGAAACCGACCGGATCACGTAAGCAAGTGATTGATTGTTATTACAAATTAGGTTTTATGGTCTCGATCGCTCTGCATATTTGTTTCACACAAATTTTCACTAGGTGTCGAAGACAGAAAAAATGAATGTGAAGCAAAGTAAATTTTATTACAAATTAGATTTGGAAGCCGTAGCCCCCTTTGTTATTAACAAAACGAAGAAGCAGGTAAAAAATAGTAGTATAGCTTGGAGTGTCAGCTAACTGAGATTTTTGCTTAATTCCTGCACTAAAATGCACTGGAAGTGATTTTGAATGTGCAAGTCTACAAAAAGATAGATCACCAGCTCTAAATTGATGAATCACACAAAAGATCTTGATCCAACCCAACCCGCTTCGGAGATTTAACGAATTCGTTTAATTTTCTTAGGACTTCTGTGCAGCATTCAATTGATATTACAAAGCAAAGGTTGTCACCATTATTAATATTGACAATTTTCATAACATACTTGTGTCAACACACACACTTTCAAACTAAGTTACGTTGGCACAAGGGGATTTAAGTTTCTATTGGTATAACTAAATCTATAAATAGGAATAGATTAACCAATACGAAAACATACCTGATTCCATGGTCTTTGACACGATGACGGATTATGAGCTATTGGGAGGGGAGACCCGGTATTTATTGTTGTCCGAGGCTTATAATTTCTTTTTTGCCCATGATAGAGGGAGAAATAAAAAAAAGTTAAATAAAAATGTTAGGTAAAAGTTTTGAACCTTAAAACAATGTAAAAGCTATTAAAACAGTTAAGTAAGCTTAACCACTGGGCTATACACTTCATTTGAAGTAGATTTGCTTTTAAATATCTATAATAATTTAAAATTAAATTGTATTCGACCATCGTGGAGCTGCCCCCAAAAAAATCGATTTTGTGTTGGCCCAAGCCTTACTTGGCTTGTGTTTGGGCCGGCTCTGGCTATTGGTTTTCCAAACACTAATCATCCCTCTCTATGAATCTCTCTTTATTGATGGGAATGGAGAATGAGAGTTAAAGATTAATCTTGGGGACCAAACCCTATATTATTTATATACTCCATCCGTTCCTATTTAATTGTTCATTACGAAAATATGTACAATTTTGACCGGCCAATAACTTGTATCAAAATTATCGGAATAAAAATTTTCAAAAGCTAATTATATAGTTCAGATGTTAAATTTTATGATTAGATTTTAAAAAAATTCATTTCGACAATTTTGATATAAGGTATAAGTCGGTCAAAATTATACGTAGTTTCGTAATGGACAATTAAATGAGAACGGAGGAAGTAGTAATACTAATTAGAATCTCATAAACCCTAATCAGTTTACTATCGGTTAATACACATTACAAAGCTCATACCAAACCACATGTTTTATTGGGCTCTTCTTAATAGATCATTTAGTTAGCCCATTCAATAATATTAGCACATATATAATTGTTTAATTAATTAGCCCACACGTTAGGTTACTAAAATAACCTAACAATCTCCCACTTGGGTTACAATTAATTCCAAATGACAATTACATTCAATAACCATAGTTACATTTAATCAATCTGGTCCATCTCCTATACCAACATGAGACTAAAGTGACCTTCGTTACATTTATCGTAACTCGATCTATCAATAAGCAACATATCAAATATATTCAACGACATAGATCAGTATGAACATGTAACTGAAAAATACATGCAATGTGATCTTAGTCATGCATATTTCCAATTGGTCTTTAATTCTTTAGTGAGATCAATCCGTAGTCTTTCAAACTTTATAATAAACAACAATTGAAAGATAACATATTCATAGCAATAAAGATAATAATACCATCAACTTTATTCTGCAGAAAACTGAACACAAAAATGTTTTAATAGTGTCAACCAAAAAAACTAAGCACGGAACACAAACTCCCACTAAAACGTCATATCATCAAAGATGATAACACCCATTTGAGCATTATGCTCATGAAAGACATTGGGTGTCAAACCTTCAGTAAGTTGTTCCGCTATCGTGTAGTTTGTTCCAATAAGTTCAACATACACTGTTTCGCTCTGAAATTTTCCTTTAACAATTACAAACTTAATGTCTTTTTGTTTAGACTTTTAAGAGTTTCTATTGTTATCCGAATATATAACTGCTAATAGATTGTCATAATAAATCTTTAGTGGTCTTTCAATACTATCTGCAACTCGCAATCTAGTGACAAAATTTCGTAGTCATATCGCATAATTGGTTGCCCCATACCAAACTATGAACTTTGTTGTCATGATGGAAGGAGCTATGAGTGTCTGCTTAGCACTTTTCCATATATAACTCTTCCTGGCAACATATAAATATAGCCAGAAGTGGATCTCTTGGCAACCCGCAAGATCGGAGTCAGAATAATGTATTATCTCAAAATTTTCTAACTTCCGATATGTGAGCATATAATTATTTGTTCTTTATTAATACATTATAGTCCGTTTGGCTGTTTTACAAGAATCCATACCGGGTCACTTAAGTATCTGTCCAACATACCCACGATTTAATTCAAATTTAGATGCATACATATTTGAGTATAAATCAGACTCCATAATAGCCGAAGCATAAGGAATGTTTTTCATATTTTTACTTTGGTTTCATTCTTGGGGCATTAATTGAGACTAAGTTTGTCTCCTTTAGAGACGGAAGTATCTCATTGTGCATAATCCTTCATGCCAAATCTAGCAAGTAACTTATCGATATAGCTCTTTTGTGATAACCTAATGACACACCGAGAACGATCTCAGTGTATCTTAATTCCTAATACAAAAGAGACGTCATCAAAATCTTTCATTTCAAAATACTTAGTTAGAAATCTCTTGGTTTCGTGCAATGAGCCTATATCGCTTAATTGTCAATAGTATGAAATCGACATAAAGCACACGGAAGATAATTTACTCCCGCTGAACTTGTAATATACACAATCATCAACTGTATTGACCTCAAGACCGTATGAGAGAATGATTTGATGGAGCTTGTGATACCATTGACGGGAAACTTGCTTGAGACCATAGATAGACCTTTTGAATTTACAGACCATAGACTTTGAATCACATAATACAAAGTTTTCTGATTTTGCCATATATATAGTTTCCTCAATATCATCATTAAGAAAAGTTGTCTTAACATCCATCTCGTGCAACTCTAAATCAAAATGAGTTACAAGTGTCATTATAGCAATAAAAGAACGATTCGATGAAAACTGAGTAAAATCTTTTATGACTAGATGTGGTTTATATCTTGCAATGTTACCCTTAGAATCTCTTTTGGTTTTAAATATCAATTTGCAACCAATGAGATTCGTACATTCAGGAAACTTGACAAGATCTTAAACGTCATTGTCCTTTATGGACTAATCTCATCATTCATGGCATCAATCCACCTTTGAGGTGTTGAGTTTGCTCTTCTGTAGCAATCTCTTAATTTTAAGTAGATATTATTATAGGTAAATTCTTATTATTGTATTCGAGTGTTTCTTAAACAATGTCAAAATGATCATTGTCAATAACAACATGTAATGAAATAATTTTTCTTTTTTTGTCCTTCAAATTTTTCAAAGAAAACATTAATAACTTTATCTCCCCCTTCAAACACAACATACTTAAAAAATTTCGCATTTCCCGTTTCAAAAAAGGATTTAGTTGAGCGATCATAAAACTTGAAACTCCTCGATCTTTCAAGGTAACTGTAACAATAATAGTCATCTATAAAAAGATAAAATACTATTGGTCATTACAAGTAACCATAGCGAATGGACCATATATATCAGTATGTATCAATTGTAATATGTCGGAACTCATGTTAACACTTATTTTCCTTACGTTTGTCCGTTGATCCTTGATACATTCGACGCAAACATGTTTCAATAGTGTTGGACACGATGGCAGATTATGGGCTATTAGTCTTCCACAGAATTGACGAATTGTAAAACTTTCAACGGCTATAGTAATAGTACTAATAGAAATTTATCTCTCACCTATTTTGCCCACCACATGTCTCCGCCTCGGCTTTCCTCTCCGTCTAGCTCAAGAGTTATTGCGTCATCAAGTAATTTAGGTTTTATTCTTCAATTTTTTATTGAATATATGCTAAAATTTGATGATTTTCTTTAATATATATTATCAATTTTTATTGATTTGTGCAAAATATATTATTCAATTTTTTGAATTTTTTATTTATATTCAAAAAAAAATAAAAATCAATTTTTTTAGGATTTTGCAGAGACTAAACAATAAACTTCATATAAATATATTGTTGGTGCTATGAGCTTATGTGTGGGGATAAAAATCAAACTTATGAATATTTAACAAAAATATTATGAAAATTTTTATTCTCTTTTTATTTGTAAGCGGTTGTAGATGTAGTGTATGTAATTTAACTATCTGATTTGTTCATTTTCGTGTGGGTATGTTATTCGTTTTTTTGTGTTATATATATTTTACTCGATTTAACTATCTGATTGATTCATATTGAAATCGTGTCCACCAAATATAAAATACTGCATGCGTCCCTGCCTTTATGTCTAGTTTCTTCCAAGAAAAAACAGATCTAATTTTAGTTTTTAAGCTGATTAATTAACCAAATGTGAGCTTTAAGAAAAAAAGTGATAAAATGAGATAAGGCCTAAGTAAGCTACATAAAAACTACAATAACGTACCAGAAAGATACACTTGTAGAGACGCAACTTCCAAGTGGAAAATCCGGTTACATAGTGAACAGAGCAACATCAAACTGAAAATTTACTAATTTATACATCTCAATCAAATGAACACACTGGGTAAAGTGCAATTCATCAGAGTAACTACTAGAAATAAATTTATTAAAGCGTGCCAATGTGATAAAAGAATAACCTAATTAGCTTATTTTTTAGTGTGTTGGTGTATAATTAGCTTGAATAACTGAGTATTGGCGGCCATCTCAAATCCAAGAGTGATAGCATAAAAGCATTCAATACAAATGAAGAATTTTCAATTGCATGTAATTTGAATCTATTTAATAAAAGTACAAGTTTTCAATCTCTAATTCAACAAATACGTCACATTCAAACTATAAACATTTGACTATACACATAAACATATATGCATAAAAAAATACATATACTTATGTACTTGGTTTCAAAAATACAGCTCAAATATGCCTAATCTCTATCAAAATCCAAAATAAATATTATTAGAATAAATATTGTTTAATTCTAAAAATATGGCAAAAAGATTTGTAAGTGTTGATCGCAGAAACGCAAGAGTAATGATGGTGGTTGTGGTTGTTCCCCATTGTTTGGGGTTAAAGATGATATAATAAGAGACAAAGAGGAGGTAGACGAGGGGGAAGTGGAATCTCGGCGAAGGAATGATAGCATATGAATGTGTAGGTGGTTGCAGCCCCATGTGTAGTGGTGGTGAGAGATTTGCTAGAGAGGTCCCAGAGTAAGCGCCGGTTGAACGAGGTGGATGTTCAATGAAGCACCACACGCTTGCAGTATGTGAATTCACATTTACTATCACAAAGGTTGGCGATTAAAACTAATCAGAAGGAGAGACCGATGGGATCAAAGTGTAAGGAAGAGGGTACGTGTTAAAACGAAATAGGTGTTGTGCCTTGAATTCCTCGCTATATTCGTCTACAAATTGTAATTTATCGTATTAATTTTTTTTATTTTTAATTTACTCCAACACCTCAACAATAAGGGCTCTCTCGTAACTTGTAAAATAAGGGTAATGAACTTTAGTATCCACGCATTGTATACAACTACATTGTCATTCATTGAAATGGTTATGTGACGATACCAATTCTAATCAAATAATCAAATATCATGCAAATTCCTCCTCAGCTTTAAAGGTAGTTAGATGAATGTTAATGTTTGAACTGCATGTCTGCACATTAGTAATGAAGGGAATGAAAATGAGATTTGTGTATTTGTACAAATGACATTCTTCTTGGGTGATATTAAAATTTAGTAATAACGAAATTCAAGGTACGTTTGATTATTATATTTGTAAAAACTATGAAAAAAGATAGTATTACACCTATATATGCACATGGATCACTAATTTACACCTAAACACTTTATGTTTTAATAATAAAGCTACATCTAACAAATATTTAACCAAGAACATATATGATATTGTATACGTAGGTATACCTAAAATGCAAGTTATCAGAATAAGAAATAGCGTAGGACATTTTTATGATGGTTTGGAAGCCGTATACCCATTTATTTAACAAAACGAAAAAGAAGGTAAAAACAACAGTAGTAGCTTATGTCACAAATATTTAAAAGAATATATGCATACATGTTAGAATCCCGAATATTTGCAGTTGCAGATTGTATTTATGAAGAATAAGAAGCTGGAAATGCCTTTGCTAGAAGAAATTGACGATAGAGCCAGCTTCCGGAATATTTTATGAAGTGTACCAATATCAGAAAGAATAAGCTATAGCTCTTTTCTAGTGTCGTGTATTTAGTCCGAAGGAAGGCATTTCCAGTATGAATTTTCCACTGTTTTGAGGCCAAATAAACAGAATTAAAATGAATTTTTTTTATAAAGTGGAAATCCAAAATGGGCAATTTCACTTCCTTGGCTTTTGGTGGATTTGGAACTAGCTTATTCATTTGGTCTAAACAAGTGCTTAATTTAAAATGTAAAATGTAAATTTGATGTTCTATATATTTTCTGTTTTCACTTTTCAAAAATTGTCAACAGTTTCATTCAATTTTCTAGTTTTTACATCTGGTCTTATAAGATACAGTCTGTAATCAATAGGCCGAAGAATCAATATGGTTAACAAAATTTATAAATAATGTAATTAACAAAATTTTAAAAAATCAACTAAGACTTGCATGCCCTTAACTTTTTTATTTTGTTTTTGGAAATACTTTTTATGAATTTAAATACTACTCAATTTGTAATCAATTTGAATGTACAATGACATTTAATGCTTTAGCATATCTTATGAATTTTGTATCATTGTCATTTGTCAATAACAAAAAAAAAATGCCCACGAATTATGACGAATATATAGAATGATCAAAGTTACCATTACATTATTATAAATAAACCATATTAATTTTTATTATGGTAAAAAAGTTCTGGCCTCTATGAAAAATATTGGTATGAGAATAAGGAAACATTTCAATATTTATTTTGTATTGCTTTGCTTCATTTTTCTGTTCTTAAGGAAAAACCAACTTCAAAGATGATATTTTTTGAAACAACTCAGATATTCAAAATTGTTATGAGAAAATCATCATATCATTCTTCCATCAATTGCTTACTTTTGAACAGCTCATTGGAATTTACCTTCAGCTTGCAGTTCCCCATTTAAGTATATGTTTAAAAGTTGTAATTTTGTACTTTTGTATAAAGTTTGTTAATCATTTACATTTTTCTGACTAAAGAGATCACTGCCAATTAAGCGAACAACAGAAGGCGAAAACATAATAAACAATTCATTGGGACGACACAGCATATGACCCCAAATAAAAATATAGCACAAAATGCCCTCTCTTTTTTTGCGAATATCAGCATGACAGCATCAGATAACAAAATTGTGCAGGGTATGTCTGTTTCTGGTAATCTTACACCAAAATTCATGGTTGTTCAAACTCCAGCTGCTACGGAAAATGGTACATTTTTTTAGGAAGAGAAAATGTTAGGTGGATGACAACCGTGTATTGGATAGCAGATTCATCAGCGCTTGGATCTGTATTCCCCATCAGGAAAATTAAGAAAGTGCAAGTATATGAAGCCATGGAAACTCAGTAAAATTTTAATATATTAGGGTCTTGGTACAAACAGGTCTCCAATTATTCATCAATTTCCAGACCGAGAAGTAGTTTTATTAGAGGCTCCTTATAATCATGGAACTCCAGATAGTGCTCCTTCAACGCCTGTTACTTTTTTTTCATTTTCTTCCACATTTTATATGGTCCTTCTGATGATAGCCTAGAAGAAGAGTTAAATGAAAGTTCACAATTTGACAATGAGGACATAAATTCCTTTGGAGGAGATAGCTAGGAGCCTAGGAAATGAACAAATGGTAAGTCAGAACCCGAGCGGCGGCTAGGTGCTTGTGAAGTAATTTATATCACGGAAAAAACAAAAAGAAAATGAGGAGTCGAAATTGTTCAAAATTGTAAAAGGGAAAAGGAAGCAAGACCCGGAAATGATGTTTTATGTGATACTGGTTTTGAAGAGAGTGGGCGTTATTTCGATGTGAAACAGCATGCACCTTTTGATGATATAACTCTTGTGGGAACTAGCAAGTTGAAGAACTTTAGCGACCTGTAATGAAATATACATGAGGGAATAATTATGATATTGGAGCATAGCAGTAGTTTTTAAAGCATCTTCGATTGTTGTTTTATGTCATATATATGTTAATGTCATATTATAGTAAAAGTTTAATTTTAGTGTTGTAATGGTTTTGTTAACCTGTTTATGTGGCACTATAAAATTTCTATTTCTATAACTTTCATGTTAACTATAACAAAGAAGTTAGCAATATTATATGGGTCCTGTATATTCATTTTGGTAAATTTATTATATAGTTTCATTGTTACTTTAATATTTTATTACAAAATAGGAAATAATAATATATAACAATATAATATGTTAGAATAAATAAAATAGATTCTATAATTGAAAATAAAGTGTACAAATATAGAATGTAAACTCATGCTAACTTTAACATGTATATGTGAAGTTTATAATGTCACTTTATGTTTACGTGTCAAGTTAAAAACAATAAAATTTAACATCACTAATGGAGATGCTCTCATGTGTTGTTAGAGATAAATTAGGATCTTGCCAAAAGTAAATATCATGTGTTCATGTAAGGAAAAAAAAAAGGTCTAGGGTTTTAGGCTAGGAGTTAATAATTTATACCTAAAGTTAATTAGTTGATCCCATTTGGATGATTTATGTTTTGTTGCTTAGAAATACAAAGTTTCTAAGCGAATGCCTTGCAAGAAGTGAAAAAGTATTATGTTTAACCAAGTTGATTAAATTCAATCTTTAAGAATTTCTCTTCCGGTTTTCTCCTCTACTTCTAAGCATAATTTACTTTTTGGTCCTCGACAATTAAGCATAAACCGATTACATTGACTCGACTTTTCATCCCAGTCGAAAATAACAGTATTACAAAGGCCACAGTGCGATTAAGATAGGTATTTAGAAAATTTAGGAACGCAACAAAAGATAAGAATCAAATTAGTATTGCATAAAACAGTGTAAATTTATTACCTTACAGCTCTCTCTCGGCTGCCCTGAATGACAACTGAAATGCGATGAACAACGATCAACAATTTTTTTTTGGAAGTATAAGAAGAAACAAATGGTTCCGCAACAAATACAACATAAATTCTTTTTCCATCATTCGGGTTTTTTCTTAAAATTTTAATGAAGTTCATCGCGCTTCACGTGAGTTTTACCGAATGTGGCTGATGAAAGCTTTATAAAATTAAGACAACCTGCTTAAAAATGTGTTTGGTTTACATCAAGTGAGGTGAGTTGTCGTTCGGTTTAATCCTATTTATAGGCGATTAGAGAGAGCATATTGACCGATAACCGGGAATAACATGTTGTTTGATAGCGTTCATCGGTTTAAGATATTAATGCCTTAGTTAATGTTATCAAATTTCTTTACTATGATATTGACTTCAATTGTTTTGTAGAAAAATTATCTGAATATGCCTTAATGTACAGATATCTTAATCAAAGGTTATTGTTATACAAACTTATTTTTACATTTCTTTGAATTCTAATTAAAAATATATATCATGGGAGAGGGTTTAATCATAGCATATGGGGTTAGGAACTATTGGCACATAGGCACATAGCAGTATCCAAATCTATTTTGCATTGCTCCAATATTAACACTTTAGAGATCGTCTAAAGTACCATCAACAATCAACATAATAACTTGATATATAGTTATAAAAAAAATGATAAAATAGAAATTAAAGGACGCTTATTACTTAAATAAAATTGACCAATTAAGTAAAACAATGAAAACAAAACTTGTTGCTAATTTGGTTAAAATATTACCCAATTATTTGTTGCTAAATTGGTTAAAGTATATCACAATTATTTGTTGCTAAATTGGTTATTACCAGTTATGGAGGCTTTTTATTATTGGAAAATTAATTTTGGTTTACCAACCTATTTAGAGTGAGCACCATTAAACATAGTACTATATAATTGCTTAGATAAAGTTAGGGACACTTAAATACAATTGACAGTTAAGGAAAACAATCGTATGACGATTAATGAGAACAATGAAATAATGTACGTATGTCGCTTATTTGGTAAAAGGATTTGCATTTTAACAAAAATATGGTGTTACAACCTCACTCAGAATTGTTTTCAAATTAAATACAATGAAACATAATTGATTAATTGAAAAAGTAAAGTAACGAAACCTCAAGTTTGCCATTTTTATATAGTGCCTTTTCTTAGCAATTTAGCATAACGCTTTGAGTCAGTGACGATCATATATATATATAATAATATATCCTCATATTTCTGTTCCCTTTTTATGTATGAGGAATAGTACTAAAAATCTTATTAAATTTTAAATAAGAAGAAACAAATGGTTCCGCAACAAATAAAAAGATCAAACTGTTTTATTTAATAAAAAATAAAATATGATTATGGAAGAACGATCAACAAATATATATATATTTCTGTCCCCTTTCTATGTATAGACGAATACCAAAAATCTTGTTAAACAAATGGTTCCGCAACAAATGATTTTCTTTTTCTAATGTTTAACTACTCATTCATTATGTTCATGTTCATTCTTACGGAAACATATTTTAATTTTATTAGTATTGGTTAAAGTCTAAGCTGATTAAGCCACATCTAACAAAACCAAACCGTTTTTTGGTATGGTTGGATTTGGTCGAGTATTAATTTACCCCATGCAAATCGAACCAACCCGATGAATCTCAATAGTTTAATTTTCGTTTTCATAAGAACCGATCCGAGCGGTATTCTGCCCGGGCGCCCTAGTTTTCGGGTTTAACAAAATATAAGGTGAACTAGTTTTCTACGACACTTCTTGAGTGTTGAGAGAAATGATTGTTGAGCCGCAAAATATAATGGTCCATTGATTCAGTGGCAGCACTAAAAAGCACTAAAAAAGAGCTGATAGTGGTTGTTATCGGGAAGTGTAAATTATGTTACTAATCTGTCGCCAAATGACCCGATACTGTAAAACTAAAACCAGTCGTCATGCCGTCTCCGATTAAAATGTTGGAAAAAAAGAATCTTCAACTATTTAAGTGTGATCTTAATATTTTTTTGTAGTGCAGCTTAGCTCACTTTACAGTATAAATTGTTATCTGGTTTCTAATTTTATCAAATATAAAATTGATATAAAACCTAATATAATTTTACGCAAATTCCAGACATGGGGTAAATTGAAACTGCACTATATGTCAAAATTGGAGGCCATTATTTATACTAGGGCACCATATGCATAGCTATGGATTCCTTTAATATCTGTCCAATTACGTACGTAGTAACACAATTTTTTTTAAAAAAATAAGGATCAACCATAATTATATACTATTTTCTTTATTGAATACAATGCAATATTTGATATATATAAAATAAATGATAAAGCAAGTAGTGTCAACCAATGCGTGTGAAAAGGGGACATATCTTTTGGCTTATTTATGCGTTTGGTTTGCGTTCACCATTTTAATAAATACAATTATCAATTCATTCGTCAATTTTAGCCAAACTCCATGACCATACAAACCACCTCCTAAATTTTCAAACTATTACATATTCTCAACATTAGATTGCATCTCTGTACCTATATAAGTATAGTTATATATTTTTACGATAAATGTATGTTTGATTGCATCTCTGTACGTCCTAATTAGGTTTGATTAAATGTATGTTTTCGGCATTTTCCTTATTTAAACATATATAAACCGATTACTTATATAGACTCGGTCACTCAGCTTTTCATCCGAGCTGTCTAAAATAAATGGAATTTTCTTCTAAACGGTACCGATTACCGCATCGTGCTTTATATTTCAGGAAGAAAACAATAGTAGTATTGCATAAAAAATAAATAAAAAATAAGTAGAATACTTCAAATTGGTATTGCATAAAACCACTTAAAAAATATTCTCTTGTGAAGCCGACTTTAGAATAACATATAAAAAGAAATTGAGACTTACAAATAGCTATATACATATCAATCAATTTAATTATAAAAAACTTATCTATATATACTTTTTTACAATTAGATACATATACTTATTTATAATTAGTTACATATGTCATAAAAAATAACAAAATATAAAAAAAAAATTGTTTTTTTTTTAATTTAAGAAATCAAAAAAATTGTACATAGTACTATCAGATATGATTTGACATGATTAAATGAGATTAAACATGATTAGACATACTAGATTGAACATGATTAGACAGGATCATACATGATTGAACATGATCAGACAGGATCATACATTTTTTGTATATTTAAAATTTTGATTTTTAATTTTTTTGATTTTATTTTTATTTTTTAATGACATGTACTTATTTGTTAATATGTATTTTTACAAAAGAGTCATTAAGCTCAAAATAAGCAAATATTTTGTAAATAACTTTCTAAGACTAAATCTGTACTAAATTATATTTTTTTCAAAAGGAAACGAAAGTTGTAGTCGGCTTTAATTTCACGCATTGTAAAGTGAACAAGTTTTGTACGACACTTAGAGAAATAATTGTTGAGCCGCAAAATTTGGAGCATCGAATTAAAACGTGTATGAAAAAAATCGGCGCCGAATTAAAAGTTCGGTCACAACGCACTAATTATGGTCCAATTAATACTTGGTCATAATATTTTTGCTTCGTATCCTTATACTTTTAAATACATATTGTAACAGTTTTTAAATTATGAAAATGATGAATATCAGTCCTACATTTGGAAAACGTGGCAGATTTGCTCATTGTACAGTATATTTTTATGTCGTTCAATTTTATCAAATATAATTTTTTATAAAACCTAATATAGTGCATGTTTGACATTAACTTTTTTAGCTTTTTGATTTTAAAAAAACACATGTGTTTGGTATAATTGCTTTTTTTACTTTTAAAAATTTAGATTTTGAAGCAATATAACTAGGCAAAAAAGGCACACATTTTGAAGATTTTAATAACTTTCTCGTCACCATTTTAAGAATTTAAATGAATATTGATCTTATCTCAACTAAAATTGTATTCGTATATTTGACTTGTTACTTGCTCGTTTAAATATGATATTTTGAAAATTTATAAAAAATATCTTATAAAGTTATTTTGATTGAAAAAACAAAAATTTATTAGCTAATACCAAAAATAAAGATGTTGAAAGTTAGTTTTTAAGTTTTTGTCAAACATTCATGTATATTTTGAAAATCAAGTTATTTTCCTATTGTTTTGTGAAATTAGATTTTTGACTGAAAAAACTGATACAAAACGGACCCATAATCTTACCTAAATCCCAGGCTTGGATAGAAATGGAAATGCATTATGTCAAAATTGGAGACCATTATTTTACTAGGGAAAATTAAGTTAAGCTACAATCTACTAGAATTATTCAGCAAAAACAAAGATCCTTAATCTTTATTTCACTTAGATAAATGCTACCCAAAATAAATAAAAAAATATCAAATTCAACAAAAATAATATAGTATTATAGTAATATCAGTTAATAATATATTAGTATCGGAAAATAATAAAGTAAAAATAAATAACATAGTAGTATTTTTATTGGATTTGGTAATATTTTCATTGGAATTAGTAGTATATTTTTAGTGAATCTTGTAGTACTTTTATTGAATTCGGTAGTATTAACCTAAGCGAGAAAGAAATAATGATCTAAGCGAAAGAAACACTGAAATACCTTATCTACAACCATAGCTATAAATTCGTTTGATATCTGTCCAATTACGTACAATATTTTACATGAATCAAATTCAAAAAATATATATATAAATGATAAAAGCAACTGTCAACCAATGTGTGTGAAAAGAAGATATTTATGCTTATTTATGAGTTTTGTTTGAGTTGACAATTTTAATGAATACAATTTCCATTCATCCGTCAATTTCAGCCGAATTAAATCCATGACTACACATACCATTTTCAAACTTGTACACACTCAACATTAAATTGCATTCCTTTACCTATATATAAGTATAGTCATGTATTTTTATCATAAAATACTAATAGTTTATATGTTTCAAAACAATAAAATAGTCTAAGCTCTACCCCTGATAATCTCCAAGCTTGAGTTCTAAATAAAGTTTCCCTTTTACATACCAAGTCAAATTATACTTCTTATACCAGTGTATTAATTACTAATTGTGTAAAAATATGATTTCCTATGTCATAAACATGACACGTTTCATGGTTAAAATATGCAAAAGGGTTGGTTTTCATCTACACCAAGGTTTCACTTTCACCATCAATTAACGGTGATACTCTTCTCTCAACTTTCTAAATAATCTCTTATAATTTCATTAGGGTTTGTTTAAAGTTTTTTTTTGGGAGGTTAAACGGACCGATATATCATTCTATTATAATAAGTCAACACAAGTCAAATGAGTCTGTCCAATTTAGCCACTTTTTTTCCAAAAATACCCCCAGACCTTTATATTAGTTACAATAATACCATACTCCCATAAAAATATAAAAAGTAAAAACTAATAAAACTATATATTTATCCCTCTTTAACAAACAATTTTTTTTAAATCTTAAACTATATATTTTTTTTATTATCCACATATTTAATTTTATAATAACTATACATATTTTTTATATTTTTATTACATTATGCGCCGCACATGCAAGGCGTGAGGCAATATACTAGTATATATATATATATATAAGGAGGCGACGTCTCGCAAAATTAAACAAACTACAAGCTACTTCTAATACTAACTCTACATTACGCAAGACTAGTCACCGACAAATTCGAGACTTGGTCTCCAATTAATGTCTAACATATTCAGAAATTATTATATCATCAAATTTTGAATAATGATGTTTTTTTTTTATCAATAACAGTTCCATTCTTTTATTCATATCTTGAAAATGTAAGTTCATGTGCCAAGCCCCAATGATAGCTTAATAGGAAGCGGATAAAATCATAAAACAACCGGTAATTAACATAGTCTGGAAACAGCCAAAGTGAGGTAAAAAAGCTTCAAAAATAATAATACAAATCTCCAGGTTTTTAGAACATCCAATAATGATGCTTGACGACAACTCATACCGCTACAAATTTGACCTATCTATCCTCTATTGTTCTGGCTTAATTGGATGAAAAGTTTGTGATGAACTTTCAAGTGAAAATATTATTTTTATTACATCAATATGTTCAAATTTCAGCTAACTGAAACTAAATTCTATGTTAGGATGCTCAATTCACTACAACAAATTTAAGAATTAAATACAATATTTTGAGAGCCAATCAAATTTTGTCTACAAATGGCAATTTTTCGAGACCAAAATAATATTTTAGACGCAAAAATAATTTTTTTTGTCCTCAAATCTAACTTTTAAGCACATAATTTAATTTTTTTTGTCTCTAAACACAATCACATACGAACATAAGGAAACAATTAAAATTTGTCTCCAAATATTTTTTGAAACGAAATTAAATTGTCTTCTTATGTCCGTATGAGATTGTATTTGTAAATAATTTTTTTTTCAAATTATGTGCCTAAAAGTTAGATTTGGAGACAAAAATTTTATTTTTTTTATCTAAAAGATTGTTTTTATCCTGAAAAGTTACCATTTGAAAACAAAATTTGATTGTCTTTATAAAAAATTGTCCCTAATTATTAAGTTTGTTGTAGTGATTTTTTTTATTTTTTTTTGGAGGGGATTATAAATGAAAGATCTCACCAGTTTTACGGGTCCCTTGGGGATTAAATGGAAGAATCTCAGCAAAATGAAAGTTTAGTGGGATCTTGATTCATCTCAATAAAACAGTCATTCTCAAATATTTTGTCACCTTTTTGATAAAAAAAAATACTTATATGATTTTGTAACTCCATAAATATTTAAGCCACACTTGTTATAAGACTGTGCCTAATGCAAATTGGTATATTAGGGTGCATTGTTATGTACGTAGTTCAATAACTTATAATATATGATGTAACTTTTGAGCTTTACCACAATTGTTTGATAACATATATAAAGCAGAAAACTATTTGAAATAAAAAGTTCATCTATATAGACAAAAATGATATGTTAATTGACATATCGAGGCTGGTAACTATTAAACTTCATTGCTTGTGTATTATGATTATGACAATGAAAACTATCCTGGTTCTATAATCAAAGATATTTCAGTCGATAGAGTGGTTATGGATCAAACCTTTGGTTACTTTAGCAATGAAGATTTATTTTCTGCTAAAAGTGTTTGGTGTGAAAACTTTGTAGATTAATATATACCAAGTACCAAACTTCGATTGTTCACGCAATATGATGATTATGTCTCTAGCCTGATCGAAGATGACTTGGAAAAGGAATAATTTGAAGTTGCTAGTGGAATTGAGCCTAATAAGTAACTTTGCATATATATAATTGGGTGGAAATTAACCTGAAAACCAATAGTTATTGGCCTTTTCCTCCGTACTAGACATACTTTAGGGATCCTTAAACTTATAGTGGTACATTAGTTAAACACATTATACTAATGCAACTATTTATCTAATCTATATGAAGCTTCACTTTCACTTAGGATTTAGAAACATCTTTTAGCAACTTTTCAACTTTACAACACATTTCATTGGCCAAATTCCAAGTCATATTTGTTCTTTATGACATACTATATCGAATATGTGGCAAACGGCAGTACAAGGAACCTGAATCAATAAAATCATCATGAAATACTGTCTTTGTTCATGCACATCATTCAATTTTTATATTTTTATGCAGTTTCGGTGTAATTTCTCTTGTTAATTAGTACTATCTCTAGCTATGATCGTAAGCATCATTTTATTATGCCAAAATCACTGTTGTAAAGCGTGCTTCGTAGTGTCAAAGCTCGATTCAAAACTCGATCCAAAGCTTAAAAAGCTCGATTTTTCGCTTTTTAGACCGCTAAAAGCTTACGCTTTCACGCTTTTAATTAGCTTATCTCTTATAAAAGCGTTGTAGCTAAGATTTCGTTTTTTAAAACACTGGCTAAAATAGAACCAAAATCATATCGTTATTCACATTATCTAGCACTTATAGGCTCCATGTTTTTCATAAATTTGTATAACACATACATAATTAGCTAGGATTTCCTGAACGATGTCCATCTCAGAAAATTCTTCCTTAACGGGAAAAAGATAAGAAAACAGCCAGAACATGATACAACGTGACATTTAAGCTTTTAATAATAATTAGAAAACTTGCATTCGACAACTTCTTCTCCTTAGACACTTCTCTGCTGATTGTTTGTATTACCTTCTTGATGCATACATTGAAACTAGCATGCCATGATCTCAATTTTATGGCGGATAATAACTCCCCATTTCCAAAGAGAACCTTATAGCGTCTTCTTCTTGAGATTGCGTTGAAGATGAAACAGTTGAAGTATAAGGACTGGTCGTAGTAATACCAGACGAAAAAGAAGTACCGTGATCAAATGTCCTGCTAGGGTTACTATAATTGAACTCAGGAAAACCAAAATTTATTTCGTTGCCACTACCGTGAAAAAGTTGTTGATATTGAAAATCATTGGAGTAAAATGATTGAGGTACTTGTGGGTGGGGAGGGCAAAATGGTAAATTTGGAGGCATGGTTGTGAGGTGTCCGGGATCTGTTCTACTTGTTTGAACCCTTTCGGGGAAATTCAGCTTCGCTTTATTGCCTTTGAATTTGAGTGCAGCCTCATCGTAAGCTAATGCTGCACCCTCGGCTGTTTCGAAAGTGCCCAACCAAACCCGAGCAGCCTTTTTAGGGTCTCGTATCTCGGCTGCCCACTTGCCCCATGGCCTCTGCCTCACTCCCCTATAATGCCTCTTCTTTTTGTTACCTTCTATATCAGATCAATCCAATCGAAGAATACTTAGTTTGAGTTAGAAAATAAATTAGATACAAGAAAACTGACATACAAGAAGGATTATCAGCAAGGTTAATTGGTTATGTGAGGAACTAGGAATGTAAGTGAAGTGAAACGCTCGTCAAAATGTTTGTGTTTGACTGGTTAAGGGCTCGTTAACTCATCTTATGCACTTTGGCTCTTTTAGGCTTTTGTTAGTTTAATAATAGGGGTTTTATAGGTTTAATACATCAAACTATCTGTTTTTAACGATTTGGATATCTACCTTTCAAATTTTTCAATTTAGGTATCACACTATAATAATTTTTCAATTTAGGTATCACCGTCTAAATAAATCACGGAATCATGTCACGTGACATTTGACAAACATTAATTTGAGAGGCTAATTTGACAATTTTGCACAAAAATATGTCATCCTATAAAAATGTTTCACCCAATTTCACAGATAACAAAAATTTGGATTATATGCTAATTTTTTTAATGTATAAAATTGGGGAAATTTTTTTCTAATATGACATATTTTTGTGCAAAATTGTCAAATTAGCCTCTCAAATTAATGTTTGTCAAATGTTAGCTGACATGATTCCGTGATTTATTTAGACGGTGGTACCTAAATTGGAAAGTTATTATAGTGTGGTAACCAAATTGGAAATTTGAAAGGTGGGTAACCAAATCGTTAACAACACTATAGTTTGGTGTAATAAATGTATTTTTTCCCTTTAATAATATACTATAGTTAGTTTTAGTTAAGATGTTTATTAAAATTCGATAAAATTCTCAGGATATAAATGATACATTCAAAAAAAAATTGTGTGTGGAATATGATTACAAAATTAGTAAAATTATTTAGAAATTTGATATAACTCACTATGAATATTAGTGTTCTATTCAGAGATATGTGTGCATGGTATATTATTTCAAAATGATCAGTAATATTATTTACATCATTATTCTATATCATTAATAATGATAATATTGTATTATTGGCTAATAAAGAATGAAAAATATTGGCAATTTTTACAACTAATGTTTCAAATTAGACCAATCATTCATAAACAACTCGTTTGTTTTTTTAATGAATATGAACCGAACATTAACAAGATTTTCAACTAATGAACATAAATTAATTATCACCGCTCCGCTCGTTTTAGATTATTGACAGGCTTACCCATGAAATATTAGTAGGCTAATAGGGGTAGTACCTCTGTTAGAAAAATGATAAAGAAAATTCCAAATCAACTTTAAGGTATTATATGTTTAATTAGGACCAGATGCTTCAAAACCAAAAATAAAATATACTATAAGATAACATGAATCAAACTAATAATGAAAAAAAAAATACATTAAAAGGAGTTCATGTAGTACCTTGATCTTCATCATCAGTAGGCTGTGATTGGTAATTGGGAGGAACTTGTGATCTAGTATCCTGATAATTTTGAAAATATTGACTTTGATCATAACCCGGAAAAGAAGTATCCTTGTTATTGCCGATTACTTGACTGAGAGCCGAGACCATGACCCTCGTATCTTGCTCAGATCGAGCCAAGTATACTGGAAAAATATTATCATCATCGTTACTATTATTAATCATGTTATTATAGTGTTGTTCGACTCTCATCTCCGTTGATTGTTCATCAGGTAAGAGAGGCCTCTTCCCGTGTCTTCTACGACGATCCATTTTCACAAGAGAGAGACGAATGAGGAATGTGAGAGGGGAAAGCTAGGGTTAGCTGAAAGGGTTGTTTTTGTAAGCATTCAAGTATGAATAATAAGTACTATCTGCACTAAAACTTTTGACCACATATTGTCAAAGTTCTGCATGTGATGTTGACTTTAGTGGTTAGTCACTTATTCCGTTCTCAATTAATTATTTATTATGAAAATACGTGTAATTTTGATCGTACGAATGAAATTTTTTAAAAGTTAATCATATAGTTCAAACATTAAATTATATGATTTAGTTTTAAAAATTTTCATTTCGACAATTTTAATATATATTATAAGTCGATCAAAATTCGCAAACTCACCAGTCAGTGGTAGTAATATTGTCAAATCCCGACTCCTTTTATATATGTATTGTATAAGTAGTGTAATATTAATTTTGGGTGTTGTTTTTAGCTTTTTTTCATAAAATCAATGCTGTATGCCAAAAAGAAAAACATAAAAAAATAGAAAATCCTCTCTTAAGATAATAAAAAAAAATGTTGTCTTTTATATAATTGTTCTAATTAAGAGAGCGTTATCATAGCGCATCATTTGCATAGAATATTGATTTCGAAGTAGGTGTGATTAAATAGTACAAAATTTTAGGCTCATGCGTTTTGTTATATAATTTGAGTAAATTATCTAACTGAAATTCTCCCTTTCTATATATATATATATATTGGTTCAAAAAGTAAGTAGACTTCATTGTCAAAATGATACTAGACTTATATGTTCAAAGTCTAAAAATGTTTGCTTGGATAAAGAAATGGGAGAGTGGAAAAGATAGACCAAAGTTTGAGACTTAGTTATGAAAAATTAATGTTAGATTTTCACATTAAACACAGGTCATCTGTGATGCTTTCTTCTATTAACTATTTGTGTTTAATTTTGATGCTCAGTTACTATAAGACTAATACATACCAATTTCTTAAACAAAATAATATACATTGGATGTATTTGACAAAAGTATTGCTATAACTATCTAAAAACTTTACCCAAAAACATTAACAGTGACGTGGCGGACTAAATGGACCAATCATGTATTAAACTAAAATATGATTTCAATATCGAAACAAAAATAATTGATACATTTAACCCACCACATTAGCGGATCAGGTTTTTGGGTAAGTTTTTTGGATGAATATATCATTTATTATTTCTCATTTTGATAATTAAGTCGTATGTACTAAACATTTGCTTTCCCTACACTACAAAAAAATACACAAATAGCGACGGGATTAGTGACGGTATTTTTTGTTACGAGCTTATTAACGACGGTTTTTGTGACGGTTTTGTGACAGTTTAGTCAATTTGCGACAGATTTGTGACAGCATTTTAAATTTGCGACAGCCTTGCGACAGCTTTTGACTCTCACTAAATCAAACATTATTTTGTAGTGCTATATGATACATTTTCTCTTCATCAGAATTCCTAATGTCTCAAGTTGTTGGTATATATTGCTAATTTATTCTTTTTTATAGCGTGATTAAAAAAGAATTAGTCATGTATCCATTAGAAAGGGGAAGTATATATTTTATTAGAAGTTAAAGATGAAAAAACATGCGTCAATATTGCATTCTAAACGTCTCCAAATGGAGAAATAATTTAGAAATGTTTAAACCCTACTTTCGGCTTTTAAGTCTTAATTATTACTTTGATTAATCATCATTCCCTTAGGTTGAAAAACATATGCTTGGTGGGCCAATATTACCACTTTGCTACATATGTTAGGCAGGGGATGTAAATGGTGTATTATAATTTATACATAAGGGGCAATTTGAGCGTGGGAACTAGGAACGGACAAAAAACCGGAAAAATCGAACCGAATCGATAACCAAATTAAAAAAGACTGAAACTGAAAAAGCGAAAAAAAATTCCGTCGGTTTCGGTTTTCAGTAAAACCAAACCGAAAAAAGACCGAAACCGAAAAAGTCCGAAAAAAACCGAAAAACACCGAAAAATAAAAAATAAAACCGAAAAACAACGGAAAAAAACCGAAACTGGACCGAAAAAACTGGTCCAGTTCGGTCCAAAAAATTAGTAGATCTTTTGGTTTTTTAAAAAAAACTAACAAAGCTCTATCACAACTCTTACGATTAACCAGAAAAAGAAATTTATATAGACTTCATAAAAACTATTTGATTATAACCAGAAAAAGAAAATTGTATACATTTTATAAAAATTATTTGGGTTTTAGGATGTGACAAAAGCGTAAATAAACACAAATCTGCTATTTTCACAAAATAACTCAAAAACCACACAAGAATATATAAAAATCGTCAAAAAAATCACTAAAGATAAAAAAAAACTGTTGTTTTTTCATAAAATAACTCAATACCCCATAAAAATATAAAAATCATCAAAGAAATCACAAAAAATAAAAATAAAAAATGCACAAAATTGTTGTTTTTTTCACCAAGGCCACTTTTTTCGTATAAAAATTATAAATCTTATAACAATATTTTTATTTCTATTGTTAATTAAAAATGTTAGCTAACAATGCAATTTTGTCTATCAATTATGTGTGTTAAAGTGTGTGTTAATTTTATATATGTTAAAAACATTGTTAAAAATAACAATATTTTTAATTGTTATTACTTGATGACATGGTAAAAAGTCAAACTCACTGCACAATTATCTGCTATTCCCTAAAACTTGGTATCTCACACATATATTTTCTCGGTACCCATACTATTACTCTCTCCGTTCCCATTTAATTATCCACTACGAAACTACGTGCAATTTTGATCGGCTTATAAGTTATATCAAAATTATCAAAATAAATGTTTTTAAAATCTAATCATAAAATTTATTTAAACTATATGGTCAACTTTTAAAAATTTCCATTCCGACAATTTTGATACAAATTCTTGGCCGGTCAAAATTGCACGTAATTTCGTAGTGGACAATTAGATGGAAACGGATGGGGTATTTCTTTTCTCCTATCAGCTATTCATAATACTCTGCATATTTTCTTGTTATTCAGTTTTCACCAAATAATTGAACCATGGTTTGTTTGACCCATACATTAATGAATTTTAAAATAAACATATGTTGAAAATAGAATATCTCATTTCATGTTTTTAAAACTATATCTTCATGAAATTTGGCGCTAATGTATGGCGCAGAAAAACCAGATAAATCCTATATTTTGGATAATTAATTTTTAATTAAAATAGATAACATTGATAAAGTTAAAACTAATATGGGTGTTAAATTTAATATGTCTATATGTCATTTAATATTCTTTTAAATGATGACGGGTCACTATTTAACAATAAAAAATTAACAATACTATTTAAGTTTAGGATAGATCCTCATAAGTTCTATATTTTTATTTGGCTTTTTAGTGTGTTTTATAATTTATTTTTAATTTATCAAATTCTAATTTATAAAAAATAAAAAAAATAAATTAGTTATAGTCAAATAAGATTACTGCTCCAAAGAGTCGTTATAGATGCTCTAAGAAAATAGAGTCATATAAACACTGCTCACTGTTTTCACCCAGAGAACGTTCGACGTTGTATTATTTTGGGACATTGTTTCCTCAGGGCGCTATTATTTTCCCCAAACAATTTTTTATTCAGGGAACTATCTTTTTTAGGACACTATTTTTTCAAAAAAACATGGATGGATCGATCTTTTAAAAATATACAATTTCAAGAAGAAAAATATCTCAATAGGACATGTAAGTCAGTTTTATGAGAAAAAGAACAAGAGTTACGAGAACACTTTCTTATTTTTAAAACTGGGTTAACTCCCACTTTTATTAATATATATATTGCTTTAACTAAAAAAAAACGAGAACACTTTCTTAATTTAAAACAGTGTCCTATTATGTCACACAAATAATATCAAGACTAAGGAACCATATTGTTTGTCAATTTTACTCTTGATCCCTGTTTGTTTCAAGGGGAAATCATCGAAGTAAAATATTTTTTCGGGGAAAACAGATTTTATTCATGATTGGTTTACAGGAAAATAAGAAACTAATTAATCCTTCGTGGGTGAAAACATAAACTTTTCACGAAATTATATATTTTATCGTTTTTATCTCGGTTTTTTTCTTCTTTTTAATAAAAATAAATTATGTGTGGTTGATAAATCAGCTTTTTTAACTTTTCAAAAGTTAGATTTCGTGAAAAAACTTAAAATCAAAGAAGTTATGAATTCGAAGACTTATTTTAGCTTTTACACAAAAAAGTTAAATTTTCTAATTAAATTATTTTGTATATTTCCGGTTGGCGTGAGCTGTCAATTAAGACTATATTGGAGCAACTCAGAGATTTAGTTTCTATTCTTTCTATCATATAATATCCCTCTTTTTAAGGGTTGAACCTAATCTTGGTTAAAAGATTGTATTTCCTAGAATAGCTTGTGTAGAAGGTTCATTGTACTCCTATATATACTTGTATGTTCTGCCAATATAAATACAGTTAAACCTCGATAAATGAATGCTCTTGGCACCAGCAAAAAATATTCGTTTAGTGAGTTTATTTACTTATCGATAAATGAATATATTATTCATTTATCGATAAATGAATTTTTATTCATTTAGATAGTATTTTTACATTTTTATTTTTTCGTATGATTATTTATTTTACATCTAATGTACAAATACGTATATAGACTATGTACATGCATCATGTACTTATAAGATTCTATGTATGGAATACTTAGAGTCTAAATACATGCAACATGTACTAATAATAATATTCTATGTATGGAATACTTAGAGACTAAGACAATGTACCTAACCTACCTACAAACTAATATATATATTTTTCTAGAGTCTTGGTTTGGTAAATAATTCATTCTAATCTTTCTTAATATTCAGTCTGATGGCTTCCGATCACCAGTCAAAACCAACAACAAAATCAACTTTGACCGACCAGATAAGGAGGGCCATATGTGAGCATAAGAAGGAACAACCAAGTCTTACGCAAAAGGATATGCAAGCATGGGTGAAGGAAAAGTTTGATTTGGATACCAGCCAAACTACAATATCAAATACACTCAAAAGATCAGCAGTGTATTTGTCAGAGGAGATGAAAAATAGCGATGATAAGAGGCACAAGTCAGCTAAGTACCCCGATTTAGAGAAAGTTTTATATGAATGGATTCTTCAAAGACAAGAAAAAGTGAATATGTCAGGAGAAATGATCCAAAGCAAAGCAAAAGAGTTTTTTCAAAAAATGTATGGTGAAACAAATCAAGAATTCAGCTTTTCGAGTGGATGGTTAGAACGTTTCAAGGCAAGATATTCAATCAAGTCCTACCGACGATTCGGTGAAAGCAGTTCCGTAAACATGGAGGACATTGAAAATGCTTTACCTGGAATACGCTCAAAATTAGACCAATTTCAGTTGAAAGATATTTACAATATGGATGAAACTGGATTATTTTATCGGTTAGAAGCTGACCATTCACTTGCCACAAAGCAGCTTGAAGGACGAAAGAAAGACAAGGAGAGAATCACTGTTGCGGTTTGCTGTAATGGTGATGGATCCGACAAAGTACCCCTTTGGGTTATTGGTAAGTATGCAAAACCTAGATGCTTTAAAAATGTGAACATGAACAATCTTAGTTGCGAGTATCGGTTCAACAAGAAAGCTTGGATGACTGGTTTGCTTTTTCAAGAATTTTGCCATTGGTTTGATAAGAGAATGAATGACAGAAAGGTTCTCTTGTTAGTAGATAATTGTCCAACTCATCCAAAGGTTTTTGAAGGGTTGAATAATGTAGAGTTATTTTTCTTGCCCCCTAACACAACGTCTAAAATTCAACCATGTGATGCTGGGATTATTCGGGCATTCAAACTTCATTATCGACGTCGTTATTATTCTAGCATCTTACAGAGCCTTGAAGTTGACTCATCAAATCTTGAAAAGATTAACATTTTGGATGCTATTAATTTTGCTACCATGGCTTGGAGATTTGATGTAAAGGAAAAAACAATTGCAAATTGTTTCCGGCATTGCAAGATACGGTCTGAAGATATTGATGTTCCCGAAGAAGAAGTTGATCAACTAGAAGAAGATATACAAGGATTAACGAATGTCATTTCTAATTTACGCTACAGAATGTGATGGACGTCGAACATCTTTTGAACTATCCTAACGAGAATAATGCAGTTATGGAATTGCCTACAGACGAAGAAATTATCGACTCCGTACTAAATGATGAGAATGATCCAGAACCAGATGATAGTGGCGTCACACCAAATGTGTCATCAAAAGAAGCCTTTCAAGCAGTAATCACCCTACGAAACTATTTGCTACAGCATGAGCAGAATATTCCAGAAGTTGTGTTTGCACTAGAAAAAGTCGCAGATGTGATGCATTTTGGTGGAAGGAAAAAACAAACAACTTTAGACGCTTTTTTTGTGAAGAAATGACTTCTTGTATGAACATTGTTGATTGGAAGAAATATTTTTGTTTTTAGGATAAATATATATATATATATAAATATATATATATATATATATATATATATATATATTATGAATTTTAATGATTATTCATTTATATTTACATGGGGTCTTTAAGGATTCAAAAAAAATTATTCGTTAATACATTTAGCGAGGTTATTCATTTAGCCCATTTGCCCAAGTCGGAACCGGAGAAAATTATTCATTTGGCGAGGTTATTCGTTTATCGGACATTCATTTATCGAGGTTTAACTGTATAAAAGAAAAACCTTACATACTTTTATCATGGTACCAGAGCAGAGATCCTAGGATTTTTGTTATACACAACCCTTCCAATTACTTTAGCCAAAAAAAAAAAAAAAGACAGAGAAGAAGAGACAACGTAAAAAAAAAAAAATGACTGGAACCCCTCCCATACTCGGAGACTCTACAACTGCAATCCTCGAAGACCTAACCTCCCGAATGACTCAAGCCTTTGCCCAGAACCAGACTCAAACTCACGTACCAAACTATGATTCTTCCGCTGTGCAGATTGGCATTAAGTTGGATGGAACCAACTATGCTTTATGGTCCCAAATTGTTGAGATGCACATCTCAGCAAAAGACAAGTTGGGATATATCAATGGTGACTTGCAACAACCTCAAACAACAGATCCAACTTTCAGAAAGTGGCGTACAGAAAATGCAGTTGTCAAGGGATGGTTGATTAATTCAATGGACCCGGCTCTTATAAGCAATTTTATTCGCTTTCCAACTGCAAAAATGGTATGGGATTCGATTGCTGTAACTTACTTTGACGGAACTGACACCTCACAAGTGTATGATTTAAAAAGGCGTGTGACTAGAATGAGACAAGACGGAGGGCCTATCGAAAAGTACTATAATGACCTGCAAGGCTTATGGAGAGAAATTTATTTTCATCGTCCTAACCCGATGGAGTGTCCCTCGGATATTCAAAAGTACAATTCGGTTGTACAAGAAGACAGAGTTTATATTTTTCTCGATGGGTTGGATGATCGCCTAGATAAAGTTCGGGCTGATGTGTTACAAATTCAACCATTTCCTACAGTTGAACATGTTTATGCTCATGTTAGAAGGGAGGATGTAAGACAAGCGGTTATGATGGAGGGAACTGAACAAGTACGTGGTGCTGCTATGGTTTCAAAACGAGTTAAAGTCGGAACTCAACAATCACCGGTGCTTCAGATTACTAAAACTGAATTTAGCCCTTTCGGAGATGGGAAAACGAATAGATATTTGAAGACGAAGATGCAATCTGATCAAAGTTGCACTCATTGTGGGAGTATAAAACATACTCGTGAAACTTGCTTTAAATTGAATGGGTATCCTGATTGGTGGAAAGAGCTCAAGGCAAAGAAACAACATGAAGCTAATAGCGAGGCTGGACGAGCTTCTTTGGTAACTGCAGAACCTCACCTATCTTTTGTTACACAAGTAGAAACTTCAAGTGATTCATCGCCTCTCATGGATCAAGGTAAGTATGGTTTGGCCTTACTTAGTTCTCGTCAGGATAATTATAATGGATGGATTATTGATTCGGGGGCAACTGACCACATGACTTCCAACTCGGACGAATTCATCCGGTTGTCCCACCCAAGAAGAAGTAATGTTGCTAATGCGAATGGGGTCATATACCCTATTAAAGGGGCTGGAACTGTTGCTCTCTCGCCCTCTTTCTCTTTGTCTAATACCTTACTAGTTCCATCGCTTTCAAATAAATTGATGTCTGTAGGACAAGTCACTGAAGAACTAAATTGTGTAGTGTTAATGTATCCCACTTTTTGCCTTTTTCAGAATATTCTCACAAAGGAGATCATTGGGCGTGGTACTAAGAGAGGGGGCTTATACTACATGGATGATTTTAGTCCGGTTCAAGCAAGTAACATGCAGTCCTCACCTAGTGTCAAAGAGAGTGAAATAATTCTTTGGCATCGGCGTTTGGGCCATCCATCATTTAGTTATATGAAGTACTTATTTCCAAGTTTATTTTCGAGTTCACATTATTCAGATTTTAAATGTGAAACATGCATTTTAGCTAAATGTCATCGTGTACCTTTTCCTATAAGTTTGAATAAAAGTGATGTTCCTTTTGCATTAATTCATTCCGATGTTTGGGGACCGTCTCCTATAACTACTATTTCTGGAATTCGCTGGTTTGTGACTTTTGTTGATGATTGTACAAGAATGACTTGGCTATATTTAATGAAACATAAAAGTGAGGTGTTTGACGTGTTTCGTAATTTTCATGCTATGATTCAGACTCAGTTTTCAGCTAAATTTCGAATTCTTCGATCTGATAATGGTCGAGAATATATCAATCAACATTTTCAAGCTTATTTTCAAAAACATGGCATTCTTCATGAAACATCGTGTACTCAAACGCCACAACAAAATGGAGTAACCGAACGGAAAAACCGACATATCTTGGAGACTGCACGAGCACTATTGATCGGAGCACATGTGCCTAGTAGGTATTGGGATAATGCTGTGGTCACGGCAATATATCTATTGAATCGTATGCCTTCAAAAGTGCTGAATTTCAAGACTCCATTGCAGGTCCTTTCGAGCCACGTTTCCTTACCATCAGTTTTGTTAATTCGTCCTCGAGTATTTGGGTGCGTTGCTTTTGTTTACCTTCACAAAAATCAGCGTACGAAGCTCGACCCTTGCGCGGTTCGTTGTATATTTTTGGGGTATGTCACACTGAAGAAAGGATATCGATGTTATGATCCCATTAACAAGCGGACGTATGTAACCATGGATGTTACCTTTGTGGAGTCTGAATATTTTTTCTCGTCTCCATCATCTCATTCTTCTCTTCAGGGGGAGATACAAAATGAAGAGCAGAATTGGTGGGATTGCATTGTCTACGACGACTCTCAATTTAGCGGAACCAGACAACTTGATAACCAAGTTAGTGAAATATCTTCAAACAACGAAGTTGTACAATTTGGGAGCCAACTTAGTGATGAAGTGGTAGTTAATAAAGAAAATGACATTACAAAGGAATTTGAACTTGGATCAGATTTTGAAAATGTAGTAACCCCCCACTCTTCGCTGCCCAACGACCCGACTCCTGAGAATATTCATGAGGTAAATTCTTCAATTATACCACATGCTCTAAATGATTTGAATACTCCTGCTAGTTATAACTTACCTTTCAGGCATAATCGCGGAAAGCCTCCAAATCCATATTCACCAGAATTTGAGAAAAAAAAGATCAAAATATCCAATTGCAAACAATGTATCAACTCACAGATTACCTCAACCTCTTAAAGCTTTTGTAAACACCTTATCTTTCGTTCATGTTCCCAATGGAGTACATGAAGCCTTGACAAATGAGAAATGGGCTCAGGCAATTAATGAAGAAATGGATGCGCTACAGAAAAATAAGACATGGAAGCTTGTTCCATTACCGGAAGGAAAAAAGACAGTTGGATGCAAATGGGTCTTCTCTATTAAACATAAAGAGGATGGGTCCATAGAAAGACATAAGGCGAGACTTGTAGCAAAGGGTTATACGCAAAAATTTGGTATTGATTATCAAGAAACTTTCTCCCCAGTGGCGAAACTAAATACTGTTAGAGTTTTATTGTCTCTTGCTGTAAATTTAGATTGGCCGTTGCACCAGTTTGATGTGAAAAACGCTTTCCTTCACGGTGACCTCGAAGAGGAAATTTATATGGATATCCCACCAGGATACACCACTACATCAAGGCAAGGATTTGTATGTAAACTGCAACGTTCCTTATATGGTTTGAAACAATCACCACGGGCTTGGTTTGGACGATTTAGCTTGGCTATGAAAAGGTACGGTTTCTACCAGAGCAATGCAAATCATACTTTATTCTTGAAACGGAAAGGAGAAAAAGTAACTGCGTTAATAATCTATGTTGATGACATGATTATAACAGGGGATGATGTGGAAGAAATTGCCAGTCTTCGAAAAAGATTGTCAACTGAATTTGAAATAAAAAATCTTGGTGGACTCAAGTATTTTTTAGGGATCGAAGTAACCAGATCAAAAAAAGGTATATTTCTTTCTCAAAGGAAGTATGTCCTAGATTTGTTATCTGAAGTGGGCTTGCTAGACAGTAAGCCAGCTGAGACTCCGATGGTTCAAAATCATGGGTTAGGAGAGTACCCAGATCAAGTGCCTACTAATAAGGAAAGATATCAAAGATTGGTGGGTAAATTGATTTACTTATCTCATACCCGTCCAGACATCGCTTACGTAGTTAGTATAGTTAGCCAATTTATGCACTCACCGAGCGAAGATCATATGAATGGGGTAATTAGAATTCTTCGTTACTTGAAGTCCGCACCAGGTAAAGGGATTATATTCTCTAAGAATAATCATCTAAATATTGATGGGTATACAGATGCGGATTGGGCGGGGAGTATCTCTGATAGAAAGTCTACCTCAGGCTACTTTACCTTTGTAGGAGGAAACCTTGTCACGTGGAGGAGCAAGAAACAAAAGGTAGTGGCATTATCTAGCGCTGAAGCCGAGTTTAGAGGAATGGCCAAAGGACTTTGCGAACTTCTTTGGCTCAAGAGACTACTAACAGAGATAGGTTTTGCTCCTAACTCGCAAATGAACCTATTCTGTGACAATAAGGCAGCCATTGATATTTCTCATAATCCGGTACAACATGATCGCACCAAACACGTTGAGGTAGATCGACACTTCATCAAAGAGAAACTTGATGGTAAAACAGTTCGTTTTCCGTTTGTTAAATCAGAGGATCAGCTGGCAGATATATTAACGAAAGCTCTCTCTAGCAAAATCTTCTATAACTCACTTGACAGGTTGGGCATGACTAATATCTACGCACCAACTTGAGGGGGAGTGTTGGCGTGAGCTGTCAATTAAGACTATATTGGAGCAACTCAGAGATTTAGTTTCTATTCTTTCTATCATATAATATCCCTCTCTTTAAGGGTTGAACCTAATCTTGGTTAAAAGATTGTATTTCCTAGAATAGCTTGTGTAGAAGGTTCATTGTACTCCTATATATACTTGTATCTTCTGCCAATATAAATATAAAAGAAAAACCTTACATACTTTTATCATTTCCGTGTAACTAATAAGTTAAAAGTGAAAAATGACTTATTAATAAAAATAAGTTATAAGTCATTTAAAGCTAAAAAAGCTAGAAGTGACTTATTTTAAACTAGTTTTTTTGTCCTTGTTTCTAAAGGCTTCTTATTTTGTTTTTTGATAAAAAAAAAATTGTGGGTGTTAACTTTTTAAAAGTTACTTTTCGCATAAAAAACTCAAAATCATATAACTTAGGAATTCGGAGATTTTTACACATAAAAATCACCAAACGTTAAAATTTCCAATTGAAATATTTGTATATTTCCAAATCCCCAATAAGTTAAAAAAAGTGAAAAATGACTTATTAACAAAATTAAGTTACAAGTCATTTAGAGGTAAAAAAAAAAAGCTATAAGTGAATTAATTTAAACAATTTTTTTCTTATTATTTTTCAAAAGTAGCTTAGTTTAAGCAAGTTAATTTCTCATTGTAAAATCTATTTTTTACTACAAAAGTCGATCCCAAACGCACCCTTAGTTAAAGAAATTTACATGGAAAATTTAAGTATCATGAAACACTTAATAAACGAATAGATGGAAAACAATTTTCAAGAAAATAATTCCTCTGGCAAATATTTTCAAGGGTAAATATTTTCTGCAAAACAAACAGAGTTACTGAATTACGTATATTTCTTTTATCCTGGAAATACTAAAACTCTAGAAGCATCACACGCCGAATGAAGAACAAATTGGAGGCCGGTATCACTTAAAATATTATTTATTAAAGAGAAGCAGTGAATGTATAACGTCCGAAGTCTTGCTAGGAAAATGAGTTGAACTTAAAACAATTTAATCCCTCGTTTGTAACTAAATCTGTAAAATAATTGAGAAATTATTCGTAGTAAACACTACAAAATAATATGTAATTTAGTGAGAGTCAAAAGCTGTCACAAGCCTGTCGCTAATTTCAAAAGTTGTCATAAATCTGTCGCAAATTGACTAAACTGTCACAAAACCGTCACAAAAACCGTCGTTAATGAGCTCGTAACAAAAAATACCGTCACTAATTCCGTCGCTATTTGAGTATTTTTTTGTAGTGAAACAAGCAAAACGATGACACCATATCAATTATTTGGCTCGTTTTAGAAGTATATATGTTCATTTGGCCCATTTTTATTTTATTTTTCCAAACTGTTTGCATTATATATATGTCCTTTCAAACTCCAAGAATTGAAATATTTGCCCATTTTTCCAAAAGCTTTGTGCATCATAAAAATTGAGAAATTGTTCCTAGTAGCTAAACGGTGTCACCATGTGCATCACTTGACTTTTGTATGGGCTTTTGATTGATTTATGCGGACCACATTTAATAAAAACTCAACATATTAAAAACTCAAATAAATATATTGGAACCCTAGTTTAAGTCTATCCTAGATTTAATTAATATTAATTAAAAAATATATTTTTTTTTTATTTTTAGTAGATTGAGTTTTTATTACGTACCGCGACTTATACACCACCCCACTAATATATACAGCCGATGTCTGCATCAAGCAGACAGCGTCTGTATTTAGCATATGGCTTTTGTATATTCATCAAAGTAAAATTTCAGCAACAACATTAACGATGCATTCTTTTATTCCTATTCACTAACTTACGATGCACTATTTAGACCGGATTTGGCTGTTCTCCTTTTAGAAGTTTATTCATTTGGCCTAATTTTTCACTTTGTGCATTATATGTCCTTTCAAACTCCAAAGTTTGAAATAGGATATACTCTAATTCATTAAAATGATTTTGTATACATCTGCATATTTGACAAATTTCCTGACAAAAAGAGACCAGCTAAGACATGCGACTTTCAAGCCATGGTAAGCCCCCTCTTATTTGATTTTATCTGTAAGGAATCCATTTTTTATTTTATTTTATTTTTATTTTGCTATTACATTAATTTAAAGGCAGTCACATAACCAACCCTAGTACATATAGCGGAAAGTTTTATGCACATAATGCTACGTTTGAGATAATGACAAAATGATGAAATTTTGTTACTACAAGAATCCAATCAATTTGAGACAAAGAATAAGCAAGCACCCCAGCTATAATAAGAGAGAAGAAATATTGTAGATTTTGTACACTTTTTTTTTTTTTTGCAACAAGTTGTATGGAACACAAAAAACTACCCTTCTAGTAATAAGATGAGACAACCCTTCCTCAGTAGGCAAAGAAGAAGCTTTCATGGCATTATATGCTAACTCAAAAACTCAGCATACTTTACTTGAAGCCGCAAATATTAAAATTAATCACTGCATATACAATTGTATATATATACAATCATGTATTCAGTTGAACATCTCTTGTCCGCATGTAGGTTAAAAATTGCGAAGGTAATTCTGCTAAAAGTGATTGAATTACAGAAATCTCTCCATCTGCAAGTTAGGAAAGTTGTAGACTGCTTATGCTTTGTCTTCCCACAAAAATCATGTAAGTATAAAAATCAACTCAATAAATAAATAAAAAACTTACTTTGTATATCTCGCAAGGGTACAAATTGGACTATATGACGTGATGCAACTTGCCCAGTTGTACTTTCAAGTCTCTCGCCTTTGTCTGCGTCTAAAATCTGCATAAATTTGAAAATTCCTTCAATAGTGAACTAGTGGTCTTGAGAAGAACTGCTAGAAGGTTTTTGCTTCTTCATTTGCCAGGGTAGCACCACTTCAATAATGCATAACTATTATTATCAAGTGTCGCCAGTGTTTTAAAATGCGAAACCATGGCTAAAAAGGTAGTTCAAGAGATCAAAGTGTAAGCATCGATGCTTAAAACGTGAGATTTGCATAAAATTATGTATATCCATAAAAATAACTATATAGCTAAGACGACGTCACATAATTCAAATTCATTACGTTTTATACTTAGGAGCAGGAGAATAACATTACTGAACAGAATTATGGAAACAGAATTATGCAAGTTTCATAACTGAAAATTTAAACAAGAAAGACAACTGCTCAAGATTGTAAGAAACTGTCTCGTCCTTTATAATAAAACAGTAGAATTACGCTTGTCTATTTCGAAAAATTGACAAAGGTTGAACTTTGTGATGTTTTGAAACCCAAAGCCTCAAGAGTGTAAAAATCTTAACATTTTGAACATTTGAGCTTTAAAGCAAAACCTCTACGACCGAATGCCATCTTTAAGGTTTTGAAGCAAGTATGTTTAAGATGGAGCGTTTCACACAAGAGAATTAGCTAATAAAAAAAAGGTTGATTTTTCGAATAATGAGAGTAATAATTGAGGTACCTCCATCTCTTTATAATCTGCTCCTCCAACTCCAACAATAAAGATGGACATTGGTAGGTCTGATGCTCTCACAATGGCGTCCCTTGTTTCTTGCAGATCTGTAATAACTCCATCCTGCAACAGATTTTACAAGATAAGAAATAATAAGAATAAGAATAAAATTTACAATCAATTTCAGTCTCAAAAGAGCAGCTCAAAGAAGGTCCTTGTAATCGAATGCATATAACAGCAAACTGAGGCAAAAATCAAATTTTATAATTACTTCTATTCATTGATCTAAATTAAAACAGATCGTGATATTTTATAAAAAAAATTAAGAATCTTTTAAATCTCCTCTCTGTGTGACCAGAAAAACTGCAACGGTAGGCCTTAACATACAGGGACGGGATCAGGTACGTTGTTAAATGGGAGGGGATGGTATTCTATCTATATGTTTTTTTTTCATACTTTACACAGTTTTTTTATACTATACACAATTTTTTCCATAATATGCGAGGGCTGAAACGATTATTTTTCAAAATATTAATCACAACAAAAAGCAAAAAATTAACTTTTTTATCAAAAGGGGAGGGGTTGCAGCCCCGACTGTTTTCACCTAGTTCCTTCCCTCTTAGTATGCATAATCTTGGAGATAATTCTTTTTCCGGTTTCACTGTCTTTTCCGTTTATTATCTCCCCAAGACTTAATTTAAATCGACTTCTTACCGTAATTATTAGCAAAACAAAGTACTTTTGTTCATTCTTTGCAAGAGATTGGTCGGCTATCTCTGAAGCAGTGGTAATCACACGGCCAAAAAGGGTCGGACCAGCAAGAGAAACATTAAAGAGAGCGCTATGATACGCCTTCATAATTCCTTGTATTCCATCAACCTAGAAAATAAGTAACTTACTTAGTTAAGCACACGGTAGCATTTAGAGAAAAAAAATACCCTTAAAAGTTACTAGAGAGTGAAATATTTGCCTCACAATAAGTGCTGCTTCCATTTAAGTTAAAACAATGAGATACGGGACCGTCAATTGGTCGTGCTCCAAATCCCCAAGCAGAAAACCGCTTTTCTGAGTCATAAATTTGTAAAACCTCTCCAACTTCTATAATTGCCTGAAATTAGAGTTTCATGATTTATCAATCCTTCCATGAAAGGTAAATCAAATAGAAAGAGAAAATGTGTGTAGAGACTACAGACCAGGTTCTTACTCTCTGGTATGCATTCGGCCGACCAGTGGGGTCAAAATAATGTAAGGAATCAGGAAGGCGAGGATTTCCATTTGAAGCTGGTAAAGAAATATATTAAATTTGGATTTCAGTACCAAATGACCTGTTCAAAGAAAAATCTAGGAAAATATGAAAATATAAGATAGTCGGAGAAAAGAACATAAAAAGAAGAGCATCGGACAATAATTTGGCAATTTCGTCTGGGCAATTTTACAGCCGGAACATGTTCAAGAACAACACGTGTCATCTATATCATATACATATACTACTGTTAGGACTTGGGCATCTACTAGTTCGCAGGCATATTTCCTATATGTGGTGACATTTAGGTGTGGTCGTGTGGGATCATGGGTAAAAGCCAAAATTCGGAAGGTAAATGTGTCGGTTTATGTTAGGGATATATCCATATATGTACCAAAATTTACTAAACTTAGTCATAAATCACCACATTATACCTATAAACTCACTCCATATCTCGGACATAATAGCTCTTTAGAAAAGTACAAACCTGTGAAATCAATTGCCACCATGAAATTCAGTTGCCATCCACCAGACATGTAATCCAGGAATGTACTTTGAGTATTCTCAGAGAACTTGTCTACGAATAGCTGACTCTTTAAGACCTACCGAAAGTTTAGGATAATGTTATTTCCAGTCATAATAAAACATTTTTTTTTTATGATTAGGCCAGAGTGTAGAATAATTGTGCAATCTACAATATTGTATGGTAAGGACCTTGTCATGATGATTGTTTGTCATTGAAGTTGGTGAGGACAAAATTTCCCCAATCCCCGCAGAGTATAGCTTTTCTAAGTCCGCTAGTGATTTTTGCACTTTACTGTATATTATACAAAACTGAAGTGAGTCGTTATGCAATGATAAGAAAACAAGTAATGTATTGTAAATGAATTGCTCTTTACCCAATCAAGTCGTGCTTTCCGTTACTGTTGAAATTTAAACACTCAATGTGTAATGGACTTTCCTGCACTAGTTAAAAAGTAAATACCATAAATAAAAACATACGATAACAGATAACACTCCGTTTATAACTCCGTAGTTTTAAAGAAGTAACGTCTACAATTTTTTACCAACATGCAAAGTAGCAAATAAAGCAATTTTCTCTTTACCATTTCTAATTGCAAACTTACAGAAGTTTAGTCAACTCAGAAAACGGAAATTTGCTTTTGTCTAAGCTCAATAAAGTCAGAGATAAGCTTTGAGACGAATCGTAGGTCAGGTTTGCATGTAAGAGTAACCAAATATTGCTTAATTATCAATGAGAACCGCTATAGTTTAGAGTAAGGCAGAGTCTAGACTTTAAAGAAAAACATCTACGCAGAAAGAAAATTGCATTACCTTTCCCCCAACCTGTTGAATATTCAGAATTACTGACTTCCATACAGGATCGTGATCATTTCTCAAAATCTCAGTTTTACATACTGGAACACAGATCCCACCCTCCACGATTTTTGATATCACCAAAAAGGGATCCTGCCACAAGCAACAAAATATAAATAGTGCTCTTCAATTATTAGATGACAAAAGAATTGGAGTCAGGGGTTCATACACTTCTTGAGAAAAGATCCCTAGATTCCAAATCCGAACATCTCAATATCAACTCTATCGTAGTTTTTGAGCTAGCTAATTCTTCACCGTGAACAGTGAGAGTGCCGAAATGTTTGGGGTGGTTAGATCCATCAGACTCATTTTCGCTTACTAGATCTAATGTTAGGGACCCATTTGATCTCATGAGTATCTGCACAACAACAAAATAGAAATAAATCAATAGAAGGTAATTTCCCAAGCTCGTAAGAAATGATGGTATTCACATGACAAAGAATGGTCTTCACAGAAAAGGAGAAAATAAAGCAATAATGAGAATACAAAATACCCAAGGTCATTCTTACATCCATGTATGTTACGTCATTGTTGAAACCTTTAGCTTAGACTGACTATATTTTTTTTTTAAATCTAACCCCACAATTTCTAGACACTGTTGGCTGTATAAAAAAGGCTCTACCTCAGACAATGAACAAGTAGCTTCGCCTAAAAATTGCTGCTCGTCCAGCTTGATCATCTGCAAAATAACATTTCATATGGATCACTTGATTATTGTTAGCTTATGAACGGACAAAAAGAAAGCAATTTATCTATAAGATGACCAATCATCGTATTGAATCATGTTACATAAGATTAACTACTAATCTTTGTCCATATAGCCAAGACTCTATAACCTTGAAGACGAGTATATAGTAAAAAAGTAAGGGATGACGAAAAAAGTTATTTTCATATAAAATGGATATGTAAGTGGGGTCATTTTTGCTATATTTTGTCTTTTTAGTGGCTTAAGAAGAAGATATTTTGTCATTTATCCTATCATGTAGATGTAACACAAATTTTCTCGCAGTTGACATTAACTTAATAAACTTAAACGTCGGGATCAGAGTACATTAAAATAATCCAACTGCAGGTTAAAAGACAGACTATGTTTAAGTATACCTTCAAGTCGCTATCATGGAACTGATTATCAACATCATATACACGAAACCTGTGGTGGAAGGTAATTTCTCAATTTGCATAAAAATTAATAATGAATTATCAACAAGGTTAGAAAGAGTGATGGCAGTAATGATACTTACACCAATGTTTGCACCACTTCAAAGTGATACGTAACAATATGCTTTACAATCCACTCGGGATTCAAAGAATTTAACACTATTTCTGTGCGGCCATGCTCCTGAAGCATGCCATCTCTTCCTTTTGTGTAGATAACTGCCATAGGATCACTCTGACAAAAGGAGAAAAATACCGTATATTAAGGAGGTACAGCTACATCTCAAAGAATAAACCTAGAAAATGAACATTTGACCTTAGCAATTCAATTAAAAGTCTAATGGAAACCTATGCATAGAATATTGAGTAGTAAATAGAAGTTATTTGAGAAGGATAAAAAGAGATACAGAGTTTCATTATATTAACATCCCAAACCAATAAGTAAATATGAACTGGCAAAAAGTGATAAGTAAATGTTGGAAGGTGAACAGCAAACCTCAGAAAGTGTGTCCTCCTCATGCAAGTTTGAAGCAGATAAAGATAACTGCAAATATTTGTGGAAAAAAGTGGAGAGTCAAAAGCCAGAGACTAGGAAAACAAGCCACATAAATTAAACAAGCACAAACAATCTAGAGTAGTATCAAAATAAATATTCACACTTTTATAATCTGAGATGATTCAGGTTAGTATTTTGCTGTAGTAGCAAATGTTAAAGAAAGAAATCACACAATTTTTCATATATCTGAAACTGCTACATTTTAGAGTATAAATACTCAATAGGAAATAACTGAAATTTAAAGTAGTGGGCAGTTACTGTAATTAGTAACTGCTGCATCTAATGGCTGAGATTAACTCAGCCCAAAACTAATCCTATGGTTCAAAATAAATGACAGAAATAACATAGTTCTTTTAACTAATTACACAGAGGTCCTAAATTAAAACAAAACAAACAAAACGAACAGTCTTCTCTTTCTCTCTCTTCAGCTCATCTCCCATGGTGATTAGGGTTTTCTTTGGCCCATCATTGTCTTGCTGTTCCTTAGATGGTCAGCCATAGATTCACTACATAATCCCCTCATAATGAAACAGCTCCACCAACAATAGCCAAAAAACACGAATATAGTCCAAGATTACGTCTCCAGAAACAGAGGATGTAACGTCGTGATCAGAAAAATATTTTTTTAAAGGTAGGATTGCAATATAAATTACATATAAGGTAATTTCGGTTAGCAATATCGGCTACAACGTCACACCATTAACTGTAATAGTAACCTCATATTTTGCACATCAGCAATTGCTTAACATGAGTTTAGCAGCTCCAAAACAGGTCCCTACTCTGGACCAAACAAAATAGATTACGACTAGAATCGCTTTCTGTGATTCAGTTGTATTATTTTCCACAGTTTGCCTAGCCTTGATTTTAGCTAAATGCCAGACTTTGTGAAGCAAGATTGTGAAACAATCTCTCAATTGGCCCCTCTTAACCAACCACTCCAGAAAATGCAATCTAATTGTCATCGTACTATATTCACAAAACCAAGGAGAACCCTTTCACCAATCACATGAGTCACCTGAATCTCATAATAGCATATAACCAGCTTGTGTGGCTGAAGCTAGTTAAACTAAAAAGAAAAGTCGTATTTGCAACTGGAGAAAAAGTTTAGTTCACTAGCTTTTTCAAACTAGAAAAAAAAAAGGGGGAGGGGGTGTGGACCAACCGAATATATTAAAAACTTACAAGCAAATGTCGAGCATAAAAACTAGATGAACCTAGAGCCTTGAGTATCACATTCTAGGCTGGCAACCTTACCAATGAGCAGGGGAGGAACTAGATGGCGTGGTTTCCAATTCAAAAAGGAACAAGATGGTGACATATGATTAACAATAATCCAGCATATAATTTGGCAAAAATCAATTGATTATAGCATTCTCACCCTCATAATAAATTTAAAAATAAAGTTTGTGCTCCTCTCCCAATTTTACTCTTTTGAACACTAAAGTAGCTTGTCAGCTTCTCTAATCTAGTTTACAGTAATTCCGTTTTAATTAGCACCAAAAAAAATTAAGCTACAATAGTAGGCAATCTTAGCACCAAAATCCAAAATCAGCAAAATCTCAAACTCCAAATTAAACTCAAAACTGTACCATTCTACTTAAAAAAAGTCATCACCATTACTTAAAGCTTAATTCAATCATATTACAGTAATTCCATTTCAATAATAAACAGAACTAAGCTGCAACAAAAACCATTCCAAAACTGAAATATGCAAAATCTGAAACTCCAAACTGTACTCCTAACTCTACCATTCTAAAGTAGCTTATCAGCTTTCTCTAGTAGAACTGAGAATTAGTGTACAAAAAATTCCAATTTTATTAGAACGAACAGACCTAAGCTGCAACAATAGACATCAATAATGTAATACCCCTATAATTTACATTTATAAATATATACTATAATATTTGTTGAATAAATAAATGTCTTTATATAACTATTATTTAAAAAAAAAAAAATGGATATATATGCAGGAATATCTTTAATAGTAATAACATAAATGGGGGGTCCACTTTGTTTTTATCTGTTCACCTCTTCAACTTTTTAACAGATATATACATATACTAGATATATAGAGAGAGATATTTTTTAACAGATATACATATACGTAGATATATACAGAGAGATTATGAGAGAGAGGAAAAATAGATATGGAGAAACATATAAACACACTCTTTAAACCTCGTTTTCTCTCAAACCAGTCATCCGTTTTTCAATCCGTCTTCTCCGTTAAGTAGCTATCGCAAGGGAGACTGTATCGAGCTATATTTTTGGTATTTTCTTTCCTCTTTCCAGGCTGTCCGAGCCCTTTTAAAAGCTGAAATACTTGGTTTGTTAGTTGGTTCTTTTCGGGTTCTTATGGGTTGATCACAAGTGGATTTTAAGCTGAGTTTTGAGGCTATGCGCGAGAAGTCTCGGCCCTCCTCGTTGCGTGTTTGTTGCAGCTCATTTGTAAAATCTATTAGCTTCGATCCAGGTACCGTTTCGGTACTAAAAAGGGGTGTTACTAAGCCCGTTATATACGTGCTTACGCTTGCATATTATTTTTATTTAAGTTGATATTATGCTAATTATTGTTTGACAGCTGATTTTTGATGTTTCGACATCCAGTAGTAGTAGAATAAAATCTGCTATTTAATTACTATTATCTAGATTGATAATATCATTATTTTATTATGATATTGGAGCTGATTTTCGAATGAATAGTGAAACTGTTGCAACTTTTGTTGAGTATTTACTGTGATTACGGTTTAAAGTGTATAAACACCTGGTTTAAAATGAAGTAAAATAAGCAGTTGAAGTGGGGTTGGAGGTGGATGTGTTGTTTTAGTTGTGAGTTGTCAGTCGGTTGTTGTTGTCGGTCTTTTATATTTATTTTAGGGATCACGTGCCCACGTTGTATCCGTGCGGGGGCCTGATGTCCACCGGATATACGGCAACACGTATGGCCATACGTGGAGGTGTTAGCCAGCGTATAGATTTCATGAGTAGTTGATTCTATATGTGGATCTGAGTAGTGATCCAGGATCTGAGGAGTGATCCGGCATTGTGATTCCGACTTTATACACATTTGAGTCGTGGGTGGTTGTGGGTTGAGTCACGCCACTTGGCGTGAGTAGTTGAGGTTCAGAAGTGTCGTGGTGGTGTAGAAGTAACAAGATGAACATTTTATATTAAAGATTTCAATATTGTATTTCGTAGTTTTATATTATTTTTGGCGTAGAGATTTATGTAGCGAGTTTAGTTGACTCACCCTTTGCTTTGCTGTTCCTTTCTTTTCTATTTTATTGTCTTTTATAGCCGGGGGTCCAGATTGGGAGGCCAGGATGAGCTTTTGAGCTTTCGAGCGGGACTCGAGGCGGAACGGTTTGGCGTGTACGAGGTAGTGCAATACTTGAGATCGAGTTGGTGTCGTTTTGTATCTATATATATATTGTAGATGTTCTGAGCTGTTTTCGTGTAACATGTGTTAAAAATTGGGTGACCTGAAGTCTTGTTTTTCAATTTTTTTTTTCATTAGTTTCTATTAAAATCGCGTTCCGGGTTTTGTGTAAATTCGGGGCGTGACAGCTTGGTATCAGAGCGAACCTGGTTTACAATTTTAGGTGGCCTTGAGTTTAGGTAGGTGCGCATTAGTAACGCTTGTTTAGGTAACGGGATTTTAGGTAACTTGTGGAGCTGTGGGATACAAGGTGGCGGTAGAGGTTCCGTGGGAGAGCGGGGTGTGTGGGTGCTCGAGGAGGGGCACTGACTGTGCGTGTTTTGTGTACTTTGTAGGGTTTGTTTATTTATACATGGTGTAGTGTGGGTGATTTGCTTTTGAAATTTATGATTATTTATTTTGTTTGGTGTATGTTTAAACTTGTTAATGTTGCATCTTCGTCCTTCGTCAATGCTTTTTGAAGCGTTATATCATGTATATGTATTGTATACTCTTTGGATTATGCTCCGTACTTGTCATAGCAACGGTGCTGGTCCTGCCCATTGATACTGTCTGCAGAAGAATTATTGTCATCCGGTGAGGATGTGAAGTACAAGAGCTCCTTTGACATCTTTTCTCTTATCCTAAGGATGAGGGTGTCAAATCACTCTTCAAGGGTGCTGGTGCTAACATCATCCAAGTTGTTGCTGGTGCTGGTGTGCTTGCTGGCTATGGCAAGCTCCAGGTTCTAGTTTTCGGAAAGAAGTATGGCCCAAGTTGAGCTTAAATGATTAAAACAATTCATGACATGTTGTCTCTTATTTATTTATCTTTGAAATCGTAGAAGGTGATGAAAATCATTTTGTAGTCATAGGTGTTTTAAGAATTTCGTACCAGGGGAGTTTTACTCTGATAATTTGCTTATAGAGGGATTTTAATCACTTATCACCTTTAAACAATTGATTTTGCGGAGAAGCTTTTTGCTCATATGAACTTCAGTAATTGATTTACAATTACAGTTACGGATATGGTTCATCTTTGAGAAGGTGTATGTTTTATATGATTTTATGATCTTGAAGAAGTTTTTGTTATAGTGAATATCTGAATTAACAACTCACTATCCTGACTTATCTATTCAATATATGGCCTCATATTGAAGTATAATAATTTTATGTTCAATTTGTTTTACGATATAAGCTTTTCAAAGTAGTAATTGAAATTCTTGCTGCTTTCCACATAATGGTATTTGTTACCATGGATTACATTCCCTACGTGATTACAAAATGGACAGGGGTTCTGTTTAAATTCTATGTTCATTAAATTTTGAATACTTCATTCTTTTTCAGTTTGGTTGTGATAAGCTGGAATTTTTAGAAGAGCTTCAATGTTATAGCTTTTTCAAGCCTAATGGCTTGGCTTACAACTTATAAGCAGATAAACTTATACAACAAGTGTTTTAACAAAAACTTTTAAGACGGTGCTAAAAGATTCAATGACTAAGGTTTCTTTTCTTAAGACGGAATCGTTGATTTTGTAACTATTCTAGAAACACTAGGTGATTGGAACTTTAAATAGTTATTTGAGATTATCTCACATATCAACGCAATTAACTAGTAATAAAAGCTGCTTGGCTGTGATGTCTATGGCGGTTTCTGGGAAATTATATTATGATTGAAATCTTGTTTACTTGACTTTGGGGGTAACAGGGAGCCTTACTTATCTTGAGTAGATTTCTCTTATAATAAAAGCTGTGAATCGAGTATAGAATGGCACCTTTTGAACCTTTGTACGGAAAACCTTGTAGGTCGCCTGTATGCTGGACAGAGGTTGAAGAGACTGCAATGTTGGGGACTGACTTGGTGCAGGACACAACTGAGAAGGTCAAAAAATTTGACGACAACTTGAAATGGCTCGTAGTCCTTAAAAGAACTATGCTGGTCGAAGGAGTAAAGCACTGTCATTTGAGATTGGCGACCATGTCTTTTTAAAAATTTCACCTAGAGGTTTGGGAAGCATGGAGAGTTGTCACCAAGGCACCGCAATGACAGGGATATTAGAAGAGGGGAGAGTGGTGGGCATGACAGTGATAGCATTAACAAATTAGTCTATTTGGTTGGGTTCTTGAGTAGGTAGATACGTGACATAAAAGAGATGAAAGTGGGAGACATCAGCTTTTCAATGAGAATTGGGGGGAAAAGGTGAAGGAGTAGATACGAAATGGAGGGAAATGGATTTATTTTCTAATTAAGTATAAATCTGAGATAATGACTTTATTCTTGAAGATTTGGTATGGTTCAATTTATAATTTTACGCTCAAGTCTTAGCTGGTGTTTATCTGAATCTCTGAAGTTTGATTAGGACTTGGGAGTAACGAAATAGTATCTTATAAATAGTACTCGGGTGAAATGAGTACTGAGTTTTGGTTTTCAACCGTGTTCGATTGGTTTCTTTGATTTGATTGGATTTTGCTGTTTACACAAAGATCTTACACGAAGGTGCCTTTATTTACCATAAAGTAACTTGGGAGTGTTATTAGATTTTCTTAAATGACCTTTACTTCAAAAAGTAAAGAATATTCAATTCGGAATTTGATTCTTGAGGTAAATTTTAATACTTCATAATGCAATTTTGGAGAACCTAGAAGGATGAAGTAAAGAGTAGGCGGCTTAAAAAGAGTAAGAGAAATCAAATATTTAAGACATAACAAAGATATTGATGGCTATTAGATTTTACAGGAATCATTGTCACGTTGCTTTTATATGATTATTTGTGGTAGTACGTTTTACTTGGAGTTGAAATTATATAGCTGAGTTATCGAGGTACTATTTTGAGTTCTTAAATGAGAGTATTTTATGTTGTTTCGATGCGGAATCGCCTTCCTGCTTCCCTTTGTTTTTATTGTTTATAGTTTGTATTCGCAAACTGGTTGATTACAGACTTTCGAGTTACCGTTTCGGTACTCAAAAAGTGAGTTTACTACGTGATATGAGCAGGAAATTTTCCTGCAATGTTTTACCCGGTTCAGCTGGTGTCTACAATGTTTGCTGCAAATTTTTGCACTATTTTATTGTAGTATTGTTATATGCATTTTGAATTGTGCGTTTGTCCTTACGTATGTGCAGCTGTTGCTGAATCTTGTTCGTGTATTTAAGTACTTCCCTTCTTAAATATCTGTTTGGTGTCTTTTAACCTCTCTGCCTTCATGTGAGTAACAAGTTTTTGATCCTACTTTTTTCTGGGATTTCCTAGTATTCAAAACATTTGTACATTTCATGGATGTTGGCACTCTCCATTAGCTTTTGTTTTGATTCTGGTAAATATTTGATGATCTAACTAAGCCATGTCAAGCATTTATTAATCTAAGATTTTGGCATTCTATTTCACTCGAGTTGATCTCTTAGTTATTTTCCGGAGTCCGTTAATTTTACATATTAGAATGGGAATTGAATCTACTTATTTGATGTGATTTAGTTGTGGAATTAAATGTCTAGAGATTCTTTGCGATGCTAAGGGGTTAAGCAAATGCTGTCTTGCGCCCTAAACATTCATGCTAAGGTGCTTTTAAGGAGCCCAGCTTGTTTGGTATTTTATTTATTTTATTTATTTATTTAGTTTTTGGCTGAATTTCTATAACTAGTTCAAGCAACTAGTTGTTTGGGTCAGTTTGAATTTGGGTTTCTATGCAATGATATACTACAGGCTAGTAAGCGGGAAAAAAACTCTTTGCGTGTATTCAGTTGTTGAGAATTCATGGTTTGAACCAGTTTAAATTTCCAACTTTGCGGTGGTTGCAGTTGAATGAATTTTTATTTATTTTTATTTTGGAAATTTATTGTGATAGTTTTTGTATGGGGCAAGTGAGTCGTGACAGGGGTGGCTCAGGAAAGTCGAATGCGATCACAGAGAAAGATAAAGGAGGGGCAGAGAGGGAGTGGTCCAGGTCTTATGATAAGAAGTATCAAGACGATAGAGAGAGGGACACGAGAGGGAGGTGCCTAGAGAGAGAATAAGGTGGGGCATGATCAGAGTGGCGCAGCAGAGGCGTGAGAAGTTACCAAGTGTGCATATTAGTGATAATAATTACATGTGTGCTTTCGAAGCATACTGTAATGGGGCAATCTTCTTTTATATATATATTGGCATATTGTCGTTTGAAAAATGACTTTCAAATGAAACTTTACTTTGTTTTACTTTTAATATTGTCATACCCAAAACGCATCGATTGGCCATCGATGGTTGTGAGCGAGTTAAGAACAGGGAGACTAAATCACATTGTCTTTGCCCTAGATTTTCTCAAGATTTGTTTCTTTTCAAACATTGTTCGGTCGCGTGGTTCTGCCATCAAGGAGAAAACATCTGGAGACATGATGTCGGAAATATGGATGACATGTTTTTACGCCGAATCTTCTATCAGTCGGTATATATATAAATATATATGTTGGAGCTTTTCGATCAACGTTCGGTCTGAAATAATATTGGTAGGTTTTCTTTCAAGACATTATCCTGGTACTTAAAAAGTGAGTTTTAGCCGTTATGAAAAACATTAATTGGTTTCCTGTTTGGTTCTTTTATTCATTTCAATGTTGTTTAGATCAGCTTAACTCTTGTTTTATTATAGAGAAGTTTGAATTGCTCATAGTTAACTTATTAAGCATGGATATGTTCCTTAATGTTGGGTTAATAATGTTTAGTAGTTTGACTCTGTAACGTCTCGGAAATTTTGTACTTTATTATTAATTTTAGTAATACGATAGTGATATTTAGTTTTGTGGGTGATTACGTATTTGTGTGAAATATACACGTGTGATATGAAATTGGGTGTATATAATAGTGTTGGGTGTGATTTGTATTATTTTATAACTAAGTGGACTAATTAGTAAATTAGTATACTTATCTACATATACATATATACATACATATACATATTACATATATACATAGATACATATATACATATATAGAAGAGAGAGAGAGAGACCAGCGGAGTTGACATATAGAGAGAGAGACGAACGCCGGAGAAGGGGTTAGATCGTCGGAAAGGGGCTGGTCCGGCTGTGGTGGTAGGTGGTGGTAGTGGGTGCGGTTTAGGGTTTTAGGGCAGCGACTTCGGGAGCCGATTATGAGGTCATCGGGGGTCCGTTTTCGACAATCAGATATGTTTTCTTAGCCTATTTTTCGAGAGCTATCTATCCGTGTAAGCCGTTTCATCTGATTTTAACTTTTATCAAAACCCATTTTTAGGGTTTCATTAATAATCCGAATTTACATCAATTTTATTGATCCGTAGCTCGTTCTAATTACGTTTAGGGACTACTTGAGGGCGATTAGTGGGCTGTCCATATCTAGCTTTGATTGTTCGGTGGGTTTTCGGTTCGAGGTTGGGATATTTTTACAAACGAGCTCTCGTTTGTATAGGTAAGGGGGAAGAATATGGTTTCGCTTTAAAGGCGGCTTTGTGTGTTGTTTGTTGTATGCTAGGTTATGTGAAATGGTTAGTCTGTCACGCCGTTGGCTACCCTTAGGCCAATTTAGTGAATCAAATGTGATTATCGGCATGGCGTGAAGTATTTATTTGGTTCTATTGAATTGCATATGATCGAATAACTTTCCGCATGTTTCGTTATTTTAACTTTTCCCTTTTTATTTTAATTTACATTCACGACCCGGGTTTATCCAAAATTCGGGGCGTGACAGACTCTTTGTTGTATTAATAGCAACTTGAATCAGCAGGAACTTGTCGAACTTTCGAGTAAGGCTCAGGACACTTATGAACCTATTGTCATTCATTATACAGCAAGTTATCAGAATTGAAGGTAGCTGTTGCAATTGAATAATATCTAAGTGTCATTGTGATTACTCTATTATTATTTGCTTGTTCTTGTTTGCCGTTTCTGTAATATATATCTTTGTGAAATCCTAATTGGTTGTGATTATTGAATACTTGTTCGTGTGATGGTTCTTTTGATATACCTCGTTCGAGTGAAGTAAATGAGTTCGTTGTTTAAGATCTGTGATGTTTTTGAAGGACGAAGTGTAATTTTCGAGGGCGAAAATTTTCTAAGTAGGGCAGGGTGTAATACCCCTATAATTTACATTTATAAATATATACTATAATATTTGTTGAATAAATAAATGTCTTTATATAACTATTATTTAAAAAAAAAAATGGATATATATGCAGGAATATCTTTAATAGTAATAACATAAATGGGGGGTCCACTTTGTTTTTATCTGTTCACCTCTTCAACTTTTTAACAGATATATACATATACTAGATATATAGAGAGAGATATTTTTTAACAGATATACATATACGTAGATATATACAGAGAGATTATGAGAGAGAGGAAAAATAGATATGGAGAAACATATAAACACACTCTTTAAACCTCGTTTTCTCTCAAACCAGTCATCCGTTTTTCAATCCGTCTTCTCCGTTAAGTAGCTATCGCAAGGGAGACTGTATCGAGCTATATTTTTGGTATTTTCTTTCCTCTTTCCAGGCTGTCCGAGCCCTTTTAAAAGCTGAAATACTTGGTTTGTTAGTTGGTTCTTTTCGGGTTCTTATGGGTTGATCGCAAGTGGATTTTAAGCTGAGTTTTGAGGCTATGTGCGAGAAGTCTCGGCCCTCCTCGTTGCGTGTTTGTTGCAGCTCATTTGTAAAATCTATTAGCTTCGATCCAGGTACCGTTTCGGTACTAAAAAGGGGTGTTACTAAGCCCGTTATATACGTGCTTACGCTTGCATATTATTTTTATTTAAGTTGATATTATGCTAATTATTGTTTGACAGCTGATTTTTGATATTTCGACATCCAGTAGTAGTAGAATAAAATCTGCTATTTAATTACTATTATCTAGATTGATAATATCATTATTTTATTATGATATTGGAACTGATTTTCGAATGAATAGTGAAACTGTTGCAACTTTTGTTGAGTATTTACTGTGATTACGGTTTAAAGTGTATGAACACCTGGTTTAAAATGAAGTAAAATAAGCAGTTGGAGGTGGATGTGTTGTTTTAGTTGTGAGTTGTCAGTCGGTTGTTGTTGTCGGTCTTTTATATTTATTTTAGGGATCACGTGCCCACGTTGTATCCGTGCGGGGGCCTGATGTCCACCGGATATACGGCAACACGTATGGCCATACGTGGAGGTGTTAGCCAGCGTATAGATTTCATGAGTAGTTGATTTTATATGTGGATCTGAGTAGTGATCCAGGATCTGAGGAGTGATCCGGCATTGTGATTCCGACTTTATACACATTTGAGTCGTGGGTGGTTGTGGGTTGAGTCACGCCACTTGGCGTGAGTAGTTGAGGTTCAGAAGTGTCGTGGTGGTGTAGAAGTAACAAGATGAACATTTTATATTAAAGATTTCAATATTGTATTTCGTAGTTTTATATTATTTTTTGCGTAGAGATTTATGTAGCGAGTTTAGTTGACTCACCCTTTGCTTTGCTGTTCCTTTCTTTTCTATTTTATTGTCTTTTATAGCCGGGGGTCCAGATTGGGAGGCCAGGATGAGCTTTTGAGCTTTCGAGAGGGACTCGAGGCGGAACGGTTTGGCGTGTACGAGGTAGTACAATACTTGAGATCGAGTTGGTGTCGTTTTGTATCTATATATATATTGTAGATGTTCTGAGCTGTTTTCGTGTAACATGTGTTAAAAATTGGGTGACCTGAAGTCTTGTTTTTCAATTTTTTTTTCATTAGTTTCTATTAAAATCGCGTTCCGGGTTTTGTGTAAATTCGGGGCGTGACAAATAACACCAAAGTTAGAAAGAGCAAAATCACAAACTCAAAATTATTAAACTCATAACTCGACTATTCTACTTAAAAACAGCTATTACCATTACTTGCAACGCTCAAATTCATTCATATAACACTAATTCCATGTTAATAGCACCAGACAGAACTAAGCTGCAATAATGAACATTCTAAGCACAACAATCTAAATTTGTAAAATCTGAAACTCCAAACTAAACTCGTATTTTCCATTGTAAAGTAACTTATCAGCTTCTTTAGTAGTACTGTAGCATTGAGAATCAATTTAGTGTAATTATATCTTAATTAGAATACAACAGAACTTAGCTGCAATAATGATCATTATTAGCACCAATTCAAAATCTGAGAAATCGCAAACTCAAAATTAACAAGTTCATATTAACATTTCCATTCTACTTAAAAAAAATAATTACCATCACTTGCAATAATCAATTCATTCATATACATTCATATTCCATTCATATACATTCATATTCAATAATAAACAGAACTAATCTACTAAAACGAACTAAGCTCCAGCACTACACATTCTAACCACCAAAATTAAAATCTGCAAAAAATCGCAAACACCAAATTGAGCTCAAAACCCTACTAAACCACATTCTTAGCACCAAAACAAAACTCTGGAAAAAAATCTCAAACTCCAAAATTAATCTCAAAACTCTACCAAACCACAAACTAAAATCTGGAAAAAAATCTCAAACTCCAAAATTAATCTCAAAAATCTACTAAACCACAAACTAAAATCTGGAAAAAAAATCTCAAACTCCAAAATTAAGCTCAAAACTCTACTAAACCACAAACTAAAATCTGAAAAAAAATCTCAAACTCCAAATTAAGCTCAAAACTCTACTAAACCACAAACTAAAATCTGGAAAAAAATCTCAAACTCCAAATTAAGCTCAAAACTCTACTAAACCACAAACTAAAATCTGGAAAAAAATCTCAAACTCCAAAATTAATCTAAAAAATCTACTAAACCACAAACTAAAATCTGGAAAAAAAATCTCAAAGTCCAAAATTAAGCTCAAAACTCTACTAAACCACAAACTAAAATCTGAAAAAAAATCTCAAACTCCAAATTAAGCTCAAAACTCTACTAAACCACAAACTAAAATCTGGAAAAAAATCTCAAACTCCAAAATTAATCTAAAAAATCTACTAAACCACAAACTAAAATCTGGAAAAAATCTCAAACTCCAAATTAAGCTCAAAAATCTACTAAACCACAAACTAAAATCTGGAAAAAATCTCAAACTCCAAATTAAGCTCAAAACTCTACTAAACCACAAACTAAAATCTGGAAAAAATCTCAAACTCCAAATTAAGCTCAAAACTCTACTAAACCACAAACTAAAATCTGGAAAAAATCTCAAACTCCAAATTAAGCTCAAAAATCTACTAAACCACAAACTAAAATCTGGAAAAAATCTCAAACTCCAAATTAAGCTCAAAACTCTACTAAACAACAAACTAAAATCTGGAAAAAAATCTCAAAACTCTACTAAACCACAAACTAAAATCTGAAAAAAAAATCTCAAACTCCAAAATTAATCTCAAAACTCTACTTAAAAACCCAGAGTAAATATATACACATTTATAGATATATATATATATATAGAGAGAGAGAGAGTAAAGAAAAGGGGGGGAACCTGGATTTTGGAGAAGAGGCCTCGAAATCCGGCGGAGAGGAGAGAGTGATCGACGGCATCGTTGTTCGGAGCTCCGACGCTAACCGCCGTCCGTACCGTCGACGCGTTTGAGAAGCAGTTCCCCATTCCCACTTTTTTTTAATACTATATATATAAATGTATAGATATATATAGAGAGAGAGAGAGAGAGAGAGAGAGATTTGGGTTTTGACTGAGAGAGAAAAAGAAAGTGTAAAGAAGAGAGAGAGAGAGAGAGAGTGAGACTAACAAGTGGGCCAGTTGTCTGTGCTAATGGCGCGTTTGGATCATTAGTTTTTTCTACCGCCTTTATTTTCGTATCGGTTAGTTTCCATTTAGCCTTTATTACGAATGCAATTTTAATTGTGATATAATTTTTATTAAAATTATCGAAATGGATTTTTTTTTAAATATAATTATAAAATTTAGCATTTGAACTATATAATCAACTTTTAAAAAAATTATTCCGATAATTTTGATACTCCCTCCGTTCCTATTTAATTGTATAGTTTTTCTAACACTTATATCAATTTTAATATTATTTATAACAAAGATATTTGTATTTGTGTTTTTATTTAGTGTTAAAATAGTTGCGTTCGAAAATAATAAATTTTAAATTCGGGGTCGAACGTCCAAACCTGTAGAACTCGTGGATTTGGTATTAAACTTTAAACTAGGATCATCAATTAGATTTAAACATTGAAAGACAAGTTCTAGAATAATATAGAAAACTTAGATGTAAATATTGCAAACTATTGGAGCTTATAGTTATAGGTAATTTGTCCATAGAAAAAATAAAACAAACATAGATGTAATTATGTAAATATTGGACGATCAGCGGACAAACTAGTTACAGCATGTTTAAGAGAGATGGGTTGATAAGAGAGGAACCGCAAAAAATTACAGCCAACTTTATCAGACATAAATCTGGGTGTTGGTTGTTTTTTCATTTCTCTTCCCCTTTTCACTTGTTTGTTCTCTTCTCCAAATTCTTGATATTTGTTCCGTATTGATAATTACAGGGACTGGTCTCTGTATTATTTACAAAACAGTCCATGTAGTTTCAAATATAAAAAAATAAAAAATATGACCGTTAATAATTACAAAATGGTCGTTGTAGTTTCGAAATAATATGACCGTTAATGAGGACGATATTCGTCGATTGAACATTATCAACACTCGTAGGGGTTTTTCCGGTATACTCGGAGGCATTGACTACATGCATTGGAGATGGAAAAATCGTCTCACCGCTTGGGCTGGGCAATATCAAAGTGGTCAAAAAAGAGTCATCCATAATTCTTCAAACGGTTACTTTTAAGGATTTATGGATATGGCATGCTTATTTCGGGGCATTCGGTTGTAATAATTACATCATTGTATTGGAGGAGTCTAATTTATTTGATAGACTTATGGAAGGTGATGCCCCACCTTGTAGTTATAACATAAATGGAACACACTGCAATATGGGATACTATCTTGCTGATGACATTTATCCTTGATGGGCTTGTTTCGTGAAAAGCGTTCTGTCTCCTTTGTCATAAAAAGATTGTACTTTTTCTCAATACCAGGAAAGGGTTCGAAAGGACTTCGAGCGTGCATTTGGTGTGTTGCAATCTCGATGACACATTTTAAGAGGTTCGACACGCTTGTGGGATCAAGAAGATTTAAAGTGCATCATGTTAGCGTGCATAATATGATTGTTGAACGCGAGACTTCTGAACAATTAGAGTCAAGAGATTTTCCAATGGCATGTTCTGACGATCCTCATCCTCCTCTTCCGGTCATTGAAAATCCTCTTCCAACAACATTTAGAGAAAGACGTGTATCACTTAAGAACAAAAAAACATACGAAAACCTTCAAAAGACCTAATCGAGCACATTTGACAATTTCATGGTTCGAGAGTTTGAGTCTGACGATGTTCAAAATCATGCGTTTTAATATGTAGCATTGATGTAATTTTTATTTTTTATTTGATGTAATTTTAATGAAATGAATATTTAATTTTATTTATTTAAATTTATAATTTTTAGTTATCAATTATTTCGTTTTGATTACAATCATAACTGTTAAGACCTATTTACAATTACATTCAAAATTGTTATGACCTCTTTATTAATTTCAATAACATTCAAAAGTTAAATCAACAGTTTAAACCAACATAACAATAAACTTGACCCGTCGCTCCATACAAACCAACACTTAAAATTTAAGTTAAAACAACACAATGAACCAACGCACCATTAAATATGCTATTGCAAAGGTTGCAGACTAACAGGCATGCCATCCTAGAGCCTTTTTATATAGTTAGATATCTCTTTAAAATACAAAATAAATACTTAATAGAATTCTCAAAAGTTTGAAATTATTTTCTAACAAAATGGTGAAATCATTGACTTTCTAAAAAAAAAAAACTCATAGTATAAACAATATATAGTTAGTCTTTTACTTTTGAAAAAAATATATAGTTAGTCTAATTATAAAAAAAAATTAGGAACTCATCTTGGTTTATTTCACTCACCCAATATTGACATATTGTTACCTTCTTGATTAAAGAAAAAGAGCGGATTTTATCACTATTTTTTACCCAAAAATCTTACATGTTGATACAGCAGTAAATGTATAGCAATCATTTTTATTTTGTTTTAAAAAGTAATGTTATTTTAATGTACATGACTCGTATACTTAAATCGTCACGTCACTAGTTAAAAGTTTCATAAGCGGGTTAAAGCAGAAAGTTATTACCAAATATATTTCTTGAAATGAAATGTGGTTTAAAAGTTGATGAGAAGCGAATAAAGCTAAAAATTCTAGCTACTTTTTAAAAAAAAAAATTCTTCTACCTATGTTTACTACTAACACAAGTTCACGCCTAAGAAACTACTCCATATTGCTATATTGAAAAATTCTGCAAATGACAAACCCCACAATATTAGACATTAATTAGATGGCATACGCTCAATAGTAGATGACGATAATTCTTACAAAGAGCCGGATAATAAAAACATTATTATTCTGTGCTTTTTTTCAAATCCCATTAATAATCCGATCGGGGTTTGACTTAATCTCGAGCACCCAAACGAGGCCTTAGTAGCATAGGTGTCAAGATATAAGTAGTTGTTAAAAGTAATTAAGCGTATTTAGTAGAGTTAAGCTATAAGTTAATTTTGGTGAAAATTGTTTCAAAAAAAATAAAATAGAAAATAATAATAATTTTGGTGAAATTGAGTCAAATCTTGTCTCAGTGAATTGAATACTAGAAACATGTGGTAGGTCCCACATGTGCAAGTGTCTTGTCCTCTTGTGTCACATTTTAGAAACTATGCTTGGTTTATTTTCCAAAATACTTTTGCTAGTTTAATTTAATTTCCACCCTGTAATATATGAATTTTCAATATTAGTCCATCACTTTAATAGAGTGTACTAGACATATAACCTTGTTTCATAACTAATCCCTTTTAACAATATTTATGTGGATCAACACAGATTGCTCCTCACTCTTTGCGTGATCCGCCTTTAGTGGTGACCCTGAGTAGAAGCAGCAGAACGACCGTTCGAGGGCCCATGACTGTGAATGGTGTCAAAAAGAAATATACAAAAATACGACTCAAGTCAAAAACTTCACACGAACTCACGTCATATGGCACAAAGTTTTTGTCATTAATATTTTCAACAATTATGACTACACGACATGATAAAAAAAAAGTCTTACATGGCACCATTTTTTTTGCTCCATAAAAAAAAATTACAAGCTACTCAGACAAATCATGTCCTACGTCTTTTGATTTGTCTATATAAGCAAAAGAAATGTTTCGCTCGTACTAGGACCAACCATACTCATGTGGTTCCCATCTTCTGCTTTCTCACTTGTTGGTGCACGTTGATCTCCCGATGAGGCTCCCCGGATACTTCCTCAAGGGAGCCTCTCCCGCTATGCTTACACCTAGCACGAAAATGAAACTATTGTGACCACATATGTAATAATTCAAAACTTATTAATAATGCATGTAAGATTCCCTACATTATCTTAACCTGAATTACATGAGTTGGATCTCTTAAAAATATAAGTGATCGCCGACACTAAGACAAGAAAAAGGTCTTTTATACATCAATAGTGTACTGTCTCAACTAAATTTTGCCACAAAAAGACTAATCCCTAAAATGAACGTGCTTCCTAATATATCAATGTTGTATTGATATTTCTGGACGTTGGATTGATACACTGATGACTCTAATATTATGTTGTATTTTGTTTTTTATTTCTCGGTTATTTTACCGAGTGACTCTTATATGCTTATACGTTGATGTAATATTTATCCAAGGTCCAAATAAATACATTCCGTTGACAGGATATTTTTTCCATTCACCAATTCTGAGCCTCCCGTAGTAAGTGCCGGAACCAAAATTAACATATGAAAGGGGTCGAACTTGAATCGTTTTTTTCTCGATATGCAGTCCACATCCCATTTTAGGTTTCACCATACTATTAATACAAGAAAACTCAAAAAATCTTGAGACTGCCTAATTTTACCAATTTTTTCCAAGAATGTCTCTATTCCAATTTACTAATTACTAAAATAACTTAATGCAATTTAAATAAATAAATTTTTTTTTTTCCACATATCAAATCATCATGTATTTTTATATTACTATAACAATAAAACATTATATTTTTACGATATTCAACCAATTATTTTTATAAACTTTTTAAAAATATCAAATTTATGTAATTACGTGTCACACACAACGCGTGGGGTACGAGTAGTATAATCATATTTGGAAGTAATAATAAGCTTGGTAAGTCAACTACTACAGTTGGTGCGTGGGACAAAGTTGTTGACTTATTTGACCATAACCATCTATTAGATCAAGGACATGAGATTTAATTTTTAAAGCTGTATGTAATTGTTGTTATTACTTAAAAACAATAAAATACATGCTTCGATATTCGTCCATATGTCAAATGAATATGTTGTTGTTGAAACAGCTAGACTGCAACAAAAAAAGAGGGTACGCAGTGAGAAAATGAGAATCATTCCAGATCTTGCATTACAATAGTTTTGTTTTGCCTATGAAATGTTCGGTTTTAAACGATCAAATGTGGGGTAATAAGCATCACACTCGAGCCGCTGTATTGTAGTTAGAATATGAGAGAATAGAAAATAAATTAACTCAAGAGAAAACGAACGTACAAAGTTCGGGTAATTTTTGGATTTGACCATGAAAACAAAAGTATTTAAGGATTGGTCCATGAAACTGAAACTAATTAAGAATTAGTCAATTTTTCCTAACTAACCAATAAAAATGTAAAAAATCAGAAAAAATGAAAAAATTCCAGAAAATAAAAATGCAAAAATGCAAAAATAAAAAAAAATATGAAAAAATCCAAAAAAAAATAAAAGAGACAAACCCCGAAAAAACACGATTTTTTTTTTTAAATCCCAAAAAATCAAAAAAAAATCCCAAAAAATCAACAAAAATCCAAAAACGCAAAAAAAAAAAACAATCTGAATCATTTTAAGTTATTTTAAAAACAGTCTGAACTATTTTAAGTCATTTTAAAAACAGTCTGAACCATTTTAAGTCATTTTAAAAAACAGTCTGAACCATTTTAAGTCATTTTAAAAACAGTCTGAACCATTTTAAGTCATTTATAAAACAATCTGAACCAAAATGACTTAAAATGGTTCGAAATGGTTTTTTTTTTTTTGCGTTTTTGGATTTTTGTTGATTTTAGATTTTTGTTGCTTTTTTGGGTTTTTTTTTTTTATTTTTTGAGATTTTTTAAAAAAAAAGTGTGTTTTTTCGGAGTTTTGCCTCTTTTATTTTTTTTTGGATTTTTTCATATTCTTTTTTATTTTTGCATTTTTGCATTTTTATTTTCTGGAATTTTTCATTTTTTCTGATTTTTTTTACATTTTTATTGGTTAATTAGGGGAAATGGACTAATTCTTAATTAGTTTCAGAAATAATTGATCAATCCTTAATTAAATTTTATAGCCGGACCAATCCTTAAATAGTTTTGTTTTCATGGTTCAATTCTTAATTTTCTCGGTCACCCACCCAACTAATGCTTAGTATGCCAAACTTAAATTATCTTTTTTCCCTTTTGTTACATTTATCAAAATTGTAGTTACGGGAAATACAATACATTCATTAATGACGTTAATACACATTACATATATTCCGAAAACGAACAAAAGAAGTAGTGATATGCTTGAAAATGGAAAAGCTAAAAAAAAGAAGATAAAAGTTGACCAAAGTAGAGAACTTGTACGCACTGCACTAACAAGGTGTAATAACATTTATTGATTTAACAAACTTTTCCTCCCGAAACAGTATATAACCAGATGAACGTAAAGTTTTCTTTGCAATAAGGTCCAATGACGTTAAAAAACTCAAGAGTCTAACCAATAATTTCAAGCAAGTTATGTAACGGGCATATGCGAGAAATGCATTGCGAAGCAAGAGTAACAATTGATCATTCTACATGTTTCGTGCCCTTATAATGATCATTGTCTGAGAAAGGCCTATATAACCCAAACCACTCTTCTAAGCTATAAAGGGCCGTGTAAATTAATTTATCAAGACATATTACGGCCAAACCCCTCATATATGTCACACATAGGAGTACTTTCTTTTCCCACAGAATTTGTTTCTCCAAGAAATAACAAGGTATGTGTATTTCAACCTGAAGGCTGTCAGCGGTACACCTGTTTGGCCCCAGAAAAGGAGTAGCGAGACGAAACCGGGACACTTCCCATGTGTGACTCAGCATTACGAGGTGGATACATAAGTGCTTCGGCATGAGGATGAGTTGGAGGATAAGAATGGTAATTTGTACCAGTTGACGGGTAGGTGTTGTTTGGTAATGAGCTCGTTTGCAGTGATGCGTTATAGTATCTGGCAACTGTGTCTTGCAGCAGATCCGACCCTCTCTCTCCTTGTAAGGGTTGCTGATGTGGCATTGTCTCTACACCACGGGGGACCATCTCTTGTACGCGCCCATACCTGCAATACATACAAACCAAGTGGATTATATGAATACATAATCTTTCAGTTATTAAAAATGCTTGTAACATTTCTAACACGTAATTTTTAACAGGGGAGGTCTGCCTCTTCACTTAATTCCTGTGAATATGAATTGTAATAAACGATTTAAATGTAAATATAGGAATAGCAAAGAGGCTTGAGCATGTGCCAGGCTCATAGTAAACGACAACGATAAAATTGAACCTCTTACTTTTACAATTGAACCAAGTTGGAAAAACAGCTCATACCATTAGCAACCCAACTTCCTAAAATGGCCAAGACTCCCATTTTCTAACAGAAAGAATCATGGTATCATTCATGATATTTAACTATAAGTCTATAACTACAGATAGGCCTTGTTCAATTGCAGATTTTAAGCAAATAAGCTGAATTTATTTTAGGTTCAGAAATAAAACTAGGATTATCAGTTTAGCTTTTAGCTTTTTCAGGTCAAAAGATCCAGAAAAGCGCAGCTTTTAAGCTAGTCAGCCAAATTTGGCGCTATAGGCCTTTACAGCCGCTACTTAAAAGCAAATAAGCAAAAAAAAAAAAAGTTTAGAAGTTATAGGCAAACAATGCCATAATCATTGAGCAATGCAGTGCATTCCATATTTCTCTAAAAGTTTTGTAATGAAGAGATTTAACATAAGTTTAAAAATAAACCTAACCGGGTAAAAATAAAGAAGCATTACCCACGATAAAGATCCTGCCTCATTTGAGTGGAAATTTCGGGGAAGTATGGTTGCTGATTTTCCGCAACATAATATCGATCACCCGGATGGGCTGGCAGACCATGTTGCCTCATAGCCGAAGAACCAAGTCCCATGGTACCAGCACCTCCATAAAACTCATGTGGCAATGAGGGTTGATGATGCTCAACCCTTGGCACTACATCTACATCGTGTCTATATTGCAACTCTGAGAGATACGGATCCACTGGAGGTGGAAGCCTTGCCAAATGATGAGGGTGGTAAACGTCCTGCCTTGGCGGTTCTTGCAACTCTGATAGATACGGATCCCTTGGAGGTGGAAACCTCGCTAGCTGATGAGGGTGGTATACGTCCTGCCTTGGCGGTTCTCTCACTAGGTACGGAGACACAGGTGGGGGCGGTTCTCTCACAAGGTACGGAGCCATAGGTGGTGGTACTGTTGGCGCATCGATTGAACGAAACAACAATAATAAACTCCTTACCTGCAGGGATGGTTTCTATTACAAAATATCACCAGAAAAAAAAAAAGGAAAAATTGTAAAAGGCACTTGACATCAGAACATTTTAAAACTCAACATACTTGTTTGGAATTCAGTGCTGGTTCAAATTTGGACCCCTGATAATTATCCTTTATTGCAGTCTTGAAAACACTCTCGGGCAGTGGAATACAGTCTCTAATAATGGAAAATTTCACCTGAATGAAAATTCAGAATCAGTTCCAGAATATGGGGAATGTGAAGCTTTGCCTACTAGCTGTCTTGGGTCAGGAAAAACTAATAATTATTTTGAGGGTAGATGATGGCGACAAAACCGCTAAATACTAAAATGAGCTAAGACTAGGTACTTAGAGCCCAGAAAAGCTTTACCGACCAAAATAGTGGAGAGAGGCTCCACATACACTGATACACAGACAACAGAAGATAAAGCAAGATATAATTCACAAGTTCACTGCTATGTTGAACATAGTACACCATTAAGGCATTAACTCTTTAGAGGCAAAAAATATACTAAAAAGCAAAAGAACAGAATACACATTTGCTTAAAGAATGCCGAACCAACCATCATGGATGTGAGCATCAATATGCTTACTTTTTCTATAAGAAAATTCATCTCTTCATCCTGAAACCTAGGTCTCAACATCACCAAGAACCATAAAAGAAAAGGAAAAAAATCTTAGTTTACTTTTTTGCTTACAAGTGGGCAGAGAGTTAAAAAAAAAAACATGCAAAAACAAACAATTTAAAGTTTAGATTGATATGAAACTATGGAATAGATGTATTTCAAGGCACTTTGTAGTGCAGAATTTTTAAATTTGTTAGCTATAGTGAAATGTACCATTCATTGCTAATGCTAGCTAATTTCAAATCCCATGTTACTAACTTGCTCCCCAATAGAAAATACAACCTTTGTTTTTCTCATGGTACCTGATGTAATTTCCTTGTACAAATTACTATGTTTCAATTTTAACAACACGTCTTTGTGGAGCAATAGGATTCTGAGTCTACTACTTATTTATCAAAGTCTATGCAAAATAAGAAGGGCTACAGAACTAGTAAAGCAAAAAAGGTTTATCAGTAGTAACTCAGTTGATGTAACTTAGCTACCCGCGCAAAGAAGTAAACCACATTGCCAGTGTATTAATCTACCCACTGCCTTATGATATGCCCTTTCCTTCCCTAACACGTTCTTCAAGTAGGAAGTATCTATATGGTTTTATAAATTATCATAGCGAGCTATTACTCTTGGGTTATATATCTCCTACTTGTTTACTACATCCACTTAAGATCCTTTGACTGGTGAACCCACAACCACAAGTCAGAGGGAGTGCTGTGTTGGTTGACCGTCCCGGGATATTTGTGCATTAATGTAGCATGTGCTTCATGATATGATCATGCCTATTTCCTGATAGGCCGCCATTATACTGGGAGGTGGATGTACTTTAAATTTAATAGGATTCACACCATAACTCATCAAAGACAACCATACAGACAAAAAATGATATCCTTCTACCATATCATTAGGAGAACAATATACACGCATAAAAGGGCAAACCAAGAAGTAGCTCAATGCCATACTTTTGATAAAAACGACCCTAGATGATAAAAAAAAATCCTGCTAAAAAATTCATCTCAGGGATAAAACAAACATAGAATGTATATAATCCTTTGGGAGTGATAAGACTAGGACTTAGAGTGAAATCACATGTGCAAAAAATTAATCCATAGAGGCATAGAAACATATTTTCCTTCCAGGCATGATCATACAAGTCAAAGATGCCCTAGTAACATTCACAACTGATAAAAGTAACAATCCAACCAAATGCACCCATTTTGCATCATTTTTAGTCCGGACCAAATATACAGTCTGGACACAATATATGTTGCATATGGGGTCCACCGGACTACCAATCCAATTCCGACCTCCAGATGATGCTACCAAACAAGGCATTAATGCAAAGAAGGGAAAAGAATGACCACCAACACTAATAGAAGATCTCTTCTCTAGATTTTGAGAGTCAGCAAAATCCTTACACGAGGCCAAAATATTCCACAAGATTATATAAAAGATAAAGAAATAACCTGTGCAGGAAATCTCCCTCCAAAAGCAGAAGCTTCCAAGTTCATTTGTCCCCGAGAAGTAGCTTTGTATACACCATATAAAAGCTTTACGTCAAAATCAAACAGAAAAAGTTTGGCTCCTTCTTTTATCTTCTCGGCAACTTCCCTCCTTCCCGCAGGAAGTCCGAAAACTCGATACTGAAAGCATTCAGGTTTCGTCCTCTGATTACACATAAATATAAATCCAGAAGTTGGGTCAACTTTTTTTGTAACCTTTTCTTTTCCCTTCGAAGTATCTTCATTACCATTAAGGGCGGGAACAGATTCAACTACTTGAAGAGAGAGAGACTCTGGAGCAGGAGCTGAAGGAGGAGCAGGAACGTCATTTTGTGTTGTCACCTTTACTGGCTTCTTCTTTTTCTTTTTCATTGCAATATCGTTTTTGTTAATGTTTGGCTGACTCGTGGTCTGCTTCTGTACATTTGATTTCTTTCCTTTTCCTTTTGCCATAACCGATACTGCTGTAGCAACCATAAGATAGAGAAGGCAGGTCTTTTCTTAATGAATATAAACAGTATCAACGAAATGGAGCTACAACACTGCAAAAGTTAAAGCGGTCCTGAGGTGGAAAATAGCAACATTTTGATAGAGAATACAGGTCTTTTCTTAAAGAATAAAAACAATGTCAAAGAAAGGGAGCCACAGCGCTGCAAAAGGTTGGTTGAGAAAAATATACTTTCTAGCCTGGGATGATTATTAACAAAATCTTGTACTAGATGAGAGTATGTCCTAACCATAAGCTGTGAATAACAAATTTCATTCAACATTTACCTCACTGAAGATTACACAAAAATATAAAAAGATTGAACTCGTTTTTGTCAATGCAAAAATGGCAATCATCCACTAAAGCACTGATAGAAATTGACAAAAGAACCAGTCCGATAACTTTGCCAACTTCATACATTACCCAGTCACACATCACTCCAGAATGAGAATGCGACCACAATTTCATTTTCTACTAATCTCTGACATGTACATTCTAGTAGTTATGTGCTTCTAGATAGCATGAACAATATAACCTTGTAAAATCAATCTTTTGATATGGAAAATTTAATCACATTTAACAGAGACTTTGTTGAGGATATGATGAGATTAAGCTTTAATGACTAGGATTATATTATATTTTACATGGATTTTATTTTATTTATTTCATTAGTATTTGATATAGAAAGATTTGATTCTGATCTCATTGTACCAATATATATAGAGGAGTATAGCTCCTCAATTATTGATCAATGAGAATTATATTTTCCTTTTTTATTCTTTTACAGACTTGATGTTTTCACACACTTCAACAATCAATAAATAATAAGGGAGTCAAAACAAAAACGGGGTGAAAATGTCTTCCAATTGATGCACTAATTTAGGTGCGAAAGCATTTTTCACCAAGTGCAAACAGCTGATTCCAATTCCCGAAACAAAACAATCTTTGAAACAATGCAGTTTTATTATTGATCACATGTTAAATTCAGTAATAAAAAATTCCTTATTCAAGTATTCTGGTAATAAGATGCTAGCACGTAACAGACTTTGTAAACCAAATGTACATAGCTTTCATTGTTATAGATGGAAGCATTCACAACATAAAACAATGATTTTACTCATCTGCACATATGTTGTCTAGTTTCTATAAAAATATTTCTAGAAATAGTTTCTAGTTGCCAACCAGATTGAAAAGAAAAATCACAGGGAGCCTGCAACCATTTTTTAAACTCGTAACTTTTAAATACATTTCCAAATGCTTTTAAAATCACACAATATGTCCTTCAAAACAAAGAAGTAAAACATCAGAGGCAGATTATTATTACGCTTTACACATAATAAAATTAAATTAAGAAATTTCAGCAATCAAATAAACAAAACCATATAAAAAAACTGAAAACATAAACTTTGGTGTAGACAATTTTATGGGCATTATTCCTTTTTAAATTAAAAAAAACCCACTAGAGCTCAATACCTCATACCATTATACCCAATTAACTCGACTTAAATATGCTATACAGATTGTATGAACCACATTGTCTAAATCTTACAAAATCGATATAAACCTTGCGTTTAAAATCCAATGAAAACACATAATTTAAACCCTAAACAAATAGCAAAAATAACCTAAACATTTGACATAATCCCAGTATAGAAACTTCAGTGACCATTTCAAAAATTCTACCATAAGATAAGCATATCCTCGGGCACTATATTAAATCGACCAAATTCTACTATACAAGATCTATCAATAAAAGTAGAACAATTTAGCAAAAGTTACATTTCAGATGACTTTTTATTGAAACCAAATTCATATTTTATCGATTTAATAGTATCCCAATTTTACAAAACATGTGACTAATTAGAATGAAAAAATTGTCCATTGTTTTTTTTTTTTTTGCTAAATAATTGGGTGAGAGAAAACAAATTAAATATTCACACCATAATTGGCATAAAACCCCAAATAAACTCAACATAAACACCTAACTAATTAGAAGAAAAAAACAAACCATTTCACTTTTTTTGCCTAAAAAAGCAAAACGTAACATACTGAAATTTTCACAATTATAACCCAATTAATAGAAAAAACCAACCAATTGACTTATTGACAAAATAAGTAATGAAATTGACAGCATTATAACCCTAATCAAACTCAACATATGTACCTAACCCTAACAAATTAGAAATGAAAAAATAATCATTGAAATGAAACTCAACTAATTACAAAGAACCAAACAAACAAAAAAACGAATCGATTTTTTGCTAAATTAAAACAAGTCAATAATAAACAATAGTTCTAAGATAAGCACTAAACCATTAGTTGTAATAAAATTTAAATACTTTGAAAGAATAATGATATTATAATAATATTATAATAAAGGAAAAACAAATGAGTTAGAATTGAGAATTGTAACCTAGAGAGAGAAAGCTACGAATTGAACGGAGATGAAATGGGGAAATTATTATACGTATATTAATATAATTGTATATAATATGAGCCTCTATTACAAACCGTACATTTAAGGTTTAACCTTTTTTTTTTTTTGTAAGATAAAAATAAAAATTTAAACCGTAATTCGAATTTACGGTTTACGTATGGAAACATACATTTTTCAGTCGAAAAATCTAGCCTCGTGTAATATATGTGTGTTTATATATGCTTAACGGATCCGATTAAAATCCACGTGTAGTTACCTAATATTTCGTGAAAATGTCAAATATTGGATAATCTAACTAAAAGTATTACACATATGTACGGTATAATCGGTAACAAATTATGTTGCTACTATTCATTGTATATCAAATCATAACCTACCTACTAAACATATACTCAGCCGGACTCGCACTCAAAATATTTTTGTTCATAACTTTATGCAGCATTTTTCTGAGAAATCAACAGACTCATAAGCTGAAAGCTCAAATATATCAAACGCGGACGGTATGAAACTGGGTTGGTTCTCTTGGTAGGCCTTCTGATGTTTCTATATCTTTGCTATCGTTGCAGTACTAGGTGTCTGGTGCACGTTGAATTCCCTATATTGGATGGTTTTCTTTTTTTTTTTGTCGCATTTAGGTCTAAAATTTTACATTAGATTTAAATCGTATAAAGATGCTATTTTTAAGTAAATTATTTTTAAAATTACTCCGCTCTATGATATTTGTTGTGTTACTTTCTAAAGAATATTCAAATCATATTTTTCCATTTATATCGAAAAACCACTTTGCTACTGCATGGCTTAAGTTGCGACACTGTATGTCGCATATGGAAAACGTAATGTTTTTAACTAACAATTTGATTTGAACATCTTGAATTATTTATCCTGATTATGCTACTCAAATTGGGTAAGGAAAGAAAAAAGAAAGAGTAAAATTATAGATTTCCTTGTAAATATTTGGTGCCCGTTTTAATAAGGTTAATCTATAAATTTTAGTTGAAAGAAAGATTACTAATTATGAAAATATAAATTTTATAAATTCAACTGTTCATACGAGCTACTATTTAAATATATATAACACATATGATATGAGAAATGTCGTTTTTTCATTAGTTTTCCTATACGGCACGTGACGCCTCTACTATACGTCTATACCCATGCGACATTTAAAAGCGACCAGAGAACCCACCGAAATAATTTCCAAAAGTCTCTGTTTTATTACAAAACCATTAACCAAACTCGTTCCTCACAATCTTGGATGCGAGGAGGCCGATGGAAACAGTGAATTCATTCGAAAATCATCGACAACCCCAAAAGGTCACCATAGAGCTCAATCCAATCCTATAAAATCTTGAATTAATTACTACTAGGTAGAATTAAATGATTATGGGTCTATTTTCCGACGCAATGTCGACGATATGTCAACACTGCAAGATAACATGGAATTTAAGTTGTCGGAGCAATTTTATGGATCAACCGAAACAATAACATATGATTTTGATGCAACTAAAATAGACATTTCTTTTCTTTAAAATCACTTTTTGTACACTTTTAGGTCTATACTTAGCTAATTATTCAAAATCTAGACTTGTAAATAATATGTTGATTGGCTTCCCAAACAGGGATAGCACTTTCAAAAATGCAAGAAAAGGACTTGTGTAGGAATATGAGGATAATGACCATTAGCTAAATGCACCAATTTAACCATAACATCCCTCTTCACTTTTAACTACTCATTTCTGCTCTCTTTCTCTTAAATCTCAGTGTTTTTTGACTAAATCATTGTACTTGCAATAAGAAAGTACCCGAAACCCATTGTTTTATCGAGGCATTTGTCATTCAGAGTCTTCTCTAGATCATTGGATGTACTGAGAGCTTATACCAAAATTCCTGAATACTTCGTTATGGTTGGATCAGTATTTTGATCGAAATTATGCATCCAAGAGGATAACTGGAACAAGGTTTCATCAGTAAGATGGTTAACCATTGGAACATAAAACATCTTATACGTATAAAAGCAGTAGTCAGAAGAAAGAAACTCACTAAACATGGAATATTTTAGCTTAGGTTCCAAACCGAGTTTCAAAATCATATTAGCTCATCAGAAAATGATATGGAGAAATCCAAAAAAATATCAATATTGTTTGCCCATCATGCTGGCTGATATAACACAGCAGTATAATAGCTTAATCGTAAGTTGCTCGCTTGTTACATTTTAGCACTGTCAAAGAAAGACTTGTTACTCTTTTTAGAACCCCGCCCGAAAGCCGAACTAAAGTACTCAATTCATTTGCAATGTTATATTACTGAAAATTAATCTGTAGCAAGCTGAATCTTCTGCCTACACCCGTGTGCCAATCTCGGTATGTCTTGAGCAGCAACAATCACATAGTTTCAGACAAATCACAAATGGTACTCTTTACATACAAACTTGAACTGTTTTGGTCGTTTCAAATCCAAAAACAGGTAAACACAAGAATGACTGAATGATAGGGCTACCCTTTAAGATCATTCTCATCGGTTTATATAACTTTCATGTATAACTATGGACTTAAATAGCCAACTTTCATGTATAACTGTAGACTTAATAGCTAAATAAGAGAGCTAGTAACATCTAATAAGTTGCACAACAGTGCATTACCAAATGTCAATATAACCTAATAAAATAACTACTTATATATTTTTCTAATTGTTTCTTGACTCTGTCAAAGCACCACCGTCAATATCAATGGCGCTTTCCTTCATCGTCTCCATTCCACCATAATTTTCATTATTAATTGGGTGACAGATCTCAATAATGAATGTCATTGGAGGTCACCTTCATATGAAACTGGATTTTACGGGTAAAATAACGAGGGTACCAACGAAAATTAATTTGTCATTTTGTGAAAGGATCATCAATTGGGATGAGATTAAATTGGAGAAAGACTATCAAAAGTCAAATTGATGGGATCAAGAGGTCTTATAGATGATTCTCAATTAATAAGCAGATGAGATAGCATATATGATTGAATCGTGTTTGAGTTTTGTAACTTAGAGTGATAAACAAAAACTGAAAATGAGAGGAAGGAGACAAAACAGTTCCAATTAATTGTCATATACCAAATTACATGTAATTTTGACCGACTTATAATATGTATCAAAATTTTCGAAATGAAAATTTTCGAAATGAAAATTTTCAAAACTAAATCATATAATTTAATGTTTGAACTATATAATTAACTTTTGAAATTTTTCATTTCGACAATTTTGATACAAGTTATTGACCGATCAAAATTACAAATAGTTAAATTTTTGGGGGGCTTATACTAACTGATGAGCAGCGTTTTTGCCAAATATTGTATATCTTCATAGATATAGAGGTATTTAACTGCATTCATGAGAATGCTCTAAAGAGAACACTACCAAAATTTTAGAAATTTCTTTCAACAAAAGACGGTCAAAATTTGGAAACATTGAAGAATTTCTTGTTTTACCTTCACATAAAAAAAAAAGGCACCAGATAATTTTCTCCAAAATGAACCAGATAATCTAATGAACAACAGCAGGATGCATCTACAAATTCCTTTTTCACAATCATCAAAAAAATAATCTTACCAGGTCAGCCATGCCGAGGGCCATGGATATGACCAATCAAAATTTCAGTTTCTCTTCACTTAAGCTACCAAACCTCAAAACCATGAAAAACGAGTCGGCAAGTTATCAGAAATCAAAGGAAATTGGGAGGCATAACAAAAATAGAATTCCAAATTCAAACAATCCTGTGCATTCCAATGTTAAGGTCCGATGAGATGGAGATGAGGAGAGAGAGGGACTGGTGCCATTCAGCTTTAAACACTCGTTTCTGATGGGCTCTTATCGACTGTGAAGGCTTATGAGCGATGTATCGTATATCAAACATGTGTATCATGGGATCTGCTGAACCAGATGTAAGGTAGAATCCATCTGGTGACCATGCTTGGTTTATCAAAGCTGACTGTGACTCACTGCTCTCTTGTTTCCACCCAAACGAATGAAGTTCTGTTTGCCTCAGTCTTATATCAAACAACCGAAGCTGTTTCTCCGGAGTCCTGCAAGAAAAAAAATTGTAACCGAAAAAAAATTTAACAAGAAGATATCATTATCAAATTAGCAAGACCGGCCGACTGGTAGTCATAATTTTAGAAACCTTTTGTGAATAAAAAACTATTAACATCCTCCAAAAGAAGGATATTTAAGGCATTGCAATCCGTTTAGAACACTTGACCATTACATATATTCAACTTCACACGCTAGATTAGGAAAAACAATCTTCTGTCAATAAAATACAATGTCATCAATCTTTATACCTCTTCAGCTTACACAATAATTCAATTTCGTAGACTAAATTACTTGCATCATTCAAGCAAATGGCATAGATATCCAAAGTCGAGAGTACTAAATAAATGAAGGTACACAATATCAACCAAAAAGTGTAGATTAGTATACTATAACAGGAAATCAATAGATGAGGATATGAAAGGTTATAACCTTGATATATTATGGACCAAAAATAAGACGACGTGGCATGCAAAAGAGATTTGTTCATCTATACTAATACCGGTGCATTAGCAACGGTCAATTACATTATGTAAACCAAGAAGGAAATAATAAAACAAAAATTGGTGGCTGTAACTAATCATTATCACTTACCCTGTCTGAACCATAAAGAGGTTGAAATCGCAAGGATTGGGCAGAACACTCATGCATTTATTTTCAATTTGGTGCTTATATTCCGCCCTTCCTGTTGTTACATCAAACCCAATTATTCTCTTGTCAACGCCAGCAGATATTATCATCTGTTTCTGCTGTAACCCCGCAACACCCATAACAGCAGATGAATGTAAATTCCGGTGTAATATTTTCGGTTTCCATGAGTTTTCGTCATTTTTATCTGTCCATAATACCACAGCATGATCACTTCCGCCGGTAACAAAACATGTATTTTCCCATGGCATGAATTCTACATTGTTTATTATTCCCTTAATGTGTGGCTTCTCATCTAAGAACTGCACACGCATACCCTGTCAAAAATTACACCATTGGATCAGATACAAGTTAGTATTTTTTAAATTCTAACCAATGTCAGTATATTACGATTCGAGGCATAAATGTACACTTTGATGAATCACTCAGCGGACTGCCATGTTTATTAGCAGTAAAAGAGGGGTTATGATATTATTTGTACTATAGAGTCACTTAATAACAAGGTTGGATGAGATTTTGTCAATTGGCATCAAATGGGAGACGCTATATTTATGCTCATTTATGTTTATAAGCGAGAGGGAATACATGATAACAACAAGGGGTGGCTATAAGTGATACTCAAGGTCTCAAAAGGCGCTAGGCAGGGTAGCCTAGCCCAACTTTTTCCCACCTAGATCCACCTATTACTTAGGCCCCTAGTCCCTGCCTAGCACTTAATCACCGTCTAGGCCCCTTTTGAAACACTGGTTATACTGCACCTCTCCATGGTATAAATAAGATCTGCTTACGTATTATAACCCTTCTTCTATACTACAAACAAACAAGGCCTTGCAGTAATAGAGAAATGGTTCACCAAATGGAGATTGGGCAAAAAAATCTTTCATATTGGGTGTTACAGAGACTTAAATAAGCACAATTATGGGTAATCTTACAATTAAACTGCAAAAGCAACTCGAAAAGATTGATCATTCTAAAAATAAAATATATATCACTGCAATTGTAAGACGGGACACACTTCAGACAAATATTCTAAAATGTAACGATCAGTTTACCATTTTTCGTTTATTCAGATCCAACACTGATAACTGAGAATCACCCCCATCAGCAGTGTAAACAGAAAATATACTGCTTCCATCTGGATGCCATGCTATGTCTTCTGGCCATCTTCTCTGCTTCGGAGACAGACACTCTGTGCTGCTAAGCAGATGGGCGCCGGATCTGTATTTTCAAGTCCATTAACAAGAATTACTGAATGGACAGGTTTGATTATTATTTACTAAATCTAATTTTGGCTTTTTCTTTAAAAGAGTTAATGGTATAATTTCGGCGATGCTGTTTCGATTTTATCTTAATCTTTCATGCTGTGGCTACGCAGTTGCAAATGTTACTTCACAATTTCCCATAATAGCTAAGTACTCATATATGAACAAGTTACCAGCTCAGAAAAAAAAAATCTCTGAGAAAACCCAATATACTTGCACCAAACCATTATTATAAATGGCATATGCTTATACGTAAATTCAATGTTTCATAGAAAAAAGTAAGATATATCATATATGTATAAAGTTGGAAACAGTACCCTCTTCCCTGGACTTCCCACAAGTTGAGAATCCCATCCAAAGCACTGCAAGCCATAGAAAAACAAAATGGATTAATGTCAGTAAGCTATTCCAATTACGTCTAAATAAATTCAGAATTGACGTTGCTCATGGATATATATTCCATTTTCAAACATAAAAAAGGAAAAGTGGTTTATCTAGTGAACACCCTAAAATCGGTGGCTTCAATAGAAATTAGGAAGATACGGTATTAGAAAAAACGTCAAAACCAGATAATTCCTCCAGTTAACAACTTATTAGATTTTAGATCTTTATGTAAACTACATGTATGGATGTATGCAGATGAAACTTTAATCATCAATTTAAATTTCATCATTCCCTCATCTTGCCCGAAGAGTGTTCCTCGTTGCTTTGTACAGTGAAAAAAAAAACATGAAAAACTAGGAAATGGAGATGTGCAGTATGGGTCTTTTAAACAATCAGTGTTCAATTAACATTTTAACTGAGCACCCTCACCCTTGTTCATGAACAGACTATTAAAATATGTTCATATTCTGAAAAGATTACCATGAAATCAACATCTCTCAACATTCAATAACTACATCAACACTAAGGCTCTGTTTGTTTCAAAGGGAAATTAGCAAAGGAAAATATTTTCCCGGGAAAATGAATTTTACGCATGATTGGTTGATAGGAAAATAACAAACTAAGGAAAATATTTTTCATTTCTTAAGGAAAACAAGGGAAATTGACTAATCCCAAAATTGGGGGAAAAACATTTTCCTCCGTTTCGGAAAACATATCGTTTTCACGAATACATGTATTATATTTTCTTTACCTCGTTTTTTTTGCTTTTTAATTAGAAAATTTTATTGATGTTTGATAAATTAGCTTTTTTATCTTTTCAAAAGTTAGTTTTCGCGAAAAAACTAAAAATTAGAGAAGTTAGGAATTTGAGTACTTTTTAGCTTTTACACACAAAAATCATCAAAAATTAAAATTTTCCAATTAAATTCTTTTGTATATTTATAAGTCACCAACAAGTTCAAATAAGTGAAAAATGACTAATAAACAAGATTAAGTAATAAGTCATTAACAGCTAAAAAAAGCTATTAAGTGACTTATTTTAAGTAAAAAAAAATCTCATTATTTTTTAAAAGTAGCTTATTTTGAGCAAGTTTTTTCTCATTGTAAAAGTAATTTTTGAGTACAAAAGTCGATGCCAATTGCACCTTTAGTCAAGAATTTTTTACGGAAAATCCACTATCGCCAAATACTTGTAAAAAAAAGTTATCAGTGACTCATTTTAAGCAAGCTTTTTTCTCATTGTTTTTTAAAAGGAGCTTAGTTTGAGCAACTTTTTTTTCTTATTGTAAAAGCAATTTTTTTACTACAAAAGTATATGCCAAACGCGCCTTTAGTCAATAAATTTCCCTGGAAATTCCAAGTATCGCCAAACACTCGATAAACTAATAGAGGGAAATTATTTTTTCCTGAAAAATATTTTCCGAGTAAATATAGCCTAATTGAAATTACAATTGACATCTTAAAATATTTCTGAAAGGAAGACCTGTTCTGAAAGCATTATTAAGTTGATAACTTATACCTTGAAGTTTATATATAAATGAGAGGATTCTCAACGGGCTCGTGATCAAACTATCCATAAAGGTTTTTTTTTGTCTTTTAGGGTTAGTATTCTTTTTTGAAAAAAGACTACGTGGTTATACTAAGAGGTAAAAAATGAGGTCGCTCACACCAACATTTTGAAGGGACAGTAATGTCGTATAAACTCAGCTCTTAAGGAATGAACAAGGAATCTAAAAGAAAAAAAACAGCCTATTCAGTTCACATTGTCATCTGACGCCGAGCCGTATTCCAAAATATAATAGCAAAATCAGAACTGAATAGGCAACATCGTCCGTGTCTCACGACAAACAAATCTAAGTTTCAATTAATGCTCTCAAGGGCACGGATATACGCGTGTGGGCTGAATAATTTTGCAGAGAAATAAACAATCAAAGAATACCTCGTAACAAAGAGATTCTCTATTGTGGGACACAAAACTAAACTTCTCATCTTTCTCTTGTGTTGACTAGACATAAGAGAACCTGTCTCGCATCGGATCATTTGCGGATAAGAGCATGTACTTATTGCGCGTATCAATTCTTTATGCTCCTTCTGCTCTGTCTTTCCACAAACATGGATGAGAATATTAGTAAACAATAGCGAGCAAAAAAGGAAAAATGAATCCTAGTTAAAAAAGCGATGCACACATCAATTAAAGACCCAAAGCTTGAGGATTTCTTCTTATTTGAAAAACAAAAGGAGCTTTTGTGTTTAGGAGTTCGACTATTTCAGTATTAGATTCTGTAAAAAGTCGCATGGTTTTCATGCTAAGTTTTGACTTTCTTAAATGGTTGAAAAACAAAAGTCACAACAGATCTCTGAGATCATTTTTCCAGCATCTCAGTCTGTCTGAATATCGAAACTAAATAGATGAATCAAAAACCATAAAAAGACAAGTAGAGTCCCAAACAGAAACTACTAATGCTGCAAGACAAGATGAAGAAATATTTACCGAACTTCCTTTTCGCCCTTTTATTTTGTTTCTCATGAGTTTCCCGCTCAGAAGAAAATATATGAGATTTCTCCTCCTTTATTTTTAATGGGCTATCGGTGCGACTGGTAACCATCATCTTAGATTGAGAATGAGAACCATTTGAAGCTTTTGCCTCAGATCTTGTCACATTAACAGGTTGAGAATTCTTTGGTCTCACAGCTGGAATTACTAGTTGGGGTTTAGAGTGAGATTTGCTTTGAGAAGATTCTATGCTGATGTGTGAAGGACTAGATGATCTTCGCTCTATTTTCAGAGTTTTTCTATCAGAGCTTTTTGAAGAAGAAGCAATTGCATTGCCGCGTAGACGAGCCAATTGAGATTGTGAATCTTCTAACTTTGTTTCCGCTTTCTCAAGCTGCAAGTTTATACGCAATATTTAGCTCTCTTTAAACTTTGAAGCCACTAAAACAAATCTAGTGGGTTGGTGAAGTTAATTTTTAAGAATAATCCAGTACTAACAGTCGAATCATAATAAACATGAAGTCTCCATGATGTTTTCGTAAATAAGCCACATTCTTGACATATCCACTAAATACAGCAAAATGATCGGTAAACTTGACAGTCAATAAGCCATTTTAGCTCTTCATTCTGATTAACAGAATGTTGATAAATGATGGCACATCCTGAACTCGCTGACCAAAAACTTAGATGCTGAATTAAGCAAATTGGTTGTAGTTTAAAATATATATCATTTCAGAAAAAAAATTGAATGGTATGAAAAAACCTGCAATTGGTGATAAGAGATTTTTTGACACACGGCCAATACACAAACCATTACACTTGAGATCAATTTAAAAAAACACAAAACCATTCAAATAAAAAACACGCAATAGAGTCCAATTCAATACACACACACATATAGACATATATCTATATAATTAGATAGATAAAAGGAAGAACCAAGATGGGTATTCAGGCGATACATACACACTGTACATCCCCTCAAATATAAATCCCCTTATAAGTAAGCAAAAATTACTCGGGAAAAAATCCCATTTACTACCTAGTACCCCATCCTACCAGTTTTTAACAATTAGGTAGCCAGCGTACCAATTTCTCCATTTTGGTACCCAACCCAACCTAACTGTTTGACATCGAAATCAAGTCACTAGTCTTGGTCCAATTATGTGGCCGGAATTTCGTCACGTTCGCGACAAGTTGGGTACCAACATGGTAAAATTGGTAAGATATGGTACTAATTTGGTCACATAGGTGTATACTTGTTAAAAGTTGGTATTGACAATGTTAGAGTTTATATTATCCCACATCGATGAAAAATCGATCAAGCCTGTGCTTTATAAAGAGTTACACATCCTTACCATTATGAGGCATTTTAATGGTAAGTTATATGGGCTCTAACATGGTATCAGAGCGGGTCATCGATGTTGAGTCTCACCTCCACCCGTTTGTTATACCTGCTCGTTGGACCCTTGAAATGTCGGGTTACGAGCGAGTGGGAGTGTTAGAGTTTATATTATCTCACATCGATGTAATATCGATCAAGCCTGTGGTATACAAAATAGCTTTTCTCAAAACAAACCGAGAACAAGAGAGGCTCTTTGGAACAGTCGGTGCTTTTGACTTTTATCCAAACCGTCGAGATCTACGGTTAGATTAAAGCCTACAAAATTAGTCGTTAGATTTAAAATTAAGGTTTTTAAAAATCATTAACAGATGAAATTACCAAAAAGGGTTTATTGAATTATATTTAAAAAATTAGTCAAATGTAAAATGACAAGAAAACCATCCAATTTTAAATTGATACAACTAACACCCTAATTGATTTAATACTTAATTCTTTAAATTAAACCTCAAACAATTAAATAATTACAGTTCATAGAGATCATACCCAAATAAATTAAAGATAAAATCAATTAATAAAATTAGGGATTATGGTTCTTAAAAGTCAATTTGTACATATTTTAAACAAATTATTCGTTTAAATTAAACCCAAGCAAAATAAATAAATTTGGGAATTAGGGTTCTTACAAAAACAATTCGAATATATAATAAACAACTTATTCGCTCAAATTAAATTAAGTAATTACTATTCATAGAGATCAGACCCAAATCAATTAAACCTAAAATCATAAAATAAAATTAGGGATTAGGGTTCTGAAAATCCGATTTGTACAGAATTTACCCAAATTATTCCTGTAAATTAAACCTAAACAAAATAAATAAAATTAGGGATTAGGGTTCTTACAAAAACAATTCGAATAGTTTTTGAACAACTTATTCTTGCAAATTAAACCATGCGGATTAAGGTTCTTCAAAAATCAATTCGTAAATTAAACTCAAATCAATTAAACAAATTCGTAAATTAAACTCAAATCAATGAAACCCAATCCAATTAATGAAATTGGGGTATTACGATACCAATTCCTACAAATATTGAACAACTTATTCGTTTAAATTAAACACATATCTATTGATTAAATTAGGGATTAGGGTTCTTAAACACAAATTAATTTGTACTTCAACACTTCAAATATAATAATAAAATGCAGGTGAGTGGAATCGAACCCAAAACCTCTGAAATGAAATGTGATCATTCTACCATATGTGCTACAACCATTTTTGTTTCATATATTAGTTATGTTTAAATAAGTATAATATAGATTTGTAATTTTTAATATATGAGACTAATAACATAAAAAATATACTAAACTTCAAAAATTATAGTCATTTACATTACAAAAAATACTACTATATTAGGTTCATTTTATAAAACGAACTATTGCCAGTTAAATAAAATGGAAATTAGGGTTCTTACAAAACCAATTCATTCATATTTTATAAATCTTCTTCGTTCAAATTAAAACCAGATCATAAAATAAAATTTGGGATCCGGTTTTTTCCAAAACTAATTCATACATATTTTCAACAAGTTATTCCTTTCAATTAAAGATAAACCAATTCGGTCAAAATAATATTGTTACTAGCATTCTTTGAGCTTTTGCTCACTACAAACCTATTTACAACGGGTATGCGGACGTACATTGTTTACGACTGTTTTCCGGGTATATGATAATAATAATTACTGTAGTAAAAAGAAAATGTTATAGAAGAGTGTTCAAAAAATAAGAAACTATGATATTAAACATCATGTAAACATGAAAACTTTAACAAAACAACGTTAACTGTCTTAAACATGAATTAAACATCGTGTAATATCTCTTCCGCACCAACCTATGGAGATGGCAAAACATCGTGTAATATCTTAAATAAGAAACTATGATATTAAACATGAAAACTTTAACAAACAACGTTAATTGCCTTGGATATTCAACATGAAAAATTTATCAAAATAAAATGGTAACAAATTCACATAATAGTAACAAAATCAACATAAAAATTTCAAACAAACAAATAAAATGATGAAATATAACTTGGGCCATCTTTTTTCTAAACTCTCCAGTTGCTACAAGGATAAACACTTTTTAAATTGATACAACTAACACTCTAATTGATTCAATATTTAATTATTTAAATTAAACCCAAAACAATTAAATAAATAAAATTTATAAAGATCAAGCTCAAATCAATTATATTATAACAATTGATACGTTTTTTTTATCAGATTTCTTAGTATTCAGTTTTATTCACACAACCAACATTTATCATACCAAATGAGAAACATTGTCATTATAATTTTTATAATTGGAAAATGCTGACCATTTATTATTTTTGAAATAACAATATAATTTTTGAAGTTAAGTATATTTTTTATTTTAGTAGTCTCATATATTCAAAAGTATAAAACTATATTATACTTATCTAAATATAACTAATATATGTAACAAAAAGGGTTATAGCTCACATGGTAAAGTGATCACATTACATTTCAGATGTTGTGGGTTCGATTCCACTCAGCTGCATTTTAAGTATTATATTTTAATTGTTAAAGTGAAAAAGATAATGTTATATAAATTAAAATAAAAAATTAATAAAAAAATTCGGGAATTAATAAAAAAATTCGGGAATTAATAAAAAATATCGGGATTAAAATAAAAAATCAATAAAAAAATCGGGGGACATTTTCAATCCGAACCCTAATCCTCAAATTACGAATATCCAAATCATAATCTAGTTAATTTGTGTTTAAGAACCCTAATCCACAATTTAATAAATAAATTTGTGTTTAATTTGAACGAATAAGTTGTTCAATATAATTGGTATTGTAATAAGTATTTGGATTTAATTTACGAATTAGTTTTAAAGAACCCTAATCCCCAATTTTATTAATTGGTTTGGGTCTAGTTGTTTATGTTTATTTTGAAGGAATAAGTTGTTTATTTTGTATCCAAATCCCCAATTTCGTTAATTGGATTGAGTTTAATTTATTTGGTTTTAATTTAAGAATTGGTTTTTTTAGAACTCTAATCCCCAATTTTATTAATTGGTTTGGGTTTAGTTGTTTGCGTTTATTTTGAACGAATAAGTTGTTTATTTTGTATCCAAATCCCCAATTTCGTTAATTGGATTGAGTTTAATTGATTTGGGTTTAATTTATGAATTGGTTTTTTAAGAACCCTAATCCCAATTTTATTAATTGGGTTGGGACTAATTGTTTGTATTTATTTTGAACGAATAAGCTGTTTATTTTGTATCCAAATCCCCAATTTCGTTAATTGAATTGAGTTTAATAGATTTGGTTTTAATTTACGAATTGGTCTGTTAAGAACCCTAAATTGGTTTGCAATACTATTGATTCGATTACGGTGTTAGTTGTAACATTTTCAGTTTTATCGGCTTTTTGGTCATTTTGCATTTACCGAATTTTTAAAATACAATTTAAATTGTAAGGTTAATTACGGCATTTCATCTTTTAATAATGTAATTCGGTGTAATTAAACTAATATGAAACTTAAGTTGATCTGATGGTCAATATTTAAATATTTAAAATTAAGTTAATCAAACGGCTAAGATTACAACGGTTTGGATAGCCGTCAAAAGCACCGACTGTTTCATAGAAATTCCCGAGAACAAACACAGGGACAGAGCTAGGATAAGGGTGGCATGGGCTACAGTCATCCCAATATCATTAAAAACCCGACTAGTCAGTGTAGTTTTTTACATCTAATTTTAAAAGTAGGTGGAGACTGGGTGTTGTATCCCCCTCCCCCCTATTTTGATAAAATCTTTAAAAGTTAGCGTTTCGCCCCCCCCCTAATTTCCAAAAGTGGCATTTCTGCCCTTCGTTTCTGGTTACGTCCCTACTCTATACTACTTCTTTTCCTAATATTGGAGGTGAATTTTAATCAAAATTAGTTACTTCATACATAGTAACATAGAAGGAACTAGGTAGAAATTCCATCCAAATTCTGATAAATAAATAAAAAAAATAGACGAAAGAGTACATTTTTCTATCTATTTTCATTAAAATCTTAAAAAATTAGCGTTTCAAACCCTCATTTACCAAAATTAGTGTTTCAAACTAAATTTGAATAAATAAAAAGGTTAATTAAATTTAAACACAAGAGCTAGCAATAGAGTTAAATCCTAACTATACGTACATATATAGATAGATATAGGTATAGATAATATTAAACCTGAGAATTATAATAAGAGATGCGTTGACGGAGATGATCGACTTCTTTAACACGGTGTTCGATCAGCGCCACCAACGCTTCTTCTTGCTCACGTCGAGATATCTTGTTATCCGCCGCCACGTCATCACTTTCTCTCTCCTCCGATTCTATCTTCGGCTTCTTCGTCGCCGGAAAACCTCCGCTCATCTCTTCACTCTCTCTCTCTATATATATCTATCTATCTATATCTATCTACTTAACGGAGTATCGGCGGCTACTGTTTTGTATTTAAAAATGATTCATGGTTGAAATTTTAATTTTTCACAGAGTGTTTCCTAAATTTATAACATTTTATATTGTATTGTATTTGTTATGGACATATTACCTCATATATATATATAACTATAATATTATTTTATGTGAAAACCTCTTGTAAAATCTTGAAATAACTAATAATTAAAAGACCCTGTAATTATAAAATTACAAAAATAGCAAATATTTAACTCCATGATTGAAATTTTAAAATAGGAAAAAATAATTTCTCTTCCCCTTGTCTAATCTAACTTAAATAATTAAAATCATAAACTACCATCATTATTTCTCACTCTTCTCTTCCTCTCTCCTGAAACTGAATTCCACTTTATTTTCATTGAATAATTTGTTCTCTCTCCTACACGTACTATTTTAATTGTTTCTCCCTTCGTCAAATATTCTACCATAACGGGTTATATATATTTTTTTTGGATTCACACTCATCTATACTATTAATTTATGTGAATACCTCTTATAAAGCCTTGAAATAACTAATAACTAAAAGACACCTATAATTATATAAATTAAAAAAATAGCAAATACTTAATTACTCCATGATTTAAAATTTAAAATAGGAAAAAATAAATTCTCTTTCTCTTATCTAATCTAACGTTAAATAATTAAAATCATAAACTACCATCATTATTTCTCTCTCTTCTCTCACTCTCTCCTGAAACTGTATTTCACTTTATTTTCATTGAAGAATTTGTTCTCTCTCCTACAGATACTATTTTAATTGTTCCTCCCTTCGTTAAAGATTCTACCATAACGGGTTACATATATTTTTTTTGGATTTACACCCATCTATACTATTACTTTATGTGAAGAGCTCTTATGAAGCATTGAAATAACTAATAACTAAAAGACCCATATAATTATAGAAATTACAAAAATAGGAAAGACTTAACTGCTCCATGATTTAAAATTTAAAATAGGAAAAAATAACTTCTCTTACTCTTATCTAATCTAACGTTAAATAATTAAAATCATAAACTAACATCATTATTTCTCTCTCTTCTCTCCCTCTCTCCTGAAAATGTATTCCACTTTATTTTTATTGAAAAATTTGTTCTCTCTCCTACATGTAGTATTTTAATTGTTACTCACTTCGTCAAAGATTATATCATAACGGGTTACATATATTTTTTTTTTGATTCACACCCATCTATACTATTACTTTATGTGAAGACCTCTTATGAAGTCTTGAAATAACTAATAACTAAAAGACCCCTATAATTATAGAAATTAAAAAATAACAAAGACTTAACTCTTCCATGATTTAAAATTTAAAATAGGACAAAATAACTTCTCTTCCTCTTATCTAATCTAACGTTAAATAATTAAAATCATAAACTACCATCATTATTTCTCTCGCTTCTCTTCCTCTCTCATGAAACTGAATTCAACTTTATTTTCATTGAAGAATTTGTTCTCTCTCCTATTCGTCAAAGATTCTACCATAACGGGTTACATATACTTTTTTTTGGATTCACACACATCTATACTATTACTTTATGTGAAGACCTCTTATGAAGCCTTGAAATAACTAATAACTAAAAGACCCCTATAATTATAGAAATTACAAAAATAGCAAAGACTTAAAAGCAATAATTTAAAGTGCAAGGACTAAAAAGAAATAAACAATTTTATTTCTATAATGGAATGTGACTCTATTACAAATTCCGACACTTGCATCAGCTTGGCCGTAGCATCAGCTTTGGCCGTAGCATCAGCTTGGGCCGCAGCCGCAGCGGCCGCAGCAGCAGCAGCATGCGCCTGAGCGTCAGCCTCCACATTTGCATCGCCCGTAGTGTTATGGACATTCCCACTAACCACTACGTCATGCGAACTCACCGTAGGGAGAATAGGATCAGAGATATTTTCGTTCGTCATCTTTCGGTTTCTGAAAAGACAACCAAAAGACTATAAGATACGCGTATTAGAATATTCTTGAACAAAACACCAAGTATAGAAAACTTGGTTTCTGTAAAAGAAATAAGATACAAAATAAATTAATTCAAGCTAATACCAAACCGGTTGGTATTTTCTCGAGAACGGTACAAATACAAAAATCAGAATAAAACAATTCTTGGAATTTTTCTTTGCTACAAATATTCTAAAACCAGAACTGTAGCGGAAGAATCACTATTCCTTTAATTTAAAAATTAAAATAAAACAGTACACAAACCAAAAATAAGACTATCGGTTAAGATTGTTGGGTTTTGGTGTACGTAAAAGCAATAATTTAAAGTGCAAGGACTAAAAAGAAATAAACAATTTTATTTCTATAATGGAATGTGACTCTATTACAAATTCCGACACTTGCAGAAAGTAAATGCAATTAATTAAAATCCAGACAGATTAATATAAATTATTAAACTGCTGGACTGGTTTGTAATTAAACGAAACTGCCAGACAGAATAGTATAATTACTAAACTGCTGGACTGGTTTGTAATTAAACGAAACTGCCAGACAGAATAGTATAATTACTAAACTGCTGGACTGTTTCTGGAATTAAATAAAATTACTGGACTGGAAAATAAATTACAGAGCAGAATAGAAATTACAGAAAAGAAAATGGACTGAAATGAAATTACAGAACAGGAAAATAAATTACAGAATATAAAATTGCTGGAATGTAAAGACGGAATAAAAATACAGGAAAATAAATACACGAGGCGACTGTTTAACAGTCTGCCCTTAACCGATATTCGCCTAACCACCTTTGAGGTTTCTGGTTATGTTTGGCGCTTCGATCCCAAGGTACAACGTCTCGGATGACTCGCCGGAAACTGGCGACGAGTCAAGGTCGAGCTGTTGGTGGGTGGCTCTCTCTGACTAAAATGTAATGCTGATTTTTGAGAAATGATATATGCTGCTGTTTGATTTCAGAATGTTCTGTTTGACCTGTGGGGGGTCTGCCTATTTATAGGCTGGCTGAGTATCTCAGCCATTAAAGTCACTTTACTACTGTCAGTTTTCGAAATTCGAAACTGCAGTATTAACTTTGCAATGAATTCATATTTATTGCAACAGTTACCGCTTTGCTGGAAATTTTCCTGACCTGGGAATTTTTGGCCGAGCTGGACACTTTGGCCGAGCTGGACACTTTGGCCGAGCAGGACCATTGGCCGAGCTGGATCACTTTTCCGAGCAGGACACTTGGCCGAGCTGGACACTTTTTACCGAGCAGGAGCTCTTTTCCCGAGGAGGAGCTCTTTTCTCCGAGGAGGAGCTCTTTTCCCGAGGAGGAGCTCTTTTCCCGAGGAGGAGCTCTTTTCCCGAGGAGGAGCTCTTTCCTTTTCAATGTGGGACAATTCCCAATGAGTTATCCTCATTAAACCCATTTTCCAGCATTAACAGTTTTCCTCTTTCTCAACCCCATTCTTTGATGCCAATTTCCATTCACTCCCATTCTCCGAATAGGTCATGCGACATACCGTTACGAACCTTGTCATACCATCTACTCAACTGTCTTGAGTATGGTGCCAAAAGACAACGGCTGTCACTTGGAATCTTGACTCAAAGATGGTCTCGTGACCATTCGAAAACTATCATGTTAAACATGGTTTTTCCAACATCTATACTATTACTTTATGTGAAGACCTCTTATAAAGCCTTGAAATAACTAATAACTAAAAGACACCTATAATTATAGAAATTTTGTACTGTTCCATGATTTAAAATTTAAAATAGGAAAAAATAACTTCTCTTTCTCTTATCTAATCTAACGTTAAATAATTAAAATCATAAACTACCATCATTATTTCTATCTATTCTCTTCCTCTCTCCTCAAACTGGATTCCACTTTATTTTCATTGAAGAATTTGTTCTCTCTCCTATAGGAACTATTTTAATTGTTCCTCCATTCGTCAAAAATTCTACCATAACGGGTTACATATATTTTTTTTGGATTTACACCCATCTATACTATTAATTTATGTGAAGACCTCTTATGAAGTCTTGAAATAACTAATAACTAAAAGACCCCTATAATTATATAAATTACAAAAATAGCAAAGACTTAACTGCTCCATGATTTAAAATTTAAAATAGGAAAAAATAACTTATCTTCCTCTTATCTAATCTAACGTTAAATAATTAAAATCATAAACTACCATCATTATTTATCTCTCTTCTCTCCCTCTCTCCTGAAACTGTATTTCACTTTATTTTCATTGAAGAATTTGTTCTCTCTCCTACAGGTACTATTTTAATTGTTCCTCCTTTCGTCAAAGATTCTACCATAACGGGTTACATATATTTTTTTTGGATTCACACCCATCTATACTATTACTTTATGTGAAGACCTCTTATAAAGCCTTAAAATAACTAATAACTAAAAGACCCCTATAATTATAGAAATTACAAAAATAGTAAAGACTTAACTGCTCTATGATTTAAAATTTAAAATAGGACAAAATAATTTCTCTTCCTGTTATCTAATCTAACTTAAATAATTAAAATCATAAACTACAATCATTATTTCTCTCTCTTCTCTTCCTCTCCCCTGAAACTGGATTCCAATTTATTTCCATTGAAGAATTTGTTCTCTCTCCTACATGTACTATTTTAATTGTTCCTCGCTTCGTCAAAGATTCTACCATAACGGGTTACATATATTTTTTTTGGATTCACACCCATCTATACTATTACTTTATGTGAAGACCTCTTATGAAGACTTGAAATAACTAATAACTAAAATACCCATATAATTATAGAAATTACAAAAATAGCAAAGACTTAACTGATCCATGATTTAAAATTTAAAATAGAAAAAAATAAATTCTCTTACTTTTATCTAATCTAACGTTAAATAATTAAAATCATAAACTACCATCATTATTTCTCTCTCTTCTCTCCCTCTCTCCTGAAACTGGATTCCACTTTATTTTCATTGAAGAATTTGTTCTCTCTCCTACATGTACTATTTTAATTGTTCCTCCATTCGTCAAAGATTCTACCATAACGGGTTACATATATTTTTTTTGGATTCACACCCATCAGGTGGGCAGGTCCGCTAGTCGTTCGGATGTCTTGGCTAGCCAATAGCCATAGAGTCGACGCTAATTCCAAGTTATTAGTCTTTTTAACTAATGATTGTCAAAAGGTTTAGGGGCCTTAGCGATCGTAGTTTAAATAAACAGCGCTGGTTAGTAAATATTCAAAACTACAGGGATGGAGAAAGATAATTATCCTTTTTTGTTTTTCATTTCTTTTCTTTACTCTTTAATTCTCTGTCCTCTCCCAAACTCCAAACCAACTCCCTCTCTCTCTCTCTCTCTCTCTCTCTCTCTCTCTCTATATATATATATATATATATATATATATACATATATATATATATATACATATACATATATATATATATATATACACATACATATACTATTACTTTATCTGAAGACCTCTTATGAATACTTGAAATAACTAATAACTAAAAGACCCCTATAATTATAGAAATTACAAAAAAAGCAAAGACTTAACTGCTCCATGATTTAAAATTTAAAATAGAAAAAAATAAATTCTCTTCCTCTTATCTAATCTAACGTTAAATAATTAAAATCATAAACTACCATCATTATTTCTCTCTCTTCTCTCCCTCTCTCCTGAAACTGGATTCCACTTTATTTTCATTGAAAAATTTGTTCTCTCTCTTACATGTACTATTTTAATTGTTCCTCCCTTCGTCAAAGAGCATATGTAATTCAAATATGACTAATACTAGGTCGAAGCCATATACATTCTTTAGTCGTCTCATAGAGCACGAATAGATCAGAGTGATTCGTTTGGAGTCATTTAAAGATCTCCAAGATATCGCTTTATTCCTAATGGCAAAGACATACCATGTTATGAATATCACTTATGCGGGTCTGATAAGTAACCAGCATCGGTATAACCGAAAAAGGTTTGCGTTAATTCAAGTAACGAAGGGGGTATGTACACTCGATGACGCAAAATGGGATAAGACAAGCCCTCGTCCACAGTTATCTTAAGGTAATGGGAAAATGTCTTTTATGCCATTTCGATGGCAACGTGTTAGCGCAATGTTGTGTCGAGCTATACCATTCACAACATACGAGATGTTCGTCCTAGCACATTAGACCAAGTACAATGATGCACTTATTGTACTTAGATATGAACATGATGGTTCAATATCTCTTCATTGTCTCATCAGGGACGTACTGGGTCTATATCAATGTCTAGTGATCAAACGATCATGGGAGAATCTGACGACTTAGCGTCATGATGACTAAAATGTCATAACACCTTCTGGGTGTAGTCTGAATCATGTACTTAGATTCAACCTTTACGGGACTCGATCATCGGGCCGAGTCACTACCGTGTCTTCCCAAGATCCTTCATCTCGAAGGAAAATCCAAAAATGAATCGCGTAATAAAACACGCAAGAGCATAATACTTGTTCAAGTATCCCAAGCTAATCAAGTACTCACTTAGGCGGGTATACCACATCCGCTCGGATTATATTAATCTATATAGTGAATGTCTCATTTAATTGAGATCGTATTCCGTGGTCAGTAACTACTTGATTAAAGCATATGAAGTTACACATGGACCTTCATGTATATCTCTTTGTCTAAATTCTCATAGAGATAAAACAGTGACCACAATCACATGCTGCATAATCAGTTTTTGGGAAACTACTAAACTGATAAATTAGGGGACCGTTATAACGTCCATTACGAAGAAATCAACCATCTCGTAATCAATTCCAAGATGTGAGAGAAGCCTTGTGCTACTAGGCGAGCATTCTACAATCTCATTATTCTCATCACTTTTCCTTACGAATAACCAAATAAACAAACTCCTTTAACATTGGTGGTGTTGTAGCTACAGGTCCGAACACACTTTCGCTAAGGAGTCTACTTGAATTGCATGTTTCCATTAGTCCAGTCTATTTTATGTTGACTTCAGGCAACGGTACATGGTTCTCTGTCATAATTTGCTCATATTATTAGTCGTCACCGAATATATGAACAAGTAATCAATGACAGTCTCGTTTCGCTTCAATATAATCTATGATATCATGATCGACAGATATTTCGAGATTCTTAGTGTTGGCCCCTGTGCGGCTAAACCTTAGAGGGCGGGGGGTGAATAAGGTTTATAGGCGTTTTTCGCCTAATTAAACTTAAGCGCAACTAACCACCCAACTAATGCAATTCTAAGCTTAAGCGTATTAACAAGAGTTAATGAATTGCTATAATTACTAAACGCAAGCAAGAAAATAAGCAAAAGTATAAGTTGCGGAAAGTAAAAGATAGAGAAAGAAAATGACACCACGATTTATAGAGGTTCGGAAAACGGCCTACGTCCTCTCCTCGATACTACCGAGTATTTCACTAAAAAATCTTATTGCGGATATTACAAATCCTATCGAGCTCAATCAATCGATTGGCTCACCCTCTACCCGAGGTTCCTACTCTTGATACAAGTGCAAGCGAACACGTTTTATGAGTCGACGACTCCCCCTCACTCTATGAGTACTCAAGTGTTTAACCTAGAACTTTTAACCAACACTTTGGCTTAAAAGCTTCTACCCAAACACTCACTCACAAATGAGCTTATAAAATGCTCTTTACAATTTTTTTACAATTTTGTTACAAAAACATAACTACACTCACTATTTTAATTGCTTCTAAATAAGCTAATTGGTGAGTTTTTGATGATGATTGAGCTTGAATCGATTTCTCCTTGATTTCCCTCTTTCTCGAATATTTTCACCAAAATGGTGATTTTTAGGGTTTTTATTGAGAGAGGTTTTATGATGAATGATTGGTATGAATGAATGTGTATGGAGAGTTATTTGGGTTGGTTTATATGGAGAGAAAAGTCTGTTTTTCTGTATATGAACGTTGGTAGTGGTTGAGGGTTTTATCCACAAGTTTTAAGCCATTTTCCAGAATAAGCTGAAAAGCTGTTTTCGAAATCTGCAGAAAACGATCGGTCGTTTTCTACAGTCGATCGGTCGTTTTCAGAAAACAATCGGTCGTTTTCAGAAAACGATCGGTCGTTTTTATACTGAACTCTCTGGAAGAATTTGAACCAAAAACGATCGGTCGTTTTTGTACAGTCGATCGGTCGTTTCTTCAGTATTCCCGCTATTCTTCGAATGCTCATAACTCCTTCGTTTTAGCTCCGATTCTGGTTCCGCTTGAACCGTCGGCTTCATTTTCGAATGCTCTATCTTTCTGGCGTGCTGAAATTTACAAATTATCTTTTGGAAAAGACAAGCATTATATCAACGAAATAGAGAAATCGTAAAATCATTAAAAACATAATCAAAATCCATTATTGAACTCTAAGTTCAACACTTAGGATGAGGAGGAAATCACACATCTCCTTGATCCTTTATAATCTCGTGCGACAAACGAGTTTCAGTTCACCACCTCTGGGACTGAACGAATTAAGAACCGGTCAACTTCCTCATATCTTGGGAAGTACGACAGACTGACGGCTGACGGCAGCGTCATTTGCTTGGCGGGTTCGGCCAAAGCAACGTGTTACGACAGGAACACGGCGTCCGACAGGGACGTCTATCCTTGCAAGCATTTTGTAGTAGGTATAAATGATCTCGTGATATCTCATAAAGTCATTAAATGCGTCTGGCATTTAGCTAGACTTGAGGGAGTCTATGCACTTACTTATCACTAAGTGCAGTTTTGGGGATCAAGCTAAGACTGAGTGGGTTATGCCACGTTACTTCATGTCGTTTCTTATCAACGGTAACGTGCAAATCTCCCCCTAACGACGGGAAGAACAGTCTTATCGATGTCACTTTCGCATATCATGCGGTAAAGAGATCGCTTGCCAAGGTTACTCTATCAAATGATAGGCATGGGATTCATAATCGACTTATGTCCCCTTCAGAGGTCCATATTTTGAACACTATAGCGTCTCAATCAAAATATTAAGCATTCAAACACACGTTCATATGAGGCGTCTGGCTCATAACCAGTAACCAACTGGTACGTATTTTGTGTTTTGAGTGAGTATGGGCCTCAGACGGACCAATGCAGCAAAATAGCATGACCCCACACGGAAATATAAATCTTGGTGCGCAAGACCAAGAAGTGCGTGCAACCATTTGCAGTCGCATCATCAAACTTTCCGTGAGTCCATTTGGGTCTGAACATAATCGTTAGGATGTTCAATTTTAATTTCCAAACTCAAGTAATTCAAATCGAAATTTCGATTCTTACTCTTCAGAATTATCAAGTCGACTAGACTTTTCAGGATAATCCGGATCATGAGCCATCAACTTAATGATAAGGCTAAAAGTTTGGAAAATGCTCCATTTCTGTGGATAACAATAATCATGTGACCTTATTGTCGATGCATCAACCATAACCATTTATATTTTTGGTCCGTCTTATGGTTGGATAAGTCCACAATAACTCCTTCAATTCTTTACAAGAATTATACGAGTCCATTTTGTGATCTTTACACATACTAGTCTTTCAAAGTGAGCATTAATGGCATGAATTTCGGATTAATCGTGAAATATATTCTCAGAGAGAATCCAAATGCGATGCGATTATAAATCAAGCATCGTCTTTTGACCCGGGAATATCTCATCAGGTCAATGCCACAATATCAAAATGCTCTTATCAATCGATGACAGGTGAATGATAATACAGACAATCATGTCTTAGCATCTAAATCATTTATCATTCGACGACAGGCGAAATGATAAGGTAACTTTAAATGCTTTAAAGAATGTGATAGCAACCACTTGAAAGACATTTCAACTCCTCCAAAATACCCTTTTGGTCGTATTGAATGGAGGTTATGTAAAGAAATTTTAATTCTTTCATGAGCTATTACCAGATAACACTGGTTTTCTCGAATATTTTATAACTCAACAAGGTACGGCAGGATCTACATAAGTATAAGACCTCATATTTGACAAATCAATTTGGTTTTACCAAAGATTTTGATTTGGAACGACATGTCCAGAATCGTTGTCACTGAGTACTCTTTCAGGCAAATTGTTGGTGAAATTATATGGTACACTGTTACCCACTATTTCCAAAAAACCAACTACACCACAAGTATTGCCTAAAATTTCATAATTTAAAGTTTGGTCACATTTGTTAAAGAAATTTGCTCAAATCACTTTAAATTATTTCGAGAAATTTCGTAAATAGGCAAAACATAATCCAAAATTATGGTCCAAATGGAAAACATAATCCAGATGAGCGAAAAAATGGCTCAATGATTTATCAAAATCTGTTGAACCATTTGAAAAATAGGGTTCAATAATTGATTTTGATTATAACTTTGATTATGTTTTTAATGATTTTACGATTTCTCTATTTTCGATGATATAATGCTTGTCTTTTCCAAAAAGAGAATTTGTAAATTTCAGCATTCCAGAAAGATAGAGCATTCGAAAATGAAGCCACAGGTTCAAGCGGAACCAAATTCGGAGCTAAAACGAAGGAGTTATGGGCTTTCGAAGAAGATCGAAAAACTGCCAGAAGAACAACGACCGATCGACTGGACAAAAACGATCGATCGTTTTTGGTCCAAATTCTTCCAGTGAGGACGTCGAAAAAACGACCGATCGAAACTCAGAAACGACCGATCGTTTTCTGAATAACGACCGATCGTCTGCAGAAAAACGATCGATCGTTTTCTGCAGAATTCGAAAACAGATTTTCAGCTTATTCTGGAAAGTTGCTTAAAACCTGTGATAAAAGCCTCAACCACTTCCAACGGTCTGATATAGAAAAACAGACTTTGGTGATTATATAAACCACCCAAATCTCTCTCCCAAACCACCAATCAATACACCAATCCATTATCCTTCAACCTCTAAATAAAAACCCTAAAATCACCATTTTGGTGAATATATTCAAGAAAGAGGGAAATCAAGGAGAATACGATTCAAGCTTAATCATCATCAAAAACTCACCAATTAGCTTATTTAGAAGCAATTAAAATAGTGAGTGTAGTTACATTGATTGTAACGATTTTGTAAAGAGTAAAATATAAACTCATTTGTGAGCGAGTGATCGGGTAGAGGCTTTGTAAGCAATTGAAGCTTAAAAGCTCTAGGTCTTTTCATTTCGGGATACTCATAAAGTGAGGGGGAGCTCAATCGGTTGATTAGCTCGATAGGATTTGTAATAATCCGCAAGGAGATTTTTAGTGAAATACTCGGTAGTACCGAGGAGAGGACGTAGGCCGTTTGTCGAACCTCTATAAAATCACGGTGTCATTTTCTTTCCTTGCTTTTACTTTCCGCAAATATATTATTGCTTAGTTTATTGCTTGCGTTTAGTAATTCTAGCAATTCTTTATCTTTTGTTAAACGCAATAAGCTTAAATTTGCATAAGTTGGGTTAGTAGTTGCGCTTAGATTTTAATTAGGCGAAAAGCGCCAAAAACCTTATTCACCCCCCCTCTAAGGTTTAGCCACACGGGCCAACAAAATCAATAAAGAAAGGTATCAAACTCATTTGAGCCACAAAATCGGGGGTCTCAAGAGTTTCCTTTCAATTAACTTTAACCACATTAGCATCGGTTTTTCCACCTTTATAATAGTTGTGAACTATTTAAGGAGTAACCGTGCATGACTTTTGTCTTTATAGCATAGAGTTGGCTCATTGAGCATTATCTCTTGCTTTATGACAACGTGCCATATTGTTCCTTTCAATTACTGTCTTGGAGCCACAGGTTTTCGATTTTGACGATTGTCTAAAATCTCGCTTGGCTAGGCGATTCATCGGGATTGCGACAGTTCGAGACAAATAACACTTGTCTCGGTTCTTGATTCGTGGAAAAAAATGTACACGAAGAGCATTAATATCAGGCAAACAATTCGCCATTGACCCAATAGGATTAAAACTACTCACCGGGGTAATTTTCTTATCCAATAACAGATGGGTGATAAAGGAACATTGTGAATATAAATTCACGATACTGCTTATGGAATACAATTTCCAAGCTAGTATTTTGGTGAAGGATTGCTCAAATATGTCAATTTCAGACATTTGTTCACCATAGACGTCATCACGTCTCAAATGTGACGGCGGAATATCATCAACGCCTTATCTTTCATCTCGCGAGTAACAACAAACTCGTGTTTTACTCATCAAAGATGGCATCCAAAAAAAATTGGGCATCATGTTTTCACACATCAGGGTGACTAACATGTGGTGACGGAATAACATCAACGTCTAAACAGTCATTTTGCAAGTATCTTTTGCGATTTATCTCATCATAGATGGCATCCAACATGTGTTGGGAGTTCTGGATTATTTTTAATATAAAACGACTGGTTTATATGTTTATGGTTTGCACAAGCACAAACTTTTTTTTCGAAACGACATGGTTGAAAACATTAGTTTTGCTTCTCATGTGAATCGGTTCTCATTGATCGAACGACGGGTCGATACAGAAACACCAATTCGCTGAAACATACATCACTATATAAACACACTCGGGGAAATTATTATTTAGTCAACCCCTTTCGGTAGCTCTAATTGAACACGACCGGGAAAGACGGTGATGGTGTAAGGCACGAATGCCACTTAAAACCCGAGCTTATTAGGATATCGACTTCCGCCTATATCTTTCCTAGACATCGTATCCAAATAGGTGAGCCTAGTTGGGGAATATTCATAATTTTTTCCAACTTAAATGTGAAACTATATGATTTCGCAAATTACCATATATTACACATGGCAGTAAATATTACATTTATAGATATTGCTATTTCTCCGATTTACCAATTATATTATCAATCAGAACAGTATCTATCACAATTAATCATGTTATTTTACTGCTATATATGTAGGTTCTATTCATGGTAACTAAATCATGCATGTAACTAATATATTTTAATGACTAATTTACAATATTCACGCAATTTCCATTCATATGGTAATTTCCTAGTTTACGTGATGACCAAATATATACAGATTTAAACTTATATGCAGTTCTGTAAACAGTGGTAAACTACATGGATCACTACTGTAATTTAAGTTTAGTTTACAGCGTTATTACATGTTCAGTCCATAATTTCAGACAAATTTCAGTTTGGTCATTTATAAATTAGCAACAAAATCCACAATTTACAGCGATTTACAAACTGGTCCTACTGTTTTTTATATAGACAGCACATGGTTGTATACATGCATAGTATACGATAATAATTTGGGTTCACATGCAATTCCATATTTGATATACCCATAACAATATAATTTATAATTCCATGTCCACATATTACTGCCATGAAAAGTTTTCGTTTTACTATTGTTATTATTGAACATACCAGTGAAGTAATATACATGGGCGTACAAATTTCAATCAGGTTTTGTTATTGAATTAATACCTCTATATTGCTAAGATACTATATGCAGTACTTGATCATGATACTAATATTCAATCATATACTTAGTAGAAGTATTCAATCGTCAAACACTCTGTAATATATGGCAGTTACGTTCATACTTATATTAATTATCATAATCAATACATACACACGGCATAGTATATTCAACCAATACAATTTTATACTAGCATGCAATTCTTCACAAATGAATAATTGTTATCATGCTGTTTGAAAAAAAAATTGTACCGTACTCCTGATATTTTGGGAAGACCGTCAGGAAAAAAAAAACTTTAAAGTTTGGTCGTACGTTTTTTTTATAACCCAATTTTCAAAATTAAAACTCTGCTTTTCGAACAAATACACCAATGTCCGTGCTTTTACCCAAAATCTTCAATATCGGCGAGCGTATATCCTATTCTCTGCGAGCAAAGTGCTGATAACGTGTTGTGTGACATATTAGCTCATATATATATATGTATATAGATATAGAGAGAGAATATAGAGAGAGACAACAACATGATTTTTATTAATTAGAATGCATATGAATGAATGTGAAATACAAGACTCCTAACCCTCTTTATATAGATAAAGGGGTAGGGTTAAAAGCCCACTTGGGCCCATAAAGTACAAGCCCAAGAATCCAATAATATCCTACAACAGTATTCAATTTTTAAAACAGTGATAATATGTTTTAGACAAGTTTTTTAAGATTAAATGTTTAATTTACACTAATTTATATATTTATTTCAAAATAAATTACCTATGTATTTTATTTCAGAAAAAATTTTAGATAAAATAAGTAACATAAGAAAATAGAAAATATGTGATATAATATTTGGACTCCTTCACATGCATACCTCCCAAAAAAACTGTTTTTGTTGGATTGCATAGTAAAAAAGGGGTCCTCATTTTGTACAATTATTGAGTTAGACGGTACAATATCCAATCAACTTTACAATTAAAAAAATGAAGGGTTAGATGATACATTTTTAATAATTAATTTGATTTTTTAATTTTTATTATATATTAAACAAATTATGATTTAATAAATTAAAAATAAATTTTACAACACAACTCAAATAAAAATATACAATTCTAGTGGATACTACCCTAAATTTAATTATTAATCAAAATTTGAAAAAAAATAACAATTGAATATTTATTTTTGAAAACGGGACTTTGTATCGTTCAGTTGATTGACCGGAAAAAAAAACCCGTAAAAAAGTTTGTTTTGTCAAAAATTAGAAAAAACAAACTAGTATACAATTTACTTTTTTTTCAAATTATTTACTTTGGGATGGGTTGCTCGCTCCATTCGGAACGTTAATAGTTGACACTAATCAAATACCGGCTTTAGTTATAAATATATGATTATTTAGAATTTAGATTATGTATTCATGCATGTTTGTTTGTATGATAAGATAACAATATTAGTAATATGGTATAAATAGTTCAAGCATAAGTATTAATGAGACCATATCTAATGTATTATAATAACTAATACCTATGTCATACATGTAATAGTGCAATATAACTTTTAATACCACTTGACAAATTGTCTCTCAAACAAGTATTACGTGGGTTCGATGCGATAATTAGTCAAATATCCCTTATAATAATGTAAACAAACATGGCCTATGTAAATGACATAATCATGTTTATTGGGAAACTTTTATCTGTTTCCAATAACCGCGTTTCCGGATTCTCGTTTTTCGCGCTAATGGAGTGGTAGTCTTTAGAAGAAATGCAGAATTTTGTATCTATTTTCAGAAGTAGTGTTTTCAGCTCCTCGTTTCTTGCTTCTTTTTTCCGGTTCCTGCCGTTTCTTGTGTGACTAGTAGATTATTTTTAATTTTTTGCACATTCACATTTTCGTTTCCTGTATCGATTCAGTTCCCACTGACATCTATGAATAAAACTATGTTGTCATTTTAACTGCATATTACGTAAAACAATCTATTATAGATTAAAACATTTTCTAAATTTGTGATCATTTCAGGAATTTTCATATTGAAATTTTGTGTTTCACATTGAATGGGTTTCTTAAATTGAAACTTACAGAGAAACGTAGTCGGCATAATCTTGTGTTTACTTGAGAAAGTTAATGTTATGGTGAAAAACAATTACCAAATGACGGTGCTTTTGAAACTAATCTAAAAAAACTCTAAAAATTCTGAAAATGTGTCGACTTTCCTTTAGTGCAATCATATGAAATATTTATATTATTTATCCTTTTTTAGAATACAATGCACGAGTAAAGACATGTTTTGACGTTTTTCTTCCTTTTTTAGAACACAATGCACGAGGAAAGACCTGTTGTGGCGTTGTTCTTCTACTCTTTCTCTCTCCTTCAATTTGTATTTGTATGACTCTGATTAGAGCACTAAAGTTCTAAACTCGGGGGAGTTTCGTCGCCAACTAGCAATGCCGACTCTAGGCACCCACATAAGAGTCTTGAGTGTTGGGGCACCAATTGATTTAGGACCATAATTTTTTACTAGTACTATATGATTACTTAAATTGTATCCGTACACAAAAATATATAATTTAATTTGATCTGCATTGGATTAGTTTTTTTCTCTCTATTTGATGTATTAAATGCATTCATTAGTTAGAAAATGCACCATTCACCAACCTAACCACAATTTATGTACAAGTTAAATAAACTCTTCAGTTTTATAAAGTATATGTCTTACAATTTAAGCAATCATTCATTATTATATTAATAAAAATACATTACGTTTTAATAGTAGACCGAAACAACAACTCGAATTTAATTGGGTGAAATTAAAATCCATTCAAATTAACTCAAAATCATATTTTGAAGTAAGATACATGCTTTTATTCGTGCTACTAAGCATTAGTATTTGGTTTAACAATCGATAAAATAAATTATAAAAGGGCCTCAGATTTCAATTTTGTGTCGGGTCTCTTAAACACAGACGGCTCTGCCAACCGGTGACACTTGGAGGCGTTGGCGAGTGGGAAGAGTGGAAGCAAGTTAGTGATGGATTATATAAAGAGAAAATGGTGTGGGTTTAAGAGTGACACCAAATGAAAATGGTGAAGTTGGGAGTATGATTTGTTGATACTATAATCCGGCGCAAATAGCACTTTCTTGTTATTTTAGAAAATCCAAAGGGTATCAACTATCAAGTGGTGATTTGATGTCGCAATTCATTAACAATCATATGTGTATTGTTTATTTTAACTTAAATTTTAAATTTTTACAATTTGTTTCGCAAATTTATACTCTTTTATATTATATTGTATTTAAATTTTAAAACATTTGGATAATAATATTGTTTTAGACAATTTTTCTAAGATTTAATGTTTAATTTACACTAATTTATACATTTATTTCAAATTAAATTGCGTGTGAATTTTCTTTTAAAAATAATTATTAGAATTTATTGATACCTATATTATAGTAATTGTATAAAAATTTCAAGTTTTTTTTTAGATAAAATAAGTAAGAGAACATGAAAATAGTAAAAAATAAGAGTATAATATTTGAAAAGTTACCACCCATAAAATGTCTCACAAAGAAGAAAATGTATCAAGTTTATTACTATGTTACTACACATAAAATGCAGAAACATGATACACCAAAGCTTTTAATGCAGGAACACAATGACATATTGTCCTCAGAATTTAGAAACATTTGCAAAATAATCGTACAAGTGACCCATAAGAATTTACCAAACTCACTTTGTGAATCATTTGGGGGCAAGTTTTCTCTACAACAATCATTTCTCATATAAAATGGTTCGTAATAAAATAATTTATTTCTTTTTATTAACAAGAAATGACTTTTGCATCTTTTTAATTTAACAAGATTAATGGACTTTTTCTTTACGCAGTTTTCTTTGATCAAGTTCTTTTTGGCAGTGTTTGCCAAAATACGTATGGATAGCATGAGTCAATTCGAATTATGGTTTCGTCAGTTTCAAGCAAGATAGGGGGACCTTTTCTCTAACCAAGAAAAAGATGCATTTCCCATTTAAATAAATATATATGTAGTTCTTTCAGGCGAGAAACTAAAAATATTGAATTACTGAGTATAAAAATAAAAAATTGAGTGCCAGACAGACTCAAAATATTAAGAATTTATTAAGCTGGCTTCAGAATCTGTACCTAAACACTGATTATTATTTTTTAAGATCAACTTAAATGCCCTCAGTCAGGGGAAAATAATGTTTCACCAAACTAGAACTAGTACTGATTACCAGCTAACAATAGGGAACATACAAAATGGAATGTTATAAACCTATCATCTAAAGATTAGTCAATTCAGTATCTGATTATTTATAGTAATAACTATACCAAACAAGCATGGTTGTTTATCAATGGTAGAAGGTGTTAATTTTCGGATTAAAAAAACACATGGTCACTAAAAAATGGTAGAAATTTGTAACTTTCAATCAACAGAACGACAGAGAGGTACAGTTGAAAATGAAACTATTTCAAGAAACGATTATGAGAAATAATTGGCACATTAATGTATTAATTATCAAAGGAAAATAAATACCTCGACAAACTAATTCGGTACAGCATAATAACATAAGTAAAAAACTAGAGTTGAGGCAGTTTTAGCTTATCAACCAGATGGGCGTCACAAACAAATTAGTCAAGTGGTAGGTACTTTTCAATTTCCATAATTCCATGAGAAAACTCTACAATGTTCGGTATTACAATTAACAACAAAAACTTGACCACTTCAAGCCAATGCCGAAGGGAGATTTTAACAGGACCAAAAAGAAGGGGTGAACTTTGTCACCGGCTTCAAAAATGATAAAAACACAAATGTATATATAATTAACCATCAAACAGGAGACAAGATTGTGCGGCAAAACTAATAATTAGCCTCTTAATCAATCACAGATTTTGGTGAAAGGCTTCCTCGATCCGACTCTAAGCTATTCGGAGAAGTTGAAGGGCTGCCATGGTAGTGGCGAATCTCCTCGTTGATTATTCCTCGAGCTTTGCCATTCTTTACTCGCATATTGTTTCCCACCGGAAATGGCTCCTGTAAGAGTATACACAAATTTTGCTTATAAAACCGCTTACAAAACCAGTCACACAAGCAAAAAGCTAAATTACAATAATACCATACAAATTTGATGTAATTATCTTTTCAATCAACAACTGGATACCATGAATGATGGCTTGCTACACACAGCTTTTTGTAAAAAAAAAAAATTGAACATTGTTGAGGATGAACAGTTTTTGAAAAACTAACCTGTTCACCAGCATTTGGACCATCTGTGCAGAAAAGAACAGGACGACAGCGTTTATCCTCATTCATCAAGGTAGAGTTCTGGAAATGAGCTATAAGGGCGGCTTTTCCTTGAATTCGACCATAAGCAAGAGCTGCTACTTTTTCACTGTTAAATTTTTCCCATTTTTTCCCACTGAATGCCTGCAAACAAAATAGACAGAAACGATTAAAAGCATTTAATTATAGATAGTATATCCTGATGCTATTTTCGGAAAAAAGGACTTCACAGAGGTAACTAAAATGAAAGACGGGTCCTACTGCTACACGTAAAAAGCAAACATAAAACATAATTTTCCTTCATCTTTTTTTTTTCACCATAAAGAACTTTGCTCAATAGATCGTGCTAGAGTTATAAAGCATCAAACAAACCTTGTAAAATGGGACGATCTGGAGTGGGTCAATCAGGTTAATAAAGGCATAACCAACATTGCAGTTATTCTGTCAAACAAAACAAGAAAAACCATCAATTGCTAAGTATTGAACACAATCAAGAGTCTGAACTCCGAACTACAATAATATGATCTCTAATAAGTCAATGATTACTTACCTTAAAGTCAATTGGCAGGTAAACAAAATCATAGATTCCTTTACAATCTTCATCAATTGCAGCCACGAGCATCTTCGAAGAGTATCTGCAATTTCACTATTGTCAGGGTATCGTTACAAAAATATGAAAACTCAGGGGAAGAACTTGAGACATAACAAAAATGTCCAACTAACAAGTACAGAACCTCTTATTGTGTACAAGATATAACCAGCACAAGCCCCATGGTCTATTAGTAAAGTAATTTTCAAAGTATAAAATAATCATATCGCAATAACAAGCAACTCCCCCAAGATACCATTCCACGTTTTCATTTTTTAGTATGTTAAGGGGCGACTACAATGCGATTTCTATGAAAAGCAAAGCAAATACATTATACGCTACTTCCTATCATCACATATACAGTATAAATAATACTTTATCACTAAAAAAAACTTTTACTTTCCCAAGGGTTACTTAACACGTAAATTTTTATTTTACCTACAGGGAAACGTTTTCGTGTAAATCGAAAAGATCCAAGTGAAGAGAATTGTCAGTTTAAAACGGAAACATAATCAGACACTGAAATAAACTTTCTAAAGTAAAAAAAAGTAACCAATAGTTAAAGAAATAAATAGAAATCAGAAATATAAACAGCAAGAGGGGTCATTGACATACTTGTTAGGGATGTTCTTTAGCATCAATGTCGTTCGACGATCCTCTCCACGTAATATACGCTCAATATCAAGTTCGAATTCCTTTTTGTTAGCATGACTGTAATTTCCTTGATTCCTTTTACGAGAGAGGTTTCTCCAAATCTCTCGAGTAGAACCTAAAGAGTGAGCTGTTTGGGGAGACGAGTTCATAACATCATTTGTAGCTTTCTTACATTTTAGCCCAGAATGTGAAAGGGACCCTCTTGAAATCGGGTGCAGGGGAAAACTACTAAGTGGGCCCATATTTCCTAAGGAACCCGAGATATAGGGTGAAAATCCTGAGTTGTGTGGCGGGGAAGGGGTATTACTAAAGTTAGATAGTAAAGGTGAATTTGGATAGAGCTTGTGACTCAATGAACTTTGATGAAATCGATAGCAGTTGCTCCAAGGTTGTCCATGAATAGGACAAGTGGTATTGCCATAAGGGCTGATCACTGCAAATAAGATAACAAAATAATTCCGATCAGCTAAAACTTAAAGGAAGAGGAAAAAAGCTGTGTGCAGAAAATTGATACTATAAAACATTGAATAAGTCATTGTGTCACCATTTGTAGAGCTCGTATATCATGGGAAATACTGAAATAGTATCTTTTATTGAGAATAAAGTTAGTGCTAAAGGATAAACATTTTTTCTTTTTAAAACTCAAAACCTTTATTTTAATAAGTAAAAAACTTATCAACAGAAACAGGATTCAGACAACTAATCAACAAAAAGAAGCGCTTAACTTATGTGTACAGTTCAAGAAATTGGGAGGGGAATAAAAAACTGAACAGTCCTCTAGCACAGTTCAATCAATAATGTAAATGCATGTCTACTGTCTAGTGAGCCAAGACAAAAAGAGAAGATAAATTTTTAATCTTTATATTTTGATGCATTCTATTGCGATTGATTATTCTTGATATTGTTATCAAGAAAGAGAAATAGAACGGCGTTCTACAATCTCATCAGTATCATATTCACTTTTCTCCATGAATTTGCATAAACATGCTATCCCCCTCTTATAATTCTGTACTAAAACTATCAGAGTACTAATGATTACATGAAGACTTCAATTGATCTAATGTTGTGTACACTATTTTCAACTTTTATGTTGGTTCGAACAATTAATAGTTCCAAATACGACTCCTCTAAGCTTTAAGAACAGGAGTATATAATAAGTTGTACGACAGAAAGTGTCAGAACCAAAAATTTGGTTGTCAGAAAACTTACTTCCGCCTTGAGGCTCCAACTGCTGCCTCATTGCACCAGCTACATTTAAGTTTCCGACACTCTTCCTATCTGATGCTATTGAGCCAGCCATATTCGATATATTACTTCCATATTCATAAGGGACAAAATGCTTTAAATTACTTTCGTAATCAGGGAGGGAATGAGGCTCGGAGCTCGAAATATAGCTTCCGCCAAATTTCACAAAATCCTGCGAGGGACTAGGTATCAGAGGGGCAAAACGATCACCAGCTGATGACACATTGAACAAAGAACTCCTATCACTCAAAAAACTTTGGCCTCCAAAATGTGATCTCCCGTTTAAAGATCCAATGCTGAAAGCTCCAGCTGTTTAAATAACAAAAAACGGCAAGCCCGGAAAATTAATAACAATTCTACCTGATCTAATCTTTCTAATAATATTAAACTAACTCATTATATGGAAAACCAGATCAGAATAATACTTACACATGCTTTGTGAAAACATAATGTCGTTAGCGTTTTTGGACAGATTAGCTACATCGTTCTCCAATTCACGGCATCTTCGCACCAAACTGTGGATATAAAATATATCAAAACTAACGGGAGGGAAATGGAAACCCCAGTAACATTAATCAACAATACCATGAATAATGATAACCAATTTAAATAAGAAAAAATGGAATAAGTACCACTGGTTTGAGCCTCCAGTCCAGCTTGGTCCGAGCTTATTGGTATTAGCAAGTAAGCTTTTAGAACTCCTAGAAAAGTCTAAGTCCCGTTTTCCAACAAATGACGTGTCATTTCCATCGAGTTCCATTCCCCCGATACTACTAAACAGATCAAAATCTTCAGCAGTTTCACATCCCTTTGCATTGGAACCAAACTCGTTAAACACTTCCGAAAAAAGATCATCCTCATCAGGAAGAAGATTTCCGATCATTCGTGCTTCTATTTCTGCTGTAGGCTCAAACGGTTCCTCTTCATCATGGTGCGATGATAAGCCACCTGCACAGTTGCAATTTAAATATACATATTTAAAATCATAATTAAACATACTATGAACAGTTTATTTCTGCGGGTGATAAATTAATGCCTACGAGAAAGTGAACTGGACTTGAAAAGTATATTCAAAGTCTAATTGTTGTTGTCATTTAGTTACTAACTCATTAGCTTAAATAAAGGTTAGCTTTAGAAGTGCGCTAAATTTCCGGTTTAGATATTCACCTGAGAAGTAATGCATGTTTTAATGTCGTCGGAATCCAAGTTGTTTCTGCGCCAATAAAAACCACTAATCAGATTTAATATCAAAGAGAAGACAATAATAAGAAATATTCTGAACACGCGAGACGAAATAGGCTGTACACCCAGTTTATGATTCTCATAGCTGCTATAAACAAGGGAAAATTTCAAGACCAAGTGAAAATAAAGGATATATCACGTAATTTATAAGACTAACAATCGAGTTCTATAACACGGACACGAGTATAATTCTCACGACATATAGGTCAAACGACTATAAAAACCATTAAAGAGTTGGATACTAGTTACAAAATTGAGAACAAAGTGCCTTTCACTTCTACGAATTTAAAAATTACAATCTTTATAGAATTTGATAAATTCAACGTGATTAAAAGCTCAGAGACCCAATAACTTAAATTAAAAGTTTACCCTTTTTATCCCCACTTTCTAATCACGAAAAACGGATAAGGGAAGAAAATACCAAAGCACAAATGAAATTAATCCCCTTTTCCATCAAAACAAATGTGATTTTTTTATTAAAAAACTTCTAGTCATAAATTCCGTAATTCCAAACATGATTCGACTGTAAAGACCCTTTTTTAGAACGTAATTCGACTATGATAAACACATTAATATATGGGGGAGGATATATGGACACCATAAAAAACACCCAAATGAACACGTTTTCGTAAAAACGCTCCAAATCAATATTTGATTAATGCAAATCTCCACGGTTTCACGACGGGAACACAAATATGCGTCTTGTTTTTTTTCTGAGATGTATAATGACATGTTTTGAATTTTTAAATTTTACCATAATTTCGAAAACATGTCATTACACATCTTGGAAAAAAAAACAAGACGCATATTTGTGTTCCCGTCGTGAAACCATGGAGATTTGCATTAACCAAATCTTGATTTGGAGCGTTTTTACGAAAAAGTGTCCAAGTTGATGTCCAAGTTGATGTTCATATAAGTTCTCCCTTAATATAAATAGGAGTTAAAACTTAAAACGAAATTAATCTCCTCGTTATTGAGAATTAAAAAATAAATACTTCTACTGTATCATGAAAAAAAACACCTTTATATTACAATTAACAATAATAAAATTAAAAAAAGAACTCATTTTCTAATTTTTATCCCCCCCCTAAAAATAGGGCCTATGTTCTGGTCAAAAGTCAAAATAAAGGAAAATTAAAATGAGTAATAAATTGCTAACTAAATTCTCTAAAGTTCTAACAAAATTCAACTCTTAAAAGCAATTATTAAAACCAGTAAATTATTAATTTTTACCCCTTTCTTAACAGAGTGTACATAAGAATCTTTTAAAAAATCTAAGAAATACAAAAATAATTATTTACACCAAGAAATGACAAGTTGCATGAATTATCAGTTAGTTTTATATATTAACATAAATTATTCTCAAATCATTAGATAGATCATAGATGATGATTATGCAATTCAATTATTTTCCCCTTAAAAAATAGTAAAACAACTCTAGATAAACAAATTTAATTACAATAAATTCAACAAATTAAGAACTGAATATTGCAGAATTTAATTTAATATTTTTTAATCTCAAGTCATTTTATAGATGCAAATAATTATGCAATTCAACAAAAATTCAACTCTAGAAAAATAAACTTAAATTAAAACATACAAATTAAATATAATTAACAAGTGAAATTTGCATAATTCAACTTCGTAACTAAACAAAACAAACGATCAAAGCCCTAAATTGACCCAACTAAAAACAGTAAAATCAATTATCAAACACGTTAACTGAAAAAATAATAATTAAAAGCTCAAAATCAAAATTCAAACACTTAACAAGACTGTAATTCAAGCCAGAGAAATAAAATTCATAATTCAATTACAAAATAAAAAATAAAAAATAAAAATTGTACCTCCGATAATTACTCTATTATAGCAAAGGATAAATATATCTCTTATCCTAAAAAAACAAAATTCAAACACCTAACAAGACTATAATTCAAGTCAGAGAAATAAAAACCATAATTCAATTATAAAAATAAAAATAATAAAATTGACCCATATAAAACAGTAGAATCATTTTCAAACGCGTTAATTAAAAAAATTAAAGCTCAAAAAACAAAATTCAAACACCTAACAAGGCTATAATTCAAGTCAGAGAAATAAAAACTATAATTCAATTACAAAATAAAAATAATTTTTTTCATCTTTGATAGTTAACAAGACTATAATTCAAGTAAGAGAGATAAAAAAAAAAGATAATTCAATTACAAAAATAAAAAATAAAAAAATTACCTCTGATAATTACTGAATTATAGCAAAGGATAAATATCTCTTATCCTATGCAGTTACCTTCTATGTAAGTACAGATCCAAAGTCTATATATATATATATATAATATATATATAGATATAGAGAGAGAGATAAAGAGAGGGAGTTGGTTTGGAGTTTGGGAGAGGACAGAGAATTAAATAGTAAAGAAAAGAAATGAAAAACAAAAAAGGATAATTATCTTTCTCCATTCATCCCTGTAGTTTTGAATATTTACTAACCAGCGCTGTTTATTTAAACTACGATCGCTAAGGCCCCTAAACCTTTTGGCAATCATTAGTTAAAAAGACTAACAACTTAGAGGTAGGATCGACTCTATGGCTATTGGCTAGCCAAAACATCCGAACGACTAGGGTGACGTTCCGATTTTTTGTTCTCAAAAGAAGATTTGCGTAAAGATGAATCCATTCTGTTTCGTAAAATTATAAGCTTGAAATTTAGAGACGGTTCCGTGGCAAGTTGAAACAACCACCCGACTCGGATGACAGACTGGGCTTTTTTTTTAAAAAAAATACAGTACACAAAAAAGTGAATTTTTTTTATTTAATAAAGATGGAAGGGTGAAAATCTTCGGTCTGTCGAAGATTTTTGGGTTGCCACTGGTGAATTTTTTAGCCCGGTTAATGTGTCAAGAAAAACTTTCAGGTCGGTACGAGTTTATTTTGACATTTTCATACTAAAAATGCTAAATAAAGTTCCATATATACAAAAGTTAATAAAATAATACTAAAATTTAACGTTTATTATCTATAGTTCAAAACCAAACGAAAACTTATGCTGTCTTATGAAAGTATGCAACTTATTTTTACAGTTGATTTATGACACCTGATTCAGAAAATACCAAGAGAATTTAATTTGTATTAATAGTTAGTAAATTTTCTTCTTGTAAAAATTAAATATTCATAAACTATAATTTGGTGTTGATTGTTCATTTTAAATATTGAAAATTTAGCCAAACTAAATTTAAATGTTCCCTTATGGACTTCATGTAAAATTGAAATGGATAGGTATAGGAATACGTTAAAGTTTAGGGGTGATAAATTATAATAAACTAAATAAAAATATTAAACACAGTGCGCGTGTGACAAGAAATTTGGAATTTTAAAACTTTAAATTACCTCCGTAATTTAATTCCATACGGTGTTTGTATTTGTTACGCCGTTAGTTCACGGTGTTTGTGTATTTTAAAGTCGGTTTTATTATAGTTGTGAATATTTTGCTCACATGTAAAGCGTGTACTCTCCCGGTAAAATGGATTAATTTTTTGGATCATTAATTTGTTAGTTACTTCTAATGTCATTTATCCTTTTTGAAAGTATTTTAATTTTGTTATTAGTGAATTGATGAATGATTTTAATTATTTGATAGTAAATTTATTCTAAACTTGCTTGGTGTGCATTTGGCTGCACTATTGGAAAATTGAAGTTTTAGTTTATTGTTTTTGTAGCATAACATGTAGTATTATAAGAAACCAATGGTTATTTCATACTTAATGAGCTAATATATATCAGGGACACAAAAATATATATAACCCATAACATGATCCAATTTTATGTGTTAGACAATAAAAAATTATTCTTTATTGCATATACTTAACTAGTTTGGTACGATAGACAATCAAAATTCCAATTTCCATGTATGATTTGAAGTGGTGTCTAAATTTAATGAGTTAAAAGTGGTTTATGTTAAATGATGGTCATGTATATATACTTAATAGTAGGGCGGGGTTCGAGCCGGTTCGGTTCGGTTTTTAGCAAAACCGAAACCGAGCATATTTTTTTGTTTGCTTTTTTTCGGTTTCGGTATTTTTATTTTTTAGACCGAACCGGACCGGTTTTTTCGGTCCAGTTTGGGTTTTTTTCAGTTTTTTTCGGTTTCGGTCTTTTTCGGTTCGGTTTTATTGAAAACCGAAACCAACAACAAAAAAATTGGGTTATCGACCCGGTTCGAGTTTTTCGATTTTTCGTCCCGCCCTACTTAATACTCCATATTTGTGTAGACAAAGAAGGAGGAGGAATACACAATATTATGTATATTGAGTAATGAAAAAAAAAAGGAGGAGGAGAAGAAATAATTAAGCAGATGGAAAAGGTCACAATCGTTAAAGAAATTACGCATTACAAATAATTCCTAATTTTGGTTGGTTTTGCTAATTTAGTAAGGGAAGTTTAGTGTTGTAACTTTTGTAGCTGACTATAGGGAGATAATGACATGTGGTTTTTGTCTTTATTATTTATGATACACTTGTTGGTCCTTGATGTGTTACCAAACAAAACCAGCTGATCAAGAAACCATGAAAATCAACAATTTTAGATTTAGACTTAAGTGTGACAATCCTATTGAATCCAAAAGTAAATTAAAGTATAACGAAAAAATCTTGATAACCAACAAAAAAACAGAATTGAGAGATCAATATATATATTTTCCATTCATATTATAAAACCGAGATTTTGTTACTTTATTAATTAGTATATTCGAACGACACGCTTAAGTGATTTGCAGATATTTATATTTATTATCTTGTAACATGCTCTCATAAGTAAAATTCACGAGACTAATTCAATTGGATCGAGAGACATGAACCATATTTAATATGGGACATTTTTAAATCAGTCAAGTATTGATAAAATGCGTATGAGTTCTCTAAACTTTTTTTTTTTAATAAAAAAAATGTCCCATATTAAATATAACTTATTTTTGTAATATAACTTCCTCGTGGCAAAAAAGAATAACATAACCCCTAGTCCAAGATGTTAGTTTTTTAGTCATAAATATGAACATTTGAACAAGAACGTGACGGGGGTGTTTTTGTTGGTGATTGGTTAGAAAAATGTAACGAATTTGATGCTTATGGTTTGGAAAAATATTGAAGACTAACTGATGAGTTGTCTAATTATTTCCTATGATATGATTTGTTAATATATTCCAAATTTTGTCATGTTATCTGTCACTTATTTCCTTTCAACGAGAATTATGATAGTACACAAATGAAAATGTAATGTTTAACTATAAAGATAAGATTAGGAATAATACCAACAAAGGGGAGCGAATTGGTGCAGTTCGATTACATAGGGTATACGTTTTTTTAATTGTTTATTCGATCGGTCATCGTCTGATCGATAAAAAATCAATGATCGGCATGGGTTGCAATTAGAGATGGAAATCTCATTTCTTTTTGCACACTAATTACTGCAGTTAAAATTGAAATACAACGAGGAACGAGGGGTGTATCATATAGGTTACGACTATTATGTTCGAACATAATTTAAGCCTTAGATGTCTTAACAAAAGTATCATTGTCACATAAGAAACAATTAACGTACATATGTTGGAAGCTAACAAATCAAGCAATAATAATACAGTAGTACTTAAATAAAGAATTAAAAGTTATGTATGCGTTTTTTCCATACGTATGTATATACTACAGTTTAGACAATTAAAATACCTTGCTTTAATGCAATTTGATTCGGTACATTATCTTCATTTTCATACATTCTCTTATTTAATGCAAGTTTTTTCGATTAAGTTATCTAGTAAATAAGAGCATCCATAATAGTTGTGTTAATTTTAACAATATTAATTCTGACACATTATCATTTAATTGCATGTTAAATGACACATGTGTAACTTAAATTTAACCTGCACATTAGTGTATTAACTTAACAAAGTTATCTAATTTTAATTAAAATTAATTATTAATTGAAATCTCATTAATTAGTCATTTTTGTAAATCCCACTAAAATAGGAACTAAAATAGTAATAATTGAAACAGAGTTCACGTTCAAATTAATGATATTTTGTCACATCATCAATTAACAACATTAAAAACATTGTTATTTGTAACAATTTTTTTAACATTTATAAAAATAACACATGATTTAACATAACTAATGAAGACAAAAAATTGTATTTTTAGCTAACTATTTTAGTTAATAATAGAGATAACAACACTATTATAGATGGTTTAACGTGAGGGTATGAGGTATGGTATATTGGATTAAATTAGGAAAATTTAAAACAACATCATGACATACAAAAGAAAGTGCTTTGTATGAGCTTTTAGCGGCAAATAGATAAGATTCCTGATGGTGTTGATATTATAGGTACTAACCAAATGAAATTACTCCAACTATATTTGGAATTATACTAATCGGAATGCTTCTCAATTGCTATCACAAGATGATATATATTGGAATATTGTGTAAATAGGTAAATTCGTTATATAAGTACAAAATTAAAAATAACTTCCAAATGTTTCAGTGAAACATAATTATGGGAAGTGGAGCCAATTTTACATAATTACAAACCTATAAGTTCATATGTAGCTCTTATCCTTACTATCTAAATTTCACAAGCGTTAACGTGATCGCATTAAAATACAGTACAACCTCTATAAAATAATACTCGTTAAATTAATAAATTTTCTAAAATAATATTTTTCTTCGGTCCCGACTTGACCCAATATAAAAAATTATCAATTTCGAGAAAATAATAAGATAATAATTTTTTTTTAAATCCTTATATAAATATTGGTTCCCACAAAATCATAAATTAATAATTTTTCAAAAAATGGCAAACATTACTATGATAACTTAGTGAAATGCGATTGTTTGCTTTTTCTTAAAATTTAAATCTACGTCGATCTTATCGTAATTTTTCTAATTCCTTCCAAAAGCTCCGATGTAGTCTTTTCGAACTGCACCAAAAAAATATGAAGAGTTCTAGACGTGGTAAATACTTATCTTCACCTGAATAGTTCCAATGTTATCATATCATCTTCAAATTCATCATATTTATTGTTTTCAAATATTGTATACACAATTTATTTTAATATATGAGCCTATGTACATGTATCATATTTAGCTATTTAATCCAACAAGTCATTGACATCCATTTTATTGCGATAACCGAAACCATAAATTATTTAATCAAGTTCATAAATAACTTTCTTAATATAGATTTCATCTAACTCAATTGAAACTTCTATCGTCCGAACGAATTTTACAGTGTCGGAAACATTTTGCTATTGTCGTTTGTAATGAAACGAAATGTGTAATGAGTTGTAATTAATTTATTTCTTGAACTTTATTTATAGTGAAAACAATACATATTTGAACATACAATTTACTAAAATATGTTCAATCTACATATAAACTCATATAACATACAAATTACTAAAACATGTTCAAATGTACATGGAATTTATTCAATCAATAAAAACCTCTTTAAAATAATAATTATTAATTTATCCATTAATTAATAACTGTCTAAATTAATAAATTTTCAGGATACCGACGTTATTAATTTAGTGAGGTTTTACTGTATGATGCTTGACAAAAATCATCATACAAAAAAGAAAATGTCTAGAAAACATGGGACTCCTTCTGTACTCAACTTTAAATTATTTTCAATCAAGTTTCCCCCCAAACTTCATTTTATAGGTAATTTTTGTAACATAAAAAGCAAAATAGAAGGGGACCATATAACGGTTAAAGGTTAAAAAGTGGAAAGTGGGGTTCACGTGGTTGATCATCAAAACCAGTAACCACTTTTCATGCTTTCTTATTTTGAAACCAAATTTAAGCAATTATTATTTCCGTTGTTATATACTCAGATCTGGATCCAAATTGAAAATTACTAGTACAATGTTTTATTTCATGTTTAAGTTATTTTGAAATTGGAAACTCTTATAAGTTTTTTATTACACATAAGTATAGTTCAATCGACAGCTTATATACTTATAGCTGTAAGGATTCAAATTTAGTTTAACAGTTAGGAAGTCTAATTTAACCGTAAATAGATCGGAGTTAATATTAGAAATAGAAATCGCAAAATCCTATGGACTTTTTATTGAACTCAACGTGGTCCAATTTGAAATGTCTATTCCTAATAGATCCTACTGATGAGATGATAACACGTCTATCTCATATAACGGTTCAGATTATTACACAATATATTTAAGTCATGTAAAAAATACATAAGAAATATGCTGTCTTTCGATCTCCTTCAACATCGATCACCATAGCGAATTAGGGGTTCACCATCAACGTACGACCTGAGCACAACGAGCTAAACAAGTTGTCATCACAATATCATTCTTCATTTTGATGCATAGATAACTCGTAATAATTTTGGCTAAAGTTCTGTTACTTGAAGTTCCATCACAAAGATAATTTGTAGATTCCATATATGTTGGTTTTGGTACTATATCGAAAAGCAATAATTGAAAGGACAATAAAATAAAAGGCAGGAACGCAATGGAAATAACACGTTATTTCTCACAATTGGAATATAAATTACAATTCCTGACTCGTACAGAATTTAAATTACACTAATTAAAAATCCAGACAGATTAATATAAATTATTAAACTGCTGGACTGTTTTAACAAATAAACAAACTGCCGGACTGTTTTGTAATAAAACAAACTGCCGGACTGGTTTTAACAAATAAACAAACTGCCGGACTGTTTTGTAATAAAAGAAACTGCCGGACTGGTTTTAACAAACTGCCGGACTGTTTTGTAATAAAAGAAACTGCCGGACTGTTTTGTAATAAAAGAAACTGTCGGACTAGTTTTTTTTATAAAAAAAAAAAACACTACCGGACTGGTTTTTGTAAATGCTGGAAATTACAGAACTGAAAAGTAAATTACATAATCGAAAGACTGAAAGTAAACAGTACTGAAATGTAAATACATAAAAGAAACAGTACAGAAAAGTAAATTACAGAAAAGAAACGGTACTGAAATGAAATGAACAGAATGTAAATGACTGGAAAATAAATAACATAAATATAAAAGAAGAGGCAACTGCTGAGCAGTTTCCCTTAAACAATATTTCCCGAACCACCTTTAAAGGTTTCTGCTTTCGGGACTTTGTTCCCAAGGTACAACTTCTATCTTAGAGTGGCTCGTATGGAAACCGGCACCGAACCACAGGTCGAGCTGTTGGTGGTGCGGTTCTCTCTCTCTATATGATGCTTATGCTGTGAGGTAGTGTGTTTCTGGTGTGTTGAAATGAGAGAGGGAGTGCTGCCTTTTATAGGCTCTATAGAAACCGCAGCCATAATGATGGTCATAAATTCTGGTAGTTACACCCCCAGAATCCGCTCACTTAATTCCTGAAACTGCTGCAATTTATTCTCATTTATTGCTGACGTTTCAGTTGCTGGAAACTTTAGGTACTGCTTTTGTATTTTATACAAAACTCCCATTTCGGATTTGGACCCAAGACCCGAGACATTCCCCAAATCCCAAATCCCAAGCCCAAGCCCAAGCCCAAGCCCACGCCCACGCCCGCGCCCGCGACCCGCGCCCGCGATACGAGACACGAGCGAGCGCGCGTGTGTGGTACACACTAATACTCTTAGGTGTATGTGGACTTTCTTTGTTTAACAACTACATGGGTTGGCCTTCTATATATATTGTAAAATTGACCCTCAATCTTCCAATATGGGATTATTCGAAATGGTTTTCTCATTAACCATTTCGTTTTCCAGATTTGAGCTTTCGTTAGCCCAACTTTGAAGCCACTTTGTATTCACACCCATTCTCCAAATAGGTCATGCGATATACCGTTGCGAAGCTCGTCACACGGGCTACTCAACCACGTTGAGTATGGTATAAACAACTTAGCGCTGTCACATGAAAAAATGACTCGAAGTTGGTCCAACGACCATTTGGAAACACCCATGTATTTCACATATTTTTCCAACAATCCCCCACATGAATGCAATTGGCTGAAAATAAAAATGCTCCTAAATGCATACGAGAGAACCGCAAGAGTTCACTGCATAAGGACAGGTAGCGCGCGCCTTGAACCTGTCGTAGTGACGTAAGATCTGATATGCTACTATTGGGTAGCCTTTAAGCCTTGAACCCTTTAACGTTTGTGCATACCAGGGTAATGTGCACACAGTGTCCTCTCTACACCACTTACTAAGCCCTTTGGTTGTTGTCCATATTTGGTCGTGGACTGCCTTGGCAAAATTCAACCGAGTGCTCTAGTGATTTAGCCCATGGCTCATCACATAGTATCGGCCATACACACTCGTCATAGGTGATTTCAAGTCAAGGGTGTCCTGACTCACCCCTCTCGACCTTCGAGATACTTGTTTTCATTAAGAGCCTCATGCTCACCCTTAAGATGGTCTAGGTCTATCACTCTTTCATCCTAGAAATGGGCTGGGAACTTAAGTTCCCGAGTGCTTTGTTCGGTCACCCCCACAGTTCGGTTTTCCCATTGAACCCGAGGCTGGAGAATCCAGTTCGGGTTGGGTTGCCTCTGAGGAGGTTTCCAGTTTGATGGGCTTCAACCCCATTCCCTTCGACGAAACTTCAACTCCTACCTGAGTCAAGCCTTTTGTAAATGGATCCACTATATTGTCTTTAGATCTCACAAAATCTAATAACACCACACCGTTAGCTAACAATTCTCTTACGGATTTATGTCTCCGACGAATATGTCGGGACTTTCCATTATACATATGATCCTGCGCCCGCCCAATAGCCGACTGACTATCGCAGTGCATGCTTATTGCTGGGATAGGTTTCGGCCACATTGGAATTTCTTCCAGAAAGCTTCTCAGCTAGTCAGCCTCTTCTGTTGCTAGATCTAACGCTATGAACTCGGATTCCATAGTTGATCTAGCTATGCAGGTCTGCTTGGATGATCTCCACGAGACAGCTGCTCCTCCCAACACGAACATATATCCGCTAGTGGATCGTGTACTGTTGGAATCCGAGATCCAGTTTGCATCAGAATACCCTTCCAGTACAACTGGATATCCGGTATAATGCAATCCTCGGTCGGCAGTGTATCTCATATATCTGAAAAGTCTCATGATGGCCTTCCAGTGTTCCTCACTTGGATTACTGGTGTACTTACTCAGTCTACTCACTGAGTTGGCTATGTCTGGTCTAGTACAGTTCATAACGTACATCAGACTGCCTATTATTCGAGAATATTCCAATTGTCTCACACTCTCCCCAAAATGTTTTTCAGGGTGGTTGAGATCTCTATCGGAGTTCTGGATGTAGCTCTACTATTTTTATCAAATTTGTCAAGCATCTACTTGACATAGTGAGTTTGAGATAACGCATATCCGTCTGATGTCTTGGTAATTTTCATACCAAGTATTACATCAGCGACACCCAAGTCCTTCATATCGAATTTTTGTGACAGCATTCTCTTAGTGGAGTTGATGTTATCAATACTCCCTATTATAATCATGTCATCTACGTAGAGGCAGACTACCACGTACTCCTTTTCATTTCCTTTTACGTAGACGCATTTGTCACATTCGTTTATCCGAAAACCGTTTGATAGCATCACTCTATCAAATTTTTCGTGCCATTGTTTAGGTGCTTGTTTGAGTCCATACAAGGACTTCACAAGTTTACACACCTTGTGAGCTTTACCTGGAACCACAAACCCTTCCGGTTGTTCCATGTAAATTTCCTCTTCCAGCTCACCATTCAAGAACGCCGTTTTAACATCCATTTGATGTATTTCCAGATCGAACAGTGTCGCGAGAGCAATGACTATCCGGATTGACGTCTTCCTGGAGACAGGAGCATAGGTGTCGAAATAGTCGACACCTTCGGTTTGTCTAAAACCTTTTACTACAAGCCTCGCTTTGTATTTCTCGATCGTTTCATCGAGCTTTCTCTTCCTCTTGAAGATCCACTTGTGTCCTAGTGGCTTACACCCGGGTGGTAAATCCACTAGTTCCCAAGTGTGATTTTGTAATATCGATTCAACCTCATTGTTGATCGCTTCCTCCCAATATTGGGCTTCCGGGGATGACATTGCTTGTTTGAATGTCGCCGGTTCGCCTTCTATCATGAAGGTTACAAAATCTGGACCCAAAGTCGTTTCCTTTCTAGCCCTTTTACTACGTCGAGGCTCTTCTTCTTCTTCCTCCAACGGTTCACTTGCCCCCACATTTTCCTCACTGTTTGACTTCTCAGTCTCTACAGTTATGGAAGACTTACGGGGAAAGATCTCCTCGAAGAAAGAAGCTTCTCGAGCTTCGATGATAGTATCTACATGCACATCGGGATTATCCGACTTGTGCACGAGAAAGCGATAAGCACTACTGTTTTGTGCATATCCTATGAACACACAGTCTACCGTCTTTGGCCCTATTCTCGTTCTTTTCGGAAGCAAGACAAGGACCTTCGCAAGACAACCCCAAACCCTTAAAAATTTATAGCTCGGCCGATGGCCTTTCCATAGTTCATAAGGTGGTTTATCACGCTTCTTATGCGGTAGCTTGTTCAATACATAGTTGGCGGAAAGCAGCGCTTCCCCCCACATGTTCTGGGGTAACCCAGAACTTATTAACATCGCATTCATCATTTCCTTTAGTGTCCTATTCTTATGCTCGGCAACCCCATTCTGCTCCGGAGAGTATGGGGCTGTGGTTTGATGTATAATGCCATTTTCTGCGCATATCTGCGCAAACGGTGCCTCGTATTCACCGCCTCTATCACTCCTCAACATTTTAATCTTTTTATTGAGTTGATTTTCTACTTCGTTCTTATAAAGAGCGAATTTCTCTACCGCTTCGTCTTTACTTCTCATTAAGTAGACATAGCAGTATCTAGTACAATCATCTATAAACGTGATGAAATACTTTTTCCCTCCTCGCATTTGTATAAACTTTAAGTCACATACATCCGTGTGTATTAGACCGAGAGGTTCAGTACTTCGTTCAATATGTTGATACGAAGACTTGGTTAATTTTGCCTCAACACAAACCTCACATTTATGTTGTTTATCAAATGCAAAATTAGGTAGTAGATTCAGTGATATTAATTTCTTCATAGAATTAGCATTCACATGACCTAATCTACCATGCCATAAATTAAATGACTCGCAAGAATAAGCAAATTAAGTTTTATTGGCCACTTGGGCAACATTAACGGTTACATTATTCTTGGTACTGGCCTCAGCCTTAGTACCCACAATAGCAGACTCGACTTTAGGAGCCGGAGTACCAACATTTAATTTAAACATGTCGTTGGTCATATAGTCACGGCCTACATACATTCCATTTAAGGTGATTACAATTTTTGCAGATTCAAATACAAGTTTAAATCCTTTGTTCACCATAACAGACCCGGAAACCAGATTCTTGCGAATTTCCGGCACATGGAGGACGCCATTCAGTGTGAGCTCCTTTCCCGATGTCATCTTCAGCAGCACGGTTCCTTTTCCTTCCACCATCAACGTACGACCTGAGCACAACGAGCTAAACAAGTTGTCATCACAATATCATTCTTCATTTTGATGCATAGATAACTCGTAATAATTTTGGCTAAAGTTCTGTTACTTGAAGTTCCATCACAAAGATAATTTGTAGATTCCATATATGCTGGTTTTGGTACTATATCGAAAAGCAATAATTGAAAGGACAATAAAATAAAAGGCAGGAACGCAATGGAAATAACACGTTATTTCTCACAATTGGAATATAAATTACAATTCCTGACTCGTACAGAATTTAAATTACACTAATTAAAAATCCAGACAGATTAATATAAATTATTAAACTGCCGGACTGTTTTGTAATAAAACAAACTGCCGGACTGGTTTTAACAAATAAACAAACTGCCGGACTGTTTTGTAATAAAAGAAACTGCCGGACTGGTTTTAACAAACTGCCGGACTGTTTTGTAATAAAAGAAACTGCCGGACTGTTTTGTAATAAAAGAAACTGCCGGACTAGTTTTTTTATATAAAAAAACTGCCGGACTGGTTTTTGTAAATGCTGGAAATTACAGAACTGAAAAGTAAATTACAGAATCGAAAGACTGAAAGTAAACAGTACTGAAATGTAAATACATAAAAGAAACAGTACAGAAAAGTAAATTACAGAACTTTACGGACATAAATTTTGGGAGTTACACCCCCAGAATCCGCTCACTTAATTCCTGAAACTGCTGCAATTTATTCTCATTTATTGCTGACGTTTCAGTTGCTGGAAACTTTATGGACTGCTTTTTGTATTTTATACAAAACTCCCATTTTGGATTTGGACCCAAGACTCAAGACCCAAGACTCGAGACATTCCCCAAATCCCAAGCCCCCTCCCGCGCCCGCGCCCGCGACCCGCGACACGAGACACGAGCGAGCGAGCGTGTGGTACACACTAATACTCTTAGGTGTATGTGGACTTTGTTTGTTTAACAACTACATGGATTGGCCTTCTATATATATTGTAAAATTGACCATCAATCTTCCAATATGGGATTATTCGAAATGGTTTTCTCATTAACCATTTCGTTTTCCAGATTTGAGCTTTCGTTAGCCCAACTTTCAAGCCACTTTGTATTTACACTCATTCTCCAAATAGGTCATGCGATATACCGTTGCGAAGCTCGTCACACGGGCTACTCAACCACGTTGAGTATGGTATAAACAACTTAGCGCTGTCGCATGAAAAAATGACTCGAAGTTGGTCCAACGACCATTCGGAAACACCCATGTATTTCACATGTTTTTCCAACAATATACATACTCAATGATTCTATAATAGTACAGTAAAACCTATATACAATAATATTGTATGGACCATGAAAAAAATATGACTATAGAGAGGTTATTCCTATATAGAGTTTACATATTAAAAAAATAAAAAATATATGTATTTACACAATATTAGATACATATACATGGTTAGTTATAAGTTAAAACAAACAAATGAATCTATCAAAAGTTTAGTTAAACAAACACATGTATGTAGAAAACAAATACTTTAACCGATGAAGAAATCGTTGCTGGAATTAGGCAAGATGCAGAAGAAGATAACTCGGTGGATGATAGTATAGAAATACAAAAAGTTTGAAGCTTTTAAAATGCTTGACAAGTTAGAAATGTTTTGACTTCAACAATATGGTATCCATGTCGACGAGCTAGTACGGACGCGCAAGTTAAAAGATGTGGTAACAACACAAAAAATTAAGTTATCATCGCAAACAACCTTACATAAGTATTTTACATCATTATAAATTTATTATAACTAGATATATATTTTTTTGTAATGAAATGTATTTTATTCCTATAAGGAGGTGAATTTATAACTAACACCATAAAATCTACGTAATATGACAATAGAGAGTTTATTCCTATTTTGAACTGACCCGAGTTGGGATCGGAATTTTTTATTACTATAGGGAGGTTATTCCTATATAGAGTATTCTTATAGGGAGGTTTTACCGTATCAGTTTTTCTTTAATGTATGAAACTCTCAAATTCTTTATCGTTTCAATAAAAAATATGGAAAAATAAAATTTCTTTATGCAAATTGAATAAACTTTTTAAAAATTATGGTTTCAACCTCTCTAGTTGCAAGTTTCTGACACCATGTGTATCCAGTTAAGAATAAAATTAAAATTGTATTGTTTATGTAAGCAGAGGCCCTGACTCTGAGTCAGGGTGACTCTGAGTCAGAAATTGCGCTAAAAAATAGCTAATTTTATATTTTAATTGCCTTTAATTTTTAAAAATCAAAATTATATGAGTTTTTTTTTTTTCAATTCAATGAAATCAAGTTATAACTATTATTTGAAAATTTTGAATATTATATATGTAGCATACATACATATTATAAATATGTATATGTAAATATAATAATATATAGATACAAAGTGTTGCTTGTTATTTATTTTCATATTTGTAAGTTTTACATAATTTTGACTTGAAAAATCAAATACAATTAAAATAAAATTAAGCGTTTTAAAGGCAATTTGTGACTCTGAGTCCTCAGTACCCTGCTTCCATTGTTTATGCCCCTCTAAACAAAAACAAGGATTTCCCTCTTCTTTTTTTTCCATTTTTTTTGGTACACAAAAGTGAAAGGAGTGGGCTAGAGTGGCTTGACAACTGTTTGGGGGGACCTTTTATAAGATCAACATTTGCCACGTGATAATATGATATGTAACGTTATAATTCTTTTCATTCAACAATTAAATAGTATGGGGTTTGATGAACAAAAAAGATATGTTTATGTAGTGGGTCTGGATTTGGATTATCCAAAGACGTACAAAGATAAAAACAGCACAAATAAAGGAAACATTTAAGTTGTACAATAAAGTATCTTGTGTGTTTGATAAAAATAAAATTTCATGTTGTCGATAGGCTTGTTTGTTTAAAACTCTGGGTTTTTTTTCTCTATTTTTTCTAAGTTACACTTACACTGCATTAGGTTAAATCTTTTAAAAGAGTTTTACGTATTTGTAAATTATAAGCCGAAAACCGAAAAAATAACATGTTTAGGAGTTCAACCGTAGAGGCACGGGTGAAGTCAGGAACCATAAATGGGGGCGTCGAATTTGCATAAAAAGTTAAAAACTAATATTTACTAATTGAAATTATAAATTATGAGGGTACCAAATGAATTTTTTTAACAAGTGTTAGTAAAAATATATGATAAAAGTTAAAAAAAAAGTCAAATTTTTTGGATTTATGAGGAGTGTCGTGGTCTTTATGGTCTCAAATTAGCTTCGTGTATGCGAATAAGCACTAGTTTGCTTAACAAAACATAGCTAAACAACTCTTCAAAATATTGGTTAATGGCACTTACGCCTACCTGAAGAGACCAAATTGAGGACATATATTAACACAGCCTTAACTTAGACAAATACTATTACTTTAGAAATAGTCCCCAAAAATAACTATAATTAGCAATTGTCTATGTACCAAAAAATAATTAGCAATTGTCAACATTAATTTAGTATTAAAAACCCAATTACAGCACAGCTTTGTTATCTATTTCTTTTTGTCTTTTGTACGACATTTCAGAATTATTTCATGTCTTTGATTGATTGATAATAAAAACAATGTTTTGTGTTCCTCAAAGCCATGTGATTGGGCACTTAATTAATTTCCAACATGAAGGAGTTGGACCATCCTAATCCTATTACTGCCAACTTTAATAAAAGTAGTTGTATAAACATTAATAGCCTTATTCACTACTTCCAATCACGGCCTCAATAATACTACTAGTCAATCTGAAATAACATTAAAACCATAAGCAAATTAATTTGCTCAAATAGTAAGTCATCTAAATTTACAAACTGAAAGACAGAGAATATGCAAATAGTAATTTTAATGTTTACATTCACATATTCACCACGTTACTTCATTCACAACTCCAATGATCCAGTGGTCCAATACTGCCACATAAAAATGTAATTGATTTTCAAAATTTGACTAAATCTTGTTCAGGACCGGACCAAATCAGCCAAGTCGTATAGGTCCTAATGAGCCACGATCCGAGAAGCGAAAAGGAAAAACTTACTGAAACACAATTTTGATAAGGTAACTAGATACATTAGGATTAATGTCGTATTTTATTGATTAACTAATAAGCAACTTTTTATTTTATAAATACTGCCGTTTCTTTTTCAAAATAAATTATAATAGGCGTCTAATATTTTGACTCGGCTGAATAGCAAAAGTTCTCACGTGAAGAACTAAGTAATAGGATAAAAATGATTAGAGGATCCTTCATTACCGAGAAAAACCGATATTTTATCATAGTTTTTTTCATTGATATTAGTCTTTCAACGCACCTATAATTTTATAATTTTGTAAAAAACATTTATGGTTCGGCAATGAAAGTGCTTAAATTAAGTTTGAGCTTGTGGAGTAATAGGCTTTGTTTGTTTGATAAGGTATTGAGATGTGATTTGTAATACTATGGAAGACGCAAGTTTTATGTTTGGTAAGTAAAGCGTGATCGAGACTTTTAATGATATTGGACCTCAAATTATGAAAAATAGAAGTATTTGTAATAAATAGCGGGAGATGGTATTATTAATCCTATCACATCATTTTTTATTATGCGGATAGACTCGTAGTTGCGAGATTTGTAATCCGGCAATTAAACGAGGCTTGTAAGTAAAACATTATTCCTAAATCAGGAACACTCGTATGAGTTCCCTATATCACCAATTTACATTAAATATGAGGATATTGTTCTAAAATTATATACCCATCGGTTTTTTTATCCATTAACTTAAATATACATGAACTCAAATATTTCTAAAATATAATGGATCAAGATTTTCACTTATAATTAAAATAATAATTTATCTCTTTTACTTTTCTTTTATTCTCTCTCATTTATTTGTACTTTTCACATATAAATTAATAAAATAACAAAAAGATAGTTGTATAGTTGTGATAGAGAAATTTATAAAAAAAAATGATAATTTGTATAAAACAAAACGTTTCCTTATAAATTGTAAAAGTTTATTTTTTAATTTAAATACGAGAAAAATTATAATTTATTTAATTTGGTTGCTCTAGTAAATTAATTTGGGTTGAAAATAATTGATAGAAGTACATTAAAATATAGCACTACAAAAAAAATACCTAAATAGCGACGAGATTAGTGACGGTATTTTTTGTTACGAGCTTATTAGCGACGGTTTTTGTGACGGCTTTGTGACAATTTAGTTAATTTGTGACAGATTTGTATATTAGTGACAGGCTTGTGACTCTCACTAAATCAAACATTAATTTGTAGTGTAATTAGGTTAAATATGAGAAAAAATGTAACGAAACTGGTGCGTTGGTTTGTTATGATATTAATATTAAATTGGAAGCAGGGCCGTGACTCTGAGTCAGGGTGACTCAGAATCCAAAATTGTCTTTAAAACGCTCAATTTTATTTTAATTGTCTTTGATTTTTAAAGTCAAAATTATGTAAAACTTACAAATATGAAAATAAACAACAAACAACACTTTGTATCTATATATTATTATATTTACATATACATATTTATAATATGTATGTTACTACATATATAATATTCAAAATTTTCAAATAATAGTTATAACTTGATTTCATTGAATTATGTAATTTTTACATAATTTTGATTTTAAAAATTAAAGACAATTAAAATAAAATTGAGCGTTTTAAAGATAATTTTGGATTCTGAGTCACCCTGGTTCAGAGTTAGCCCCTGCTTCCTATTAAATTATACACAAACAGGAAGTGCTTGAATCCCACTCCTGTGTAAGAGGCGCGTGGGAATATATTTGTGTATTACTCCTTATATTATTGAAAGAGAGAAAGCTAATGAAATTCAGAAAAAAAAGGTTCAGAATATACACAGTTCCCAATGCCCATGCTGAGCAAGGCTCATTGATTCTTTCTCTGTTGTTGCTGTTAAATAAGCTGACAAAAAATAAAATAAAAGAGTTAAAAGTAGAAGTTTCATCACTATTACTATAGTACTAAGGTTCTCTGACCAATTAATCAATGTCACACTGGCCCCTTTTCATGACTTCACCTGCTTCTTTTTTTTCCTTCTTATAAATCAAATCAAGTATAAATAAAATTGAAAAATTCTTGCCACTTTTTTAGGGTGTCATTGTCTGACTAGATTCGGGGGTTCTGACCCTTTTACTAAAAACAAACTCTAAAATTTACTTAAGACTTGTAATATCAAATTAAATTACAGGTACCAAATGTAGTACTAGTCATTCAATTTATGAACCATAATAAGTGTACTGAGTGAGCTCATTGAAAGTATATAAAAAATGAGTACTAGTCTAAGTTCTAGTCCACAAGTAATCATCCACTTTTTTTGTAACCAGACACATGATAATAATATGACATACTCCTACAATTTACAGAAATTCCTCTCATAATTGAAAGTTAGTAATAATACTTATACTAACATCTCAAAATATAATCTTATAAGCCTAACATTCCCAACAAGGCAACTAATAAAGTATGAATTGACTAATGGTACAAATAAGATGAGACAATTGAGGGTATTCCAAGTAACACTATCTAAAGAAATTGCAAACAATTTATTGACTTTTGGAAGAGTTCTGGCAGTAGTTTGGCAAGATAGTGTGACAATGTCTTAATGATATGATCTTTTTTAAAAGACATTTTCCAAAGTGGGCTCTTCAATCAATAACCATGTTCCATGTTTGGGCCTTCAACCCAATTTGTTGGAATACAAGAAGGGTCCACTAAAAAGTTGTCAATCAATATAAGGCCCACAAGTTGATTAATTTGAGCAACTTAGCTCCATCAGGTGACTAATTTGAAGTTGAGGAGTGTTAATAAGCTTACTAATCTGAGGTTCATGAAAAAGTTGAGTTTATAACTAAGTTAAAAATAATCAAAAAAAGTAATTAGGTGGAGACAGTCAGTCATCCATCATTTTGATTAAAAAAAAATGATGAAAAGGTTAAAAAAAAAAGTATTTTGATCGAAATCTTTAAAAGTTTAGCGTTAGACTCTATTAGGAATAAAACTCATATGAAGTATAAAAAAAATATATATATAGAATATCATCCCTTTTCAATTAGAATACCTGGTTCCATCACTGCTTATAAGTAGACAAACCCAAAAGACAATAAATGTAACAAAATTGTTAAGGTCAAAAGTTACAGACAGACAAATTATTTAGTGACAACAAAATGGGAAAAGTTCCTTCAAAATCAGATACTACAATAACTACATATGATTTGATCCGCATTTGGACAGTCAATCAGGCACAATTACAAATATGAAGGGCAGGGTCACCTAAATGGCATATATATCATACGTTACACTAATGAAAAAGATCACAATGACCCTAAAAAGAAAGTGAATCAATCTTATAATGAGCAAAAATTATCCTTCTAATTAAAGTTAATGCTGAAACAGAGATTTCTCCTACTATGGACAGCAAATAGACAGCAAGTTAGGAGTCTCTTAAGGCAGAACCTTTACCATTATGTGCTAGTATGGCTCGTTCCGTTGTGGCTTTTATTTCTTTTAAGGTTAATCGTCGTTCTCTTAGTACATCTTCCTTGTTAACAAATTAAGATGGAAAATTTCATGAAGATGAAAGATCCTATCTTCATGTTCACCCCCACCCAAAAAGTTAACACATTGATTGTCTACTTTCAGCTTTTAAGCAAAAAAAAAAAGTTAGTAGTTTTTAAAATGAGAAAAGGCTAAGTCAGTCGACCTTAAAGCTTCTATCTTAATTAGACAATCAATGAGAAAAGGCTGTACTTTCAGTTTTTAAAAGAAAGATGATTAGGTTATAAGTACAGCCAAATGCAGAAAAGCTAAAAGGCCACAAAAGTAAAGCTTCTTTAATAAAAGATAAAAGAAATAGAAGCTTACAAGCGAAAAAGCAAAGCTTATAAGATCCATCCAAACAAACACAGGAAACTAGTTCCACATGGAAGTCAAACACAGAAACGGCATGTACCCTGAGATGGTAAGAAATCACCACTTTTAATACATAAAACTTCACTGACCCTTTATATAAGTCCTTTAAAATAAATTAATCCCCATTAACCTTGATCACTATTGATATGCAAGAGAACAACTCCCCCCAAGCTAATAATATTGATCATAAGCAAACACCAACCGAAGCCACTAGTGACAAGAGTAAATCACCAAGACACCCCCGATGGACCATACAGGACACAATTGTTCTCATACAAGCGAAGCAAGTTGCAGAACACCGTGGTCCGAAGGGTTCGGTTTTTGGGTCAGAGTTTTTTGAGCCAAAGTGGGACTTTGTATCCTCGTTTTGCAAACAACATGGCGTAGATAGAGGACCGGTTCAGTGTCGTAAAAGATGGAGCAATCTCATATGTGAATTTAGGAAAGTGAAGACATGGGAATCACAGGTGAGGAACGACAAAAAAATCCAAGTTTCATCATGTATTTCATGTACTATATCCTCATATTGACAAAAAACTACAAATTTGACAAAAATGCAATAATAATTCATGTACCCCTTATGTTGACGAGAGAGAAAAAAAAGTACGACGAAAGGAAAAAAAATCACCATGTTCTTTACTTAATTTATTTACTCATGACCCTTTTTACGCCCTCGTATGAACAAAATAATCATGATTCCTCCATTACAGGTAAAGGGAGAGGGGGAGTCGTACTGGACGATGCGGACTGAATTGAGGAGAGAGAAGAAACTGCCTGGCTTTTTTGATAAAGAGATATATGATCTGTTGGACGGGGAATCGCTTGCTATGACAGCGTGTCCACTTAGAACAGTAAGTGACGATTCAACGGATATTGAAGAAGATGAAAACAATACACTAATTGTCGATGAAAACGGAAGTATTTTGGAAAACAATGCGTTAATTATCAAGGAAAACGGAAGTATTTTGGAAAACAATACTCTTATGCTCAAAGAAGACATATCATTACCAGAGATTGATGGAAATGAAGACAAGGAAGCATGCGCTGGAAATAGTACAAACAAGTCACCTCTTACTCCAGGTTACTGATTGATTTCCAAAATAAAGTAAAACTAATGATTATTCCAGAACATTTCCCTATTTTATGGCGCTATTTAGTGCAAGGATTTCTCATTATAGTATCTTCTTCACAAGAAAACATGGATTCAAAGAACAAAAATTTTCTCTCTCTCATATTTTCCCTTATTAAATATTTACACCAAACACTAAAAGTTGTCTTTTTTAGCCCTGCAAAATTTCCACGATATCGATCACATGAAAAGGAAAGAGCTTGAAGTTAACTTCCAAAAAAGAGAGCTTCAAGTTTGTCATTTGTTTTCAGTTTCAGGAAAATAGCGAATTAAAACTGCAGTAAGGACTTGAAAAACTAAACAATCACATTTTGATTTTCTTGTTCTTGAATATTCTGCAGTGACAACAAAAGAGAAATCTTCTCGCACGGGCTTTTGTGAAGAACCTAGTACTCAAAAAGGAAGGAAGAGGAAACAAACATCATCGAATGGATATGAAGACATCAGTTTGAAAAGATTATTAACTGAAGTTTTAGACAAGAACTTTATGATGATGAATGCACAACTTGAGGCTCAAAATATAAACTCGCAACTTGACAGAGAACAGAAAAGGGAACAAAGCAGCAACTTGGTTGAAGCTTTGGCTAAGATTGCAGATTCTTTAGGAAGAATAGCAGATAAATTGTGATTCCAAATTATGATATGGTGAAGATTAGTAGAGAGGCATAGCAATCGGTGTTTGTCTTTATTTCAATTTTCAGTTTTTTTTATAAAGACAATATTAGCAAATTAAAAACTGCAACTCTGCAAATGTTCGGAGTCCAAGAACTGGAATTTGTTCAATGTAATTCCAATAAATTCTTCATAAACAATTTGCACAAGGTGTTTCCATATTTTTACTCACTTAGCTACAACCGCATAGGTCTTGGAATTATATTCAACCCCTGTGACGGAAGATATTAATTTGTTCCTACACCTTTCTGGGTCTGTCGTGAAATTATCTTTTTGATACAGCTTCGCTCTTTTTTCTAAACCAACCACTCTACAGGTCCAAATTTCCTAACCGACCATTCAGAGCGTTGTTATTACTACAAGTCAAAAACTTGCAGGACTGGATATAAAGAAAAGGAAACTATAACATTATCATATTAGAAACTGGATACAAGATCATCTAATATACATATTATAAGACCACTGATGCAACAACAGAGACAACCTCTTCAAACGATTAAGGGATCCTCGGAAAATTAGCTTATGCCACTATCATCTCTACTTACACGAGAATACACAAAAATAAATATACCTGCCTTAAATTTTACATAGGTACTGCCTCGATCAACCTCGAGAAATAAAACTGTGTAGTTATAAGCCCTCTTTTCCTTATCTTCCACCCAACTTTTCTTAGCGCATTCTCAACATCTGCCTCTGCATGTAAATATGCCCTTGTTGCCTTTGAGGGACCCGGGAAAAGCTCTCCCACTCTCTTCAACACATCGTAATAAATAGTTTTTGGTGCAAAGCTTAGAATTAACCGATTCTCGGCTAGAGAAGCAAGATGTGAAATCATCCCATCAGCTTTGTTTTGTGGATAGTGGATTAAAACATCTAAGCAGACCACTGTGTTGTATTTTCCTTCTAAGCTCTCTAGATCTTTGACTTCGAATTTTGGCATCACTATATTTTCTGAGGTCTCATCTTTTCCTCCGAATAGTTCTTCTTTTGCCTGCACAAACAACAGTCAGAACACAAAATTAGCTCCTAACTCCTGTAATATGTGATGATTTGATGGATAAATGAGTACTAAAGTGTTAAGATTGAACACAGTGACGAACAAAAAAAATGTTGATAGTTAACTACAGATAAGTGCCTAATATAGTGACGAACAAAAAAAATGTTGATAGTTAACTACAGATAAGTGCCTTATATAGTGACGAACAAAAAAAATGTTGATAGTTAACTACAGACATAGCCGAATCCCTAGCAGTATTTAAATACAAATACAATACTTTTGCAAACTTTCACTTTCATATTGAGAATGCCTGTAAAGGTTAGTTCCTTTATTCAAAATGATAGGGCATTTGGCACATCATACTTGAATCTAAAGGACCTAAATCAATCATTATGGTATGCTAATCTCTCGTCTCCTGCTAAATTTTAACTACAGATGTTTCAACATGATTATAATTAAAAAGTGGATTAAAAATCAGATTATGGAGTGTTTGGATATTCCACTCCAATTACCAGTAGTTGATCCAAAATAAGACACAATCATTTTCCATCTCATATCCTGATGTTTTTAAATTGCCACTTCCCAGAACCCTTAGCAACTAACAAATTCAAAACTCAATAGTTTTGCAAATTGTCACTAACAAAACTGCAGCCTTAAGAATGTATCAGAAGTCAGAACTGTCAACTTAACTTTAAGCGATTTCGAAATCAGTTATAGGGCAATTACATCAATGGTCATTATGGTCTCAGTGAAACTTTAGCTGATACAAAGTTACATCCCTACTTCTTAACCAAGTGTAATTCCTAACTTGCAGTCTAACTTTACAGCTAAGAGGTTTCCGGTACCTGTCTTTCAGCCTCGGCAACCATAGCAGCAGATATATCGCTAGCCATTACAATTGCTCCCTTTTTTGCCAGTGGGATAGATAACAACCCGGTCCCACACCCCGCGTCACATATTGTAACACCTTTAAGATCTCCCTCATCCGTCAGCATCATGACTGTATTCTCCACCGTCTTTGAGTGGCCGAGGCGGATGTCCAACTGTACCCTGTAATTAGCGAGGACATAATGAGTCAATTTATATGAATTTTAGAACTGATTTAGACTTATCTTATTCTGAAGTGGTACAACTAGTTTGCTGGATTTAATTGAAGATTCAGTAAGTTTGTTTTTTGTGACATATACACTCAGTGAGCTAAATTGGTCGGAACAGTTATGTTCATCCGTTTGATTATACACTTAAGTATGGAGTGTTTTATTAACTTTTCATTCAACAACTGAATCCAATAACAGAATCATTATTTGATCAGATAGGGTAGGGCAATTGTTCACAAAATTGTATTTGTTTACGAGAAACTAACTTCATAATTTCAAATTTTACACACTAACACTGTATATGCTGAATTGGTTCTTCCTAAGAGTAGTGCTTAGCAATATTGGGTGAGAGTTCTGTTTAACTAAATTGTTTGTCCTTTCTTAATTATGTGAATTTACTAAATTAGTACTAATATTACAAGCCCCTACTGTCACCACCTACTTAATCATGAAAAGGGAAGTCATGGTTGCACCCTTAATGCACACCACATTCTTACACTTGGTGGCATCATGTGAGAAACTATATGGAGACACAAGGGGTTTCTGATAAAAATTGAGAAAGTTTGATTTCAAGTTTTCAACCCTATAATTTGATTCAAATCTTCCTATTGTAACAATTGGACTGCCCAGCAACTCACTGCCACTCAAATACTAGTTGTATTTTACACCGGAGGGGATTCGAACCCCGGTTAGACTTGTAAATTTGTGTTTCAAACTTTTTTAAGAGAAATAATGAGAGTAGCATAGAAGCGGGACTGAAGTGGTGACCATCGAAGCCACGACTCACCCATAATCGTAATTTTTACTCTTTTATTATGCTTTTTGACTATAATCCGTGGAATTTAGTCATTTGACACCTCTCATAATTCTTCCTCACTTGACATTGTTTTTACCTAAATCTTGACATCCCTCATATCTAATTCCTAGCTTCGCCGCTATACAGAAGTGGGCAAAAATAAGCGGACACAAGATCCTTTCTCCCTTGTTGTAGGTGCAATGTTGAAAATAGTGATTTTCACACGTCAACTTGACGTTGTTTTTTATGTCAAGATTCTCGTATCTAATTTCCAGCTTCGCCGCTAGACAAAGGCGGGAAGCCCTAAAAAGGTGCAGTTTAGGGGACAAACCTAGTATTTTAACACCTCACCCCAATTAAAAAATCGTCACCTATTTCATCGCCTAAAAACCCTTTTTTCCCCCACTTATCTAGTTTCGAGCTTCCCTCCACACAAGCCTTAAAAAGGTGCAGTTTTTTTAGCAATCATTATATTTAGGGGCGGCCCTACGATTTCAACGCCTCACCCCTATTAAAATTTCGTCACTTATTTCATCACCCTAAAAAACCCTTTAGTTTTTTTCCCACCTATCGATCAGTCCGTCCGTCGGTAACTAAGCTAAAAGACTAATATGGACCGACCCTGATTATATTACAACATTAATTATATAATAAAAATCAGTCCTTCGGCACCTATTATATTACATCTATTTCATCACCTTAAAAACCCTTTATTTTTTTCGTTGTTAGTCCGTCGTCACCTAAGCTAAAAGACTTATATGGATGGAGTCATGACCAACCCTTACAACATAATTATACAATAAAATCACATTAATTATATCACTTTATACATAAATACCAGTTAACATCATCGCTGATGCCGCGCCACCCCTATTAAAATTCCGCCACCTATTTCATTACCATAAAAAATCCTTTAATTTTATTCCACCTATCGGTCACATGTCAGTCCGCCCGTAATTATATTACAACATTATACAATAGTGTCATATTAATTACTCCATCACTTTATATGTGAAATTACTATATGCCTTATAAAAATACGCCCTAACAATATATACCTGTTAACGTCATCGGTGACGCCATAAATCTTGCGCCACCGTTGAAACCCGGTACTATTAAAATACTCCCTCACCACCTCCTTATCCCCTCCACCAACCTCCTCCGCCTGCATTTTCCGTCTCCGTTCCGGGTCACTCGCAGCAATGGCTGCCGCCAATGCCGCCACCGAGCCTCCCCCGAAAACAGCAATCGCAGTAGGACTTATATCAGCTGTTGATATCATCGGTAACGCCGAAACAATGCCACATTTTTGGGTTTGTGTTCTTTGTTGTAATGGTTTTGAGTTAAAATTAGTGAATAAAAGGAGAGTACTTGTGGATAATGCCATTTATTGTTATTGTTATTGTTATTGTTTTTTTTTTCTCTCACTATATTATTATAGCTTTGTGTGTGTGTTTAAGACAAGAGTGGTTTTAACTGGGGAGTTGGGTAGTTGATAATGTAATCTAGTTGTATGAATATTATTGGTCATTTTGATTCTGAGCTGGATTCCACTATTCTAATTTTCCATCTTCATTTATTGTTTAATCAAATGAACACAAATCATATGTTTATGCATTTATTTTATTTTATTTTATTTTAAATGGTTTATGCATTTCATTAATGTTAGTTAAAATAAACAATGTTTTAAAAGGGAAGGGGGAGGACGACAGCTCCAATACAAGACTCCTAAAACTGTAATTTTGAAGCCATTAGATTAGTTTATGTTAGTCATTGGATTTCCATTCTAAAAATTCATTTTAATCAAAAAGATCTTGGATCTCACTTAATTAGAAAGTAGTAGCGCGGATTAAGATTAAACCAATCCGTCCACTCTATCATTGCTCACCCCATTGCTATATTTATCCATTATAGTACTTGTTAATTTTTTTTTATAGAGGATAAATAAGTTAATTGCAGAAAAAATACGTACAAATTTGGTAAACTTTTCTATTATCCAAAAGATACAATGGCGATGGACTGTATAAAATACTCTAATCATTGAATTGTTCTAAATTATTCCTTGATATTGATGAAAATAATTTCAAAATAGAATGGATTAAAAATTAAAATTGGTTAACTTTTTGTTTTGATTGAATGCAAAGATAACACCTGCGTCGTATTTGTTATTGGCCATTGATTTGATTTTCTTTTCGATCCAACGACTTAAAAATTGTAGTTTTAGTAGTCTTGTATTTGGGGCAGTCCTCTTCCCTGTTCCCGTTTTAAAAAGCAAAATTTTAGCTAAAATGATTCCGTAATGCCACTTTGACTCACTTCATGACTAAACACTTTTGCATCGAATGTATCTGTCAAGCTAGCGCCGTCAATAAATTTTTGAACAGTATCATAAATTACTTCAACCAACACATTGAGAGAGACATGAGGCTCATTATAACAATAATTATTTATAAATTTTAACTAATATACATGGGTTTTGCTTAGTTTAAAACTTTAAATATACAAGTCACACTAATCTAAAAAAAATACATGTATACATTGTAACAAGGTTGCCACACTAGTTTCTAAGAGTTAATAATTGTACTGATTTATATATAATATGATATATTGTTATAAATTCTAAAAACCGCATGATATTAAATATGGTTTTCTAAGAAAATAGTCACTTTGGTTGCATCTTATCTTTTCTCTTTTTCTATATATACAAGAGTTTAATAGTTTAAATTATAAGTTAGTAATTGACCTTTAATATTTTCAATGGCCTTGTTAGATTTCATACGGTTCCCATTAAAATTAATATTAGGAGAGATTATTAGAAATACTATATAAACAACCTATAACTTACAAGTGGCATGTGTCTGTTAAGGCTCATCTTAAAATGCCCAACAATTGTAAAAAATGATAACAAGTCTTAAAAACAAAAGTCTACATGAAATACCCGATAAACCCGTCGTCAATTATGGGCTAAAGACCCACCAACTCGCACCAACCAATTGAGTACCACCTATCCCAAATCTCAATTTGTTGTTGTGATATCATGTTATATTTCATACCATTCCATTAATTTATAATACTATAGATCACCAACTCTACTAAATACCGCCTTTCATTTATTTAAAATATCATATACTAGTTGCAAGTCTCGTTATTTCCCAAAATACATGTACCATTAAAAGAATTTGTTTTACGTAAAAGTACAATATATATATGACGGAGCAACATAAACGATTAATTTGCAACTGTTATTAGAAGATATAATCAATAACATATACGCTCGATCTTATAGATTTGATATTATTTATTTCATAAATAATTTATTACAAATTGAATTGGAAAAGGAGACATATAACTTTGAAGCTGGAAAAGGTAATGAAATACCAAGATGAAAGAGAAACGAGATCACAAGAGCAAGTTTTTCAAATAGGGACGAAACCCTACATCGGCATAAAAAATTAGCACATTACATGAGTCGGTAAAAGACTGTAAAAAAGAAGAGGAGGCTCTAAAGAAGCCAATACAACCATGCACTCGTCATTCAAATAATATGTCGTGGAATAACGTTTTATTCCATGAAAGGGGCGGATTTCATGAAGGGCGAACGACGGATAATTTAAAATATAAGCGGAGGAGGATGATAGAATATGTGAAAATAGATTGCAATTGATTTAGAAAGAGAATTCTGGATGCGTGCCTTTTTCGGGGATGGCTTGTTAAAAGTACATATTGTAACCGGAAGGAGCCTTCTTGTAATTTGTAAGAATAATTTGTTCTATTAGATAAAATGTATACTCGATAAAAATCATAAAAAAAAGTAACTAATTAACTTCCATATTTAAATTTCATATATATCAACTAACGAGATCAAAGAAATTTATCTAAAACTGAAAAAAAGATTAATTATTTTATTGATTATTTTTGAAGTTGCAAATCGATTGTACTACCGATTTTTATTTTAATAGATGTTATTGCCTAACCATTCCAATTCACCAATTGCATGAGCGTTTAATACAACTAAGGTAGTTGAAAATGGTCTGGTCACTGGATATTCTAGATTAACCATGCATATATTAAATTAATCTGTGCGTGGAAGTTAGTTATACACTTTATACTTTTATGTTAAAATTGTTTATGTTTTTCTTAAATGAGGTGTTATTATTTATATTGACCCGTATTTCATTGGAGACAACATTGATTATGATTGACTATCCGATAGATTGTTTGGGAACTCCAAATTTGGATTGTATATACGATTACAAACACAACATATGATGAAACGTTAAGCCTGAGATGCTCAACGTAGTGTTAACTTGTCAAATTAAGTTATTGAAAGATAATATATGTATATATGTGGACTATCGAGCATTTTAGACATGTCTTTAGTAATTTATTTTCGAACACTACGGATCACTAATTTAAAGATAATTTAGGATAAACATTACAAATATCAGGAAAGAGAATAAAAAAATGGATAAAGTAAATGAACTCTCATATTACATTAAAATCACCATTAAATAATCTCTTATACTTTGTGATAAATAAATATGAATATAACTTTAATTAGATTATGAATATATGATAAAAATGAAACAAATATATAAAAAGATATAGCAACATTTAATCAAAAGATCCTTTACAAATAATAATAATCACTCTCTATTAATTGCATTTCCTTTTTCTCCATGTAATAATACTGAGTAGCTTTATTAAAACCAAAATCCCACCAAGATATAGTACAAACCTTTTATAAAATAAAATTTCCCTTTTTCTCATAAAACAATTAAGGTAAAATGCAAATTACCCCTTGGAATTATAGTCCATTTTCAAATAACCTTCAGAAACTATTAGTTCTTGTAATCAACCCCATAAACTATCAAAAAATTTCAATTGACCCCCAATGCATCTTTTAAATGATATAACTTCATACCCGATGATCTGTTTTGGTTAATTTTTTTCATTTTCCATTCATGGAATGACATAAAAAATATAAATTTTCTCACAAAATATTTTTTTAATGTAAAACCGCTTCCCATATTTTTTTTAATGTAAAACCGCTTCCCATATTTTTTTTAATGATAATTCTTGTCTTACCTCGTGTGTATTAACAAATTACATATACCAAAAAAATAATTTTGTAAAAAATAACAAAAAAATTATTCCATTTTAAAGATGATCTTGAGGTTAATCTCAAAAGTTGGTTAGTTTATATGGGTCAATTGCAAGAAATATTAGTTTTGTGTGGATTATTTGCAAATGACCCATATTTTTAGGGGTTATTTGCATTTTACCCAAACAATTACTTATCCAGATATATATATATACACCCCTTTTTATCTCTTTCTCTCTCTCTATATATATACATACACATATACATACATATATATACATTATCTAAATCTTAGAAGCTCAAACAAAATGACCACATTTCACCAAACCTCTTATCTTTTTAATTTTTAATTTACATATAAAAATAAACGTCTTGATATTTTTAAATTTTAATCTGCTTATATTATAAAAGTGTGTATTGTGTCACAGTAGTGTAATAGTAGTGATAATAATAAAATAAAAGTAGAAATAATAATGAGTGGTGTAAGTGTTAGTATGTACTACTATTTATTAAATTTGTTATTATTATTAGTGTGTACGGAGTCGAAGTATATACGGTATAATACTTCTCAAGGTACTGTAAAAAACAAGATAAATGTACATTTAGTTGCTCATACACATGATGACGTGGGCTGGTTAAAAACCGTTGATCAGTACTATGTTGGCTCTAATAACTCCATTCAGGTTTTTTACTTTTTTTTTTATTTTTTTATTTTCATTTTTATATTCATTTTATGTTGCTTTGAAATTACTTATGAGTTATGTTACTAGAAATAAGTTAATTATGAAAGTCAAAGTTTTGATAATATAATTACTCCCTCCGTTCCCAATTAATTGAACTATGTGAAATTTTGACCGGCTTATAAATTGTATCAAAATTGTCGGAATAAGTTAATCATATAATTCTAACATTAAATTATATGATTTAGTTTTGAAAATTTCCATTTCGACAATTTTGATACATGTTATAAGTCGGTCAAAACTGCAAGTAATATCGTAGAGTAGAATTAATTGGGAACGGATGGAGTAGGATTTAGCACAAATTATTTACAGACAAATCAAAATTTGTCTCTACATAGTATTAGGGTTTCAAGAAAACAACTAAATTTTGTTCTAAAATAATTTTGGAGATATTGATTGTCTCCTTGTGTTGTTGGTATGCGATTGTCATTAGACACGATATTTTTTTAGAAATTTTGGTCCCTAAAAATAAGATTTGGTGATCAAAGAGCTATTTTTTGGATTTTTTTTCCTGATTTTTGTTGTTATTTTTAGGTGTCAAAGTGTAACATTTCAAAATTAATGGACTTTTTGTAGTATAGTTTAAATTCCTGTGTGACCGTGTCCGGGTGGTGTCCTTTATACAACAGTCCATTTTTTTGTGTGGTAGTTAACGGAAGCCTTCCGAGCAGGGTCGAAAGAGTTTAAGGTTCTACTTTTTCGGTTTTATTTAGCATGGCTATATTTTCTGTAAGGATTTTTCAAAATACTTCAGAAATATTGTGTTTTCAACTCCGTAAAATATAACATTTTGCACTTAGCAGTCCCAGATTAAAAATTTCGGCCTCGCTGTCCTAAACTTGTATGTACCACAATATATTATGTGCAGACCTTTATAGGCAACTGAACAAGTATTTCGAGGAGCTCATTCTTCGCTTTTACAACACATATCATGGTCAATTTAGTCTACTGAAACAAAACTGCTTGAAATTATGTTTATCAGGAAAAATGCTTGGTTTTGGAAATTTGTTGACTAAAAAACTGTAAAATTCTGAATCACTTTTCCAGTGAATCCTACTTTTTAAGGGGAACTACATCACTGTGTTGTCCATTTGTTAAGCTAGTAAATTCGCCTCCTACAGTCTTGATGAGTCCTCAAGGGAAGATTGACAATAGTAGAATTATTTGACGATCTCGGATATTAAATTAAATAAATTTGTTTATTTAACAAAAGAACGGGAAAAAGACAAACATATCATTACCGTGGACAAACAAAATGGATTGGAGGATTGTAAATGTTTTGTTGAAGATTTAAAATTATCTAAGCCTCATTTCATATTTCGAGTTTCCATTATACACCAGCCTTCATCGTAAAACTGGAAACTCTGCCCAAACTTACAGATATTTTTGACATTCCCAAGATACCCTCTCACAATACATGGCTAGGTCCGGGACAACTAGTTTAAACTTTTGTTAGACAAACACTTTATTGCTGTATTTGTTGGTAAGAAGGTGTTAACTTGGTCCTCCTCTGGTTACAAAAGACGTAAATGATTTTTTAATGTATGTATTCTCAGTTTTAACTTCTACAGGCGGCTTGTGTTCAAAATGTACTTGATTCGATGGTCCCAGCACTATTAGCAGACAAAAACCGGAAATTCATATATGTCGAACAGGTGACCACATGTATCATAATTTTTCTCTTATTATTAACTTTTTGTGTCAGTGGCAAAGAAGAAGAGAGATACGATCATGTAAATGTAGAAGGATCTTGTTGTGGACCTGATTTGCCACTTACTTTCCATTGTCCAGGCTTTTTTCCAACGTTGGTGGCGGGAACAGAGTGAGGCAATGCAGAATACTGTCAAGAAGCTCGTTAGCTCAGGTCAACTAGAACTGATGTATGTGAGTTTAAATGTGCCTGATTTGTATTTTAACAAAATGATACTCTCGCTTAGTTGCATTGTAAATAATTCAGCGCTTAGGTTATTGCTGGCAATGTATAAATTAATTGCTGCTTGTGTGTGTGTCTGTGCACGCGCTAAGTTTGATATTAAGTTTTTATGTGTTTTCTTCCTATTCCCGGATATGAGTAGAAATAGAAATCTTGGTACTTTGATCTTTAGCTCAATCCTCACATCAATGATCTTCAGCAACTAGCTAAATTTATATGCTTGCAGTTTTTTTTTTTTAATTGGGCCTTTCGATTTACGGGCTACTAGATATTATTTTAGGAACCAACATGCTATTGTCCTACAAGAGTTCTGCGATATTTTTCATTGGATAAAAGAAGAATAGGAAGTTATTTAACCCAATCTCAAGGTTTTGCTGAGTACGATCTCAGAAACTGTTAAGAGTTAATCTCATGCATATGTTTGTGCAGAAACGGGGGTATGTGCATGCATGATGAGGCATCACCTCATTACATTGACATGATAGACCAGACAACTCTTGGTCACAAATATATCAAAGATCAGTTTAATGTAACCCCAAGAATTGGTTGGCAAATTGATCCTTTTGGCCATTCTGCTGTTCAGGCTTACTTGCTTGGAGCGGAGGTATATTCTTTTTTTCATGATATTGAGAAAGATTATCACAAATAAGAATAAGAACCATATAGAAGCTGGGATTTAATCCCACCATACTTCACACTCTTTTGGTAAATGAATTTAATCTCTTTCTGTTTGTTCAGGTTGGATTTGACTCCCTTTTCTTTGGGCGCATTGATTATCAAGATAGAGAGAAGCGGAAAAATGAGAAGAGTCTTGAGGTTGTTTGGCAGGGATCTAAAACTTTTGGTTCATCTGCGCAGGTCAGTGAAGTAATTATGTTGTGTTTCCATCAAAACAAAAACGACAATATATAGGGATAAATACAACAAACATTATGCCTTTTAACTATTGATGTTTTTTCCTGCATAAGCGGAATTTTGTTTTAGTTTATACTTTTAAATTATTCAGAGTTGGTTGATTGTTACTAATTCTTTTCCATTTTTCTAGATTTTTTCTGGTGCATTTCCTGAAAATTATGAGCCCCCAAGTGGTTTTTATTTTGAAGTTAATGACGATCATCCTGTTGTCCAGGTTAGTGCCTAATGGGAATTCCATCATTTCCAACTATTGCGATATCACGTAAATGTTATAACTGATTTTTTTTCCTCTTTTCATTGAAGGATAATGTCAATTTGTTTGATTATAATGTCCCGGAATTTGTTAACGATTTTGTAGCAGCAGCTTTAAAGCAGGTAAGCTGGGTGCTTTTGCAATTTTATGTTAGTAAAACATGTAACAAGTCACCTATGTAATTAGAGGCGTCCGTGCAAAATTCTAGAGAAACTAAAGAATTTTAGATAGTATCTCAAAGTGAAATTCACTGTTTCGGTTTATGTACTTCGTAAAGCTATCGCCAACATTCCAAACATTAATAGTTGTATAGAAGTACAATTTTTTTAAGCAAATAATCATAGATTGGAATCATTGGATAATGAAGCTCGTATTTTTGGTAAGGACGCTTTCTTTTCCAAGCAGTTGGCGAGTTTTTTGGCAATACAGTTTAATTACAAAAATTGTACTGGTGAACCATCGCATCTCTTATAACAATTTCTTACATGCAGGTCATACAACAGAAGCTAGCTAGCTTATTTATCTTTTAATTATTCTACTTGCAGGCTAATATAACTCGCACAAATCATATTATGTGGACGATGGGTACTGATTTCAAGTATCAGTATGCTACTTCATGGTTCAGGAACCTGGATAAGCTAATTCATTATGTGAATCTAGTGAGTATTAGTTAGTCCCTTTGATATACACTATATTTCTCGAAATGATTTATTTTTAGCAACTGCACCTTTTCCTGGTGTCCTTATTATATACTTTACTAATGCATGGTGTAGTTAGGTCGTTTTGTTGCCAATTATGTGCACCTTAGCAGTTAGCACATGGTCAATTTCATGTTTTTCGCACGTCACCATATTGAAAAAAAATTCAGTCTAAAACATTCTTCATACGTTCATGTAGGATGGCCGTGTTAATGCATTATATTCAACACCGTCTATTTACACCGACGCAAAGCATAAAGAAAATTTAGCCTGGCCTCTGAAGACAGATGATTACTTTCCGTAAGTGCATAATGTGATTGAATAACTTAAACCACATTCACCTCATTACCAGCTTGACAAATATTTTTTTCTACACGCATGCATCAGATATGCAGACCGAGTAAATGCTTATTGGACAGGTTATTTTACAAGCAGGCCTGCTCTGAAGGTCTATGTAAGAGCAATGAGCGGTTACTATCTGGTATGTTACTTTATTGCTTTAGTTTGATTATAGGTATATTGCAACTAACTCCAATGTATTATGAGTTTCTTGCATCTGACCTTCATATATTTTAGAAACTTGCAATTAACCCCCACGAATCATCTTTTTTTGGGACCAATTTAGAAGGAGATACCTTTGAGTAAGTTGGTTTGTTTTCAACGTTTTTTTTTTATATAAGTAATTGTCAACATATGTGCACGCAAGATAGTGGTTAACAACTTTAAAAATTGGGACTGGTATATAAATACAATCATATAGGAGCAATTTTACGTCAAAAACTGGTGTCATCCACATTCATTTGTTTGCAGGTTATAGATCTCAACAAGACACGTTTTACCAAAAGTGAACTATCCAAAACAGAACAACGTACAAAAGTTTAGCCATTTTAAAATGGTCACTTTATTGTTTGTAAGAGATAGATGGTACTTGGGGTTTTATTGCAAGTTTCTGAAGTAGTTTATTTGCAAAATACTGATAATATGTGGAGGTTATTTGAGTTTTATCTTTTCATCTTTGCAATTTGTTTTTGGCAAAATGTGGTATGGAGGCTCATTAAGTTGTATTATGTTGCTTATAGGCCGCAAGACAGTTGGAGTTATTCAGAGGGAGAAGTAAAACGGGTGCGACTACGGACAGTTTAGCTGATGCTTTGGCACTTGCTCAACATCACGATGCAATTAGTGGTACTTCAAAGCAGCATGTAGCTGACGATTATTCTAAACGTCTATCAATGGGCTACAAGGAGGTCCATATAATTTTTCTTTTCTTTTCCCGTCGCCCATTTCTTTGTTTTGCAGTTATAATAAGTAATCTCATTAGATATGCATTGCAGGCTGAGGAGGTAGTTGCTGACTCACTTGGTTGTATGATAGAATCTGGATTGAAACCTGGATGCAAGACTCCGGACACCAAGCTTTTGCAGGCAAACATCACATGCTCCTATATATATATTTTTCCTTGTAATTTCTACACCTGCCATAGTCTGCTTAAGTATTTATGCTAAGAAGCTGGTTTGGATCACACCTGGATGTGTCTCACACGATAGCCTAACAATTGTTTAGATGTAGCAGTGGACTTGTTTTCCTAGTTCAGTGAGAAGTGGCAAGAGGAGACATACTGTCAATAATATTATACCTTTAGAAGAAATGAAAAGCTTTGAAATTTAAATTTTCTCCTAAAATTTTAACTAGAGAAGTACTCAAATAGAAAAATCATTACAATGCTGGTAAAATCTGGCAATCAATGCAACCTCTCTGATAAAAGTAAAATCTGGCAGTTCAAAGGCTTAGCACTACGTTCATACTTTGATAATATCTTTTGTTATCATTAATTGGCTTCAAATGTTTGGTTGACCTCTCAAACTATCATGCTATGCAGTCACCTCCCTTCTTGTCCTTTTAAATCTTAAAATTTTAAACTAACTAAACGTATGTGCTCCTTTGACCTGATTTTTTGGTTCCATTGACCATCTGTAACGGCATGTATTTTGATAACACTTCACTGTTTCTTTACCTTTTCCACTTTTATTGTTTTTTTTCTTCTTTGGCAGCTTTTAGTTGAAGTTATGGTACTTGCCCCTTTCTAAACTTATAAACTGATATATTTTTCTGTTCTTTTTGCAGTGTCCACTTCTGAACATAAGCTATTGTCCTGCTACCGAAATTGATATATCTCCTCGAAAAACATTGGTGAGGAGCATTCCCTGGCTTCTAACTACTTTTATGAATTTTTGAACCATTTTCGGTGCATATACTAAAGTCTGCTTAAAGAACAAAAATTCTCTTTATTCTGCAGGTGGTGGTTGTTTATAATTCTCTTGGTTGGAGAAGAGATGATATTGTAAGAATACCTGTAAGTATTTTTCTTCTTCTCTACCCTATTGTATTCTCAAAGAATAGGAACTTCGGCAGTTCTTGTAGGTAATTTTGATCCGTGGCTTTTACTATTTCAAGTTTTTGCCGCTGTACATGTTCTATCTCAATTTGAATAGAAAAGAGTTTAATTGCAGATGCCACACACCTGCACAATGTTTGTTTTTGATGATTTCTTGAAATTATGTTTCATCTTAAATTATTCTTACGAAACACAAATTAAAAAGTATGGCTTGTGTGGTTATCAAAAAAAAGTATGGCTTGTGTTACCCAACTAATATGTTCCTAAATCTGTTTTCATGTCTTCCTTATTTGCTCATATGCCTTGATAATCCCTAGGAAGTGTTTGGACAACTTTATAAAAAGCATTTTCGTTTGCAACAGGTGATGAGTGAGAAAGTCCTCGTCCTTGACTCTAGCGGAAAAGAAATTCTGTCTCAGCTTTTGCCAATTGCTAATTCTACTCTAGACTTGAGAAACTTCTATGTTGGTAAAACATCTAAAGCAGTTCCCAAATATTGGCTTGCGTTTACAGCATCTGTTCCACCTCTTGGTTTGAGCACATATGCTATCTCAACCGCTAAACAAACAGGTCAAACATCTTGATGTATATTCCTCAAAGTTGTTATCTAAATATTTTGCTGAAGTACAGCAACAGTCCCCATACTTCCGTTCAAAGTTCCATTCGATCCCCCCCCTTTTTTTTTTTTTTTTCTGTTTATGAGTAAATGGTTGAGCCCCCCGCCCCTTCCATCTCTCTTTCCTACTAATTTCAGTGGGATGTATATGCGATCTAACAGTTTCAATTCTAATACTAGTGGTCCCCGTACTTTAGGTAGAATCTCTAGTTAGTCCTCAATTGAAAAACAATTGGTTCCCATAGTATAAGTTGCAATTATTATCCCCCTAAATAGGTCAGTGTAGTGCTACCCATGAGCATCAATGACGTTCCCCTATAGGTAGGGACCCAAATGTAACATTCTGAAACTATAGGGACCAATACTGCTGTAATTGAAACCTTGAGAACCGCCAGTGTAACTAATCCACTCTAAGAACTAAAAGTGTTGCAGGGGAAACTATGGGAACCAAATTGAAAATTCTCTCTTTAAGTATAGGGGCCGCTGCTGTAATTCGCCCAAAATATTTATTTTTTGTGAAATTTAGTTATTATGCTGACAGAAGATTGTGAACGTTCATGATCCAATTTTATTGGCACAGCTGCTACATTGTCTACTCATGTATCCTTTACTTCCATACAAGGACAATCTAATACTGCAGAAGTAGGTCCTGGTGATCTAAAGCTTGTTTATTCTGCTAATGACGGAAAGCTCTCGGAATATGTGAATAAAAAGCGCTTAGTAAGTCGCTTAACTATCATGGGAATTTACTGTTCTTAGCTAAATCCCAGTTTAAGGTGGCCTTGTTCAAAATGCAATTCTTTCTTTCCCGATAGATGAAACATTAGGATTTACTGTTAAAAGTTTTATAGGGAGTTATAAGGGTCAGTCCCATTTATATGTACCTGTTTGTTTGAGATATGAGGTTTGAACAGTATAGCTGGTGTAAATTTTAATTTCAACTGCCAATTTCTCTAACTGAGATGAATGGAGGATGCTCTGTTTTCTCAGATCCTTCTTCAAATGTTACAGAACGTTTACTATTTATCCTATATTCTCTCATCATCAACATTAACTAAGCCTTAATCCCAAGGAGTTGAGATCCGCTATTTAGTCCTATATTTTCTATATGCTTATTTTACTTCATTTTTCTGGTACATATGATACATGTTTAACTTGGTATTGCTAATTTATGAAATGAAGGTCCGATCATCTCTTGAACACTCATACAGCTATTATGCTGGCTATGATGGAAGCGAAGATCCAGAATATTTCCAGGTGAATTTTATTTCTCTAACCGATCACAAACAAAAAACAAAAAACACACAGCAGCAGAAAATCCAACCTAGCCAAGTACATTTTTTGTGTTAGTAGTTTTTTGTGTGTTTTGCGTTGACGCACTATATTTTTGTGTGGTCTAATAGAGTTTTTATTTTGTTTGTTTGTGAAACTCAATTTAATTACTATTTAATTCATGAAAGGCATCTGGAGCTTACGTTTTTCGCCCAAATGGCACATTCCAAATTACACCTAAAGGGCAGGTATAGAAGCTTTATAATGCCAGATTCAGATTCCCACTACCTTTACTGCTATCAACTAATGTACTGTTATTTTACTGAAGAATTCCTTTACAGTGCTGCGAGGGCCTTTACTTGATGAAGTTCATGAAATTATTAGTCCATGGATATCTCAGGTGTTTGTCTTGCCTAATTTATTTGTTTGATCTGTTAATTGCTCCGTAAAAGTAGGTCCTAAATGAAAAAAATAGTTTCCTGAAATTTGGCGACATAAATTGTGTGGTCAAGCTTTTACTTATATATGACTGAGAAGATCTATTGGATAGAAAGCCAGTAGAGAGAATTATTCCAGGTCTGACGCATGCCGTTATCGGAATAATAAAAGTTATTGGTTGGGATTTGTGTGTATGCTTTAGGGTGAAAATATTTTTATTTTATGTCAGGATAAAAAAATAGACTGCTTAAACAATTAGCCCTCCCTATCCAAAAAACCATATCCTACAGGATAGATTGGGAACTTAAAGGGCTTTTGTAAGAATGTAAAACAACAAAGATGTCATGTGAACTGTGTTTTTTCTCCTTTTCTTTTTATAATATTATTTTGTATTATGGGCAGATAACAAGAGTGTACAAAGAAAAGGAGCACATTGAAGTGGAGTTTACAGTACGTATACTGTTTCATTGTCAGCCCAGTTTTTGCTTGTATTTCTGGTTGTGGTTAGAATAGTAAGCTAAAAAATTATCTGATTGTGTGTTTTTTCTCATCACTGTAATTTTAATCAGGTTGGCCCTATACCCGACGATGATCATATTGGAAAAGAGATTATAACCCAGGTTACAACAGCCATGAGAACCAACAAGACATTTTATACAGATTCGAGTGGGCGTGATTTTCTCAAAAGGGTATCTAATATATTTATCTTTTGCATCGTTTATCTCTTAACAATATTCAGGAAGGTTTGACTTTGTCTAACATAATGAATTATATTTGGTAGATTCGTGATTACCGAGCTGACTGGAACCTTGAAGTGAACCAACCTATAGCAGGCAACTATTACCCAGTAGGTCTATTTAAGAATTATATGTTTTATATCTTAGTGAAATCTACGTTCATTCTTATTAGAATATAATTGATGCTCTTTGTAGTAAAGCTAGATTCCTTCCTGTTTCATTCTTTATTGCATTATAACTATTCTGTGTGACTGCTATAGGGGATTGATAGATCATAACATGTTATCTTTTGTTCTCCAGATTAATCTTGGGATATATATGAAAGATGATAGCAGAGAGCTCTCGATCTTAGTTGATAGAGCTATTGGTGGATCAAGCCTTGTGGATGGGCAACTTGAGTTGATGCTCCATAGGTTTGTTTTTCTCCTTCTGTTTCCTTTTTTTCCAAAGCTTCCAGAAATACCCCGAGATAGTGGAAATGGAAACTGTCATCAGAGTTCTTATTATGGAAGCCATAAATAGTAGAGTAACAAGAGGCAAACACACAAATCTTTCAAAAATCTCAAAGAAAAACTGAAAACTTGTGTGGCAAGAATGTTTGATTTATGGCAGTGCAAGGAGTCAACTACTCTGGTTATATAACGACTGCAGTATTGTCAAATTATTTTGTTCGAGTGTTTTTGTATGAATTGTTTATTTCCCTTTCATTATTTAAAAGAGTATTGATACCTCTTGATCAACATGATTTTGATAGATAAAACTGTTTGCTTTTTCAGGAGATTGCTTCACGATGATGGCAGAGGTGTTGATGAGGCATTGAATGAAACAGTTTGTAATTCTGATAAATGCACAGGACTAACTGTAAGCATTATCTGAAGCACCAGCTAAATTTTTCTTTGCTTTCGTAGTTTATCTGTTTTTTCCCCCCGCTTTTCATGCATCTTGCAAGAGTTGACTGTCACATATATTCTCACAGATCCAAGGGAAGTACTACCTCAGAATTGACCCAATAGGAGAAGGAGCTAAGTGGCGAAGAAGATATGGCCAGGAGATATATTCTCCCTTTCTGTTGGCCTTCACCGAAAAGGTAAAATAAATATTTTGATGGTTGTTTCTTCTTGATTTGGTAAGAATATGAAAGCAAAGTTTTTGATGATTATGTACAATTAGGATGGAGACGAATGGAAAACTTTCGCTAAACCAGTACTTTCTGTTATGGCTTCCAATTATAATCTACCTGATAATGTCGCCATGATAACCTTGCAGGTATGTTTCTTCAAATAGTTTCACATGAATTGCAATTACTTCTATCTTGACGTTCTTCAAGCATTTATCAAAGGTTTTAATAAAATTCACATAACTACCTTACATTTAAAAAAAACTACTGCAGGAGCTGGAAGATGGTAAAGTGCTCCTTCGTCTCGCTCACTTATACGAGGTATTTAAGTTCTTTTCAATCTAGTAGTTTCGATCACCCGTACCGTATTTGTGATCGGTACTTAGAAGAAAATTATTTGGAGTACCCATGCTACTTATGGTATTGGTTAAACCTGGTTCTTTGTTTTCACTTAAGTGGCTAATTTTTCGAGATATTATAGTTGTTTGATATTCAAATTTGACTGTCTTTACTTTTGATTAAATTTAAGCTTGCATAGGTTTCGATTATTTTTGCTGGAACTAACTTCTTAGCTGTCACTATGATCTCATTTTTTAAGTGGGAATTGGGTAGTATTCACATGTTTTAGAAAAAAAATGGTGTTTTGCTTGTTTTCTTCTCGTTCATTAGTTCTCTGTCCTCATTTATTACTTTTTTAGTGTCCATGAAGTATATACAAATGCCTCTGATTGGTTTTTAGAAATTTATTGATGGGACATTATTTTGCGATTGTTTCTTGATCATTAATTGAAAACAAAATTTTAAAATCAACATCACTGCGCTGTCTTGTTAAAAAACATATTTTATTATTTAAAATTACTAAATTGAAAGTGATGTTTCCGTGATTTTTGTTACAAAATGTTGGGAAGTTAATTTTGGTATATGTTAAAGTAGATAAAGTTTATGTTTCTGCTGCTTGCCGCACTCCAAAATTTAGCAGTGCATATGCCTTTTATTAACTTAGAGATCACTTGTCTTGCTGGAAGAGATAAACTAAGTAATATTTCCTATTCCTTTCCTATTATTTATTTATATGCCAATGTTCGAAATAATTCATATCTTATTCTGTTGCGTTGTCCAGGTTGGAGAGGATAAAGATTTCTCAGTTATGGCAAGTGTGGAGTTGCTGAAGTTATTTCCAAATAAGAAGGTAAGATAATTAATAAGTAAATCGATAACCATTGATGAAAACTGAAAAACTAGTGCGGAGTAGAATATGTTTCTATCTTTACATTTGCATTATTCTTTCCCATTTACTGCAGATCGAGAAAGTTACAGAAATGAGCTTGTCAGCTAATCAAGAGAGAGAAGAAATGTTGAAGAAAAGATTGGTGTGGAAAGTGGAAGGTTCTCAAAAGGAAGAAACAAAGGAACTGAGAGGAGGCCCTATTGATCCCATAAAGCTGATTGTGGAAATTGCCCCCATGGAAATTCGTACATTCATAATCAACTTATCTGTATTATCTTCTTTACGTAGACATGGTCTACTGATGTAAGGTAATTAGGCATTCTAGCGAATCATAAATCTCTCAAATAGTGCAAACTTTTCATTACTTAAATTCAGCGGAAGGCCCAAGATATAGCTTTATGGCATTGTATTTCTGAAAATTTAAGTTTTCTAATTTACGACATATACTGCTGATACAGGGCTGAGTAGTCTCGTTCTACTGCATAATTTGAAACTTGATATTGTTATAATTTATACATGAAAAGAATGAGATTGCTATCTAGTAGTCCGAGTCTTACGGAAATCTAACTATAGGTGAGATTATAAATGGCTTCAATTTTTCTTCCAGGTATGGCTACTTGTGAGTGGGCTGGTTGGATTTTTCTACTCTTCGAAGTTCACATTTCTGATCTTGCTCCGAGAGTTGAGAGTCCTTTGTCTGAAGTTGTAAATTAAATAATTATTTATGTAAACTTTCTCCCTGTTTCCCCTTGTACCCAATCTTTTATATTGTACACCGTTTCTTGTTACATGTGAGGAATATATAATGAGAAGCTCTCAATGATCTCGGTTTGTTTTTCCCTAGATCATCTGTCTCCATTGTAATATTCAAGAATATAAGTAACACTGTTGGATAAGTCGAAGATATGGCATAGTAAATTAAATTTCTGTTTAGAAATTAAATAGTTGCCAAGATAAGGCTGAACTCTGAATGGACATGTGAAGTTGCATAGAAAGCGACTTATTTTTAAGAAAATGAAAGGCAATATGAATGAATGGTTAATTTGAGCAAATACTTGAAAAGTGTACCCCCAAAATGATCGACTCAGTTTCATAAACTTGATAGATAGGACACCGAAGATATGGTAAACTAAAGCATAATGATTATAAAGTGACTCCTTTGTCTCTATTTACCTAATTTGTTATATTTAAAATCCATACAGCAGCTTAAGGACAAAAGAAAATGCCAGGTTTTCCTTGGGTACACCTGTCTCATATCCTTACTTTAAATACTCCAAGAAATTGAGTTTCTATCTTTAAGTTCCACCATTAATGACGGCTCAAATATGTTTGTTCTTTTTGTTTGTGGCCGCTTTATGTGCGGAATCGAAGTATATGTTGTACAATACTTCTAATGGCATAGTTTCTGGGAAGCTCAATGTTCATTTGGTGGCTCACACCCATGATGATGTGGGATGGTTGAAAACTATTGATCAGTACTATGTTGGCTCCAACAATTCCATTCAGGTTAAAAATTACTCGATTCGTTATTGCTAATTGATGTTTACTTTTTTTCTTTTTTACAAATTCTAATGATGTTTTATTTATTCAGGGAGCTTGTGTTCAAAATATACTAGATTCACTGATTCCAGCATTGTTAGCTGACAAAAGTCGGAGGTTTGTCTATGTAGAACAGGTAATTATGACCTTTCCACGTCAATTTATTTAAAATTTGAAGATTGATATGTAAAAACATGCAGGTGTAGCTATGAAAGTATAGTTGAACCAATATTCTCATCTATTTCTTCTTAAGTAGGCCTTTTTCCAGCGTTGGTGGAGGGACCAAAGCGAGGAAATGCACAGCACAGTGAAGCAGCTTGTGAGCTCGGGCCAACTAGAATTCATGTATGTTGTCAATGGCATTTTTTAAGAAGTAGGGCTTGTTTTAGCTGCATCTGCTTAATTCTGCTATGATTAGAAAGGAAATGATATCTTTTTGTTGTCTTGCTAGTATTGAGATGGAGAATATAAAAGTGGATTTTGTTATGTAACAATTTCAATTTAATCATGGTTTGTTTTTACAGAAATGGGGGTATGTGTATGCATGATGAGGCAACCCCGCATTACATTGATATGATAGATCAAACAACACTTGGTCACAAATACATTAAAGAGCAATTTGACGTAACCCCGAGAATTGGCTGGCAAATTGATCCTTTTGGACATTCGGCCGTTCAGGCTTACCTTTTAGGGGCAGAGGTAAGATCCTCATATTGGTTATTATCAAATGAACTATGAATTTGACAATAGAAGGGAAGCTAAAAAAATAGGAAAGGAAAGAAGTAAAGAAAAGAAAATGCTAACACAAGTGAACCGTACCATATAGTGTGTATATATATAGATAGATGTGATATATCTCTGCTGGTGTAGGTTGGGTTCGACTCTTTTTTCTTCGGTAGAATTGACTATCAAGATAGGATGAAGCGGAAAGCTGAAAAAAGTCTTGAGGTTGTTTGGCAGGGGTCTAGTACTTTTGGTTCATCTGCACAGGTAATTTACTTTTTTCTTTTCTTTTCTTACAGTCTTCAGAGATCATTCATTTTTTGAAACTTTCAGTCTTTTTTAAATTCTACGCATTTCTCTTTTCTAGATTTTTGCTGGTGCATTTCCCGTGGCATATTGGGCTCCAGATGGGTTTTCCTTTGAGGTTAATGATGATTCCCCTGTAGTCCAGGTAAGCACCTTTTTTTTGAAACTACAGGTGCTTTACTTGTTTACATTACTAGCGATCATGATATAATCATGCTTTTTTGTTCAATGAAGGATGATATCAAATTGTTTGATTACAATGTCGTGGAGCGAGTGAATGATTTTGTTGATTTAGCGCTATCACAGGTAAGCAGGATATTATTGTGACCCACAAAATGGTAGAAATTCTTTCTTTGTTTTTTGTCTGCATTTTGCCAACCAATCTCGTTAAAAGATTTTTAAAAGAGAAATGTTCAATGAAAGTTCTTTTTGTAACGGACTTGAAGAAGATCACAGTAACGAATAATGTTGGTTTACTTCCAGTGATAGATTTTTGTCGAATGTGTATTGCATGACTAAAGCTCATTGACATTTTTTACTTTTTGTCATCTTGTTTCCAGGCTAATGTCACTCGTACAGACCACATAATGATCACCATGGGTGCAGATTTTAATTACCAATACGCTCTATCATGGTTCAGGAACTTGGACAAACTTATTCATTATGTCAATAAAGTGAGTCTTAAATGATCTCTTATGATGTATTACTTTCTATAAATCATCTGAAACGGGTTTTTTCGTCTTGGCTACTTTTTCTTATCACTCAGTTTAGCATCCTTCTCGTCTTTGTTATTTTTTTGCATTTTAAAAAATTGATTTCACATGTTCCAGTTTACCTCTAATAGACTAATAATGTTGATTACACTAAGCAATGACATTGACATTGACATTGCAATTATACTTCTACGTTTTGACTTTGCTTGTCCATACTCAACCACGAAATCTGGTAAAACCCGGTCGTTTAGTGTCTGAAATATGGAGTATACTGTGTGCCTCACAACTGTTATTTGTAATGGAATATTTATGATGTAGATATTCTTTTCTTATGCAAGTAGGATGGGCGTGTTAATGCACTGTATTCGACCCCATCAATTTACACCGATGCAAAACATGCTGAAAATTTCGCCTGGCCTCTAAAAACGGAAGATTTCTTCCCGTAAGAGCTGAATTTGATCTTGAGATTTGAAAATACTAAGGTAATGAAAGACCTCATTTAGTTACAATTTTGAGTATGCATCTGCAGATATGCAGACGATACAAGTTCTTATTGGACAGGGTATTTCACAAGCAGGCCTGCTCTGAAAGGCTACGTGAGAATGATGAGCAGTTACTATTTGGTATGTTACTTATTTGTTTTTTATTTGGGTGAAGTACCAATAAACTCCCATGTATTAGGGTTGTTTGTTATTAACTTCCATGTACTTCCGGAACTTGTAAGTAACCTCCAGTACTACCCGTCTTCAATTTTAGATTGTTATGACCTTGTGCTGAATTGTCCCTTTTACAATTCTTTTTAGTTTATGTATTATATCACTTTTTATGCGTAGTCAGCAGTTGAATATGTTTGAAATGCGTTCTTGCTTTTATAAACTTTCCCTTTTTTGTATGAAGCTGATTTGAAGGTTTTTTTAGTTCCATTAGCCACAATTTGAAATTTGTTAGATATTGCATAATTTAAACTACTTTATCCAAACCTAACCAAGGAATACAAAGCTATGCCATTTTAGAATTAAACATTGGTTGATTGCAAGACTGGGATAGGAGATGTGGATAATTGCAAGACTGGGATAGGAGATGTGGATAATTGCAAGTAGTGGAAGTACATGGGACAATTTACAATACGGGTTCGTTTGGCAACAGATTTTTTTAATTGATTTTTGGATTTTGGATTTTCAAAATCTGTGGATGTTTGGCAAGTCAGATTATTCAGCTTATAAAAATCAGATTTTTATGCTGAAAAAGCCAAATCCAGAATTTTAAAATCCAGATTTTCAGTGGATTCTTAAAATAGATTTTTAAAATCTGATTTTGGACCAAAAAATCTGTTACCAAACATACCCACCAGTACTTGAAGTTATTTTCATTTCAGAATTTTCTTTATAAGAGTGTCACTGGGTTTACTAAATCTTGAATCTTGATAGGTGTCAAGACAATTGGAGTTTTTTAGAGGGAGAAGTAAAACAGGTCCGACTACAGACAGTTTGGGAGATGCTTTGGCGCTTGCTCAACATCATGATGCACTCAGTGGCACTTCGAAGCAGCATGTGGCTGATGATTATGCAAAAAGGCTTTCAATAGGCTACACACAGGTTAAATAGAGGGGAAATCACTGTTTTAAGTTGTAACCAATTTTCGACTTTGTACACCAATGAACAATTAATACTTAATAGCCTAAGATTACATTTTACAGCAAGTTTAGTAAACTACATAGGATTACAACCATAGATCCGGGACTAAAATAGAAAAAATCTGTTGATATTTGTGTCAAAAATAGTTAAAATAGTGCATAGCTGTTCTTTTCTGTGCTTTATTAACTATATAGTACCCCAACCTATGATTCTTTGTCCAATTTGGTACAGGACAGTGCATCAAAATCGTTGAGAATCGCATCGATAATGTACTGATTGATAATTTTTGTAGGTTGGTGCACAGTATCAAAATATAGTGATACAATAGTGTACCAACCTGTTTTTCAACCCTTCAGAGAATGAAAAAATGGTGACAGATAATTTTATGACAGCTAACCGGGGTACATTTTTGTACAGGCTGAGAAGTTAGTTGCTGATTCACTTGGTTGTATGGTGGAATCTGGATCAAAATCTGGGTGCAGTAGTCTGAACACTAAGTTTGAGCAGGTAAGGATAACGAAAATACGCCTCTACCACTTTGCTCAACCCTTATTTTTTGGATTGAACTGCATGACCTTTTATGCATACTAAATTCCTTTTTAGATTCTTATAATAGCTTCTCAGAAACTTAGCAATAGTTTCACTAAAACAGTGGTGGGGGTCTTTGCTCAATTAAAAACAGCGATTCTATAGTTCATGTCGAATAACTATTTATCTCTCTCTCTCTCTCTCTATATATATATATATAAGGACTCATGAAATTCTTTATTCTGTTATGCCTTACCAATTTTTTTTATAATTTGATGTAAGATTGGGAAGCCTCCCTCATCTTGATTTTTGTAAACTGCATGTTGTGGTGTTTCTTTTTGTCATCAATTACTTACTCTTAAAACTATGCTGAGTTTTGTAGTGACCATTCATACTTAACCATCAACATGGTAACAAAAATGCTATCGGGATAACTTACTGTGCTATTCATGCTCACCTTACCTTATAATTCTTTTATTGGCACTGCTACTTTCTTGCTTTATTCCAGTTCATTTTTTTGCGGAGTCGCTTAATTTGAGTTTATGTTCTGATTCCAGTGTCCGCTTTTGAACATAAGTTATTGTCCTGCTTCGGAAATTAATCTATCAAGTGGAAAGAAATTGGTAAGTGTCCATTTTTTTAATTTGTGCAGAATTTTATCCCCATGTTTTTGTATTAGACGAGAGTATACCTTATCTACTAGCTAAGTACCTAAGAGCCTTTTGTTTCATAGGTGGTGGTTGTCTTTAATTCTATGGGTTGGAAAAGAGACGATGTTGTGAGAATTCCAGTGAGTTCTTTTACTTATTTTCCGCTATAAATGTTACTCTGTCGGGTTAAAATCTCAGTTAGAATAGCTTGTAACAGGTGATCAGTGAAGATGTTAGTGTCTACGATTCTAGTGGAAAAGAACTTGATTCGCAGATTCTGCCTATTTCTAATGCTTCTCTAGACTTAAGAAGCTTCCTTGTTACTGCATATACTGGTAGAAAATCTCCTAAAACGATACCCAAAATTTGGCTTGCATTTACAGCATCAGTTCCGCCTCTTGGTTATAGCACGTATGTCATTACAATAGCTAAAAGGACAGGTTAACTATCTTATTTAAGTCTACAGGTTTTTTTTCCAGAGACTTCTATTATTTATATTATCTTTGTACCTTGCTAACATGCCTTACTCAACTTACAAATGCAGTTACCGCTGTCGCCCCTCATACAGGAAAAAGTGATACTCTAGAAGTGGGTCAGGGAGACTTGAAGCTCGTTTATTCCGCTAAAACAGGCGAACTCATGGAATATGTTAATAAAAAGAGCTCTGTAAGCAATTCAGCTGTTACTTTAGATTCAGTTACTATCTCGATCCTCCTATTTGATAAGGGGTTGTTCCCAGTATATATGGTGGGATATACATGTACTAACATAGTTGCTAGTAACCGGAAGTTTTCTTTTTTCCTACACTGACACGAACGGTCCTATCGCTGTTAAGATTTCTATCAGGAAACTTGTTTATAATCTTATATTCTCTGAAACGTTATTATTTTTTACCAAATGAAGGTCCAAACATCTGTTAAGCAATCCTTCAGCTATTATGCTGGATATGATGGGAGCCAAAACGTTGAAAATTCTCAGGTAAGGTTTTCTCCAACGTTCTTGTGTTACATTGGCACCGCTATTTGAGCTTTGTTGAACAATTTACTATCCTTTATTGTTGTAAGCAATAACTTTTCGTTTTTCTGTTTTCCAAGTCTTCTGGAGCTTATATTTTTCGTCCAAATGGTACGGTCCAAATAACACCTGAAGAGAAGGTATGTAATACTCTTTTAAGGAACATTTAGTAATAAAGAAAATAGATTGTTTTGATGATTCACTAATAAGTTGCTGTTACTCTGCAGGTTCCCTTTACAGTTGTGAGAGGACCTTTACTTGATGAAGTACATCAAAACCTTAATTCATGGATATCTCAGGTGTTTCCTTGGCGTTTATAATTGTATCATGATAAGAATATTAAGCAATGCATTTATTTGTTTTAGTAATTTATTGTATATTCTACTGGCAGATTACAAGAGTATACAAGTAGAAGGAGCATGTTGAAGTCGAGTTCACTGTAAGAATATTCTTTTCTGCCTTCAGCCCTGTGTTTGCTTCGATTTTCTACTGGTTAAATTGAATTTCAGATTGGTCCTATACCCATTGATGATGGTATTGGAAAAGAGATTATCACCCAAGTCACAACAGCAATAAAAAGCAATAAGACATTTTATACCGATTCTGGTGGCGGAGATTTCCTTGAAAGGGTATATTGTCATCTATGCTGGTCTTTAGCATTTTTCTATCTCTTAGCAATAATATAAACACGGTTCTTTATGCCTTCATTACGTTTTATCATCTAAAAAAATAGTTTTTGCAGATACGTGATTTCCGAGCAGACTGGGACCTTGAAGTAATCCAACCTATTGCTGGAAATTATTATCCAGTACGTGTGTTTTGGAGTCTGGAACACATTTATGCTATTTCCTCAATATCTTGACTTGAGATTTTTGTCTAATTTTAAATCAATAGCTTTACGTGTTTGTGGTTTATATGGAGATTATCTGCAGAATGATGGCATGTTTTGGAGTTTTCATATATCAAAGGTTTTCTGATTTTCAGGTTAATCTTGGGATGCACTTGAAAGATGATAGCAGAGAACTCTCTATCTTAGTTGATAGATCTGTTGGTGGATCCAGCATTGTGGATGGGCAACTTGAATTGATGCTCCATAGGTTTATTTTTCTTCTCCAATTTTTATTAACATTAATTTTGTACTAAGCACATATATCTTAAATCTGACTTATAATGAATTAATCTAGCTGTACTTTAGATAATCTGTTTTTACTTTTATAGGAGATTGCTTCATGATGATGACAGAGGTGTTAATGAGGCTCTAAACGAAACAATTTGCGTTCATGATAAATGCATTGGTCTAACAGTAAGTTTGATTTAGACTATATGCTATATTTTATTTTTCCATTTCTTTTCTGTTTGTCTAATTGAATTGTGCACAATGGTTTTGCCTCATTTTTGTATATCTTCAGGTTTTTGAAATTTCACACCCATCTGTTTATATTTTTAACTCTGTTCTCTAATTGATTTTTTGGCTGATACTATCTCACTTTTCTCTCTGCTCTTTTTTAATAGAAGTCTACAAACCTACTATACCAAATACTTCTCCAGAAACTTTGTTTCAAATAATTCCTTTACGCAAATTAAGTGCCAATAAGCTATCTTACTTTAAAAGACACCTTGGAAATATTTTTTGTATGAATTTTCTTTTCGGGGAAGCCAAAAATACCATATCAAACAGGCAATGGGTTCTTCGAAATTTCAGAACCGTAAGTTCCTAGATGTTTTGCCTTCATTTCTCGTCTGACTCAAAAGTGAATTTACTGAATTTCTTTTGGGGTTTGTGAACGTTTAGCAGGTCATCTTCCTAATTTTATGACTGTCAAATTAATTTATTACCTATTTATTTATGTGAATGTGATATAAAATTCTTATTACTTGAGATTCTAAGTAGTTTGTTTAAGCAAAATTTTTCCTTATCCTAAAACACTAAAGTCACAACTTTTTGTTTGGTACTTACTTAAAATACTTCACACAGATCCAAGGGAAATATTATTTCAGAATTGACCCTCTTGGCGGAGGAGCCAAGTGGCGTAGAACATTTGGTCAGGAGATTTATTCTCCATTTCTATTGGCTTTCGCCGAGCAGGTAAAAAGGATACATCTATTGATATTTCTTTGTTATATTTCTGTCAGGTAATATGTTAGGCAATTTCAAAAAAATCTTAGCGCTTACATGAAATGGTGATATATTTTCAGGATGAAGGAAATTGGACAAATTTTCATAAACCAATTTTTACGGCTATGGACCCTTCTTATAATCTGCCTCAAAATGTCGCAATCATAACCCTGCAGGTATTCCATGTATCTGAATGGTATTGGCATTGTTTTTGTGTAATGTTGACATTTTCAAACACTTCGATTTTAATTTGTGCTGGACTTATGACTGTCCTACAAAATACAATATTGCAGGAGCTAGAAGATGGAAAAGTTCTCCTCCGTCTAGCACACGTATACGAGGTTTTGTAGAATTCATATAGTACATGAGAGTCTTGATATTAATCTCATTCCTAAAAGCAGAGTGTTCTCATGAACATAATAAAGATCTGAACTTACACTTCTCATTGTCTCATTCATAAAGCACAGTGTTCATATAGACATAATTAAGATTTGAACTTACCCCTTTTCATGGGCAGCATGGATGAACAATTTTTTCCGAATTTTGTTTCACAACTATTTCTGAGATTGAATGATGCATCTATTTTTTTGGTAGCATGTATTGGACTTGAACTTGATGTGTAATCTGTTACCTCTATCCTTATATGTATATATATATATGTTTTTTACAAGCATTAATTCTAAATGAATTGAAATGGATGAGTGACTGTTGGTTTTACGTATCTGCTAATTAATCCCAAATGACAAATATTGTTCATAAGAAGAGGTTATGCCAAACTTATTATGCTTACCGAGAGTGGGTGAAGATTACTCGCTGGAATTGTTATAGAATATAATGATTGTTCTAGTTGTTAAACTGAATATCTTTGTATGCTCGTATGATACAGATTGGAGAGGATAAGGATCTCTCTGTTGTGGCAATCGTGGAGTTGAAAAAGTTGTTTCCATATAAGAAGGTATATGCTATGTATACTGTTAAATCTTGATGAGGATACCATTTTGTAAAAATGTTACACACGATTGTGTTCTTAATTCTCTTGTTTATATCACTGTAGATAAAGGAGGTTACAGAAATGAGCTTATCAGCCAATCAGGAAAGAGAAGAAATGTTAAAAAAAAGGTTGGTGTGGAAAGTGGAAGGTACTCGTAGGAAAGAAACCATGTCACTGAGAGGAGGTCCTCTTGATCCTATGAAGCTGGTGGTAGAAATTGCGCCTATGGAGATTCGTACCTTCAATATTGACTTTGATTTACAATGATATGCGATCCCGCATAGTTTGATATTGGGTAAGGTGTTTCTTGACAACTACTATTGAGAAATTAAGTACTGTTTGTCTAAAAAGTTGGTGTCTTCTCGAAATATACCCTTTGTTGTCAAAACTCTTTTTTTCCCATGAGAAAGTGAAACAAAAGCATGAATACTCTCTGGATTAATGTTTCACATGGTTGACCTTGAAACAGTAATATCATATAATTATGAGACACGGTAAAAAAACCCATTTATATCGACAACTACATACAAAAGGAAAATACAAGTCATAAAAATTATGCAAGCACATAATGAAGCTTTGTTGTTTCAAAGTCTGGTTTGGAATTTTGGGTGGCAATTCTGCAGCTTTTAGGCATTTCATGTGGAATTGTACTTGAATACTCGCTTATGTACATGTAATCGTATTGAATAACCCGTCTAATATAAAAAGTAACAGTATCATTTTAAAACTGTAGGAAATCTAATGGTTTTGATTTCTTTTCCTATAGTTCAGGTTTAGCTGGTTCAGAGTAGGGTGGTGAAGATTGCTGCTCTTCGAAGTTTTATACTTTTACTGCAAGAGCTACTTTTACAATAGCATGTTTTCCATAAAAAGGAATTTCGTCTAAACATGAAATGAACTCCCTGTTGTGGATGCAGATTCCAAATAGAAAATCAAGCATTGTAGTTCTTTTGTTCTTCGCGGTGTGCTATCATCCATAGTAAGGAACATGCTAAATTGAAATAAACTGCGACGCCTAGGGAGGAGATTCAGTGAATATAAGTAGTACCCATATTGACAGTAGACTTGCATAGTGTAAACATAACCTCAAAACTTATATCGAGTACATGATTGAGTTACACATAACACATAAGACAGTTCTTGCAATTTCCGGGTCCTAAAAACCATCTTCCAGTGGGCAAAACTAGTGACAACCGCTATCAGCCTTGCAATCCCTATCGTGTACCAACAAAATTAAATATATGCAGGTGTAGCCATTTTTTGAAATAAGTGATCATTGTTGAGTTACATATAATCTCGCTACAAGGGATAACCATCTTATTGATCTTCCACAACTGATAGTAACTAATGTAACGTATATTTTTCTAAACAAAAGTTGCACCAATAGCTTCAAAAATTTAAACAATTTTTCCTCACTGTATATAGACGAGATTTCTCCAATTTAAATGACCAGCTCATGAATTAAAAGTTTTATTGAATAGAAATGTTAGAAGTTATTTATAAAATAGAAAATAAACAATACATACCTTTTTTGGAGTAATATAATTTCTAACTGTGCGATACCCTTTTGTGAATCCGATAATTTCAATTTATTGCATATGAGTCTCTAGACTTATTAAGTAAATAACGTGTTGGTCTTAAAGAAGTATCAAGAGCATTCATAATAGTTGTGTTAACTAGTGACACATCATCATTTAAAAAGCTATTAAATGACACATATGCATATTAATTTAAACACCCACATTAGTTTTAAGTTTAACAATGTTATCTATTTTTATTAAAAATTAAATATTCAAAATACAGTAGTTATCTGGGGTTTTTTTCCAGCAACCATACATTACAGCCAAATTTCAACGTCAAATTTGAGAAAAGATAGAATTTTTGAAATAGGGAAATAAGTTATTTATTTTCAACCTATCTTTATAAATAAAGGGCTGAGTAACAAATCATGGGTTGAATGATTTTGTGAATATTGCTACACTGGTTTAAATATATTGCTGATGTACAGGTTATTATTTGTATTTCTTTCAACATTTTGTTGTTTTTTGTAATTGATATGTTATCAAACGATTTGGTGATATATTTTCAGATTGAAATTGAAAATGGATTTCTTTAATTGTAGTCTAGAGATAGAAAAATAGAGTAGGTTAGAGATAGAAAAGATATGCGTGAGAAATATGAGGGTGGATCAGTTTTTTTTGCCATGTCATCAAGTAATAACAATTAAAAAGATTGTTATCTTTAACGATCTTTGTAAGTGTATAAAGTTAACACACACTTTAACACATCTAATGTAGAGACAAAATTGTATTGTTAGCTAACATTTTTAGTTAACACACACTTTAACACACATATTGTAGATGCTCTAAGTGAATAGTTATCGACTAAATAATTATAGAAATTTCTAACCCACCATTTATTGTGCACTTTATTATTCACTTTAGAGGTTGGATTTTTATACTACACTTTTTTCTGAAAAAACGCACAAACCGTAAAAAAAATGTACGGTTTACAGTCAATTTATATAGACCGTGGATTAAATCTACGGTTTACAGTCAATCACTGTAAATCGTAGATTTAATCTACGGTTTGCAGCATTTTTTCATAAAAAAAATTTACATGAAATAAATTTGGTCAATTTTAACAATTAAAATTAAAATACTGAATATTATTTTCAAATTAATCATGATTTTTTTTAATAAAAAAACTAAATGCCTTATTCTTAAAATTTTACATAAAATAAATTTGATCAATTCTAACAATCTCTCAAAATAAACAAAAAATTTAGACAAATTTACACACAAAAAAGTTGATGTGATAAATTTTATGTTTTTGGTTCATGTTATATTTTTGTCAAGTGTATAAGTTGATATTTATTGAATCATTAACTAAATCGTCAATTTTTGTGAAGTTTTTTTGGTTTGTTTTTAACACTTGTATAACGCAAAATGAAACATTAACTAAGTCGTCAATTTGGTGTCAATCGTCAATTTTCTTGAATGAAACAATCATAAATTAAATAAATTTCATAAAAGAAATTAACTCAATATGCAAATATGAACTAAATTTCATAAAACATATTTATTAAACATTTGTTTACATCGTATAAATTTACAACAACTTGAAAAAAAGAGTAATTTACATAAAATTTTAAAAAAAAAACTGATTATGGACTGAGATCTATAGCTTCTTCTTCATTTTTAATTTGCTTTCCCGATTGCCTTTCCAGCGCCATATATAACTTGAAATTTGGTCGAAAAAGTTCCTTCCATGGCGCAGCTGCCTCAGTGCGTGTTTGTTCCCACCGTGCTATAATTCCTGGCATTGGGAAGATCCCTTCATTAGGAATAACCTGAGCATAGTGACAACTGTTGACGAACACTATTACAGTCGGGATGTAATATGTCGTTCCCTGAGGCGGACCAGTATAAAGAGGTAAAAAAGTGGCGTTCCATACTTGTACCCCTCCATTTTTATTTTCCCATAAGGATAACAATACAATTGGCATATTGTAATGAGAAGCAATTAAAAAACCATAAGACGGAATTCTCATCCATTTGTCAGAAGGGGCGGGATTTGTAGGATGATAAAAATTTAAACTTGATAAAATATAATCATACCGGTAGCCTTCAAAATCAAGATTCTCAAACAGCTCATAATAAACACCTTTCATTTGCTGCAGCTCTTGAAACAACTCACATCTTACCGCGTACCAATCATCTTCCCCATGCTGTTTACCCGTCACATTTGCAAGTACCCGGAACCCACAGTTACCATCCCCATACACATCATAAACCGTTTCGATGTAACTATGTAACATGACCCATATTTGGTTACTGTACAGGAAGGTTGGCCTATTGGGGGTGGGTTTAGGGTTCTGGTTTCGCGGCCTCCTAGTTGGGTTTACCCTTACCTCCGGTGTTTCATCCGCCTTACCTTTGCCCTTGTCTCTACTAGCACCAGCACTCTGTTCCTCCACATACTCCCATCCCGACTTATCTCTCTTACTAGATTTGTCTCCTTTTCTAGGTCTCCCCCTATTTTGTCTCACTTCGGGGTCATTCATGGATGTTCTAGATGGTACGGTTATCTCTCGGAGTTGTGTTTTCATACGCCGTTTTTCAACATTAGTTTTGCTAGAATAAACACTTTTAAACTCTTCTAGATCACCCTCTACCCCATAATCATCGGTGTTCCCATTATCATCAATTACGTCTAATTTTTTCCAGAATGGATGAACATATTCTAGAGGAAGAGGCTTCCCGAATAAAATATGTTCACTCATAATATGATGACAAGGTAACCCGTGAGACAATTTGAAACCGCAAGAACAATTCTCATCAGCCTGGCCACTACATTTTTTGTGTTCTTGAAATAATAAATCAAAGGCATAATGTGTGATATACGACCTAAGATTTATAAATAGATGTGTTCGTTCAGAATGTGGAAAATAAGACTTGCATTTATCCAACTTCATCTTAATATCCTCAAACTGTTTTTCTAGAATTTTATTCACCTCTACCCAAACATTTTCAAGCGTGCCAGTATTTGTGGAAAGAGATCTTTTTAGCTTAGCATGTTGTTGTTCGGCTCGATTGCTAGTTCTGTTACCTAGATGTGTTGTATGGTTGGTATAGCATGTAACAAACTTTTCAGCATAATCATTTAAAAGCTTGTCTACATACTTAATCACAGCAGGGTACGATTTGTAAGAGGAATTGAAAGAAGCTCGGTTATGATTGTACTCCTCTATCGACTCAGAATCAACCAATAAACCTCAATCATCTAGAAACGTTTGCCACTCCTCGTCAGGGATTTTTTTACGGCAGTTTTTCAAAACATTTTTTGCAATATGAAAAGTGCACAAAATATGATGAGAATCAGGAAAAACAACGGATAAAGCATTTATCAAGGCCATTTCCTTATCGGTTACAAACACCCTAGGTAGTATACAACCCTCCAATGTATCTTTGAATTTTTCCAATGCCCATATATAACTTTCCTTTGTCTCATCACTCATGAAAACAAAACCTAAACAATATGTTTGGTTCGTTGATGTCATTCCTACGACTTCTAGAAATGACATATTAAAACGGTTTGTCCTATATGTACAATCCATTAACAAGACATCAAGAAAAGCTTTGAACATCCTTATAGAATCGGGATGTGCAAAAAACAAGTTCTCAAGACAATGGGTTGTTGGGTTCATATTATAGTAGAATGTGTAGCGATGTCTATCCAACAAATTAAACAGTTCTTGTATCGGGTTTCTACCATCTCGTTCTTTAAATTTCAGTCCAGCCAAAAAATTATGTATCGTTTTTGTGTTTGATACATTGTCAGGATTTCGATTTTTTATGGCCTCTAATATTGCACTAACTTTAAAACTACTTTGCCTTAAAGTTTTAACCATTTCTTTTTCATCTTGGGTTAAACGAGCACGTCGTGCTTGCCCTTGGAGGTAAGTTGGAGGTGGGTGGTTATGTTGTCCATTTTCTACTTGACACATCCATTCACCATTAACTACGTAACATTTAATGAAAAATGGACAATCTTTTTTCTTTGTACCTGAATTTACAAAGAAAAAAGATTGTACCTGAATTAACTACGTAACCTTTAATGAAAGATGGTTTCTTTTTTTCGTAAACCCCCGATTTATCACACACAATATCAACATACGGTGTTCTGCTCCCATCACCCCCTCCAGACCTACGAATCGTAAGAATGAAACCCCAATTTCCAGCCACATCAGCAAGATCAGCAAGCATTTTATCCCTTGTATCCCAAGTCAATTCATCAACTTCAAAGTGCTCTGTATAATCAGTTAGCTCATCGTTTGAGCCACTGGATGAATTCACATTGTTGTTATTCCATTGGTTGTTGTCATAACCATAGTTGTAATTCATTTTCGAAAAGTGTTTGTTTATATTATTTTTTTGGGAGAAATGAGTATTTTTTTAGAGATTTTTGAAAAGTGTTTGTGTTTGATTTTAGGGTTTGTTAGAATTGGAAAAAATGAGCCATATTTATAGTGTTAATTTCAGAAACCCCACAAGGTGGTGTCATTTCCAAACTTTAATAATGCATTGAGTAGTCATTTTCGGATAGGCTTGTCAACTCATAATAATTCAAAAGTGATAAGGTGTTGTCGGATTTATTTTGATAGATATGGTATCCAATGTCATTTACACTACAAACCGTAGATTACTTTTACAGTTTGTAGTGTTTTTTTTGGTGTAGTCATTTCCAAACTTTAATAATGGATTGAGTAGTCATTTTCGATAGGGTTGTCAACTCATAATAATTAAAAAGTAATAAAGTGTTATCGGATGCATTTGATGGATATGGTATCCAATGTCATTTACACTACAAACCGTAGATTACTTTTACGTTTTGTAGTGTTTTTTTTTAAGTTATTAACCGTGATTCAGTGCAAAAAGTACATTCGTAAAAAGACCACTGCTTAAATCAAGGGTACAAACCGTACATTTTTTTTACGGTTTGCATAAAATACATGCAAACCGTACATTTAATGTACGGTTTGTATGTATTTTATGCAAACCGTACATTAAATGTACGGTTTGTATGTATTTTCATAAAATTGCAAATCAGTCCTGCATTTCGTAAAAACTCAATATTGGGCCTATCAATTAAAATACAGAATATTTTTTACAAACATACGAATCAAATTAAACTTACGAATTTATAACGTACAAATCAAACATACAAATCAAAATAAACTTACGAATTTATAATATTCCAACTCAGCTAAGAATAAAACTTACAAATCAAACATAGAAATCAAATACAAAAAACACAAATGTGCACTTTTTTTTTGTAACGACTAAATGATTTAAAGTTGGACGTAGGGAGCATCTTTCCCGCCGATGTTAATCTATCCGATGACGGCTCAGTAGACTCTTCGATTTCGTTTAGCTCCGTACGCCGTCTCTGTCGCTGCTGGGATTCTGGATGCGGAGCACGCTCGTGGGATGTAAGTGTCAATCCTCGACTCCAACTGTCGGTTGACTGCTGACTAGGATGATGCTCGTACGACCCAAATGATTGTCTATGATGATCGAACGGAACATCATCCTGAACGTAGTCCGACCCAGCAAAAGAAGCACGACGACGATGACCGCTTGAACTCGGACCCGGACCCTGATCTGTAGTCGGGGGTCGACCTCCACTCGTTCTTCTACCCCCGCTACGCCCGCCGCTACTAGATTCGCCTTCCCCTCTACCTCTTTCGTCGGGACGCCGACAACTTGAAGCCCTAGTTCTTGGGTCGTAACGTAGGTCGTCATCACCATCGTCGTCGTCGTCGTTATCGTCATCCTCCTCATCCGACTATTCATCAGCTGACCCATACGGATTCATTCCCTTTTCAGCGAACTCCGACCGTAGTAAGTCCACGTCCGTTTTCATTTTTGCCTGTTTGAACGATTTGAAACTGCGGCGCAACATCGCTTTCTGAAAAAAAAAACAATAAAAAACGATTTATTAGTATTGAAATATACAACCAAAAAAATAACAAACAAATATTAATGAACTTTAACTAGTTGTTACCATTTTATTGAGCACACCCGTATGCTCCCGGAAACCGTGAGATGGTCGGGCAAGTTCAGGTGGGTTTATAAAGATTGGGGTCCTCTCTCTATACCATCTCATGTAATCCGGTGACGTCCCCGTACCAAATTCGCCGTTAACAAGCCGGTTATGGCGGTCATTCCACACGGTTATAAACTCTTCAAAAAGTGCAGGCCAATCGTGTTTTTGCCCAATCCCATATCTTCTATCCTTGCCGTGACCCTTTATGGGTTTCCAAATATATGTAGGGACCCGCTGAACAAAACCGAACTGTCTCATGAACCTGTCCGCGGGGTGGAACTCAATCTTCTCATTACAAATGAGAGGCACAGAACAATGTCACATATAACGGCCCCGCGTGCAGTATTCCGGATAGTCATCGATATTCCCGTAAGGTTTCCACACTATCTGTAATCAGCAAAATTATTATTAGAATATATAAACAAGGGTTTAAAAATACTAGTAATAAATTCTGCGAACATAAGACCAATGCAAACATATACAACATATAATACGCAAGCTGCATGTAGGAAATAAGAAAGTTAAAATTTACCTGTTCATACAGCATATTGTCAAACTGGTCACGTATATGGACCACATTATGTCCGTAGACATATGGCTTAAGGTTAGTTTGCCTCCAAATCTTCCATCTGTAATATACAAACAAAACCCGATAAACAATAAATATAAATAAGATAAGTAAATGATAGATGACACAATAAAAAAAAACACAAATCCAATACAAAAACTAAATAATATCATACCTGTAACCGAGGGGGAACCTAGGTCAGCCCTCAGGTGGCTCGATATCTTCCGGCAGCTCTTCACATGGTCTAACCGGCAGTAGTCTGGTCATCGCCCACATATCGAGAAACATCACCGCCCCGCTTACTCCGTTTGCCTTACCACGTACCAACTTGCATAAATTAGCCTCTAACCAGGCCAGAAGAACTGATCCCCAACTATACTCAGCACATGTGTCAAAATCCTCCAGAAACGGCAGAGGCCAGAGTGGAATCTGATCACTGCTCTTATCTGAAAACACATGTGCCCCCAGTAATAATAACATGGCATCCCTAGACTGATATAGCAAACGCTCCTCACTAGGATTGGGGGGTAATTCACCAAAGGTGTGTAACATCCAATCAAGTCTAACTGTCAAACAGTTTGTATCCACTTGATTGTCAGCCGGTCTAACACACAACAAACTCTCTATCATATCTAACCTGCTCGCCCTGCTATCATTCCGCTCCGATCGGGTAACAGCAAGACCATCCACCCTGAGACCAAACATAATCTCTACATCCTGTAAAGATATCCCCAACTCACCACCGACAAAATGGAACATGTGCGACTCATCACGCCACCTATCAACTAAGGTTGTAAGCAAGCCTCGGTCTACGGTATAATTACCTATAGTGTGAATACCATAAAAACCAGCCCTAATCATATTTTGAACTACTCTGTCAGGCGTCGGTATCTGCCAACTATAATTATAAACCCTAATCTTATGGGCATCTCCTCTACCCGCTTCTCTTCCAGCATCCCAAGTCTGATTAGAAATATGACCGGTCTGTCGTAAAATGTCCGACCTGTCTTTAATCTGTGAACCTGGCTCTGCCATCCTAACTATTTTTATTTTTAACAATAAAAACAACATAAGAAACATACACATTTAATGATAACCAAACAGTTATTTTAATTATCCAATTAAACAATGATAACTAATTAATGATAACCAAACAATGATAACTCAATGATAACCAATTAATGATAACTAAATAATGATAACTCAATGATAACCAATTAATAATAACCAACCAATGATAACTCAATTATAACCAAACAATGATAACTCAATGATAACCAATTAATGATAATCAAATAATGATAACTCGATGATAACCAATTAATAATAACCAAAACAATGATAACTCAATTATAACCAAACAATGATAACTCAATTTTTTAATTATAACCAAACAATGATAACTCAAATTTTTTTAATGATAACCAAACACATTTAATGATAACCAAACAATGATAACTCAATTTTTTAATCATAACCAAACAATGATAACTCAAATTTTTTAATCATAACCAAACACATTTAATGATAACCAAACAATGATAACTCAATTTTTTAATCATAACCAAACAATGATAACTCAATTTTTTAATTATAACCAAACACATTTAATGATAACCAAACAATGATAACTCAATTTTTTAATCATAACCAAACAATGATAACTCAATTTTTTAATCATAACCAAACACATTTAATGATAACCAAACACAATGATAACTCAATTTTTTTATAAAACGGATAAAATATCAACAACTCCAATTTTTATTGGTGATTTGGGCAAACAAACTAATTAAAAAACATAATTTTATAAAAACCCCTAATTTTCAAAACGGGTAAATATTAATAAAACGTAACTATTTTTATTTTTCTCAATCAAAACAAATAACCATCATAAACATGTAACATCATAACCAAACCATTAGTAATAAATATCTAAATAAACAAATTTCAAGAAAAACCATAATTTTTTTATTAAATGGGACAAATATCAACAATTATTATAATTTTTATAATTAATATAAACAAACAAAAAAAAATTATATATAGCTAAGTGAATTATGGATTTGCATATTTTATATATTTTTTCCTATTTTACAAATTGAAATTACACAAAAAAAATAAATAATGTAAAAATGGGACAAATATCAACAATTATTATAATTTCTATAATTAATATAAACAAACAACAAACAATTATATATAGCTAAGTGAATAATCAATTTGCATATTTTATATATTTTTTCCTATTTTACAAATTGAAATTACACAAAATAAATAATAAATTAGAGAATAAAAGATATACCTTGAATTATGGATAAATTTGATTGATGATTTGGGGTTTTTTGTTAAGAAAATTGATAGTTATTGTAGTTGATTGATTTGGGTGGTTTTTTTGGATGAAATTTGGGGGGTTTTGAGAGAAAGAGAGAGAGGGTAATATAAAAATTGTTTTTTTTTAAAAAAAAACGTAAGTTTCTGTTTTTCAGGGACTGTCTGTGTAATTTTTGCACAGGGGACTGATTGTGTAATTTCTGAAAAGTATGGACTGACTGTGTAATTTACACAGAAATGCTGTAAACCGTAGATTTAATCTACGGTTTACAGTGATTGACTGTAAACCGTAGATTAAATCTACGGTATGGATCAATCCACTGTAAACCGTATATTTTTTTTACGGTTTGTGCGTTTTTTCAGAAAAAGTGTAGTATAAAAATCCAACCTCTTCAGTTTATTGAAATTTATGCATTTTAAACTTAATGTTATGAACTTTAGTGAAGTTTATGCACTTTAAACTTAATGTTATGAATTGTAGTGAACTTTATCCACCTTATTATGCATATTTTTATACACTTTAGTGATTTTATTTATATTTGATTTTTTTGGGTTTTTTATTTTTTTGCATTTTTTTGATTATTTTTTGAAATTTTCGTTTATTTAAATATATTTTTTTATTTTTTCTAATTTATTTTGTTAATCATTTCGAATTTTCATTATATTTCCATGATTTTTTATTTCTAGTGATAGAAAGTGTTTTAAGTTGGATAATGACGATTTTATAAATAAAGTGAACATGAATTAAAAGTGACCTTGTGAAGACTCAAGTTTAGACAAGTGTGGGCAATAAGTTGGAAAAAAGTGGGATATTGGGCATCTAACATTTTTGACAAGAGTTTAATAATGTTCTCATATTGCTATGGTCTAACTATAACATAAATATCATCCGATCCTACGTAGCATGTGAGACATGATACGACAATATGATACATTTACGAATATAGGCACACTACATGATAAATATACGGCGGTTATTTGGTATACGCAAATTGAAATAACTTAATCGGAACTTATAAATCTTAGTCATAATTACCTTTTTTTTACAATATTATGTTTATCTTTTTGTAACTTTTTAGGTGCAAGTATAACTGCAAATGAACCGAGCTGTTTATGAATAAGCTCGTGTTCCGCTTGTTAAAAGCTCAACTCATGTTCATTCTTTTACTAATAAAACCAAGACTGAACAGTATAGGCCTCGTGCTCATGTTTAGACTCGTTTGATTATTTTAATGTTTTTAATTGTAATTATATCATACCTATATGTAAGTTTTTATAAAATATAAGACACATGATCGATGAAAAGTCTACCATTTGAATAATTAATCCGTACTTCTAAACTATTGTAGCAGTTTGGTTAAATAAAAAATATCTTTTCTGAGCGAAACGATACTAAACGAGATCAGAATAAAAGGGGTACTTATTGTAAAATAAATGCGATAAACATGTATGCTGAAAGGATGGATTCCTAAAAATCTTGAAGAATATGGGAAGAAATGAGTATCTAGATCAAATGTTAAATTGCTATTTGCCCGTATGTTGTTATTCAAGGCAAACATGAGAACTGCTTGTTCTGGAATTTTTTCAGATGGATATGTTTTTAATTGAAAACTTGGACTCGTATGAATCTGACGTTGCTGATTCAAACATGAGAGTAGTTACCACATCTAGAAATTAGAATAAAGAAGAGGGGCTTATTTGGTAGGCTTTTTTAATGTAACCAACTACCGGTACAGCCAAATTTTTGACAAGCAAGTACTGGTTTAACAAGCGCGTTTCGTAGTAAAAAAAAAAGAAACTTGATTAAAAGGTTAAAAAAGATAGCTTTTCTGCTTGTTTAGGCCCCTAAAAGCTTGCTTTGTACTCTTTCAGCTTAGCTCTTTCGAAAACGCTTTAGCTAAGATTTCGCATTTTAAAACACTGCAAGCAAGACTGGTAGAATCAAGAATGAGTTCAGATTTGTCCATACTATTTTCAGTCTTTCGAGTTCTTTTTTGTACTTAATACTTGTATTCAATTTCAGTCTTAAAAAGTGACATGTGCCTTTAAAGTCTTATTTTAGCTTGCTGTTTAGCGAATGTTTCTGTTAAATGAGGATTTAGGATCTTCAGACTCTGCGAAAATTGTGCCCGAGTTGAGAGTTCATTAGTCATGCCCTTTTTTTAGCAATGCAAAAAGGGGAAACTTGAAAATACTCTCTGCTACGATATATTTAATATTTGATAAACCGTCATTTTGGAGGTGCTTGGTGGTACGTATATACTGAATTCTCTAACTGCGCAACTTATTTGCTCTGCTACATTTTAACTTGATATAACTGAATTAAATTGGATCACCTTTGGAAACAACTTTGATCCTGGATGTAAATGGTTTATTGGTTTATTAGTCGGTTATTCGGTTCACCGTAAAAAAAAAATTAAAAAAATGGTTTATTGGTGTTATTTATAGAGTACATGGTATGTGTTTTTCCTTTGATTACTGTTCCTTGCAGGATTACTTTTCCAACTTGATTAATTTCGACGCTTAAGCGAGGTGAATAGTAATGGAGACGGCTTGTTTTAAAAACCAAATGAGGGCAGATATCAGTGATATGCATGACTTGGTTATTGAACAAGCTGTTATGCCACTTTTGCACTAAAAATTAAACTTAGAGATAGTGTTCCATATAAGATACATACAGTACTTATAATTATAAAGCATCTGCATTAAACTTGCAATGGAGAAAGAGAGGCATGTAATAACCCGAGTTCATATATATATATTTTGAATAAATAAATGTCTTTATATAACTATTTTTTTTTTTTCACTTTGTTTTTATCTGTTCCCCTTTTCAGCCTTTTAATAGTTATACACAAAAAAAAATATATACAGAGAGATATATTCTCAGAGGAAGATACAGATACAGATACAGATATATATATATATATATATATATATATATATATATATATATATATATATATATATATATATATATAAACACACTTTTTAAACCTCGTTTTCTCTCAAATCAGTCATTCGTTTTTCGATCTGTTTTTACCGCCGGGTAGCTATCGGAGTGGAGATCGTTCTAAGAGTAGAAGCTGGATTCAGAGGCTAAGCTCTGAGTAGTTTTGTTCCTTTTTGCTACGCATCCGTCTCAGTCTACTGTAGCCTCTCTTAGCGTCAGTTGAGGTACCATTTTGGTACTTAAATGGGAGTCTATTATGTTGTATTATCACAGGAATCGAGTTCCTGTTTTTTTTTTTTTATTCGTTGTTTATCGAAGTAGTATTACTTAAATTCTAGATAAACAACTGAACCTGACTGTTTAGTGAATTTGTTGAGGTACCGTTTCAGAACTAAAAGGGCAAGTTTTATTCGTTATGATGGCAAGAATATGTTTCTTGTTTTGTTATGTTATTCGTTCAAATGCAGAGTATATTGAGTTAACTATTTGCAGTATTGTACTTGTAGATATTTGGTGGTAAAACAGGTTGGGTACATGTTTTATTGAGGTACTGTTACGGTATGAAAAAAATGGCGGGTTTAACCCGTGATGGAGGACATGAATTAGTTCATGTATTTCTTATTTTTCCTGGTCAGAGACTTGTTCTGGTGTAGTTCATAGTAGTAGAATTATTTGTAGTATTGCAAGAATCTGTTCCTTGTTTATTTTTAATTGTGTTGCTCATAGTAGTCTAAATTCTAGGAGCTGAACATGGTTGATTGACTATGATGAGGTGCAACTTTGTTACCGAAAGGAGGTGTTCTATATAAATTTTAGACATGAAATCGATTCTTTGCTTAATGATGTTTTAATGCGTATAAGTAGTTTAATTATTTGTTGTATGATATAGCAACTTCAATCACATGGAACTGGTCGAGCTTTTCGACCAAAGATCATGTCACTGATTTAGCAAGAATTGTAGTTCATTTCTTTAATACATTATCAGAGTATACGACAGCTATTCAAATGATGTTTATGCTAGTGATATTGTGATTTCAGTAGCCTGATATTGTAAATATTGATGTTTATCATATAATTAATGAATAAAGTGGAATAATGAGACTAAATAATCGAGGAGATGTGGTGTTGTCGCGAGTCATTTGTTGTCGTTGCTCTTTTAAATTTCTTTTAGGGTTCACGTGCCAAAAGGGGTTCCGACGAGTCTGGTGCTCATGGAAAATACGGCAATAGCCGGCGTATGATTTCATGAGGAGTTGACTCCATACGTGGATTTGATGAGTGATCCGGCACTTTATTTGTGAATCCGACTTTATACACATTTGAGTCGGTTATCGAGTCATGCCACTTGGCGTAAGTAGTTGGGATAGAGGAGGTTAGCGGAGAAGAAATAAAACGACGAAATACAGTTATAAAAACAAAATATACATATGCATTGCATTATTATTCTTTTTAGTTTGTTGACGTACATATATATAATAAATAGTTGACTCACTCTTTTTATTTGTTTTCTTGTCTTTGTTTATTTTTATTATTTTAGGTGGAGTTTCAGATGTACTAAATTTCAGGACATGTTAAGCTGATGAGCGGGGGCTGTGAGCGAGCTAGATTTTGGGTTGCGCGGGTAACATAGACACTCATAGCCTATTTAGTTTGGTGCAATACTTTGTAAATGGTATACATTAGGTATAGTTGTGGACAAAATGTACTAATGTAATATAATTTTTGGTGTAATATAAGTCGGAGAAGTGTGCTTGGAAAGTTGTATGTTCTTCCAATGTGTTTTCTTTAGTTTTTCAATTCAGGTCTCGGATGGAAATTTGGGGCGTGACAAAGCATCTCTGAAATAAGATAAATTAATAACAATTGTTACATATTGTACAATGTTTTCTAAATTTTACATAGTTAAATCCCAAAGATTATGCACAGTACCAGCTACAGCATATTAGCCTCTCAATAAAAATAAGTCTAAAATTAAACTCTGCCCGGATAAGACACAGAAGATGAAAAAAGAAATTGCCTAGGGATTAGCTACATGAACCATCAATAGTAAAGTCAATGGGGCTGGTGAAACCTATAATTTCACCCCAAGTCACGAAGCGAAAATGCTTTTATCGAATCAATCCTCTCGGGTTATTCCAGTCTTTTTCTGCCTTGTTTATGGTATGTGCAGGTTTAACTGTTAGCCATTGTCACCCACCTCAAGCTAAGAACATGCTTAATTATTGCAATTTTCTGTAAGAAACCGTAAATCAGTTTACAATGGGGAATAAGATGGTCTAAATGTCGAAAAGACACTCTTTTAAGGAGAGTTTGTTCCCCAACAACCAATTCCAAACACACCATGGGCATTATCAAAAGTCAGATATGACAAAGGTTTAAGTACTTTTCGACGTAATTACTGTAAATGCATCTTATGACCAAATCTCATGACCTGTCACATTACTTGTAAAGAAATAAATCTTGTGTCTTTATATAGAACTCAATGAAAAACACTTAACTACTTAAGCTCATCTTTGTTCTAAGCTAAAAAGTTTTCCCACTCAAGAGGTTGCCTATACGGATAAATACTGCTCTACCAAAACGAAAAGATAATGACAACTATATGCAGGATTTCTCCATGTAAGCATCAACATCTAAGATTTTTGGGTACATTTTCCTAACTTATAGATTGGGGAACAACCAACAGTAAATGCATACTGAGGGATTTTTTGGTTGCAACTTTTAAGCAAATATGTTTCATCTTTACGAGATTAAGAAAAAAGCTAGGTTCATCCATTTTATAGTTTCTAGCTTATCCATGCAATAGTCCTGAATCTCAGTTATAAGTGGTCAACCATAAGCGCTTTAAGCAAGTATAAGCTACGATTATAAAAGGCCTAAAACAACAGGTTATAACTATATGGTTTATGAGTAAGAGACATACTTCCAGGGCAGTGCATTGGGTTCCAAATGCCACGAATTTTCGGGTATCCCATGAATTCCAATTCCCGGTACTCTAAAAGCCGGAATTTGGTGAGAGAAACTAATCAGCTCAGCTCTCGAGACCACTCGTCTAAGATCAAACCCTTGAATTTTTTTCTTTTGGAAAAAAGTCAAACAACCGTTCACCTCTGTAAGCTTAGCTATCGTTATTCCACTTTCTTCAGATAAATCTGATACAATTTCTGCAATTTCGTATTCACTATTTTCGTAGTCATAATGCTTCCACTTGTTATCCCAATCTTTGTACAAAGCCCAAATCTGACCCTTCATCGGGTATATTCTGTAAACAAATGTAGTCGTACTTTGCTGACACTTAACTAAATGTGATAACTGAGAAAAACTTAAGTTTATAGTTCTCCCGGTAGCTGCATATGTACCACAAACAACAGGTAATTTCATTTTACTCCAACTCATCTCATAGTCTAGAATCAGCTGAGGCTCTAGAAAAGTAGCATACACTTGATTTCCCGAGTCAATACTGTTTATCCTTGCGTATACCCGAGGCATATAATTTTTTTCCTCAGAGACCGCCCATATTTGTCCTGCTATGTAATTAGTCATCGACCAATTTGTCGTAGGTATATCCAATTCTGGATCTGGATTGACCCAAGGAAGGGAAATAAGTTCTTCGGAGGGATTATAAACTATAGAACTTTCTAAATTTTTGACATCTGATGTAGTGTCACTAATATCTGTATCATCTACCAAATAATTTGGCAATGCCATAATATCAACCTCCAGCATCCCAGCAATCACGGCAATATTTATTTCCCCACCCGTAAACCTATACACAGGAACTTTGTGCGATAACATATATAATTTTATTGGGGAGATGTGTAAAAAGGAAGGATTTCCCTCTTCTTCACGCGCTCTCTCGAAGATGCTTCGAAACCCATTCACTTTTTCCAGATACACACACTTTGCACCAAAATACTTCGAATAATCATTTAGGAACTCGACCAATCTTAATTTGCACCTCTCTAGAAGTTTTGGATTATAACACCACTCATCAATGTCCCAATTTTCATATACTGCCCAAATGTCACCTTTCTTTGGGAAAATCTCAAACTGGTCATGTGTAATACCACCGACCCAAGAGCATTTATGGGAAAATAAATCTGGTGATTTTAATGATTTGGTGTTTTCTAAATCTATACAAAATGGTCCACTCGCAACTGGAAAACCCGAATCACACCATCTTCTCTCGACATTAGTGGCTGGTACGGGTTTTAGCCACGTAACTTCAATAGAAGTTACTGAGTATGTGTTAATGAGAGCATATTGACAAGTCTCAGGGGTTTTCCACTTGTAATGAGAAGCCCATATTTGTCCTTTTTCAAAATGAAAAGGCTTTCTATCTTCCCCAAAGTCGTAAAAATCTTGATCAGGTCTTTGTAACGATAACGGTCTAGGAGATAAATTTGGAGTCTCTTTTTCCAAGTTCTCATCAGAGCTAACATTTGATGAAGATGCACATAGTTCTTCAACATTACCGACCAGATTTTCATTTATGTTTCTGTTATCAAATAAATCTAGACCAGGATCTTTCACTACTCCTGTTGAGAGCACGATTTCACGTTTCTCCTCCAAAATTAACGAATTGTGCGTTGTAATTTGTTCCTCTATTTCCCAGATTCTGCAAAAAAATAATAATAATAAGTAAATGAAGGTCGGAAGACTCGTAGTAACTACAGAATTATTTGTCTGGATAATATATTTTTTTAATTAATTGGTTTTGTACCAAAAATTGGACGCCTCTGTGGACCAACTATGTATTTACCAGTTTAAAAAGATAAAAACTAGTAATGCAGAAATTATACACATAAGCATCTTTGATAAGTGTGACAATCAAAAAAAATTAAGTCAGTACCTGTCTTTTGTAGTAACACAACTCTGATTTGTAATTGGTTTTTCCTTATCCAGAAAACTATCATAACAAACAGGTGATGATTCGTAACCATCCCAAGAAACTTTACGCCGCATATCATATGAAAAGCGTTTATCTCTATCCGAAAGAACAGAATATGCTTCGTCTATGAGTTGAAGTGCTAAATCAACACCTGGAAACTTTTTCTTAATTGGCATTAATAAATTGAGAAGCTTTTCATGGCGATGTAATATATCCTCGTAACTCGAAGAAGGTATGAGAGAAATAACCCAATAGTATTCAATTTCATTGCCAGGGATTGTAAGTTTAGAGGCCGAGAGAATATCGCAAACTGCAATCATTGCATCAATATTACTGAGAGTAGGAAAAACTTGGCGGGCTTTTCGTAATTTGTCTCTAGCACCAAGGTAATCTTTGTTACTTATCATTTTTCCAGCTGCTTCTTTTTCTCGGAGGGCCTCCGCCTTATTATAGTACTGGCCCTCCATCTGTTATTGCAAATTTAAAACATAATTTTAAAATCATTCACGAAAAGCATATAATAGAGTTATACAGGAACTACACTATATTACACTAGGTAACATTAGATGAAATCTTAGCATTTCGGCAATAGTGTTACATTACATTCCTGACGATCAGTACATTTAGTGTACCAAACAGAAAAAAATCAGAGGTTGGAATACTAACTAATTAAAAAATCACGTATTGAACACGCTATCCTATCACGAAGAGAAGTGGTTACATAAAAAAACCGCTAGTTAGTCGGGCACAAAGTAAAAAACCTTTGAGGTTTAATTTACCATAAATGTAAACATCGCGATTTGAGTTTTATTCTAAAATTTTGTTCGCTCATGAGCAGTTTATGAAAGCCAACACCTCAGCATTTACGAATGTGGGCTTTAATAATAAACCTGTGCACTTCATTTCTAACTCTATAGCAGAGATGCACGTGTTAAACACCGTTTGTGGAAATAAATGTCCAGTGTTGGTAAATCATGGATGAAAACCGAACACCACTTGAGTCCCCTGATACAGAACTAAACTTAAACAAGTGATGTTGCCTATCAAGTTATGGTGAAATGAAATGTTGGCATTTTGCAATCGACAGACAATTTGTTATACATACACCTTAACTAGTATATAAAATAATAATTTCATTTCGTTTCTAATCATATGTTCCACCACAATTCCAGCACGTTTGAGCGACAAAAGAATGATGCACTTAAAAATACCATCTGGAATTACCGGAAAATTAAGCCGGAAGGAAGTGGCATATACGGAAAAACTTGGGGGAAACGGTGTATCTTAAAAAGACTGCAACTGACCTGTAATGATACCAAATAGAGAACTTCAAAATGGAAAAGTAAGTAGTCACCTGTATTCTTGTTTCCTGATCGGGGTAAGTGTGACGTACAAGGCTATAGTCAAGTAGGTTTATTCTCGAGAGACGTCCTCTTTTGGCGCCTTGAGGTATTAATTGTTAGGAAAAACAACTTATCTAAGACTTTAGCCAATTATTACCTCTTAAATTATCATGTTCAATTTCAAATCCTAAGTTACCAAATTAATATAATCTATCACTACATCACCGACTTAGATTTGGAAAAATAATCAAAATAACAAATGATCGTTCTTATATGTATATAAACAGCTAGCACACCATTTGTTCCTCATTCTAAAATTGCTGAATCCAGACTAACTAACTAATGGTGTTACATGTTTTGATAAAACAGTAACCAAAATATGATATGAATCTATGATTGTTTCTTACACCTATATAACTATATAAGTGTCTCGCCCATTTTTATATTTCCCTTTCTGAAGTTATTAGCCCGGACTAACTAAAGATGGGTCTTGCATGTTTTGTTATAATAACGACTGGTTAAAGAATGTCTAAAAAGTTTCCTTTAATTACTCTATTTTTCCTATTTTTATCTCTTTTTATATACAATGCTATATTGGACCATGGTCTTTGGCAAGGAATCTAGCAACATGTTCTTCTACTCCAAAGAGAACTAATAAAATCAAATCTTTTTTTTCCTATTTTTATCTCTTTATATATACAATCCTATTATGGATCGTGGTCTTTGGCGACGAATCTAGCAACATTTTTACAAAAAGCAACATTTTTACAATCCTATATATACACATCTTTACTAGCTATAAGGGCTTGTTTGGCTGCATTTTTACAAAAAAAAACAGACTGGCTTACGTGAGCGAGCGAAAAATTATAGGCTCATTAATCATACATCTTGAAACTCAAAGATAATTACTACCCAAAAAGCAACATGTTCTTCTACCCCAAAGAAAACTAATAAAATCAAATATTTTTTTCCTATTTTTATCTCTTTTTATATAAAATCCTATTATGGATCGTGGTCTTTAGCGACGAATCTAGCAACATTTTCTTCTACCCAAAAGAGAGCTAATAAAATCACATCTTTACTAGCTATAAGGGCTTGTTTGGCCGCATTTTTACAAAAAAAATAGACTGGCTTACGCGAGCGTGCGGAAAATTATAGGCTCATTAATCATGCATCTTGAAACTCAAAGATAATTACTACCCAAAAAGCACACAAAAATAGAAGCCATTAGGCTGATCAACAAGAAATTGTAAGCAACAAACAACTAAATTAGCTTAAAACATGCAACCAAAAATCCCTAAATTCCTCTCCTTCATTCACCAAACTATCCAAAATCCAATGAACAACAACAAATAAATATATATATATATATACATACATACATACATATAGAAAATAAAATTACTTGATAGACATGTCTACATAGGTAATTCACTAATACACACACACACACACTGACACACACACACACACACACACGCATATATATATATATATATATGAACATGGATATTAAAATTACCAAGAAGAGCAAATTGTGTTTAACATTCATCTACATGACTAAAACATAAACAAATTAATTGTGTATTGAAGAAAAAAGATAATAAGAAAAATGGAAATTACCCTTTAAAGACTAAGTATCAAAGAGAAACATGCAAATTCCAACCTTGAATGACAAAACACAGTGTTGGAGATCAAATGCAGCTAGATATATATATATATATATATTTATTTATTTATATGTGTATATATATATAGAGAGAGAGAGAGAGAGCTATTAATGTGTGTTAAACCTGCGGGTCCTTGGTTTTATCATAATTTTACTTAGTCCTCAAAAGCTTAACTAAAACGCTAATAAACCTACTACACTAAAAAGTAACATTTAGTAGCGAAATCTTAGCTAAACCGTTTTTGCAAGATACATGCTAAAAGAGTAAAAAAAAACGTAAGTTTTTACCGGCCTAGAAAGAGAAAAGACGAGGCTTTTAAGCTTTGAATCGAGTTTTTTCACTACGAAACACTTTTTTTAAAACATTAATATTAGTACAAATTGCAAGTGAACTCATATTATGGATTATAATGGAGGAAAATAAGTAGTGGGGTGATTTTAATAGTAGTAAATAATATATGATACAACGATAGTCTCTAATTAGGATTATAAATTTAATAGGCATAGGGGAGATGTCTAATTTTTTGTTCTATTTTTCTTTGTTTTATATTCAAACTCGGTATCTTATTTATCTAATATTTCATCTATTATAGGTGACCGTTTTTTTATTTTACTATAAATTGCATTTATTGTTGTCGGTATATTGACATGTAGACAAGTGTTCATGTATAGTTATTAGTTACTCCATCCGTTCCAAAATGTAAGTCCATTATACTATTTTGGGCTGTTCCATACTATAAGTTCACTTTCCCAAAATAGAAAAAAAAACTTGTGTAAAATTACATGTTTGTCGATACTTTTAAGTTTCTAGGAGAATATGCATTAATAAAAATGAGGATAAAAGTGGAAAGAGAGTGTAAAAAAATGTGTAATGATTGTGTTTTATTAATAAGTTGGGTTTTACGTAGTGAACTTATATTGTGAAACGGATGGAGTATTTAATAAGGAAACGGAAAATAACTGTTTTGTAACTTCAAGAATGTCTCTCATAAATGTCACTAGTTTCAAATCGATAGCGGTAAATTAGTAAATTACAACAGCATAACCTCCTTTTAGGTGAAATAGGAAAATAAAAAAATGTATTCCGTTATATCTACACGTTAGAAGAATTATAGATTTAAATAACTTATCACTCCAATATAGAAACATTTGTGAAATACCCCATGGGCAATGGTAGTCATTTTTAAAATGGTAGACGATCACATAGACCATTTTTTCCATTTATTAAAATATTGGGGATTGTTACTGCTTTAACCAATAATATAGGGGTGAGATAGTGTTTCTAAAACTATGAGGGTTTTACTTGTATATCTATATCACATGTTTTTAATGCATGAAATCATACTAGTCCACTTATAGAATCAAAATTTTAATTTAATGTTGTAGTATTATTTGATTCTGTAATTATAGCCAATGTAAAAACCGTTTTAATTCCAAAAGTGGAAAATAACTGAATAAGTTACTGAATTAGACTAGTTCTGTCTTTTTCCTCATCTCAAGTGTTTTCAATGTTTTTTAACTGTATAAAGACAATACTTTGATAATCAGAGACTTATAGGAAAGTGTGCAAGTGTTTAATTTTTTTTTACTTTTTATGGTTATTATCCAAACTCCAAAGAATTAAATTATAAACTTATCAAAATTATTATTCAGCACTAATATCTCACTCATTATGAGTCTATAACAACTGGGAGAATAAAAAAAAATAACAACAGTAAATTCTGATTATATAATGTTAGGTAGGACCCTCCCAAAACTAAATTGCTATCATTAATTTCGGATATACTGTAATTTGTTATTTTAAACATCCTAAAGGCATTTTTACTAAATATATGTTATTTTCTTTATTTAAATTTTCTCACTCTCATACACTAATTATGAAATAATTAATGAAAAGCAATATTTTATCTGTCACCGTTAAACATTTTCTTGTTTTTCCTTTTGGTCACTGTCCTTTGTAAAAAAAATTGCAAAAGGCATTTTTGTCCACATCATATCTGTAAATCACATGTAAACAGTAAAAAAAAGTTTTTATCCTTAAAAAATGGCAGCAAGAGATACTTAAAGAATTCTTATTTACATTGTCACATTCCACTATTAATAATTTTACATGGAGAACCTTTCATTATTTTGAAACTTTAATAGATAAATATTACGGAGCAAGTATTTTAAGGAGAATAACAGGAAAAATCAGCAATTATACAATTTCGAAGGCTTTTTTAAAAGTTAAGATAAAATATATTTCTCCTTATTTTAATCTTTCTAAATTGGTAGAGGTACGACATTAGCGAATAATGACAATGATACTTTAACCCCTTTTAGCCTGTAATCATTTAAAATAAAATATATGATAAATAATTATATTTTCCTTAATATGCAGGCAGCTCCTTTTAGCCTATAATAACTAGTTTCTATTAAATTTATTTATTAAAGTACATAATAAAGAATTTACTTTTCCTTAATACATTCCAGGCAGACACTTTTAGCCAAATTAATATGCATACATACACAAATGAAGCTGGAGATTTAGAGCCTTGGCTAGGATTTACTTAACAGAAAAACATGGAGTCAACAACTTTTTTGTGCCGCTGCCAAACGGGCATACACAGCCGGAGAAGCTGTAGGGAAAAAAGTCAGTTTAGACATATCATTAGATTAATAAGACAACAATACACTGAATGACTGAAATGTTGACTAAAGCATGAAAAATGCTACTTATCTGAAGATTATGACATCAAAGGAACTTCCTGATGGTTACTTAAAAAAAGGAAGCAATAGAAAGGATAGAAGGAAAATTTCCAGCTTTTGACTTTTAAGTTGAAGATGTAGCATGTAAATAAAGGCCATGGTCTTAAAATCGGTAGAAAATATGATGTTTAGTTCAAAAACTGATTAATTTAGTATCAGATGAGGCGCGTTCGGGTGAAGATAAACTTACTAACAGTTATTGCAGTAATGTTTTTCTGGTAACTACTATGATTAGAATAGCAACTTCTAAGGGTTTTAAAACTTCAAAAACTTTCAACTGACAATAGCAAATAGATTTTCAGCCTTTCAGGCACCAGGCGACAAAATCTGCTTTCAGGTAATAGAGAGAATGCACCAATACCTGGAGTTCATCAGCCGGAAAACCTATCTCGTCAAACAAGACATGATAATGCGTTGGCCGTGTAGTCCCCTTTACGAAAATTATTGAAGAATAACATAACCAGAAGTAATAAGCTAAATGAATAAAAGCGAGCAGAAAGACACCAAAATTTATTTTGTTTTCTATTTTTACAGTAGACTATGGGATCGAAACTTTCATGGACAATTACTTTAGATAAGAGATTTCAACATAAAGACTTTAGATAATAATTTCACAATAGATATCATCCACAGTCTCAGGTCACTCAGTTCAATAAGAAAGAAATATAGTGCATACTCGAATTCCAAATAAATAAGCATATACTAATACTGTAATACAATCACATGATGGATATATTAACCAACCAGATTTGCCTGTTAGCTAATCAATACTTACAAAGATCAACTTGCTATACTTACAGAGACAAACTATAATAGCAATACTCCATACGCACTCAATAAAAACGAAGCTTCTATGGCATAATCCCGTTTGGCAGCGGCCCAGGTGATAAAATTTATGCAGTTTGAAGAAAAGACGGAAAAATTCTCAAGTCAAGGAGGCTTAGCTGTCCAAGTCCCTCGGTTTCTCAGGCTGCACGAATATGTCGCTAACCCTCAACCTCATTTAAATCTAGACCTCTTTTGTAGTATACATATATGTTACCTAGGGCGTGAATATCATCGACAATTGCTCTCTATGTCTTGCAGAATCTGCATCGTCCATCTCCTTCCAATTTCATTGAGTATACGATTAAGCAAAAAGAAAGAAAATACCTCCTTAGGGAATGCCATATGAAGCAGAGAAGTTCCAAAATATTGTAAGGGAGTGTGGCTACTCGAGATAAGTTTCTCTAGGTTGTGGAATTATAAGCATAGTTCATTTCAAACCTCGGACTTTACCTTACAGTTTGTAAGTTCTCACAGACTATACTTCAATCGGTTTTTCTTCTTCTAATGAAGTCGTTTATCTTTATATTAGTAGGTTTATTCTGGGAATTTCTATTAAGACAACCGTCAAGACTTGAGCGCAAATGAAACTTCATTAGTCCATATTTCAAACAAAATTTCATATCAAGCAAGGTCTGTCTAGTTCTCTTAAAGAAAATTCAAATATGTATGGGCATCGAAACACTTATAAATGATGCAAAACATAACAATTCGTTTCTTTACACTGAACTATCCGTCGTGCTTCAAAAATTTGAAGTCATTGTTACCAGTTTATTGCGTGTATAAATGCAAAAAGTATAGCAGGACCTTGTGCTCCTAGTTAGTACATTGAGACAAAAGCTGTTGCCATTTTGATCACAAATTTAGACATCACTACCAAATATTTTGGTTGGAATAACTTGTTGTCTAAGAAAGGCCATGTTTTAAGTAACTAGCAAGCTAACGAGTGCAGCTAGTAAATATGCGTGCAGTTCTAAGACATGTTTCACTAGAAGTAAGTTTTTTTTCAGCTGATTATCAGTTTAATTATAGTTTAAGACATCTTTGACATTTGCGTTTAAGCTCTATTTTTTGCAACTTTAAAAAGGTAGCCCTAACTTGTGAATTTGATTTAAACAACAGCCAAGACTTTCAAAGTGCATGAAAACTAATACTCAGTAAGCCTTCTGTTCGCAAGTTCGTGTTCAAGACTGTGGTTACTTTCATTATAACCTTTTAAGTTTCAGTTTTAAAAACAATGACCGTTGTATAAGCGATGTAGGTTTGACAGATTTAAATCGGACCTTTTGAACAACCTTTCTTATTTTCTTTGCTAATTATATTTGAGAAACTGTGAGTTTGGTTAACACTACAGAAGTTTTAAATAACTTTCAAATGCGATTAACCAAAAAAAATAACTCAGGATATAGTAAAGCATCCAGAAGAGTATAACTTGAATTAGTAAAAAAAATGAAAGGTTGATTAGTAAAGACCACATACCAATATATTTCTCAACCATCTTCAACTCAACTAGTCATTTTCACCACCTCATCTTAATCAGAGCCTAGCCCGAGGTGTCGAGTTACCCAACCTTTTTATTTCCCTCTTATCATTCTTAAGCGAAAATGAATATATAAATATATGAATGACTGTTGATAAAACATAATCACACGGCTTGAACTTGATTTATTTTCTCGAAATCGCTCTAAGTTATTAATTCAGCTACCGAGATGACAAAAAACTTTCAAAACACCTAAAAACTTTCAAATGAATAAACATAATATGGATACTATTTTTTTCAACATATAACCTGCTTGTTCGGCTCGATGTCACCTAAGCCAGGCTTCTCATCTGCCTTACGAGCTGCATTAATATACATACACATGAACTCCTTCGCAATATCAAGATCTCCACATCTGCGATATCTATCTATAATTGTGGAGGAGCCTTTTTTATTTACCAATTCTTTGTTCGCAATCCCATTAAAGAGAACCCTAGCTCCATCCATATCACCCCACTTGCAAAGTCCATTGATCATTACATTATACGTACGTAACAAAATTCGGATCAACATTTTTCTCACACATCTCATCATGAAGATTAAAAGCCTCGGTAAACTCCCCTTGTTTACAAAAACATGAAATAACGCTATTGTAATGGACAATATCCGGAACTATACCATTTTTTTTCATCTCCAAGAGAACCATTTTCCCGTTTATAGCTTTCTCGTCCCTACAATACGCCTTAATTAAGTACCCGTATGTATAAGCATTAGTGCTAATATTAGCATCCAAAAAAGATCCATTTTATCCAACTTTTGCAAATGTTTCAACAAAGAGTTGCAACAAATTAAGCCAGGCAAAAACTTGCCATTTTCTACAGCAGCCAAGAACAAACAAACAGACTTTTCCCACTTCCTCGACTTTCTATAAACACCGAAAAGCACATCGAAAAGAGTATCAGAATCTTTTCTAGAAACATCCGGTTCTCTACAAGACTTTGCGATAGAATCAATTATATCGTCAACAGGGAAATAAGACTGTTCCATTAGCTTCAAGATCTTTTTTACAAACAAAAAGGGCCCGTAAACACAAAAAGGCACCTCGAGCAAAAAGTAAACGAATCGGCGTTCTTAGAAATACCCTTTTGAAAAAATGACCAAATGAAGAAATTCAAAAAGGGTATGGAGTTAATTAATGGACTTGTGAAGGCCAATAACAGAGTGGACAACATTAGCACTTAAATTTTCTCTATTAATGAGCATTTCCCATACCTTCATGGGTTTATTAATGAGAAAGGGTTGAGATTTCTGACAAAGGTGTCGGATTCTATATAGATGATTATGTATGTATAGGTTTTTGGGTGAGAACAGGGGCGGAACTAGGGGCGGCAAGGTGCCGCCGCCACCCAAAAATTTTAAAAATATTTTTGTTTATATAGAAATATTCAGAAATTTAAGATTTTAGTTAAAATGATAAAACATAAAATTTGTGTGTCACAAGGTCTCTAGTTCGAGTCTTGTGACTATTTTTTACTCTTCATTTAATTAACATTGACGTACTCTTTGACTTCTAACTTAATTAATTGCATATTTAAGGTACTGTTAAATTTTTTTATAAATAAATATTTTTGTGTAATTTCATAGTCATATTACAACAAAGTTTAAACTAATAAATTCGTATTTGTAGTCAATTTTTCTATATCGTTTGAAATTTTTAGATAAATGGACAAGTCAGCTAAGTTTTAAGCTCCAGGGTTTTTTGGTTTTTTATACCGTTTGTTGTTATTGTACTAACAAAAAAAATTCAACGTTTTAATTTTTTAGATCAATAGACAAGTCAGCTAAATTTTAAAATACAGATTTTTTATACCGTTTATTGTTATTGTGTAGTGGAAAAAAAAATTAACGCCCCCAATAATTGAATCATGATTCAGCCAATAAATACTTCATTGTTTTTTGTTTCAAGTAAGTAACTGTAGATTTGTAGGGTTTATGGGATTTTAAAGGGTTTTGTAGATGAACGAACACCTACGTAGTTTTGACCGAATCAAGTTAAAATTTTGACTATTCACACTTTTGGTCCTTCAAGTGATAATGAAATTGTCAAAATATTCTTATATGAACAAATTATCACATAACATAACATGGATTCATGGAATGCAACTTGTATGTGCAAATCTTCGGTGCAACAAGCGTTTTACTTTGTAGACGAAAAGTAAGTCATGGGTAACACAGACATGATTATTAATGGTCCATCCGTTCCAATTTAATTTTACTCTACGAAAGTAGGTGTAATTTGGACTGGCCAAAATCTTGTATCAAAATTATCGAAAAAGATTTTAAAATTCAATCATATTTAACATTTGAACTATCTGATTAACTTTTGAATTTTTTTTTATTTTGACAAGTTATTGGCAGGTTAAAAATGCACGTAATTTCATATTAGTATAAGAAATGGAGGATGCAAAAACTTTGGTGTTTTGATTATGTTCTACCAGAATTGCAGTGTAGTACATCAATTGAGTTTTTTAATGATTTATACTCCATCCATTCGATTGTATTTTAAAACTTGGACGGTGAAAAAATCCGTATCTGAATAGGCAAAATGAAAAGGTTCATTAACTTAAGAACATACTGTAACATCTGATTCATATGATTAGCTTTTAAAAAGTTTCGATTCATCAATTTCGATACCAACTTTTTAGTGGTTAAAGGTGCACCTATATCGTCGGCCAGCCGAAACGTGAGGAAGGTGTTATGTTTTGTCTCCTTGGTTTTTATATAGTTAAGAATCTTAAGATATTCTTAATACAACTTTTTGGCCCTCCACCAAGCAATGTAGAAAATCTGAGACATACATATTGGCAACTTCTCCAAGACAATCCTGTTCTGCCACTGTGCGTATTCATGTATACAAGTTTATTCTGTATGGCCGACCAAGTAGTTTGTCTGCAATTGTGGTGGTCATAAAGGTGGGGAGGAAAAGAAGGCAAAGCCGATGACAGAATATGGAGCAACTTCTCCAAGACAATCCTGTTCCGCCACTGTGCGTATTCATGTATACAAGTTTATTCTGTATGGCCGACCAAGTAGTTTGTCTGCAATTGTGGTGGTCATAAAGGTGGGGAGGAAAAGAAGGCAAAGCCGATGACAGGATATGGAGAGTCCGCGTGCCAAGAGCAGCAGCAAGTGTGTTTGAAGTAGTTTTGGTTTTTGAAAGGGCGTATGCCATTGTTTATGCGAGGAACTTTTCATACGAATTTGAAAAATGCAAGGACCGACAACTTTGTCTCAGTGACTACAAATACAATGCGATCGTCAAATTAGTTGAAGATCCGCTTGCACTTAAATTTAAGCTTACGACAATCCCCTATTTCTGTGAAAACTTGATCGAATAAACATTGTGTACTCCAAGTAATTAACAAATTGAAAACTAATGGAGCATAAATATAGTAAATGATAAAAGAATATGCACACTTGAAAAGTATCGCCAGTAATCAATAAAATTGACAAAATGAGGGGAAGTGCATAGTAAAGTATCATTTTACGTCCCATTTTTGTCATTGTCTCATCGATCTGGATGGCAGGGACCAAATCAGAGGAAAACAAACAGGTTCATGACCAATATGGGTCTTCTATTGGACAGTACAATATTGTTAGAAGTTGTCTGGTTGAGTTTTGGTCAGTTAAATATACAGATTCTCTACTGAGCTAATATTATTAGGCTTCAAAATTGGCAACAAATCTAACTTTAATATCAAAGTACAAAAGTGTTCTATTGTGAAATACTGAATGTTCGAATAAACTGAGGAGCTCCCCGTACTACAAATGGAGTTCACTGGTTTTATTCTGGTGGCGATCATGAGTTTGCTGGTGGCAGGATGAGGTCAATTACGCCGCACCAGCATGTTTATTTATTTTACAAGTAGCATATCAAGCTGCAAAGTCGGCAAAATTAACCTGTCAAACAATCTTAAGTTATTTACAATTCATAAGACAATCTCTTAAGAGAAAAGGCCAAGGAGTTGAACAATGAAAATAAAACTACTGCTTCCGTATGGAAGCAAATGCTGATGAAAAAATTGAAGCATCTAGAACCCGCGTCTATGAATGGCAACTTTTCATGTTTTTTATTTCTTTGGGTGCAATCCCCAATTAAACTTCCTAAAACCACAAATGGCGTCAAGGGAATCAAACTATTTTCACCTAACACATGCTCCTATTAACAAATTAACAAACAATATGACTTGTAGTCAATAGCCCACAAAAAATTTAAACAAACCCTTAAGCATAAGAACCAAAATTTCTTACCTTTTTGCGGCTGAATATTTGTTGCATATGATCCTAACCCAATAGGAGCCAGAATAACAACTGAAACACTGGTTGGAAAGAGAGAGTTAGGAACAAGAGTGAATAACTTGGATCAGCAGCAGGTTAAACTTCGGTACTGTTTCCGAAGTCTTCTAGAAACTGGAGGTGAACATAAAGAGTTGGTGTAAGTATGATTCATCATGATGATTTAAAGCATCTACTTGTAAAATTGAAGCCACCAAAATTTAATGAGAGCCAGGTTATAATGAAACAAAGCTTCATGGAAGAGAACTTTTTGTGATAAAAACAAAGAAAAGAAACAGGTACACTTCAGAATATCTATTTTCTGCCTTTTTTGAAGCATTTTTTTTCTCTAGGAGGGCAATTTGATAGTAGTGCTGCTTTTCAAAAGCTGTTAGTTGAAGCTGTTTTAAAAAAACAATCCTAGAAGTTCTTTAAATGGCAAGTGATTAATTAAGAACTGTTTTTAGTTTCACCAAACGTCCCATTGTTGCTTCTAAAAGCAGAAGCACTTCATGAAAAGCAAAGCAAACTAGCTATACAAGTGATCAGGTTAAGATATGGGATATAACTTAAGAAAAATATCAAGCACATTGAGTTAATTTCACATCCACCCTACATGAGACTAAAATATCAGTAATGCTATGCGCACATAGTATTATATTACTTTGCGCACATAGCATTACACAGACCCCCACACTAATGACCTATGTGGAAGAATTATATGGGTGGGATACTTCCATATTTTAAGGGATTTTAAATGGTAGTGACCTATCCATCATAAACCTGTTATAACTGTACACAATCTGTGCATATTCATCTGTGCCCATAGCATCTTTGCTAAATATTTTATTTCCAAGTGATCTAAAACTATGTACTCTCTGCAACATTCTCCACATGCAATTAATTTCATTTCTAACAAAGGTTCCAAATCATGTCCACATTAAATGTAATCACTAAACAGGAGTAGCCAAGGACTGAAAGCAAAGCTACATAAAACAAAAAAGGAAGTTCATTCTCTCGATTTTTGTTGTGTGTGGAGATAAATAAACATAAAAAGTTGAGTACTATACAAACCTTGATATGTGACCATAGCTGGTTTAGCTACTCAAGCTTGTAAATGTTTCAGCAGCAGTCATGGCAAGTAAGGATATTCCTTACCGAATGGGGAAGAGAAAACGTAGTTCCTACAAGTGCAGATATGGGTCGTAAGTCCTCTAATGGTTTTTAACCAACACCATTCAATTATTCACATATAAAAAATAGTTTTTTGATTTAACTATTTAATAATGACTGCATAAGAGGAAATAATTGACAACTTACTTTCAGCAGTCATGACACCAAGAGATGATTGGCTTACAAGTACTTCGCAAACTCATACTGCCACTTGCTCTGAAGTAAGATTCGTATTCTCTTGATCGATACTTGCACTTCCAGAATTAGGTTTTTTAGTGGATGTCACCATTTTATGCAAAACCCAAGAAGCTTTTTCCTCATACCCCTCTTCTCTTAGCTGACGGGCAACATTCCCCACTGTATCCACACTCAACGTAACACCTCGAACTTCCATTTTCTCAAATACTTTTAATATATCAGAATATTCTCTCTTTGTGCACTTCTCATCTGTTAATGCTTCACACACTTCGCTACTAATATTTACACCCCTATCCAAAGATTGATCCCAAAGCTTAAAGGCTTTGTCCATGTCACCTTCTTCATAAAGAGCACCAATCATAGTGGTATACGATACATCATTGGGCTCAAAACCCTTAGCCAACATCTCCTCAAAAAGTGAAGCCATTTTCGATCTATCCCGAATTCTGTTATATCCATCTAAAAGACTTGTATATGTAGCTACATTAGGTGTCAAATCGTGGTTTTTCATTTCCAAAATAAGCTCTTCTGCTAATGTCATCATCTCCGCCTTGCAAAGATGATCGATTAATATATTAAAGGTCAAATTATTGGGAACGACATGTTTTGCTACAGTGCCTTTCACAAACTGCTTTGCTTCGACAAATTTCCCCAATTTACAAAGCCCCTCCACCAAAATATTCAAACTATGCGTAGAACATTTTCCCTTTTGCATCATATCTTCATACAAAGAAAAAGCTTTATCTGTTTTCTCTACTTTGAAAAACCCATTGAGAAGAGAGCTATAAACAAAAGAATCTGGTACAATGCCCTTAAACGGCATCTCATCAAATAGTTGAACAGCGTTATCTATGTCACCACATTTGCAATACCCATCTATAATAGTGGAATAAGTTACTTTATTGGGAACTAAACCTTTTTTCATAATCCCATCAAACAAACCCCTAGCTCTTTCCATATCACCCCATTTACAAAGTCCATTTATAATTCCATTATACGTAACTATATTCGGTTTAACACCTTTCTCACACATCTCATCATGAAGTTTAAAAACGTTGATAAATTCACCTAGCTTAGCAAACCCCGAAATAATGCTACTGTAAGTGAAAACATCCGCAACCAAACCCTTATCACTAAGTCCACGAAATATATCCATAGCCTCGTCCATTTTCCCATTACTTGCAAGTCCATTGATGAGAACACTGTAAATTTTCACATCAGGGGTAAATCCTTGTTGAACCATACGTTCTAAAACTAAGTTTGCATTTGTCACGTCGCCAAGTTTAGCATACCCATCCACCAATGATGAATAAACAACATCATTTGGAGCAATCCCACTGTCGACCATCTCTTTAAAATACTTTTCTGCAAAAAGCACTTCACCCGCCATACCATACCCAGAAATAAAAGCCCCGTAAGTATATGCGTTAGGCTTTATTCTATGTCTCGCCATTTCAAGCAAAAAAGTCCTAGCTTCTTCCATTTTCTTTCCTTTGCAGAGACCAATTATCAATGAATTATAACAATATAAATCAGGACGAACTCCTATTTCTATCATGTCCTTCAAAATCTCTATTGCCCCCTCAAACATATACTTCTTCACATAACCCTTTATAAGGGTCGCATAAATAACGACATTTGGTTTTAAACCCCCTTCAATCATCTTACTCAGAAGTTCTTTAGCCACTTGCACATCTCCAGATTGGCACAGTCCATTTATTATTGTACCAAAAGTAAAAACCGAAGGAGCCAAATCCTTCTCCTTCATTTCAGCAAGGAGTTCATGTGCCCTTCGCATATTATTTATCCTATAATTCCCATCAATTAACGACGTATAAGTCTGAGTATCAGGAGATACATTTGTTGCATTCATTTCCCTGAAAAAAAAATCAGCTTTGTCCATTAACCCCATTCTACATAGCCCGTGGATAATCACGTTATAAGTAATCAAATTTGGGTATACTCCACGAGTCACCATCTCATCTTTAATCCTAAAAGCCTCGTCCACGTCACCCTCTTTCATAAAACCGTCGATCAGAGCAGTATAACCAACATGGTCAAGATTTAGACCCTTACTCAACATCTCTCCCAATATAAGTTTTCCCTCTTTCGACCTCTTTTCTTTGCACAACCCATCAATAACTAACGAATACGTATACACATCCGGGGGCAAACCCTTCTCTATCATCAAATCCTTTAATCTAATCGCTTCGTCGACGAGCCGACCTTTGCACAGTCCCCCAATAGTCACATTATACGTAACTAAATTCGGACTAAAACCCGTCACTTCCATTTCCAAAAGAACCTTTTTCCCCTCCGCAGCCTTACCAACCTTAAAATACGCCGTAATTACATTGGCGTATGTGTAAGCATCTGGACTTATCTTAGCATCCAACATACCGTTATACACCTTCCAAAAAAGATCCATTTTATTATACTTGATTAAATCTTTCAACAACGAGTTACAACACACTAAACTAGGCAAAAAACCGCTATTTTCTTTAGCATTTTCTTTAGCAGCTAAGAACAAACCTGTCACTTCGTCCCACCTACCCGACTTCTTATAAACACCAAAAAGCACATCGAAAACACTATCCGAAAACATCAAATTTCCATCAAAAACATCGAATTCCCAACAAGATTTAATAATCGAATCTATAACGTCCCTAACGGGAAATTTTTCCATCGCCATTTGCTCTAAAACCCTACTCGCATACATAAACTGCTGAGAAAAACACAAGAAAACCGCTAAATAAGTAAACGAATCGAGATTCTGAGAAATACCCATTTGAGCCGAGGCCCAGTTGAAGAAACCCAGAAGGCGTTTCGGATCAATTTTCTTGTCGAGACGAATAATCGCCTGGATTAAATTAGGGTTTAGGCTCTGCTTATAAGTGGGTTTAATTAAGGTTTGCCAATTAAAAGGGTTGTTATTTAAAAGGGTTGAGATTTCTTGAGCTGTGGTTTGGTCTTGTGTGTGGCAAAGGTATCTAATTCTGTATAGATATTGATTATGTATGTATAGGTTTTTGGGTGAGAATAAAGACTTCATTTTTGTGTAATGTAGGAGGAACTCTCAGTGAAAGATTCAGCAAAGTCACTTCATATTTTTATTTATAAAAAAAATTACTTTATTTTTGTTGTAGGATATTATTGTCCATCTTGGGTCTTACTCTATTGGGTCTCTATTGGGCTTTCCTAGCATATGTAACCCTACCTTCTATTATATAAAGAAGGTTAGGGGGTCTCTTGATGTAACTTCCCTACACTTATCAATGAATAAAAGACGACTCTTTTATCTCTCTATACTTGTATCTCCATATCTATATATCTAGCTAATATGTCACACAACACGTTATCAGCACGATGCTCGCGGAGAATAGGATATACTCTCGCGGATATTGGAGATTTTGGGTAAACGCACGGATATTGGGTATTAATAAAACTTGAGTTTTAACCGGGTTTTATTGGTTTATTGCTATATCGACCTTCGTCAATATAACAGAAGCAAGGTATACGATTACCATTTTTTTTTATTACTGTAATCGTATGATTCCCATGTATAGCATGATAAATAGTAGATGACATGTGTGAAGAACAATAATGACTAGTTGTTTTTGGTTTGTACCCCATAGGTGCTGCTATCTGCTATCTGAAATTACGAAGAATTGCATGCCAATATTAAGTTGTTAAAGTATTTGGAACTATTCAATTATGCTAAAGATAACCACTTAGCTGGTAGTATTAGTCTCTGGAACTAATCACCACTGTTGTATATAAATTTAGATATCACTTGGTAGTATTTGTTTAGCAGGGTAATATATGTAAAGATCTGACGTATATAACATACATATTACAAGAACCCGTAATTGCTTCATGTTGCATGTTATAAGTTTTTATTGTGATAATATTTTTTTTGGTAATTACCATGATTAAAAATTACACATAATAGTAATAGATTTGTATAATATTAATTTATATCTTACTAGTGTAAAATTCGTAAATAAAATATATTACGTACATGATTTAGTTACCATGCCTAGAACTTACACATATAGCAATAGAATAATTAAATATTGAGTAATATCTTGCTTGTGTAAATTGGTAAATTTAGATTGTGCTAATATGTACTACCATGCTATTGTTATATTATTTAATCATGCAAGCAGGTACGATCTATATATTTATTTACTGCCATGTACACTTGTGTAAAATATGGTAATTTGCGAAATCATATATTTTCCCATTTAAGTTGGAAAAATTATGAACCTTCCCCAACTAGGCTCACCTATTTGGATACGATGTCTAGGAAAGATATAGGCGGAAGTCGATATCCTAATGAGGTCGGGTTTTAAGTGGCATTCGTGCCCTCCACCCTCACCGTCTTTCCTGGTCGTTTTTCAAGTAGAGCTACCGAAAGGGGTTGACTAAATAATAATTTCCCCGAATGTGTTTATATAGTGATGTATGTTTCGCCGAATTGGTGTCTCAGTATCGACCCGTCGTTCGATCAATGAGAACCAATTCACATTAAAAGCAAAACTATTTTCGAACCTGTCGTTTCGAAATTAAAGTTTGTGCTTGTGCAAACCATAAACATATAAACCAGTCGTTTTATATGAAAAATAATCCAGAACTCCCAACACATGTTGGATGCCATCTATGATGAGAAAAATCGCAAAACATACTTGCGAAATGACTGTTTAGACGTTGATGTTATTCCGTCACCACATGTTAGTCACCCTGATGTGTGAGCATGTGATACCCAAATTATTTAGATGTCATCTTTGATGAGTAAAACACGAGTTTGTTGTTACCCTCGAGATGAATGCTAAGGCGTTGATTTTATTCCGCCGCCACATTTGAGACGTGATGACGTCTATGGTGAACAAATGTCTGAAATTGACATATTGGAGCAATCCTTCACCAAAATACTAGCTTGGAAATTGCATTCCATAAGCAGTATCGTGAATTTATATTCACCATGTTCCTTTATCGCCCATCTGTTATTGGATAAGAAAATTACCCCGGTGAGTAGTTTTAATCCTATTGGGTCAATGGCGAATTGTTTGCCTGATATTAATGCTCTTCGTGTACATTTTTTTTTCCACGAATCGAGAACCGAGAAAAGTGTTATTTGTCTCGAACTGTCGCGATCCCGATGAATCGCCTAGCCAAGGGAGATTTTAGACAATCGTCAAAATCGAAAACTTGTGGCTCCAAGACAGTAATTGAAAGGAACAATATGGGCCGTTGTCACAAAGTAAGAGATGATGCTCAAGGAGCCAACTCTATGCTATAAAGACAACGGTCATGCACGGTTACTCCTTAAATAGTTCACAACTATTATAAAGGTGGAAAAACCGATGCTAATGTGGTTAAAGTTAATTGAAAGGAAACTATTGAGACCCCCGATTTTGTGGCTCAAATGAGTTTGATACCTTTCTTTACTGATTTTGATAAATCATTGAGCCATTTTTTCGCTCATCTGGATTATGTTTTCCATTTGGATTATTATTTTTCCATTTGGACCATACTTTTGGATTATGGTTTGCCTGTTTATGAAATTTCTCGAAATAATTTAAAGTGTTTATTGAGCAAATTCTTTTGACAAATGTGACCAAACTTTAAATTATGAAATTTTAGGCAATACTTGTGGTGTAGTTGGTTTTCTAGAAATAGTGGGTAACAGTATACCACATAATTTGACCAACTACTTGCCTAAAAGTGTACTCAGTGACAGCGATTCTGGACCTGTCGTTCCAAATCGAAATCTTTGGTAAAGCCAAATTGATTTGTCAAATATGAGGCGTTATACTCCTATAGGTCCTGTCGTACCTTGTTGAGTTATAAAATATTCGAGAAAACCAGTGTTACCTGGTAATAGCTCATGAAAGAATTGAAATTTCTTTACATAGTCTCCATTCAATACGACCAAAAGCGTATTTTAGAGGAGTTGGAATGTCTTTCAAGTGGTTGCTACCACATTCTTTAAAGCGTTTAAAGTTACCTTATCATTTCGCCTGTCGTCGAATGATAAAAGAATTTAAATGCTAAGACATGATTGTCTTTACTATCATTCGCCTGTCGTCGATTGATAAGAGCATTTTGATATTGTGGTATTGACCGGATTAGATATTCCCGGCTCAAAAGACGATGCTTGATTTATAATCGCATCGCATTTGGATTCTCTTTGAGGATATATTTCGTGATTAATCCGAAATTCATGCCACTAATGCTCACTTTGAAAGACTAGTATGTGTAAAGATCACGAAATGAACTCGTAGAATTCTTGTAAAGAATTGAAGGAGTTATTGTGGACTTATCCAACCATAAGACGGACCATAAATATAAATGGTTATGGTTGATGCATCGACAATATGGTCACATTTTAATATTGTCCACATAAATGCAGCATTTTCCAAACTTTTAGCCATATCATTAAGTTGATGGCTCATGATCCGGATTATCCTGAAAAGTCTAGCCGACTTGATAATTCCGAAGAGTAATAATCGAAATTTCGATTTGAATTACTTGAGTTTGGAAATTGAAATTGAACATCCTGTCGATTATGTTCAGACCCAAATGGACTCACGGAAAGTTTGATGATGCGACTGCAAATGATTGCACGCATTTCTTGGTCTTGCGCACCAAGATTTATATTTCCGTATGGGGTTATGCTATTTTGCTGCATTGGTCCGTTATGAGGCCCATAGACACTCAAACACCATATGCGTACCAGTTGGTTACTGGTTATGAGCCAGAAGTCTCATATTAACGCGTGTTTAGAGTGATTAATTAATATTTTGATTGAGCCGCTCTAGCGTTCAAAATATGGACCTCTGAAGGAGACATAAGTCGATTATGAATTTCCTGCCTATCATTTGATAGAGTAACCTTGACAAGCGATCTCTTTACCGCATGATATGCGAAAGTGACATCGCTAAGACTGTTCTCCCCGTCGTTAGGGGGAGATTTGCACGTTACCGTTGATAAGGAACGACGTGAAGTAACGTGGCATAACCCACTCAGTCTTAGCTTGATCCCCAAAACTGCACTTAGTGATAAGTAAGTGCATAGACTCCCTCAAGTCTAACTAAATGCCAGACGCATTTAATGACTTTATGAGATGTCACGAGATCATTTATACCAGCTGCAAAATGCTTGCAAGGATAGACGTCCCTGTCGGACGCCGTGTTCCTGTCGTAACACGTTGCTTTGGCCGAACCCGCCAAGCAAAGGACGCTGCCGTCGGCCGTCAGTCTGTCGTCCTTCCTAAGATATGAGGAAGTTGACCGGTTCTTAATTCGTTCAGCCCCAGAGGTGGTGAACTGAAACTCGTTTGTCGCACGAGATTATAAAGGATCAAGGAGATGTGTGATTTCCTCCTCATCCTAAGAATCTCGAAATATCTGTCGATCATGATATCTTAGACGATATTGAAGCGAAACGAGACTGTCATTGATTACTTGTTCATATATTCGGTGACGACTGATAATATGAGCAAATTATGACAGGGAACCATGTACCGTTGCCTGAAGTCAACGTAGAATAGACTGGACTAATGGAAACTTGTAATCCAAGTAGACTCCTTAGCGAAAGTGTGTTCGGACCTGTAGCTCCAACACCACCAATGTTAAACGAGTTCGTTTATTTGGTTATTCGTAAGGAAGAGTGATGAGAATAATGAGATTGTAGAATGCTCGCCTAGTAGCGCAAGGCTTCTCTCACACCTTGGAATTGATTACGATATGGTTGATTTCTTCGTAATGGACATTATAACAGTCCTCTACTTTACCAGTTTAGTAGCTTCCGAAAAACTGAGTATGCAGCCATGAATGTGGTCATGGTTTTATCTCTATGGGGATTTAGACAAAGAGATATAAATGAAGGTCCCTGTGTGACTTCATGTGCTTAAATCAAGTAGTTCCTGACCACGGAATACGATCTCAATTAACTGAGACGTTCACTATATGGATTAATATAATCCGAGCGGATGTGGTATACCGCCTAAGTGAGTACTTGATTAGCTTGGGATACTTGAACAAGTATTATGCCCTTGCGTGTTTTATTACGCGATCCATTTTTTTGGATTTGCCTTCGAGATGAAGGATCTTGGGAAGAAACGGTAGTGACTCGGCCTGATGATCGACTCCCGTAAAGATTGAATCTAAGTCCATGATTCAGACTACACCCAGAAGGTGTTATGACGTTGTATTCATCATGACGCTAAGTCGTCAGATTCTCCCATGATCGTTCGATCACTAGACATTGATATAGACCCATTCCGTCCCTGATGTGACGATGAAGAGATATTGAACCATGATGTTCATATCTAAGTACAATAAGCGCATTATTGTACTTGGTCTAATGTGCTAGGACGAACATCTCGTCTGTTGTGAATGGTATAGCTCGACACAGCATCGCGCTAACACGCTGCCATCGAAATGGCATAAAAGACATTTTCCCATTACCTTAAGGTAACTGTGGATGAGGGCTTGTCTTATCCCATTTGCGTCATCGAGTGTACCTACCCCCTTCGGTACTCGAATTAACGCAACCTTTTTTCGGTTATACCGATGCTGGTTACTTATCAGACCCGCATAAGGGATATTCCTAACATGGTATGTCTTTACCATTAGGAATAAGGCGACATCTTGGAGGTCTTGGAATGACTCCAAGTGAATCACTCTGATCTATTCGTGCTCTATGAGACGACTAGAGAGTATATATGACTTCGAGCTAGTATTAGTCATATTTGAATTACATATGTTCTGTCTCACGATCCAGATAAAACACTTGTCATAGAAGACAACTTGTTGTTATTGATCAAGAGAGACATGACTACATTATGCTATTTAGCGTTTCTCGCCGAAATTAATCTTCACAAATGAAGTTTAAGAGCATCCAGTTGAATGCTCATTCTATTCCACGTTAGATTTTCTTGCATCCAGTCGTATGTAAGTAAATGAGGCATCCAGTCGAATGCTCGTTTTCTTTCTTGGAATATGAAATATTTGCACCCAGTCATGTGCAAGTGAGGGGGAGCATCCAGGTGAATGCTTATTGTACTAATTACTACTTAGTCGAAATTCTCGCACCCTGTCGTGTGCAAGTGAGGGGGAGCATCCAGTCGCATGCTCGTGTACTCTTTTTGTCCTTAGACCAAGGTTTTTTCCCACTGGGTTTTCCTTGGCAAGGTTTTTAGCGAGACACGTTCCCATCATACCTCACTTAAGATTGCCGAAATTAGGGGGAGTATCCTGTTGTATACTTCTTACCACTGTGTACTCTTTTGTCCTTCGACTAGAGGTTTTTCCCACTGGGTTTACTCTAGCAAGGTTTTGATGAGGCACCTGTTTTGTGGTTGATCCCCTACTACTACCACTGTTGCACTCTTTTTCCTTCGATCAGAGATTTTCCCATTGGGTTTGCTCTGTCAAGGTTTTGATGAGACACACTGTTTTGTGGTTAGTTACTTACATGATATTTCGGCCTATATCATTCGGCTACACAGTTTCTCCTAGGTACCGGTTTTGTCCCACATTGGGTTTTCCGTCCCTAAGGTTTTTATGTGTTTAGCACTGCGAATGAACTCGACTCAGATCGACTGCATGAAGACGAAGAATTCAAGACGTCCAAAGGGGGAGTGTTGTAGGATATTATTGTCCATCTTGGGCCTTACTCTATTGGGCCTCTATTGGGCTTTCCTAGCATATGTAACCCTACCTTCTATTATATAAAGAAGGTTAGGGGGTCTCTTGATGTAACTTCCCTACACTTATCAATGAATAAAAGACGACTCTTTTATCTCTCTATACTTGTATCTCCATATCTATATATCTAGCTAATATGTCACACAACAATTTTTATTTTATTTTATTTTAGGATAAGATAGATACAAATTGAAATTAATCGGCTTGGTTTAGTTTGGTTTAACTTCATGTCAGAATGATAATTGAAACAAAAATCAAACCAAACTTTTAATTATTCATTTTGTTTAGTTTGGTTTGGTCGGATTAACCTGAAAAAAAAATGAAAAAATGGGCAAACTGTGTATAAATTTTTGTATTAAGAAAGTTAATTGTGTTTATGATACAACTTATATAGATGGTTTGTAATTGTAAATATATGATACATAGAATTAATTAAATTTAACATGGATGTATGTTTATAATTATTCTTATATGTATAATATAATGTTGATTTACATAAAGAAGTTGTTTTGTGGTTTGGATCGGTTTCAAAAATACCCAAACTTTAAAATGAACTGATTAGAGTGATTTGGATTTCAAAATCGAAGCAAACCAATAGATAATCATATTGCTCCGGTTTGTGGTTGTTTCGGTTTGATTAGTTTTATCGGTTTTGTTCGATTTGTGTAGTAACAATTAATAAATGTAAATTCTAATAAATCCATGAACTATGAATTTATTTGTAACTAGTTTCGCATCATGTACTTTTGTTGCTAGCAACTAACCCTAATAAAGTTTAGATTAGCGAGCCTATTTTTCTTTCTATACTCGACCTAATCTAGAACTCACGTCGGTCCTAGATGTTGTCGAGAGAGCGTCTGAGGTCGTTAGGAGGTCCGATGGTGATATCATCTACTTCAGCAACGGATGCCTGTCGTACCTGCACAAGCAACGAACAGGGGCCCCAGGTTGATCTCAGGATTTTCCTCTCCGACTGTCAAGTCAGTACGGTGGAGAGGGACCTAAAAGCTTGATACAAATATGTAGCTAAAGAGGGTGGGATCGGGACGGTTACGAGTGGTAGTGTGTGCCGGATAGTGAAGTTAGTTTTGACGGCGTGCAATTGTGTATGCCGGGTGCTTTAGGTTCTTTCTCTCCTCTTCCGTTTCTCTGTCCTCTTTAATGTGGTGTTGATGGGGGTATTTATAGCATCATTCAATGCATATCAGCTCTTGGATCACTGTACCGTTAGACACTGATCTAACGGTGTCAAAGCTAGTTAAGACTCTGACAAGTGTACAGTCCGAACAGGGCTTACAGTTGGTGGCCTGTGACTGGGTCACGTCGCTGGAACGCCGAGTGGCCCCTCAAGGGAGCAGCAACATTAATTGAAGAAGCGTGCTCGATACGCTTCTCTAGGCCGCCGTAGGAACGGTTCGGCCTGCTAAGGTCCGGTGCAGCACGATTGACTGGCCAGTTAGGGGTCCGGACAAACGGTTTTGACGGTGATAAGGCCCCGAACGAGAAGATATCGACATTCCCTCGCCATAAATATCATGTGATCATAAAAAGAAAGAAATAATGTAATGTTGGGTTGCCCGTTTTGGACAATTGCTGTTTGCATACGCATATGTACATATCAATGTAGTATGCACAAGTATATAAGATCGGGGTTATGCTACAAATATAATTGTACTTTAAACTAGAAAACTAAAACTAATTTAAAAAAAACGTCTTGTTTTTTTCGTTATAGCAGGTCTATTGTAAAAGTTTGATAATTCATGCGGGTTAACTTTTAATTATTTAAGTCCACATATTTTTGTTACAAAACTGAAAACACTAGGTTCATGCCATTTATCCAGTTTCAAACAAAAATTGGATTTTTTTTAAAAACACTATTTGATAAATTTGGAATGTAGAATTTATTTGGGTGGTCGGAGCATGTGCAATGGCAGCAATGCACAACATATGTCACATGAAATAGATATAGGTGTAAACGAATAGGATTGAGACGGATTAGGCTTAATCCGAAGCTAAACCAATGTCAAATATCAAACAAATTGAAAAATTTGAAGGCAAGCCCAAGCATTTTATTTATTCTGTCGAATTAACCAAGCCGTTTATCTTGTCAATCCAAATCAAACCAAACCAACTCATTCCACGTTGTTTTCTTTCAAGCATTTCATATTCTTTTATATACATTTTTAATCAATATCATTTTGGATTTCCAAGTACTGTTGTTGGCATTTGGCAAGTGTTTAATTTTCTTTTGTTTAATGTTCTTTTTATGGGTTTGTACTTTGTATTGATATGACATTGTAACAACTCATTTCGTTTCATAAATCCGAATTTGATACAAACCTTCAAATCTGCATGTCCCATCAAACCAAACCAAGTCATTAGCTTGGTTTGTTTGGATTAGAATTACGAATGTTTTGGTTTGATTACAAATGTTATAATACTTAACATAATTGATTGGACTATCATCGAGTTTAGAGTTTAATACGTTTTAATTTGAACTGTTTATGTCCACAATCAAGTAAACTTAAAATGATTGTGAATGGGTATGTAATTGGCATTACAAAAGGCAAGGAGTGGTGGACTAGTTAAGGATAGTGAAGGCTTACTTATTTTTAATTTATTTCATGTCATGACTCTTAACACTCTAATTCTGCAAAACTCTTGACAGTGTAAAAATGGTTTAATAATTTGTTATCGGGTTTACCTGATATTTTAGTTGAATGCGAAGTCACAAATGGTCGAATTGCAATAAAACCCGAGGTCTAACACATATTTTCAGGGAGCAAAACGAGATTGGTGATGGCCTAGCAAAAATGAATGCTAAACATACTTACATACAAGTTCTACTTTCTTCTGTATAGCAATTCAATTGACTAAGCCGTTTATTATACTATAGATTAAGAAAAACTTAATTGGGACTCAAATCTCACATTTTTTAGACCTAACTTTTATGTCTTTTAACTTAAGTGGGATGATTATGCACTTAACTATAAGTTTTAATTCATTCAACCTTACAAAATGCAATCTGGTTCATTTTCTTCAACCTTACAGCACCACTCCGATAAAGTCGTCGATCAAGTCTACGGCACTCTTACATTGTCAAAGACGTGTAAACGCAGAAAATTTATTTTCAAACAAAATTTGATAAAGATGAAATCAACTACAAATTTTGTTAATTGAATTGAAAGAAAAACAATTCTTTAACTGACGATTTAATCAACCATCGGACAAGTAATCAGAAACTTAAATAATCTAACCCAGTCCTAAGTAGCTCGATCGAAGGGGGTCGGTTCGATAACAATGGCTGTTGAGGTGCAGTAATTGGGCTCTGCATTATTGTGAGAAGTCCAATTACTCGTGACGACGACTTTGGTGACGAGGGGTTGAACAATTAAGAATATATTATATCTGAAGAGAGAAACCGAGGGGAGAGAGATTTAAACCTCATACTTATTAGTTCTGGAGTATTTCCTTAAAACTAGGATCGGAAACATACGTTCTTAAATCCCGAAAGTTTTTTTCTTAAATCGATAAAACAAAATTTTATCGATTGTGCACTTGACCAGTGTTATAGAGTAATGATAACTACACTATTCACATACTTCTTCACACACTAAATACGTCATCAATCATACGTGGCAGATACCAAAACAAATTTTCACCAAACATGTTCAAATGTTAACAAGTTTGTTATAATTACATTTCGGCCACTATGAGTTTCTGAACGAGTATGTGAATAGTGTATGTATCATTACCTAGTGTTATATGGTCTATAGGCTTATGACCCGTTTATGCACGTTAAGGACGTTCATTGACACTATTAATTTCCAATATGCGATATATGTTGTCAAGAAAATGGTCAAGAATGCACCAAATGTGATGAACAATCATAAAAATCCTAATGTTTCCTGCCATCCGAACTATTTGAATTTGAACGATTGAGGGAATAAAATGTGCTTGATAATTTTAAAGAAATTTTTTAAATTTTCTTACGTTAAACGATAAAATAGTTCTTGCTCAAAAGAGTTTCCTTAATACTCCCTAATGATCAATGTTAAATTGATTTCCATCTTTTGCCATCTAACTGCTATTGTCTATGAGACCATGTCTAATTTTAACAACACTTATTTGTTTGTAACAAAAAAAAGGACATCTTCGTAAGTTTTTTTTAAAGGACATCTTCGTAAGTTAACACTTAACAATGTATTTTTCATGTACGGTCAATTGACATACATCTCGGGTCATAAATGTTCGGCTCAACGATTCGAGCGATATTCTCCTTGTTTCTTGGTTTCCGGCTCAATACACTTACAGGGTCATAAAAAAGAAATCATTTCAAACCCATACAAGTTGCTTATGCAAAATTTATGAAACAAAACTATAATAATGTAAGCTAATACAACAAACTTGCCGGATTTTGCCCCCTTCGTCACTGTTGTCTTAATTGATAATACTATTTTTCGAATTTGCAAGTTCTAAGAAATTTCTCGATGCATGGAGATTATTAAAGAAAAGGTAAAAAAAGTGCACCCATGAGTAACTGAAAAACATAATTGGTGAAATGTGTCACAAGTTGGTTTATGTCATTTCTTCACATGACTTGTCATTCTTTATGTACTTCGTTATCTCTGATTTCAGTGAACTGCTAAGGTCATTTAGTGAAGGACCAAATCGGGATATCAGTTCAATCGGTGGCGGAACTAAAATTCAATTTTTGAAAGTTTTTTTTTCGATAATACAATAATCATACAAAAAATCAAAAAAAAAACCCGGAGCTTAAAATTTCAATTGTCTTGTCCATTAATTCAAAAAATTTAAACGACACAGAAAAACTAACTACGAATACGAATTTATTATAATTTAACGTTTTTTATTTTATAAAATTTGGTCTTAATTAGTACATAAAAGAAATGCTAATTCAATAGAGGGTACGAGATTCGAACTGAGCTAGAGGACTCGTGGATACAAATAATTTATGTTACCAAATGAAGCAAGATACAACTTGTCCATTGAGGGCTAGGTATTAATATATACGAAATCTTAAATGTCAGAATTTTTTTATATAAAAAAATATTTTTAAAATTTGAAGGGTGACCCGTCACCTTTTGCCTCCACCCCTAATTTCAATGAAACATTATACTTTCTCATTCGTTACTAAATAATTGTGTTTTATTTTATTTTGCCACATATCTTAATAATTGTCAAACTTTAATTATCGTATAAAATCAAAAGGAACAATAATAATTAAGATAGGAAGGAAGTACAAGATAAAGTCACTTCATTGAGAACAAGATAAAGTCTTTACCTTATTGCATAGAATTTAATTATAAAAGTCACTACATGTCCCTCACTGGCTATAAATATATGTTTATAAAATTACCAGCCACGAATGGCAAAGACAAGCAGGGTAGTCCGAGTCATATGGGGGATCACATCACGATGTGACAATTTATCGTTTTCTATTTTATTGTTTTTACCTTATTTTGATATTTAAATTATGTTATCTGGGTATTCACTTAACTTAAAATTTACAAAAACAAACTTCTCATGCCTATATCTTTGGGTAATTGTTTGGACGAATTATCTCTAAAGGATCGTTTGATTACTCTAACTAGACATAATATATTGAACATTTTTTTTAAGAGTATTCTTATAAGCAGGGCACAAGACGGATTGGAAGCGGATTCAACTCAATCATAATTCAACCCGTAAAATAAATGACGGGACGGATTGTGATGAGTTGATAAAATTTAAATGTCAACACAACTCAACTCAACTCAATCCATTACAATTAAAACTCTAACCCAACTCAGCCCAACCCGCAAAATAAATTACGGGTTGAAGCGGGTTGGGTTGAGATTGATTATTAAATTTTCATTTAGTCATTTATTTTTCATAGTTTGCATAATTAACCTAAATTTTAAAATAAATTAAATTTTTCAAAGAGAAATATAAATTAAAACCAATCAAAATATGTATAGAAAATTCGCGAACAAATAACAAAACTAAAATATAAAAAGAATGGAAGGTTGATATCTTGGAATACACATGCATAATGTATATATAAATATAAATATACATATTTATAATTATATATATATATTATGGGTTCAAACGGGTTGGAACGGATTAACCTTCGCGGTTTGTAAATCTCAAGTCTAACCCAACCCGCAAAATATATAGTGGATTGAGGTGCAAAATATAACAAGTATGCAGATCTTTGTTCCCCATGCATATATAGGGCCATAGCATACGGGTTACAAATTTGAAGGAAAAAAATATTGTATCGACTATTGGCATCTGATTACTCATTGGGGAACAGATAATTAGTATAGCAAGTAATTTGTATTTTAACTCTTTTAGTAAGATTTTTCTTAACCTACATTTTTATGATTATTGATGGTCTTATATAAATTTTCTTAAAACAAGTTCTTGTGAACGTATACAACATACTTTAGTTCCTATGTACCTAGCAAATTTTGGAATATTAATTATGTGTATACCGTAACATTTTTTTGTATGTTGAAATATCTGAAAAGACATATTCACTTTGTAGAAGATGTCCATGCACATCTCAAGCTTTAACTTTTGTCTTGTTTCAAACCCTAAAGTACGTTTTAATCTCCTTTAAAATGCTAAGAAAGTACCATTAAGTTTTCATGTTAAACATATGCAATTACGTACGTCGTTCAAAAACAACCGTCGACCAACTATTCTCTGCATGACATAACTAAATGTAACTAATTGATTCAAACATAGATACATGATGAAGATCTAGCATCTAATTAAGAGCTAATCAGTAGACACAATCTTATGAACAAGGCATGGATAGCCCTAACTTAAAAATTGTAATGACAGACTTGGAGACACATGAATTTGCCCCCATTGTCAAACAAACAAAATAAATAAATACATAAATCGGGACCTAGCACAATTTTGACACACATATTGTGTGTATCTATATTTGTAGATATATTCAAACTTATCCTTCTCTTCCATGAAAATTGTAGCTTTTTAGCCCATGATTTGGTGATTGGCTTTCAGTTTTGGTCTTTTGCGTAGAGTGCAAGGCAGATATGATACCAAAAAGTTTTGCTAGTTTAACAATTGCCAATTCATGAACAAATGGAAGTCTTATTGTATATTATCAGCACGGAAAATGTTCTCTCGAACGACTATATATTTATACAAGTTCGTAAGTTACTCATGACTAATAGTCACTATTTTTGTATTTTTATTTCAATTTTCATTGCATATCTCATCGGCGGACGCTGATTATATATTGACAATTAATGATTAATAAGTTGTAAAAAACATGCAAAATATCAACCTAGACATTCATATATAAGAGGGGAAGGAAAAGTTTGAGATGTATAAAAAAAAGTATGTTTTGGTGTAGGGTATTCATGTTTGTGTTTATTTTTACCGGATTTTTTTAATCATTTCATGGAGCACCTCAACCACCTACCCGTATTTGAGGTGGTAGAATATAAAATTACGTTTAGACACATGGAAAATGTGACACTAGTCATGTGTAATGTTTGGTTCAAGAAAGTAACTCAACTAGCTAAACTAGCAACTTTGATTAAATAAGAAATGTATGCCTCAATACAAACTGATTTTGTGAGCTTTTCCATCTTACATCAATATACTTTGTTTGTTTGTGGTCTATCTAACAATGATATAATAATGAAACAAATTAATATATACCTTAGTAAAAGGTTTAATGTTGTAGACTTAAAAAATTCAGTCCAGTTGTATTAAAGACGTGTCTGGCCGGACCTAGGATTATGGACCATGCTTGCTTGACATTATTGTTTGTAAAATAGAGATGAAACTTATCAGCAAATGATAACATACATTAATGAACAGCACAAAATTGTGATGTATTTAGTTGTATAAAATGCAATTCGTGTCTCTGCAAATACCTCATTTTATAAGCACAACTTTACATTTTTTTGCATGAAAGTGGCGGTGCTTATGATCATACTGTATTTTTTATAATTATGTACTCTATTATTTTCTTTGTTAATCAATTGTCGGTGAACATACTATTAATTTCTATTGTAGATACAATTTATTACTATATGGATTTAGCTACATAGGCTTTCCATTTTTGGCACATTAGTATGAGAAGGTGTGCTCTTACACAGTCAGTGAAACTGTGTTTATCTCTTTACCGTCCGATCATTTGAATATAATTGGATCAGACGGTGCAGATTTAAACACAAGTTTTTTTATTGTGTTTTACACCGCTAGATGCCCATTTTCTATTAGTATGAGTGTGACTATATTAGAATTGCTTCATTGGTAGGTTTGTAGCATGGTATCATTTAGCTAAATAGCACTAAATGGCACAATATAGATTCTGTTTTGGGAGCATTAAATGCTGAATAGTAAGTATATCGAAACGATCAAGTTCGAATTTTCTTGGGTAGAAAGCCAAAAACTATTGAATAACTACCAAACTTGAAAAGGCTAGGCTTGAAAGTTGAAAAATAACTTTGATTCAAGATCATATAAACATTTCCAAGATAATGGGATGTTTAGTAAATAATCATACGTGTTAAACACAGATTAGTATATGAATACTAATTAATTGATGTTAAGTACTCATTGATTGTAAAAGTTCAACTCGTTTAATTATACTTCGATGACTAGTACTGTTTTGATTAGCTGAGTGCTATTAAATAAAAAACAGTTATGTGCACGTAAGATTAGAACCACTATCAAGTTAATTACTTTATATCATCAAACTTTATTGATTATTCTGTCACTTGGGTGTGCTTTCTTATAAAACACTAGTGTATATGTATATGATTATGAATTTAACTACTAATTTACCAACATGCGTTTGATTAGAAATGGTCAATTTCTCTAAGTTCTATAAAATAAACATTGTTCCCCTTTCTCCTAATAAGAATTGTGTTGAGTGTTATTATCACACATCACTTGTGCATATATGGATCGTGTCATTTGTTTAAAATGTTTTGCTCATCTTACTTGCTAGAAGACTTTTTAGTGGGTAAGTATATGCGGTTCAATATATTATCAGAGACCGGTTAGTCCCAATTGATGTTGGGTCACCTCGTCCGTCACAGAATGAACGCTATATTACACTTGTTGAACCCGTTCAGATTTAGTTCAGAATGAACGCTATATTACACTTGTTGATCCGTTCAGATTTAGTTCAGCACACAAGTGAGTGATAATGTTGAATGTTATTATGCTATATCACTTGTGGATGTGAGATAGATCATAATATATGTTTAAAATGTGTTGCTTAATTTAATTTAATTGTTAAAAGAACTTTTGTAATGAGTAATGGTATGAAATTCACTTGATAGGAAAGAACCAGCCTTATGGGAGGTAACTTAAATTATATATACTAATTCCAATGTCAATGATTTTGACTTGAAGTGTTAATTTAAGTTATCAGCTCATCTAACCATTGCAAAAAAAAAGTAGTAGAATTTTATTAGTTGCCATGTAAAATTGGCATGCAAGTAGTTAAATGACAGAGCGACATGTTGGATCTTAAGTTAACAAGATAAAATGACTAAAAATTAGTTTACCATATGAAAGCTGTAATAGAAGAATAATAGGGTACTATATAATATATATAGTCAATTGGTCAAGTCTCTACATGACAACATTACACCGACTTTGTGTTACAAACTTGCACGAATTCAGCCAATTATGTTCAAAGACGTTATGTTGGGTTAGTAAATCATGTCGATTATGTTTTTATTAATTCCAATTATTTCAAAAACGTTACGTTGGGTTAGTAAATCATGTCGATTAAGTTTTTATTAATTTTACGAGATTTACGTAATACTTCCTCCGTCCCAAAATATTAGGAATCTATGTATCTACGTGCAACTTTGACTGACAAATATTCCGTGCTGAAATTGTTAAAATATAATTTTTTAAAATTTGTTCATATAGTTTAACATTTGAACTATATGATTAACTTTTGAAAAATTCAATTTCGACAAATTAGATACAAGTTATTTGTCGGTCGAAATTGCACATAGTTTCGTATAACGTCAACATTGTAGAACTTGGACTGTGACTTTTTTTCAAAATACAACATAATTACCGGTGCAAACTTAGAATAATTGTAAACCTCGCCTGTTTGTAGATTCACTACAAAAAAATACCCAAATAGCGACGGGATTAGTGACGGTATTTTTTGTTACGAGCTTATTAGCGACGGTTTTTATGACGGCTTTGTGACAGTTTAGTCAATTTGCGACAGATTTGTGACAACATTTTAAATTAGCGACAGGCTTGCGACAGCTTTTGACTCTCACTAAATCAAACATTATTTTGTAGTGATTTTACGTTTGTCAATATTCTGTTCTTTTGCTTAAGATTTGGCCAGCATTTGCTTGACTATAGTGATTTGCAATATATAGGGTTTTATAGTATACTAATATTATTGTGCGTCGATGTTAAATGTTTTTACTGCTGTTTACGTATTTTCTATCATATGCAATGTATAATTTGTGTCTATTTTATAATGATATAAATTCAAGGATTTACATATAACAAATGGGCCTTGTCGCCTTGAAAGGAGTTATATATGCTTAAAAGAAATTGTGGAAAAGTCGAAAAATTATATATGGAAACATGCGCGAGTGGTCAAAAACTAATTGCCAGGACGAAATATATATTTGATAAAGCTCTCACCTGCCCCGACATTACTTCAGATTCGTTGGTAACAAGGCAGAGTCGTGAATCCTTATTATCGTTCGGAACCCATTTTTCGGACATCCTACTTTTAGGCAAATTTTTTCTTGGTGGCTTTTCTTTTTATTATTCCTAAACTTCATGGGCGCCCTGAGATTTTTGTTGTCCGGTGCAGGAAAAAAAAATGGGACATTTTTTTCGATTGTCGTTCAAGTATGAAATTTCTATATATTATATATTAATGGTAGTTTAATTGAATATTAACTCTAAAAAAAATATCATTAATATAAAAAGAATTGTCCTTTTTCACTTACTTGCATTTTTTTTACTAGTATATAGTTACAAGTATAATGTTTTTATACATATTTATTATTTTTATCGACGTTGTGGGACCCTGAAAATACACCGGAATCATGAGGTCCGATACGGTCGCACCTCGTCCACCCCTCAGGGCCACCACTGCTAAACTTTGATACATTCTACTATTCTACTTTATATCCCGTTTTGCTGTTGTAAAAAATAGAAAGATTTCTCTTTGTTTCTTTCTCTATGTTCCATTCGTATCTTATGTTTGAACTTGATTTACCTACTCATTTTAATATTAAAAAGTAGTAAAAACTGGCGAGCCTGATTTTCTTCCCAAGCTCGGCTTATATATTATTCGCGTCGGCTCCGATCTTCCAAGGTCGCTGACGTAGGTGGTATCTGCTTCGTCGTCGAGGCGCTCTCTAAGCCTGCACAAGAAACGAACAGGGGCCCGGGGTTGGTACCAGGTTTTCCCTCTCCGACGATCAAGTCAGTGTCGGTATAGATTGAATGTAAGAATGTATTTAAGGGTGAGGGATTGGGCCAGTTACGAGTTGTGGCGTCAGATGTCACGGTTGATATTCTGGTGGTTCGGGTTGTTTTAGCTTTATCTCTCCTCTCTGTATTTTCTGTTTTCCTCTAATTGGTATTAGTGGGGGTATATATAGTCTGATCAAAGGCGTATTAGCCCTTGGATCATTGCACTGTCTGATAAAGATCCAACGGCTCCAGGTCATTTATGACTCTGACAATGGCACTGTTCATCATCCGGGGCCCACAGGGCTGGCCTGTGATTGGGCCACGTCGATGAAACACATAAAGGGTCCCCCAAGGGAGCAGCAGCATTAATTGGGGAAGAGTGCTCAGCAAGTTTCTCTGGGTCGGCCTAGGAACGGTCCGGCTCCCTAAGATCCGGGGCGATACGTCACCCATGCTTGAGAGGCCCGGATCGCCCGCTGTGGGGTTGATATCGGTCCGGACGAGGGGGTGCCGACATCCCCTCGCCAACAGCTCCCTGTCCGGAGTCGTCGTTAAGGACGAGGTCTTCAGGGATCTATAGTCGTTACGGGGGCTCCGGTCATAGCGTTCTTGTGCTTGACGCTGTGGACACGCCTTGACGTAGTCCGGCGCGTGTCCTCGTGTGCTAGAATTTTTGACACGTGGAGCACGCCCATCATGCATTTATGGGGCGCCGCCTCTGTCTCTTCGATTCCATCAATGCCATCAATGCTAAAACGGCTGGTGAGTGACACTTGGCAGTTGACCTCTGTTTGCTGTACACGTGTACTGCGTCGATTGAGTGGTAGCATTTATTTGTGGGAGTTCGTGTAATGAACCGCCGCTGTCTTTTCACCTTCTGGTAAATGTCTTTTCATCTTCTGGTGAGGGCCTATAAATACCCTCAGTGAAATCTCATTTTCACTTTCTCACTCTCTCACTAAAATTTTTACACAGCAGCCCGTTCTCTCTCTTCCCTCACACTCCACACTTAGCAGATTTCATCAAACAACCAACCATCATGGTTATCAAACACGGTGCTGGAAAAGGCCCGATGGTTGCCCCGCAACCGAAGCGCCTTGAGGTAATGGCGAACGCCTTGCCATTCCGGGAGATGGTTATCGACCCGGCCATATCCGTGGCGGTGAACGATAACAGCATCATGGTCAGGCAGCACGGGGCTGACCTCGACGAGTTTTGCCAACTATGCGGCATAGGGGGGGAGTTCCGACTTCGGACCTGCGCGACTGCAGACGAGGTGAATGGGATCGTGTCTGATCCCAAGAATATGGTAACTCTCTCCCTCTCTACTCTTCTCTACGGGGGTACCCACCTCCCTATTCCGGAGCTACTGGCGGAGCTCTGCGCCTGGACGCAGACTCTTCCATGCCAGTGGCCTCTGCAGGCGCATCGCATCTGTGCCGGAATAGAGGCACTAAGTGTCGCCTTGGGCCCGGACATCCCGGAGCCACTGGGGCTTAAAGAGCTCTTGGCCTGCTACGAATTCTTGCAGACCGAGCCAAGCTCCCAGTCTAAGAGCCGGCAACCCTACCTGAGGTGCCGGTCTCATAATCAGCTGATTACAGGTAACTCCGATTCGAATCGGGGTTACACGCAAGATGTAGTCGTGGTGGAAGGGCACTGGCTCCACCGCGACGACCTGGTTCTGCCAACCAGGCCGGGGAGGGTGCTGAGCACCAAGGAGAATAAATTCACTGTGGCCTCAAAGCTGAGGGGATTGGGCGAACCCAACATAGAGTCGTTGGAGGTGGCTCTTAACTGGTGGGGTCCAGATGGGACCGACGTAGGGGCACGCGATGCGGAGCGCCTGCTTATCTGTGGCTCCCCCACCTCCTGCAAGGGGAACAGCTTCAAATGGCCCCATAGGACCTTCTGTCCCGTGGGGTACTCCAGGGAAAGATGGGAGAAGGAGAAGGGTCTGGAGTCGACCCTCCCTCCCAAGGTCGTTGAGGATGCTGAGGCCACTGTGGAGCCTGCGGCTAAAAAGGCCATGAAACCGAAGCAGAAGCCTAAGCTAAGTAGCAAGGCGAAGAGCGTCACGGTGGTCTCTTCCGCTCCTGCATCGGCCGGGGTTCACTTTGAGACCCGGCCGGACGGTACCGTCCTCCACTACAGGGTGGGGCCGGACGGTACCCGTAATTACATAGACCAATACGGGAAGCCTCTGCCAGAGGCAACTCCCTTGAGGTCTCGGGAGCCCACCGCGGGGAGCCCCCTTCGTTTGGAAGATGACGTCGCTGACGCCGACCCCTCTGGCCCGACCTTAGGCACCTCTCGGACCTGGGTACGTCGCCTTTCGTGCTTCAATATCTCCAATTTTGCACTTTTACACTTGGCTAAATTGTGTTAGAAATTTGTGTCAATTTTTCTAACTTCTTTCTTGTATGGCCTGTGTAGGTGGTCCGTTCTGATGAGGAGGAGGAGGCAGATGAAGAGGCTGAGGAGGAGGTGGGGGTGGAAGAGATAGCTGCCGGAGAGGGGGCGGTCGAAAGGGTTGCTGAGACGGGGGAGCCCGAGGGGGAAGTGGTCGAGGTCGAGGCCGAGGAGAGGGATGTGGTGGTGACGGGGGAGAGGGGAGTGGCGATCTTGCCTCAGTCGGCTGGCCCGGACGATTTGGCAGCCCAAGCCAGACTCGATAGGCTGGCCCGCAAGGCGCTTTTGGGGAAGAGAAAGGTGGAGGGGATGAAGTCCCTCCAAGGGGAAAAGAGGGCCAAGGTCGGAGGGAGTAACCCATCCGAGGTTGTGGTCGTTGAGGGGCCTAGGGAGACGTCGGATCCCGCTCCAGGCCCTACTCAAGGCTCAAGCTCCAACTCTGCCTCCCCGACCCACAGGATGCCTGTACAGACACCCGAGGAGGTGAAGGCGGCCACGGGAGTAAAGAGCATAATGGAGGCTCACCCATCTGCCGGGTTACTGGCTTTGGCTGCGCTCCAGCAGCAGAGCGTCGAAGCTGATCACCGAGGTCGTGACCTCGCCTCCTCCATGGCATCGGCCATGGCTATGATACCTCAGGTACGTGTAGAGTGTTTTGTATGTTTTCACATTCTTCCCACATATTTTTGCTAAGTGTTTTGCCTTTTCCCTTGTAGGCCTACTTAATGATGAACCAATATGTTTATCACCAAGGCCAGCTGGTGAGGTCATGGGCCACGAAGGCAGAGGCTAATGCCAAGCTCGTGGAGGAGGCCCAGAGAAGGTCTGAGGAGGCCCAACTCAGGGCGGAGAAAGCTGAGGCCCTCAACGCCACAGTTGAGGCTCGAAGAGTCGAAGCCGTGAAGGCTAGGGTGGAGGCCGAGGAGCGTGCCCAGGCTGCGGAGGCAGCCCTGAAAGAGGCTGAAGCTGGCATCAACGACAGGATAAAGGCGGCGGTCCAAACTGGCCAAGCCGAGCTGAATGCCTACTGGGCCCAAAAGACACAGAAGGAGTTCAACTCCTTCTACGTCGAGGGGTGGTCTGAGGCGGCTGCCTATATGAGGGCGGGACCGGATCACCCGGTATGGAACATAGAAAATATAATAGTTCCCGTCCCCTCAGCTCCCATTCCGGATGTGGTGCCTTTGACTCCTCGAGCTCTCTCGGATGAAGAGGACGGAGCTAGCCAGAACTAGGGTAGATTTAGGCTTTTGTTTTCAGTGTAGTTTCCTTTTTTGTACTTAGCATGTAATAGCTTTCCATTGAATGAAATGAAAAAACAATTTTGGATTTGTCATTTATTCTTCTGTGTTTTACTTCTATACTTCCGTTGTGATTTACACATCATTCATTGTATACATGCTCCCAAATGAGGGGGCCCTTATGCTTCGGCGTTGGGGCTCTCATTTTATACACATCACAAATCGAGTTGGCACGTGTAAAAACACTTGTAAAATGTAAACGGACTGAGAAATTCAAGTAAACAGAACCGGGGTGCCGTATAGGCTCGTGTTCTGAAACACGTAGGAAATTTAAATGAACTGAAAAATTCAAGTAAATATGAACCGGGGTGCCGTATAGGCTCGTGTTCTGAAACACTTAGGAAATTTAAATGAACTGAAAAATTCAAGTAAATATGAACCGGGGTGCCGTATAGGCTCGTGTTCTGAAACACTTAGGAAATTTAAATGAACTGAAAAATTCAAGTAAATATGAACCGGGGTGCCGTATAGGCTCGTGTTCTGAAACACTTAGGAAATTTAAATGAACTGAAAAATTCAAGTAAATATGAACCGGGGTGCCGTATAGGCTCGTGTTCTGAAACACTTAGGAAATTTATATGAACTGAAAAATTCAAGTAAATATGAACCGGGGTGCCGTATAGGCTCGTGTTCTGAAACACTTAGGAAATTTATAACAACAGTTTTCATTTATAAAGCCCACAGGCAGAAATTTACATCATATTATTATTTACATCAAAACGCAAAAGTCGAGCCCTATTGATAGTACTTCCTTAGGTTATTGACGTTCCAAGGTCGATCTATCGGGACGTCGTTGGGGAGGCGACCCAACAGGTAGGCCCCGTTGCCTGCTGCACCGAGGATTCGATAGGGGCCTTCCCAGTTGGGGCCTAGCTTTCCGTCGGATTGTACCCTAGTGTTGTTGTTCACTTTCCGCAGCACTAGGTCTTCGTCTTGGAAACGTCTGGCGTTCACTCTTTTGTTATAGGAACGTCCCAGCTCGTTCTTGTATTCGGCGTTACGGATGGCCGCCACTTCCCTTCGTTCTTCAGCATATTCGAGTTCGAGGCCCATCATTTTTTCGTTCAGGCCGTTCTCCACCATGTCGGTTCTGAGCGAGGGGAGCCCGATTTCTAACGGGATGACAGCTTCCATCCCGTACGTTAGGCTATAGGGCGTTTGATGGGTGCCCCGTCTCATTGTCGTGCGGTAGGCCCAAAGAACGTGTTGCAGTTCGTCGGCCCATCGTCCTTTGGATTCGTCTAACCTCTTTTTGATTCCGTCGAGAACGGTCTTATTCGACACTTCAGCCTGGCCGTTGCTTTGGGGGTACGAAGGGGTGGAGTAATAGCTTCGAATGTGGTATTTCGCATACATCGCTTTTAACTTGGCTCCGGTGAACTGGCAGCCATTGTCTGCCACTATCGAGTAAGGGATTCCAAATCTCGTGATTACATCCCTCCAGAGGAACCTGATCACCTCGGCCTCCGTTATCTTTGCTAATGCCACAGCTTCGACCCATTTTGAGAAGTAGTCGGTGACCATGAGGAGGAACTTTTTGCCTCCCGGGGCCCGAGGGAACGGTCCGACGATGTCCATGCCCCATTGGGCAAAGGGCCAAGGCGAAGTCACGCTGCTCATCTTTTGGGCCGGGGCTCTAGGTATGGGGGCGTATCTCTGGCACTTCTCACATTTGAGCACGAAAGTTTTAGAATCTTTTTGCATGAGGGGCCACCAATATCCGTGAGTCAAGGCACGATTGGCAAGCGACCTGCCCCCGGTGTGGCTCCCACACGTGCCTTCGTGTATCTCCTCCATGACTTTTACCACCATATCAGGGTGGATACAGAGGAGATAAGGCCCGGAGAACGATCTCTTGTAAAGTTTATCGTTGGGGGCTAGCCAGAACCCTAAGGCCTTTCTTTTTATTTTTTCAGCCTCCTTCTTATCTTCAGGAAGGTCGCCGGAGCGATGGTATTCGATTATGGGGTCCATCCAGCATAGCTCCGGCGGAAGGTCGGTCACCATGTTAACGCTTGCCCTAGCGTCGATGCTAGGAGAAGGGACGTACTCTATGGTGATGACTCGTTCCTTTTTATCACTCATAGCCGAGGCCAAGGTCGCTAGGGCATCGGCGTGGGTGTTCTCGTTTCTGTTGACGTTGACGATCTCCTGATACTCGAAGCTCCGGAGTATTTCGGAGGCGATGGCCACGTACTTTGCCATCCTTTCGTCCTTTGTTTGGAATTCACCACTGATCTGGCCACTGACCAATTGGGAATCAGTGTGCACCAGTATCTTCTTGATGCCGAGGCTTCGGGCCATTTTCAGGCCAGCTATCACGGCTTCGTACTCCGCCTCGTTATTGGTGGCTCGGAAGCCAAGCTGGATTGACTTCTCGATTACATCACCCTGTGGGGACTGGAGCACCACCCCGAGGCCTGATCCCTTTTTATTGGCAGCTCCGTCGGCGTGCAAGGTCCATGTTCCTTGGGCACGTTCCTCGATGCCGGGGGACGTCGTCGTTCCGGTGAATTCTGCCACAAAGTCGGCCAGGGCCTGTCCCTTGACGGAGGTTCGCGGCTCGTACCGGATGTCGTACGCGTTCAGGTGGCAAGCCCACTTCGTCATACGCCGAGACAGGTCTCCCTTCTGGAGTATTTCCCGAACGGGCTGATCCGTATACACCACGATACTGTGTGCCGAGAAGTAATGGGCCAGTTTTCGCGATGCCATAACGAGTGCCAGGACGAGCTTTTCTAGAGGCATATACCTAGCCTCGGCATCGAGGAGGGTTTTGCTCACGTAATAGATTGGCCTTTGCTCCCTGCCGACCTCTTTGATGAGAACGGCGCTAACTGCTATCTCAGACACGGCTAGGTATAGGGCAAGGACGTCGCCGGTGTCCGGCTTGGCCAGAAGGGGTGCGCTTCCGAGGTAGTTCGCCAGCTCCTCGAACGCGTTCCGGCATTCGTCGTTCCATTCGAACTTCTTCTGAGCCTTCAGAGCCGTAAAGAATGGCTTGCATCGATCTCCGAACCGGGCTATAAACCGGTTGAGGGCAGCGGCCATTCCGGCTAGCTTTTGCACATCCTTCCTCTTTTCAGGGGTTCTCAAGTTCTTCAAGGCAGAGATTTGGGCCGGGTTCGCCTCTATACCGCGATGGGTCACCATGAACCCTAAGAACTTTCCGGCACCAACTCCGAAGGCGCATTTAGAGGCGTTCAGCTTCAGATCATGCCTTCGTATCGTTTCGAACACCTCTCTCAGGTCGGCCAGCTGGTCGTCCTCCTGGGCGCTTTTCACCACCATATCGTCGATATAGACCTCCATGCTCCGGCCTATGCTCTTAGCGAATATCTTGGTGACCATTCTTTGATAGGTCGCCCCGGCGTTCTTAAGCCCAAAAGGCATCACCTTGTAGCAGTAATTCCCCCTTGGGGTTATAAAGGCGGTTTTTTCTTGGTCAGCCTCCGACATGGGTATTTGGTGATAGCCGGAGCAGGCGTCCAGGAAGCTCATTCTGGCGGCTCCGGCGGTGGAGTCCACTATCTGATCGATTTTAGGCAGAGGGAAGGGATCCTTAGGACAGGCCCGGTTAAGGCTCGTGTAATCGATGCAGACACGCAGCTTGCCGTTCTTCTTAGGGACCACCACGGGGTTAGCGAGCCATCTAGGATAAAAGATTTCCCTAATGGCTCCAGCTAGCAGAAGCTTTTGCACTTCCTCGTTTATGGCATCAGCATGCTCCGGACTGACGCGGCGTCCTTTCTGCATCACAGGCTTCGCATCCGGGTTGACGTTTAACTTATGGCAGGCGAGGTCGGGATTGATACCCGGCATTTCGCATGGGGACCATGCGAAGTTATCGAGGTATTCGAGCAGCAGCTTAACGAGGCCTGATACCTCGGGCTCGCTCAGCCCCGCGCCCACCACAAAAAAGTGGTCTTCATCGTACCCCGGGATCTGGACCTTCAGCAGATCTCCTTCTACCTTTTCTTCGGCTTCCGGACCCATCTTCTTGTTCAGTTCCCGCAGCAGCTTAGGATCCTCAGCTTCTATGTTCATAGCGCTTTGGGCCGGAACCGGTTTATTGTCGGAGTATACGGCCATGGCACAGCTTCGTGAAACCTTCTGGTTTCCCGATATGGTCTCGACTCCATTCGCAGTGGGGTACTTAACCTTTTGATGTAGAGTGGAGGAGACGCCTTCTATCTCATGAAGCCACGCGCGACCCAGAATGATGTTGTAAACGGAGGGGACGTCCACCACCGTGAACTCCACGCTCATAACCTTGGTTCCTGTCTTAACAGGCAAGGTTATGTTCCCTCTGGGCTGTACAGCCTCAGAGTTGAATCCGTACAAAGGGGGGGCGTTGGTATCTAGCTGCCCCTCCGTCAGCCCCATCTTTTCGAAGAGGTCTCCAAAGAGGATGTTCACCGACGCCCCCTGATCGACGAGGATGCGTCCTACTGAACAATGGCCCACTTGGGCCGTGATGACAAGGGCGTCGTAATGGGGCATGTCTACCCCCACTAGGTCGAAGTCGGTGAAGCTTAGTTCCGGCTTGGTACCTTGTTTGCACCTCTTTCGGGGTTTCGAACTTTCGGCGAGGCAGACGTGCTTTTTCATCGTGGCCTCACGGGCCTCGGTTCTCTCCGCCCCATTTGGCTTCGGCTTCTTTGGTCCAGAATGGATAACCTGGCAGGTCATCACCGGTGGGGGGAGGTCTGGTTGCCTTTCGTCGTCCCCTTCTCGGTCTCGATCTGGGTCCCTTCGCGTCTTGACATATTTCGCCATCAAGCCGTCCCGGACCCATCCTTCCAGCCTTGCCTTTAGACCATGACACTCATTGGTATAGTGGCCGCGACCTCTGTGATAGTCACAAAATTTATCATTAGGCCCCCGGGCCGGTTCGTTCCTGAGCGGGGGTGGCCAGGAAAAGAATGGCTCGTTCTCGATCTCAAAGAGCAGGTCGGTCAGTGGTAGGCGGAATGTGGTGGAGTAGGCATTCCCTGGGTTCGAGGGACCAGCCCGGCGGGTATCCTCCCTTCTACGCTTAGGGACCGGTTGCTGGCTCTCAACTGTTCGAGGTCTCCCCAACCTTTCTGCTATGGGGCGATCTCGCCGGATGCCCCTTGAAGCGGCTCCTCCCCGAGGCTGCTCGATGCTGGCGACCGAACGCGTCGCTCCAGCAGATCTCATGTCTTTCTCGATATCGACATGCTGTTTGATTAGTGACCGGAGCTGGGAAACTGAGCCAGGAGGGGTTGCTATCATTTCGTTACGGATCCTGCTTCCCACGATCATGTTCTGCCTGAAAGCAGCTATAGCTGTAGAATCGGGGCAGTCGGCACATTCAGCGTGCTTCTGCCAGAACCGATTATCGTAACTCTCGAGGGTCTCTTTGGGTTGGGCCTTCACTTGGTATAGCTGCTCCGGTTGGGCAGCCCTTTCCTTCAAGTTGATGAAGCGGTGTGCAAAATCATAGGCCAGATCATCCCAACAGTGGATGGAGTTGGCAGGCAGAGACTGGAACCATTTACTTGCGAGCCTCCCCAGGCTGGCGGGGAAGCATTTGCACATAAGACGATCGAGGTGGGACCAGTGGTTCATCTGGTATCGATAGTGCCGGAGGTGGGCTTCCGGGTCAGAATCCGCGTTGAACACTTGAAGAACGGGGGCAGTGAAATTTCCGGGGGGCGCACTGTACTCTATCTCATCTGAGAACGGGGTACTGCGGGTGGAGGCAACGATTTTTAACGCTGCCTCGTCCGCGACTTCATCTCGGCCAGCGCGACGACCCCGCCTCCTTCTCCGGGGGGGCCTTTCAGTCCGAGCATGACTCGAAGCGGGCCGCGAATCGTGACTATCACCGGGTCGACTGATTCGCGAGTGTACGCTTCGGTCGTTTATACGGTGCGAACTCCCCTCGTGGGAACGCCTCGACTCCTCTCCCCTAGCTGGCTCCTCTGGAACCTCTAGGGGGGGTCGTCTTGAGGGTCCCAGCCGCGACATCACGCTCTTGGTGGGGATGCGAACGGGCTCTGGCTGCTCTACGCCACGAGAGACGGGTCCGGGCTCGGATGCCATCATAGAGGCTATCAACGCCTTTTGAGCCGCCAAGGCAACGAGCTCCTTCTCATGGATCTCTAGCATCATGCGAGTCAGCTCGTCGTGCGACCGGGGAGTCCCCTGAACCGCATTGAGTGGAATAGGCTGCCCCTCAGGCGCAGTTCCCGGCGTGCCAAAAGAGAGGGTCCTCGGCATTCCAAATACTGGGGCATGCCGTGGGGGAGGGCTCTCGTACTGTTCATTATCCGTCATCGTTCCTTGGAAACGGATTGTCGGAGCTAGCGCTTTGAAGTTTCCCACAGACGGCGCCAATTGGCGAGCCTGATTTTCTTCCCAAGCTCGGCTTATATATTATTCGCGTCGGCTCCGATCTTCCAAGGTCGCTGACGTAGGTGGTATCTGCTTCGTCGTCGAGGCGCTCTCTAAGCCTGCACAAGAAACGAACAGGGGCCCGGGGTTGGTACCAGGTTTTCCCTCTCCGACGATCAAGTCAGTGTCGGTATAGATTGAATGTAAGAATGTATTTAAGGGTGAGGGATTGGGCCAGTTACGAGTTGTGGCGTCAGATGTCACGGTTGATATTCTGGTGGTTCGGGTTGTTTTAGCTTTATCTCTCCTCTCTGTATTTTCTGTTTTCCTCTAATTGGTATTAGTGGGGGTATATATAGTCTGATCAAAGGCGTATTAGCCCTTGGATCATTGCACTGTCTGATAAAGATCCAACGGCTCCAGGTCATTTATGACTCTGACAATGGCACTGTTCATCATCCGGGGCCCACAGGGCTGGCCTGTGATTGGGCCACGTCGATGAAACACATAAAGGGTCCCCCAAGGGAGCAGCAGCATTAATTGGGGAAGAGTGCTCAGCAAGTTTCTCTGGGTCGGCCTAGGAACGGTCCGGCTCCCTAAGATCCGGGGCGATACGTCACCCATGCTTGAGAGGCCCGGATCGCCCGCTGTGGGGTTGATATCGGTCCGGACGAGGGGGTGCCGACATCCCCTCGCCAAAAACATTTTCCCTTTATAATATCGTAACATCTTTCATTCCCTTCACTAGACACTTTATAATTTTTAATACCTAATTGTTTAAAATCGACTTAAATTTATCTACTGAATTTTTAGCACCTAATTGTTTAAAATCGACAAAATTTGTTACTGAATTTTTATCACCCAATTGTTTAGAATCGACAATATCCGTGTCCGCATGTATTTCATAATTAACTCCCAACGAGAAATAAAAAAAATCCACCTAACAGTTGGATTATTGAATTTAGTTTCTTAAGATTATTTTGCCGAAACTCAAGATTTTTCAAAGCAAAAAAACCCCGCAAACCAAACACATTTTGAAATAAGAAAACCAAAAACCAGCTCAGATTAATACTATAAAAAACACATTTTTTATGATATCGTCTTAACAAATTTGCCTCAATATAGGAATAAATTACATAAATCTGTAAAATTATATATATGTCGTTACATTAAACTTAAAACGATTTAAAATATTTATCTATGCTATAAATTAAGGGAGGATTTTCCTTCATTTTGCACAACTCGACTCGAATTTTTTCAGCAATTTGAGTACGTTTCATTGTATAAACTTGCTTTAGATATAAAAAGTGAATGAAAATCTATGTTATATTATACCTAGTATTATTTATACATGTAAAAAAAAATTAGATAAACTTTTAGATAATTTTCCAACTTTCTAAATATATGTACTTAATTTTTCAAGGGGCAATTCTCTATAAGTCTCTTTTACCAAATTATATTCCTCCTAAGTCACCTTCATAATTTACAATTCCCTCTGGGTAGCACTTTTTAAAAATATATAAACCCTAATAAATCTGAATTCGCCGTCCTACTTTCTCTCTCTACACAGCGCGAATTTCCTCTTTCCAAAACCCTACTTTCTCTCTCTACACATCTGCAACTCGATCTCACCCCATACTTTCCCCCAATAGTCTCTCTCTCTAGCGTCGTACTCATTGACAGAATGGTGAGAACGAGAAACAATACGAAGAGTGATACTGACGAACTTGTGGAGGCGCCAACAAAGGTATTCGTTAATTTGATGCCCTAATTTCAAAATGTTGCAATTGATTGTTAAAGGGCTCATTGCTTTGATTAGTCCTAATTTAAGTGTATTATGCTTACTATGAATTTTATACAGTTTGTTATGCCCTAATTTGAGCAAATTTCAGTGTATTGTGTCCTAATTATATTGTTGTTGATGTTTTTAATTTTGAACCATATGTAGTTAGTTTTGGACTATATGCAGTTGATTTTACCTATTTAGAACCATACGTAATTAGTTTCGAACTATATGCACTTTATTTTACATTTGGAACTTTGCATGCTTAATTTTGAACTATATGCACTTGGTGCACCAGAATATGAATTTATGAAGCTTCTGTGTTCTAATTATGTTGTTGTTGATGTTTTTAATTTTGAACCATATGTAGTTAGTTTTGGACTATATGCAGTTGATTTTACCTATTTTGAACCATATGTAGTTAGTTTTGGACTATATGCAGTTGATTTTACATTTGGGACTTTGCATGCTTAATTTTGAACTATATGCACTTGGTGCACCAGAATATGAAAATACGAAGCTTCTGTGTCCTAATTATGTTGTTATTGATGTTTTTAATTTTGAACCATATGTAGTTAGTTTTGGACTATATGCAGTTGATTTTACATTTGGAACTTTGCATGCTTAATTTTGAACTATATGCACTTGGTGCACCAGAATATGAAATTACGAAACTTGTGTGTCCTAATTATGTTGTTATTGATGTTTTTAATTTTGAACCATATGTAGTTAGTTTTGGACTATATGCAGTTGATTTTACCTATTTGGAACCATACGTAATTAGTTTTGGACTATATGCACTTGATTTTACATTTGGAACTTTGCATGCTTAATTTTGAACTATATGCACTTGGTGTACCCGAATATGAAATTACGAAGATCATGTGTCCTAATTATGTTGTTATTGATGTTTTTAATTTTGAACCATACATAGTTAGTTTGAAAATATATGCACTTTATTTTACCTATTTGGAACTTCACATACTTAGTTTTAAACCATATACACTTGATTTTACCTAATCTGCATTTCGCTATATCCACTTAATTTTACATTTGGAACTTTGCATGCTTAGTTTCGAACTATATGCATTTGTTGCACCAGAAAATACGAAATTACAAAGCTTCTGTGTCCTAATTATGTTGTTATTGATGTTTTTAATTTTGAAATATACGTTGTTAGTTTTGAACTATATGCAGTTGATTTTACCTATTTGGAACCATACGTAGTTAGTTTCGAACTATATGAACTTGTCTATTTTGAACTTCACATACTTAGTTTTGAACTTTATACACTTGATTTTACCTAATCTGTATTTCCGTAATTAAATTTGAACTATGGATGTGCCAATTTAACATGATTTAAATGTCTATGCCCTAATTATCTTGCCGTTGATGTTTTTAACTTTGAACCATATGTAGTTAGTTTCGAACTATATGCAGTTGATTTTACCTATTTGGAACCATACGTGGTTAGTTCAAACTACATGCACTTAATTTTACATTTGGATCTTTGCATACTTATTTTTGAACTATATGCACTTTGTGCACTAGAATATGAAAATTACAAAGCTACAGTGTCCTAATTATGTTATTATTGATGTTTTTAATTTTGAAACATGTGTTGTTAGTTTTGAACTATATGCAGTTGATTTTACCCATTTGGAACCACACGTAGTTAGTTTCCAACTATATGCACTTAATTTTACCTATTTGGAACTTCACATACTCAGTTTTGAACTATATACACTTGATTTTACCTAATCTGCATTTTCATATTTAAAAATTTGAACTGTGGATGCGCCAAATTGACATGATCGTGCCATAATTTGACCTGATTTAAATGTCTATGCCCTAATTATATTGTCGTTGATGTTTTTAATTTTGAACTGGATGCACTTAAAATGTTCAAACTTTATGCCATTCATTTTTGTACGGGGAAACTTAGTTTTGGACTATATGCACTTAAATTCACAGAAGATATTGGCTCGACCAAAAAGGAAAGCCAGGGGGCCAGATAAATTAGTAAGACGATCTGGAAAAAAAACAGTTTCACCAAGAGCAGAAACTCAAGATAGTGAAGAATGTCTAATCCAAGACATTAATATGACAAGTGAAGAGCAACAGGTAAATATGCCAGTTTATTTAGTTTCGCTAGAATAAATAAACCATAAACATATGAAAAATGTATATATTTCAGGTCACAATGCATCTAGTTTAGTTTTAAATAGATATAGTTTAAGATGAGATTTATTACATTGAGATGCCAAATGAAGAGGAATTGAGGCAGTTTATTTGGTTACTCTAACTTAGCAAAATATTTGGTTCAGGTGAAAGTGCATCTAGTTCAGGCCAAAATGCATCATGTTCAGGTCAAATATGCACCGTGACAACTATGCATATTAACAGAATGAATATAAATCCTTGTTCACTTTAGGTCAAATATGCATCTTGTTCACTTTATAACATTGAATATAAATCCTTATATTAACAGAATGACATGTGGAGATGACAACTTCTAAGGACACTGTCGGTCATTTGAACAAAAAAAGAAAAGAGAAACTCAGTTTAGAAGAGGATAAAGACGAAAGTGAAAAACAACTATCGGATAAGAATAAAGAACAAGATAGAGAGTTTGAAGGAGCAAAGGTAACATGACAAATTCATTTAATTTATCAAGCTTAAATAAACATATGAAAAATGCATATATTTCAGATCACAGTGCATCTAGTTTAGTTAAAACGATATATGGTTTATTTGAACGACATAATGACATATGCAGGAGATGGCTTCGACAGACACTGGTGGTCCTTTGAACAAAAAAAGAAAAAGGAAATCAAGGTTGGATGAGGATAAAGATGGAAGTAAGAAACAAATATCGGATAAGTATGAAGAACAAGATAGAGAGCTGGAAGAACCAAATGTAATAACACAGTTTATTTACTTTATTTAGCTTAAATAAACATTTAAAAAATGTATAAAAAACTGTTTCACAAGAGAAGAATAAGAATAAAAGGTTGAGTGAAAAACATCTTGTGGATGAATATGAGGATGAAGAAGGCGCCAAGGTAATAAAATAGTTTCCGTAGCTTAGAGAACATCTAAAAATGCATACCCTATATTTTATGTCACAATGCATAAACTTAGTTGAAAATTTTATGTCATAATTTTGAATATACTGTTTATATGAATATATGCAGGGAACAAATTCAAAAAAGAAGGATAAGAAACAAAATGGAAAAGGCCAGGAGAAACAACTTGCGAATGAAGATAAGAAGGGTAAAAAGGGAAAGGTAAAAGAAAAAATAATTGAAGAGGAGGATGAAGATGTTGAAGAACTCCAAAATTTACAGGTAATTTTACATCTAGTAACTTTAATGTTGCATCTAATCCAGTTAAAGTGCATCTTGTTCAGATGAGAAAGTAAATAAACTTAACTGAAAATTGCAAATTTCATTTAATACATTTAATTTCAAATTGAAAATGTTGAATATACTGTTTAAATGAACATATGCAGGATAAGAAAAAAAATGGAAAAGAGCGAGTGAAACAACTTGCGAATGAAGATAAGAAGGGTAACAAGGGAAAAGAAAAAGTAATTGAAGAGGAGGATGAAGAGGTTGAAAAACTTGAAAATTTGCAGGTAGATTTACAACTAGTTCCTTTAATTGTGCATCTAGTTCAGTTAAAGTGCATTTTGTTCAGATGAAAAGTGCACGTAGTTCAGATAAAAGTTCATTTATTTCATCTGAAAATTATTATTTGTAGGCTGATGATACGAAGACATATATTTCTAATCTGCTTGGAATGGTTCATACCATAAAAGGAATAAATCTCACTGAGATACACTTGGATCATTTAAGGAAATACTGTCCATTCTACAAGCTTATTGAAGCAATAAAAGATGGTAAATTGCCACCTCATATTTGTAGAAAAAATGAAAATGATATAAGGAATATTTTGTCAACCTATAAAAGTGAGGAAGGTAGTTTTAATTTTGAAGGGGAATCAAAAAAGTTGACCGGTGATCATATAAGAAGCATATTTGGAATATGTGATGGGAGAAAGATTCTGAAGTTGGGTGCTGATAAAGCCATAACTTTGGTCGGTCGCGTTAGACTTTTCAACAATAAAATAATGATAAATTAGGCATAAATAATGAACACTTCTTGGTCTTTATTATTGATCGGGTCATTACACTTGTTCGGATTGTTACACTTGATCGGATTATTACTTATTTACTACAATTGCGCTTGATTTGACTATTTAAACTCTTATCTTGATCGTTCTCCTTCTTCTTCGATGCTCGGCTCTTTCTCTGTTCGGTTTGTTTCTTAGTTGGATAAGCTTTGACTAGTTTTTCTCTTTTCTCAACTTCTCTCTATAATTTTTGAATAGATTTTTTCGGGGGGCTTTGTAGGAGGGGTAGTTGGATATTTATAGGCAACTACGCCTCCTTGGATGTTGACAAGTGTCTCCATCTTAGGGTTTTTTTTAGATATGGGTCTCTAGTTAAGTGGGCTTGGGCTTTTATTAATATCTTCCTCTATTATCTAGGAAAGGCATGTGATGATCCATCAAGCATTGGATACCCATTTATGAAGTGTGGGTCGATTGCTACCCGAATAGAATATTCGGGTCTAATTTTTATGTTCTATCAAGTGCTCCCTGACTTCCTCGGCGTGGTCTCCATGTCGAGGGAGTCATGATCGGTCGGTCGAAGATATTACTTCGGTTTTGCTGTTCCCAAGGTTACATCGAGAAATGCGATAGGTTCATGACTGTTTCCTGGGGCCCATTTGAGGTCATTAAGAGGTCCAATCTTGGTACCCTTTTTCGAGGAAGAAAACCCTTGATCTTCCCCACATTTATCCACTATAAAGGTGCTCCTTCCCCCATTATCTCATTTATTATTACTTCGACTGTGACACGATGGCTTCTCCCAATGGTTCGACAGGAGACAACTCTTCGGATTACGTTGCTTACTTGGAGAATGAGGTCAAGAAGGTTCGCGTCCTGAAAAAGAGATTGGCGGACGTGACCAAGAGGCTGTCTGATATGGATGCGGAGCACCATATGACCATGGCTGACAGGGATTGGGCCTTCGAGCGTATAAAAAGGCTCGAGGCTTCTCTGGCTAAGCAGAAGGCAGCAAAAAAGGCCTATAAGCTTGCCTTCAAGGAGTTGCATGCTCGGTCTAAACCGAGTTCGGTTGATGATGAAGATGGCTCTTCCTCGGAATAATTAAATATTGTGATTTCTTTTGTATTAGATATCATTTCCCTGTTGTAATCACTATCGAAAATATTAATAAAATGTTTCTTTATTTTTGCTCTTGTCCGTTTATCTTCTTGATACCTTATGGGATGACCTAATTGGACTTTGAACTGCTGTAGTTAGCCATAAATGCTCTTGGGAAGTTCAAGAGGGTTAGTCTTTTTTCGAGATGACCTTTGGTCTACCCCTTGTTTCTTCCTATAAAAGGGGACTGTCCTTGTATTCGTTGTGCAGCTCATTCCTTATTATCCTACAAATGGCTTCTCCTCGTGAAGATAGTGGTGACAACCTTGATGAATACGTTGCCCATCTCGAGGAGGAGGTTAGGAAGGCTCGCATCCTCGAAAGGAGGGTTGCCTTTTTAACCATGGAGGTTCGCCGAGCTAATGAGATGGACGAGCGCTTGGAGGCCATGGAGAGTGAATATCAGAAGTCTCTGATCGACAATATTTGGGCTCATGCTCGGATCAAAGAGCTTGAGGCTTCTAGAAATAGGCACATTGCTTCCAAGAGGGCTTACAAACTGGCCCTTAAGGAAGTGTATGCTCGGTTGAAGGGGAAGCCGAATGACAAAGCAGGCCCTTCTATGAAATGATTTTATTATTTTTATTGTATTTCCTTTATGCTGACTGCCTCTTCTGTAATAAAGTATCAATCAATCAATAAATATTACTTTCCCAATGCAATTTATTTGACTGCGCATGCTCGTGGCTTCATTAATACTTTTTCTTAGGCCTGGTGTTTGACCTTATCCACCGGATCTTCTTAATATCTGTATCTAGGGACCACTGAGATTTCTTGAGCCCTGTGCACAAATCTTATCCTTTATATCTTAGTTGTTGTGACATTTTTCTAGAGAGACACATGTAAGAGCTTTTCGCATTTCGCATTTCGCCCTCTTTTAAATACTAGCGTTAATCCAAGCGTTTCTTCTCAAGGGACTCAACTTTTAATCAACGAATGGTTGCTCTTTCCCACTTAAACTTTTCTTAACAGACGCATCTTTTTAATTATCCCTGTTTCCAAAAGTCTTTTTGACGAACGGTTGCGATTCCCCACACTAAACCATCCTTAATTTTTCTATAAATACCCTCTCAAGATATGGATTTATTCATAATCTTTTCTTCATCTCCCCTTACCATATATAGAATTTATCCCATAATCTTTTTATAATGGCCAGTTCTTTCACCAAATCTGCATTAGTCTTGCAAGTGGAGGCTTTTGAAGCTTCCTATGGCCATGCACTAAAACTGTTGAAGGATGCCGAGGAGGAGTTAAAGGTGATGCGTTATCACCATACCGTGATGGTTCGGGAATTAACTTGGCTAAGATCCGAACTAGATTATTGCCGACGTGCTCGTCAGGCTCTAGTTGAAGAGAATGAGGTGCTAAGGGGGAACTCGGCACTTCGAGACGGGAATGTCTCTGCCGGACCCTCTCATCGATACCGATCGACCTCCCCCTAACCTCTCCATTTTCCTTTTTTTTTCTTTTGATTTTCTTCAATTTTCTTCATTTCTTCATCTTTTCTCATCTCTTTTTTTGTTTATCCTTCTTATGCATCTTTTTTCTTTTTTATCGTGTTCCTTTTACTTTCTTCATCTTCTCTCCCATCACTCTTTTTCTTTTTCTGTTTTTTGTTTCTTTGACTTCCTTTTTATTTGTCTGTTTCCTTCATTTCTTCCTCCTCCATTTTCTTTTCACTATCTCTTCCCTTCTGTTTAATGCTTTGTTCTCTTCTTTTTCTTTTTTCCTTTTTCTTTTCTTCTGCACCACTACGATTTAACAATCAACCCTGTGATCCTAAGGGTTTTGTGTTACTTCTAGGGTTTTTGTCATTTTTCTTTTTGACTCTTCTTTCTTTTCACTTCTTCTTTATGTTCCTCCTCTTCGCTTCTTTCTTCCCTTTTTGTTTTCTTTTTATGTTTCTTTCCTTCGTCTCCTGCTGTTCGCCTGATCCGCTGATGTTGTCGATCTTCTTTGGCCATGTTGTCTACTCATTTGGCTTCACAACTCAACACACAATGTAGTAGATTTTCTTTTGATGTAATCCTCGGATGTAATAAACCTCAATGTAATAGATTGTCTTTTGATGTAATGAACAATGAAGTATTCAATCTTTATTAATGAGAAGTATTTTTGCCCCTTTATTTTTGCACTTCTTTCTATATTGCACCTGTGGTTTGTCGTTTTTTCGAACTCCAGATCTTTGAATATCTTTTCTATTTTCTGCTGTACTGTGATATCAGATGTATGTGGGTGTACTGTCGATCATAGGTGCACCCTCCCAAGCATGTCAGGAAATATGCATGCTCCCAAGTATGTCAGGAAATACCATACTACATTTTCTCTATAAATACCCCTCTTCTTTTCTTTAGTAGTTATCATTTCTCCTTTTACTTTTATTGTTTGCTCTTCCCTCCTCCCCTACTTTCTCTTGTACTATAGCAATTTCCCAGAATGTCTGAACCTGTGGGGAGATATCATGCTCAGATGAAGGGTTTGGATGCGGAGGTATCTCGCGTCCGACGTCGGATGGCAAGGCTTGAGAAAGAGTATGGCGTTTTGGCCTTGAGCTTGTTCGGATCTCATCCCGAAGAGACGGTGAAGTGGACCGAGATTTCGGCCTTGAGTCGTCAGCTCGATCACTTGTTGTTACAGAGAAATCATCTAGCCAACTCCTGGTATGATGCCGAGGAAATTTGGGACCATGCTCAAGACGAGTTCGATAACTCCCCTCAAGGCCTAGCTAACATGATGGTTAGGAATGCTCGGCTGGAGGAGCGCATCATGGTTCTTACTAGGGAGAAATCCGAACTCTCTGCGGAGAACGAAAATTTGATTGCCATGAATGATTCCTACCAAGCTCGGTTGAACTGCTCTGCTCGTTTTGCTTTCTCTCGGTCTGGTAGTTCGGTTTTTCCACCCATTGGTCCTTAGTTAGATTGGGCTGGTTTTCTGATGTATTTCCTGTTTTGGAACTTGTATCTTTTTCTCTTTTTTTTTTGTATTTGAATCAGATGTATCTGTTCGTATCTTGTGCTTTTGTCTTGTGAACCGTTGCGACATCTCGCGTTTTGTGTGCCCTTTGACTCTCTATAAATGCTCCCTATTGCTTGTACTTCATTATCCAATCTTCTTTTCTCTCTATTGTTGATAATTTTTGTTTCCTCTAACTTGCTTTTGTTTTGAGATGGCTCCCATTACTAGATCTGCCTCCAAAAAGAAAGCCCTTCTGGAAGAGGAGCCTACTTTCTTGCTACCCCGTCCCCCTGGTTTTGGGGAGGAGGATTTGACTCCTCTTCAGCTAAAAGAGATTGAGATGTCATGGCTGAAGCATGATCTCAAGTGTGTTCACACTGAAGCGAGGAGGTTTAAACAATATTGGGATGCGGAGGGCATTGCTCGTTTCAAAGCCGAGCAAAAATGCAAGTCTCAGTCTTACTCCTTGCAGCAGGCTGAGATGGCGATTGCTCGTTTGATTAGGGAGAGAGAGCATCTGGAGGAGCTCTTGGCGAAGAAGGATGCCGATATGGGGGGTAGTTCTAAGAAGTAGGATGGTGTATTTTCTTGTAAAAATTCTCTTTGGTTGTATTTTTGTGTTTTTCCCCCTTGTGGATGAATAAAACTTTTGCTTTATGCTTGATTCTGTCTATTCTGTTTTATTTCTTGTTCACTTTGCCTTTATGTCAATACAGTCGATGATGTTTCAGTACACACCGAGCAATGTGCCCGGTTATCTCCCCGGAGAGCGTTGTTAGACTTGATGCTTAAAGTCGTCAAGCTATAAACGGTCTCCGTCCACCTTGTTCGGTGTGTCCTTTTGGTAAGGAATGGTTGAGCGTCGAGGATCTTAATCGGGGATATTATTGGTAGTGTATGCTGGAAGCTTTTCGTGGTAGGGTCCACTGGCCGTTTATTTAGGTGTAATGATGTGAATTGCCTTGGGTAGTGGGATATGCTCTGACGTGGCAAAATCTGGGGCGTTTATAAGTTAGAAACAGCAGCGGTTGTTGACTTATCTATGGTTGGAAAAAAGGTAAACCTCTGTCACACGAAAAGGTGGTTATTATTTTATTCTTTTCGTGACTCCACTCTTTTTTTACTGTTCCAAGCAATCCCTTTTGTTTTTATCACATAATTTGCTGAAGAAAATATCTGTCTCTCTCTAAAGTATATTCTTCCCGCCAAAAAGGAAAAACGTGCTGCCGCTTAATCTAGGGTTTCGTTGTATTATCGATATATTTGCTGCTTTTCGAACGTATCCGCTCAGAATGACAACTGTAAGTGCTTTGTTATTATTATGTTCTTTTTGTTTTAGGACTGGTATTTCATTTGTTGTTGTGGTCGTAGATATGGCGTTGGTAACCTGTCTTGGTTGTCTATATATGTCTGACGATATTTAGTTATGTACTGGATTTATATTGATTGGGAAGGGAGTAAGACGTAGGGTTTCTGGTTAATTGTAGCAGGGGGGGGTTCGTTATGTTGATGTTGTTGTGGGTTGTGGGTTGTGGGTTGTGTGTTAGTATATTGACGGATTTTTGTTGATGTTTGGATAGGAAATTTTGACCCAATGTCTGGCCCAAGTGGGCCCATTTGTGGAAAAGGATTTTAAGAAGCTTGCCGGAATACCCGACAACATACATGTTCGGCTTCCGATATCTGACAACGAGGTGTTGGGGTTTGTTCCCGCCGGCGAGGTAGCTGTACTTTCCTCGGCATTCTTCACTGGGGGTTTAAGACTTCCTTTCAGCAAGTGGGTGGCTTCGTTCTTTGAGGCCGTCCAGATTGCTCCGGCCCAACTGGCCTTGAATGGTTACCGTACCCTAAACGGTATTCAAAGGTTATCGGAGTTGGCCGGAATTCCGATCGAACTAAAGGATGTGTTTGGGATCTATACTTTGAGTTTTGAGCGCCGTAGCTCGTATCTGAAGACCATGCGTGCCTTCTGTCGGCTTGTTTTTGGTCTGTCGGATACCAACAAGGGGGATAACCTTGGTGTTGTGATTGTTTCCGGTAATTGGGGTTGTGTTGGACACCAAATTCCCGGACCTGCTACCAAGGCTCCCATGATTCCAGACCTCGATGCTCCCAATGTCGAGGCTCTCTTAGCTCTTTGAAAATGGTGGGGGCCTGGATCAACGAAGGATCCAGCTAGTCGTACTGCTCCCGTGCTGCTCGGATACCCTGCGGGGCCAGTGACAAAGGGGAATCCTGTGCCCGAGATCCCTAAAGAGTCCGAGGAGGAATTCTTAAAAGTGGTCCGAGCTCGAAGTGCTACTCGGGTAGGGAAAAAGACCGTTCGCTTGAAGCGTCGTGGATCTGACCCCGTCGTTGGAACAACGAAGAGGGCTAGGGGGACCGATACATCGGTCACCGAGGAGGCTGCTTCCCAAGGGGATATCACCGAGGATGCCCCTGCGCCTGGCGAGGTATGTGTACATGTATATTGATTCTCTTGTCTTTTGATTGTTGTTTTGTTCTCTAGTTCTTTGCTTCATTGGTTATCTTGTTTCAGCTACTGACTTCTCCATTGGTTACCCTCGCTCTTGCCCGGTCTATGGGTATTATTGTGTTTCAGGGGTCGATTGATAACATATTCGGACATATCAACCTCATGGTGAACATGGGCAAGAGTACGATGACTCTACCTGCGATCTCGCCTATCCGTACTGAGGAGATGATGGACCTGCTTGTTGTCTCGCCCACCCGTATTGAGGGTGTGAGCGAGCACAGGGCCCCTGAGACTGGCCCTTCGGAGAAGGAGGTGGAAGTGGAAGTTGACAAAGAGACTGCCGTGGATGTTGGGAGGGGTGGTGAAGATGGGGTTGCCGAGGAACCTGAGGAAGTGTTGGAGGATGGGGTTGCAATGGCCCGTTATATTGACCGATGTGGGGGTGAGCTGTTAAAGCAACCCCGAGCCTTGAAGATGGGGTATATTGCTCTTAAACCCCTCGCTTTCAAGGATGCAGAAACAATATCTGCTCGGCCTACAATGTCGGTTATAGAGCAGGCCAACGCTGATGCGCTGCGAGTATGTTGGGCGCGTATTTTGTATTATATGTCATGCTGCTCGTATTTTGGCCGGAATCTGATGTTTTGAAATACAGGTTGTCTTGAGTACTGTGGTGCTGAGGGATCAGATGGCAGCGCTTGGGGCTGATAAAGAGAAGCTGGTGGCCGAGAAAGAGAAACTCGTCGCCGATAATAAAATCCTGGGCGATAATTATGATGAGCTGTCGGCGGATTTCATGCGCCTGACCGAGGATGTCGGTAAGTTGGAGGATGAAAAGGAGAGTATGGTCGATAAGTACGACCAACTAGAGGCTGAGAATCTGCTCCTGGCCGAGGATGTTGAAGCCGAAAGGGCTGAGGTTACCGCTCTGAAAGCGGCGCACGCGGAGGAGCGGACAAAGTTCGCAATGATGGCTAATTTCGTCGTCTATTGCGCTCATGTGCGTGCGCTTAATTTCGCGAAGGTTCCTTTGTCGGATCGGGCGTGGTCGGAATTGGTGTACCCCTGTCCTCATGGTGCACCTCCTAAGCCTCAGGATTGGGCCAACCTCCTGGACGAGGAGCTTCCACGGCTGCCGGGACATACTACTTCGACGGCGCTGCGTCCCCATTCCGGGTCGGCTCCAACGACTCCTCGGTCTGCTCCTACCGTCACTCCCCCACCCGCATCCCCTCAGGTGGAGCCTTGACCATTTTCTTGTAGTATTTTCTCTGTATCTTAGTGTAAAGTCTTTTGGTACCCGAATTGTGGGTCTCTTTTGTATCTAGAAACATATTCTTTTAGGGAAGTGATAATATAGGTGATGTGCTTGTTTTTTGTTTGGCTTTTCCGAGTTATTTTCCCCTTTTCGAGGGTCATCATATTTTGAAGGATGTGAAAACAAAATATTGTCAGGTACCTAATAACCCTCTGGCCATGGTGGTCTGGACCTCGCCTAGTCGTAGCGGAGGTAACGTTACAGATGGCCTTGAAAGATCTAAGGCTTTCCTAACTGCTGAATTGAATTCTGCCCGTCATAAAATCGAGGATCTGAATGTTCATATTTCAAACATGTCGATTCGGTTACGTGACTTGGGAGAGAAATTCAGCAAAAAGACCGCATACTATAAGGCGAACAAGGGTAAGGCGAAAGAGCTTCTTGGTGCACTTCGGCGCTCTCGTGATGAAGCCCGAGGCCGTGTGACGAGCTTGAACTTGGTCCTAGGGGCCGTTTTTGAGGATGCGGACCTACTGCTATCCTTTGTCAAAGCGTATTGGGCCCGAGCTCGCGCTTTAGAGGTGCTCGAGCATGTAAAAGGTATGAGTGGTGTTGCCCGGGCAGAACGCATGGTTGATGTGACGGCTGCCTTGAACCGAGTCGATGCGGTCGTTCGTGAGCGCTTGGGGACTCAAATTGTTTCATTGCAAGATATTCATTTCGCTGATGTAGTAGAGACCTCAGCGTCCGTTGATGGGTTATCGGATTAATAATTGAGTTGCTTGTTTTGTTGTTTTAGTTGTAGCTTGTATAAAGATATTTGTAGCTTGTTTTGTCGTTTTTTTTTTTTTTTTTTTGTAGGTATTCATCTATTCCCTTCTTCTCCATTTTTTTATAGGCACATGCTACTACGTCGCACCAGGCTGGTCCTCCAAGCCTAGTTAGTCCGGGGCCAGGACCTACTGGTGCTGTCCGAGACAAGGTCCCATCTGGTGTGGCTAGTGATGAGCATGCCAAGGTTCCTTATATCTTTTTATTGGGTAAAAATGTCGAGTTGCTCGATCTGTGTGGCCGACTTAGGGCCAAGTTGAAAACTCAGGCTTCTTCTTTTCGTGAGTACGCTCGTCGTTCCGAGCATGTTGTTAAGGTTTAGGAGCGTCGTTTAGATCGATATTGGCGGGTAAAGGAAAAATACTTCGGTAAACTAAATTCGTTGGTAACCCAAGCGAACATGCTGGTGAAGTATTTCCGTTTGTCCCGATCCAGATACGATGCTTCTGCAGCTATGATCGAAGCTCGCAAGCTTCTTTTCGACGATGCTCGTCGGAAAGCGGCCTCGGATGCTCACGAGGTCGCTAAAGGAGCCGAGTTTTCTGCACGGCTTAAGACGCTGACATGCGTCGGTGCTCATACGACCAACTTTGATGCCCTCATTTCTGAGGAGCGTTTTGATGGCGAGGAAACTGATGGGGATACGTCGACGGAAGACGAAGAAGTGTCACTCGGTCAGTTACCGTCGTGTTCCTCATGTAGTAGCTCTTAAATAAATTTCTTTATTTGTTGGTTGTACCCTGTTGCCTCCGTAACGCGGGCGAGGACTATTTGTTTTATTTCTTTACTCCTGTGTTCGGATTTTTTCATTGTTGTACGGATATTTCATTGATTGAATTGATTTTCCTTTGCTGATTTCTTCATTTGGCATTGTGTTGCCTCCATAATGTGGGCCTTTATTATCTGCTTTATCTCGTTATACGTGTATTGGACATTCCCGTTGCTGCTATTTCATTGTTTTGATTGATTCCTTTTCATTGTTTTCGCCATTTGGTACTTTATTATTCTTCTCATTGCCGTATTGCTTTTCATCCTTGCTCATTGGGTCAATGGGTACCTGTATATACATAAGTATTCCTAGGCATTCTTTTAGACATGCCATGTTGGGAATTTCATAGTATTCCTAGGCGTTCCTTTGATAACACGCCATGTTGGGAATTTCATAGTATTCCTAGGCACTTCGGCCATGTTGGGAATTTCATAGTATTCCTAGGCACTTCGGCCATGTTGGGAATTTCATCTACACTGGTTAGTCAGCATGATAAGATATTTTATTTATTCAAAAGACAATGACATTAAGCTAGAGAGGTAAGGCGGCACCTGTAGTACTTCTTTAGGTTAGCCACGTTCCAAGAATTTTTCTCCCCTCTGCTATTTTTGAACAGAACGCTTTTGAGTTTTTAGGTAACTGGGCTTGTTCTTTTGACGATTTCGTATGGTCCCTCCCAGGTGGGGCTCAATTTACCATGTATTTCATTTCGGGTATATACCGTTACTCGTCGCAGCACCAATTCTCCGACCATGAACTCCTTGGTCCCTTTCACCCTTTTGTCATATGCTTGTTTGACGCCTTGTTGATACTTCGCGAGTGTAAGAGCTGTTATCTCTCGTTTCTCGTCTATCATGTCAAGTTCTTCTCTCATTCTTTGTTCATTGTTTCCCTGCTCGACTAAAGTCGTTCGGAGCGTAGGTAGCCCAATTTCTGTTGGTATGATGGCCTCAACACCGTACGCTAAGCTAAATGGGGTTTCCTTGGTGCCCGTCTTCGGCGTAGTTCGGCACGACCACAAGACGTTGAGTAGCCGCTCGGGCCATCTCCCCTTTGCTTGCTCAAGGGTTGTCTTGATGCCGTCTAGTATTGTTCGGTTTGACACTTCGGCTTGCCCGTTTCCTTGTGGGTATGTCGGCGTCGAATAGAACTTTCGGATACCTAGTTCCTCGTACCACAGTTGTAATTGTGCATCTTTGAACTGGGTTCCGTTGTCGGCGACAATAGCGTACGGTATTCCGAACCTGGTTATTATGTATTCCCAGATGAATTGTTTGACGTTGCTGGCTTTGATTTCTCGGAGGGGTTTAGCTTCAACCCATTTGGTGAAATAATCCGTCGCGACGATCAGATATTCCATGCTCCCCGGGGCCTTTGGGAGTTTTCCGACCAGATCTATTGCCCATTGTGCAAACGGCCATGGAGCCGATACGGGGGCCATTAGAGACAAGGGGAGTCGTGGTATTTTGGCGAATCGTTGGCACTTATCACAACGTTAGACATATACATCCGCGTCTCGCTTGATATAGGGCCACCAATACCCTTGGGTAACTGCCTTGTTGGCAAGGGATCGCCCTTTGATGTGTGCTCCGCAGGATCCTTCGTGGATTTCATCCAGGACCGGCAATTGTAGCTCGGGAGGCACGCACAGTGGGTGGGGTCCCCGGTAACTGGATTTGTACAGTTTGTCGTCCTCGGATAGCCAGAACCGAGGTGCTTTTCTCGTAATTTTCAGCGCTTTTATCTTGTCGGCCGGAAGCGTTCCACTTCGCAGATAATGAGTCATGTCATCCATCCAACCTAGTTCGTATTGCACTGACGTCACTCGGTCTATCCTTTTAATTATGCTCGGGGTCATCAGTAGTTCCACTGTGATCGACCGGGTGTCGGTCAATGCTAATGTCGAGGCTAGGGTGGCCAAGGCATCGGTATGTGCATTTTCGGTGCGATTGATTCTGACTAACTCGCACTGTTCGAAGGTGGCCATCAAGCTTTGGACTTTCTCTTGATAAAGGATCATCCTATCATATTTGGCTTGGTACTCGCCGAGGGCTTGATTGACAATGAGCATGGAGTATGAACTTGCCACTAAGTGAGAGCATCCGAGGGACCGGGCGACGAGCATGCCATTTATCATGGCTTCGTATTCTGCCTCATTGTTGGTAGCTCGGAAGCCCAGTTTTATGCTTTTTTCGATGATTGCTCCCTCTCTTGACTTTAGGACGATCCCTGCTCCGGATCCGTCCTTGGTTGCTGATCCGTCGACATGTATCTGCCAGTGTGATTGTGGAGAGAGTGCCAATGGCTCGTCGTAGCCTTCGGTGAACTCTGCGACGAAATCGGCCAAGACTTGTCCTTTTATGGCATGTCGGGGTACGAACTCGATATGAAATTGGGATAGTTCGACCCCCCAGGCGGCAACTCGACCGCTTATGTCTGTCCGTCGAAGTGACTCTTTGATATGAAACTTCGTGTACACCCGGACCTGATGAGCTATAAAATAGTGTGGCAACTTCCTGGTTGCGACGACCAATGCCAGACACAGCTTTTCCAAGGGTAGGTAACGTGTTTCGGCTTCGACCAGAGTTTTGCTGACGAAGTAGATCGGAAATTGTTCGCGACCCTCTACTCTGAGGATGACTGCACTCACAGCTGTAGTGGAAACTGCTAGGTAGCATGCCAGAATATCTCCTTTGTTCGGCCTTACCAGTAGTGGCAGCGTCCTCAAGTACTCTTTGAGATTGTTGAATGAAGCCTCACATTCCGGGTCCCACACGAATTTTCTACTCTTCTTGAGTGATTCGAAAAACGGTCGTCCCTTATCTGCGGATCGACTGATGAACCTGCTCAAAGCGGCCATGATTCCCGTGAGCTCTTGTACCTGTTTCTTATTCTTGGGCGTGGCCAGGTTCTGTAGAGCTGTGATCTGGTCGGGATTTGCCTCTATTCCTCGTCGGCGGACCATGTGCCCCAGAAATTTTCTTTGCTGATTCCGAAGGCACACTTGCTCGCATTGAGTTTCAGTTTGTGCTCGCCCAACGTACGGAAGACATCTCTGATATCTTGGAGGTGGGATGTAGCCCTTTCGCTTTTGACGACCATGTCGTCTATGTATACCTCCATTGTCTTCCCTATATGATCTCTACATACCCTCGTTATCATCCTTTGGTATGTTGCTCCCGCATTGCGCAGGCCGAACGGCATTACCGTGTAGCAATAATTTCCCAAAGGCGATATAAACGACGTCTTTTCTTGATCTTCGTGGGCTAGGTGAATTTGGTGGTATCCTGAATATGCGTCAAGGAAGGTCATTCTTTCTGCTCCCGCAGTCGCGTCCACCAGTTGATCTATCCTCGGAAGGGGAAAGTGGTCTCTCGGACAGGCTTTGTTTAGATTGGTGAAGTCTATACAGACTCTCTCCTTTCCGTTCTTTTTTGGGACGACGACTGGATTGGATAACCATTTGGGATAGAAAACCTCCCTTATGGCTCCAGCCTCCAATAGCTTTTGTACTTCAGCAATTATAGCTGCTCTGTGCTGTACAGACACTTTTCTGCTCCTTTGAGCTATCGGCTTGTACTCGGCATTAACACTTAGGTGGTGGCATGCCGTTTCGGGGTCTAGGCCTGGCATGTCTTTGGGACTCCAGGCGAACTTATCAAAGTTGCTGAAGAGGAATGCTTCCAACTCTTCGGATTCCCGTTTTGGAAGGTTATTCCCGAGGAGGAAGTAGTGCTCCTCGTCCATATCAGGGATATACACCTTCCTAAGTGTTTCTCCTACTTGTTCTTCAACAACCCTCTCGGTTTTGGATATTTGGTTGATCAGCTTCTTTGTGCTGGTGGGTTGTTCGACAACGATCAACTGTTTTTGCAGGGCTGCGGTAATGTCTTCACAGCGTCTTGAATCTTCTTGACATCCTCTGGCTGTCTCGATCTCTCCCCTGTCATTTGGGTATTTGACTTTTTGGTGGTAGGTCGAGGGTATGGCCCGCATGGCATGCAGCCAAGGTCGGCCCAAGATTGCGTTGTGGCCGGAGTTGTCCTTGACTACTAAGAACTCCACGGGAACTGAAACGGATCCAATTGTGACATTGAGGACGATCTTACCCAAAGGTTTAGTCGTCTCGGAGATGAACCCGATCAATGTGACATCGGTAGGTTGGAGATCTTGTATCTTGAGTTCCATTTTGTCGAAAAGCTCTCTGTACATGATGTCACAAGAGGCTCCTTGGTCGATAAGCACCCTGCTGACCGTGTCGAGGCCAATTTGAACACGGAGATTAATGGCGTCCCCATGGGGATAAATCGCCCCTTCCTCGTCAAGACCCGAGAAGGAAATGGGTGGATGTCGTCGGGGCGTGCATTGCCTTTTAGAGGTCGACGCTTGTGACGCCTTGGCTACCTGGCCGAAGTGCGCCAATTGCCGCTGTCGTGATCGATCTCCACCTGTTCCCTTGGGTCGTGACATGTGAACGACGTTGATCATTTTGCCCTATCGGTTGTCGGCTCCCTCGATGGCCAGTTGTTTACCTTTGTTCCCCGCGCCTTTGATGAATTTGGCTAGGTATCCCGCATCACCCCACAGGTTCATTTTCCATCGCAGGTTACGGTAATGCTCGGTGAGGTGGCCGTGATCCTCGTGATATGTGCAGAAAAGCTTGGAGTCTCTCATATTGGGGGGAGAAGAGATCAGTTGTGGTCGAGAGTACCAACTTTCCCTGCATATATCTTTTAGGATATCTTCAGCGGACATGTTGAAAGTGTATCGTAGTTCGACCGGTCCGAAGATATTTCGGCGTTCCTTCTCTTGGAACCGACCTTGTTGGAGCGGTTTGGGGGGCATTGGATAAGTGAGCTGGAGCGGTTTATGTTCGTTGATCGGTGTTGGGTATGCGATCTGGAGCGGTTTGGGCTCAGGTTCTCGTTGTCGCTCTACCCTCCTATGGACCTCGGGACCTTTGTCCTTCCTGGTCGGTTTGAATGCTTCTTCCTGGTTGTTCCTGGCTCTTTTGCGACCCACCTGTGCTTCTCAAACCGTTTCTCTTCTTGGTAGGGTTCGGTTGAGGAAACGAATTTCATCATTTTTATCGGTGAGGTGGGTACAGTAGGCCAGCAGAGAATCCGCGGTCGGAAAATCTTTGCCTATGAACTTCCTTCTCGCCCAATAGCCATTAGGGATGGAGTTGATAAAGTTCTGGATGGCTATATTATTGGCGTATTGTGGAATCTGGTTTGCTACGTCGATAAAACGTATGCAATAGTCGTTGAGCCTCTCATTCGGCATCATTGTCATTTTCAGAAGGGCTTCGATGCTAACCTTCTTTTTCCTGTGGGCAGCGTATCGGGTGGAGTACGCTCTTAGCAGCTCTGCCCAGTCTCTTATGGAGCCCCGTGGTAAGTTGTGATACCACGACGAAGCCTCTTGGCCCAAGCTGTTTTTGAAAAATTTGCACATGAGTGCCTGGTCATCACTCCACAATTCCATCTTCGTCTTGTAGTGCCTTAGATGGTCGATAGGACAACTCCTTCCATCATAAAGCCTGAACTCAGGGATGACGAACCCCGTCGGATTGCGATATCTCGTGATCTGTTCGGCGCATGGGGTTTCTTGGCATACGTTCCATGCTTGTTGGAACGCGTCATCCGAGGCTTGGTAGGGGGGGTATCCCCGCTGTTGTGGTGGTGTGCCATAACTTTCCCCGATAATGTGTTCGGGATATCTACCGTCCTTCGTGTGGGTATCGAGGACACGTTCCCTATGAGTGTTTGGGTGGACGACTATCGGAGGGATCATCTCTGGGACATTGCCCCCTTGATGGGGCACTCTTGTATCGGTTCGTCGCCCTGCTGCTTCCAGGGCGGCCTTGTAAGCTGAATCTTCCGCTTCACGGCGTAGATCTTTGTCTGTATTGGCGAGCTGGGTAATCGGCAATGCGATACCGGGTGCTGTCATGGCCGTCATGCATGCTGCCAGTTGAGCTTGCAGCTGGGCGTAGTTCCTTTCATCGGCTGATGGAACAATGTGTTGTACTTCCACCGTGGGTGGTGTAATTATCCTCGGCGGATGAGTCGGTAGTCGGGACAACTGTCCAAGTACATGATCCCCGGGCATACCATATCGGTGATCTTCGTTCGTTTGTAAACGAGCGCCGGAGTTGACCGAGGCTGTTGGCAAAGGGACTCTTGAGCTCGGCCCTGCTTGGGATCCGGGTTGGCGTCTTCGTGCACGTCTTAACACGGGCATGACTTGTTCGTCATCCGAGGACGAGGAGGGTTCGTCAACAATCCCTTCAAGTTGCTGGGGTGGTTCTTGGTTGATATAGGAGGTTGTTGGTTGATTTCCGGGCTGGATAACGTCATATCTATCACGGATTTCGAGTAGATCGTCGAGGTCCTGTTGGCTGATTTGCGCGTTTTGGTTATTGGTTTCTACTATCTCGGGATGGGTTTCTTCTACATTGGTCACCATTGTCGCTCGTCTGGTAGAGTATTGGTATTCGAATTCTAAACTAGTTGGGGACTAGATGATTCCCGGAGACGGCGCCATTTGATAAAGCCATAACTTTAGTCGGTCGCGTTAGACTTTTCAACAATAAAATAATGATAAATTAGGCGTAAATAATGAACACTTCTTGGTCTTTATTATTGATCGGGTCATTACACTTGTTCAGATTGTTACACTTGATCGGATTGTTACACTTGATCGGATTATTACTTATTTACTACAATTGCGCTTGATTTGACTATTTAAACTCTTATCTTGATCGTTCTCCTTCTTCTTCGATGCTCGGCTCTTTCTCTGTTCGGTTTGTTTCTTAGTTGGATAAGCTTTGACTAGTTTTTCTCTTTTCTCAACTTCTCTCTATAATTTTTGAATAGATTTTTTCGGGGGGCTTTGTAGGAGGGGTAGTTGGCTATTTATAGGCAACTACGCCTCCTTGGATGTTGACAAGTGTCTCCATCTTAGGGTTTTTTTTAGATATGGGTCCCTAGTTAAGTGGGCTTGGGCTTTTATTAATATCTTACTCTATTATCTAGGAAAGGCATGTGATGATCCATCAAGCATTGGATACCCATTTATGAAGTGTGGGTCGATTGCTACCCGAATAGAATATTCGGGTCTAATTTTTATGTTCTATCAGGTGCAAATGTATGTGCATATGTTTCAGGTGCAAATGTATGTGCATATCTTTGTGGGTCGATTGAATTTACATCTGTTTCAGCTGAAAATGCATTTAGTTCACATGTATGTGCATATTGTCCAGCTGAAATGCATTTAGTTTTGATTTGCATTAATTTATTTTGATTTGTTGTTAAAATATTTTTGTTTCCCTACAGACTTATCCAAGAAAGTTGATCACTTGACTTGCACTAATACTGGTAAGACCTTTTTGTTTCTATCATTTGCTTGAATTGCATCTAGTTTAGTTGAAACTACATCTAGTTCAGCTTTATGTGCATCTTGTTCAGCAGAAAATGCATTTAGTTTTGATTTGCATTACTTAAGTTTAATTGGTTGTTAAAAGATTTCTTTTTTCTACAGAGTTATCCAAAACCATTATGAAGCCTGCAAATGAGAATGCAAATTCTCGAGACGAAAGTCAGATCATTGCAGATTTAATTGCTGATATTAACTCTGCAATGCTTCTTGTTAGTGAAGATTTGATGCGAGAAAGGCTTCAAGCAATGGCAGATGAGCTGGTTGCAAGCATGGGCCCAGTTACACAACAAAATCTTTTTTCGGATATCGATGATGTAGTCAATGGAGTCTGTAATGATATCGGTAGGATGGCTGTTGCAAATGATCCAAATGATGATGTTCCACATTCTAAAAAGGGGCTGCATGATAGTCAAGAAAAGGGTCGAGAAATTGTAAACAAGGATATGGAACAAGCTGCTGAAAAGGGGCTATATGAGAGTCGAGAAAACAAACAAGCTGCTGAAAAGGGTAAAGAACAAGCTTCTCAGAAAAGCCGACCACTTCCGAACCCTTTCACAAAACCCCCTCGTCCTCGGATAATGAATCAAGCAAAGAAGACTGAAGTTGCTACTCCAAAGGCTCCGATATTTAGGGTAAATCAGACGGCGGAGATTAGTAAGATATCAAATGATGAAACGCCTTCCTTTGACTTATTGACTCCAAGTCCACCAGATGAAGATGAAGATGAAGATGAAGATGACAGCAAACTTGGTCTCAAAGAGCTAATGCACAAGAAGGCTATTAATATCATCTTATCGGATGACATAGTTGAAAAGTTGAAATTGATTCACAAGAAAGGAAGAGAGTAAGTTATTATTTAATAGCTATTTTGTCAACATAGTTAAGTTATAAAAAGTTACTGTATTGTATTTCAGTTGAACTTGATACAATGCTGCTGAACTAGACGCACTTTCTACTGAAGTAGATGCACTTCCTGCTGAACTAGATGCACTTTCTGCTGAACTAGATGCACTTTATGCTATATGCACTTTCACATAATTGTAATCTGATAATGCATCTGGTTTAGTTCAAAAGTTCATCTAGTTCAAAGATTATATAGTTCAGCTAAAAATACGTAGAAACTAATTTTTTCCAAATGCAGTACGACTATTTGGAGAAATGGATGGAGGATTCAACAAATGGTTATGGTTAAAGAATTATACAATATTCGTAACGGATTAGTGTTAAGCAACAATGTAAGTAAAACATTTATGATTTTAGTATAAGATTCTTTTGATTAATTAATTTGCTTATAATATTATCTAACCCTCATATTTATGTAGGTAATGGACGATTATTGTTCAATGTTAGTTGAAGAAAGCAATAGAAGTACAGAAAAAGTTGTCATTCTGGATTCTCACAGTTGGGTAAGTTTTTTAATTTTTTTGAGTCTTTATATAGTGCATATAATTATGATTTTTTTGAATTTTATTGAGACTTTAATTGAAAATATATATGCTCCACAGAAATACATAACTGGTGGAAAGGATTACGAAATCACAACCCGGAACTTGGTGAACCAGCCGCTCTCTGAAAAAACAAGGAAATATGGAAATGATTTAACAAAAATCATTGTGCCAGTTCTGTGTAATGGTGGTAAAGCCAGACATGTTGAGCCGCACCATTGGACGCTGATAGTATTTGATGTTGCATCAAAAACTTGGTTTTATTATAATAGTTTGAAGACATATCGGAAAAGTGGTGAAGATTTGTATCAAATGGATGCAATGAGAGTGGTATATTGTTGTTAAACGTGTCATATTATTATATGTTATTGTATATATTTATGTTACATTTGTTGTCTTTTCAAATACAGAATATGCATGTTGAAGATGTATTCAAGACCATCATCAAGAACAAAGGGGGAGATGTGAGTGAATATAAGTTTAAGTCCAAATGTGTTGTCAAAACAGAAGAAGTGGCACAACAGGCAGTTTCAAGGTAAGTTTATAATTATATATGGTTCAACTTAAAGTTCATTTTGTTCAGGTTAAAGTGCATATACTTCAGCTGAACTGTTTGAGCACTTTGCCAATTGCATACAACCTGTTGAAGTCTATGGACTTTTTCAATACTTAAAATGTATTATTTATGTTTTTCTCTAAATTTGCAGTCTGGATTGCGGAGTAATTGTTGCTTATTGGATAACTTGTTTACTCCGAGCTAATAAAATCCCAAGCAATGTGGTGGATGATGATGTTTTAAATACATTTAAAGCAAATATCATTACAAAGGTTGTAGAGCCCTACGACTTGGAGACCAACCTTGATACAACAGATATCAGTCTTGATGTCACCAAGGAAGACACATCGAAAAATTTGAAGGACGAAGATTTGTAGAGATTTAGTTTTGAACTACATACACTTGGTACACCGGAATTCGTAGTTAGTTTCAAACTATATGCACTGGATTTGTAGAGATTTGGTTTGTTCAAGTAATTGTTTTTGTTCGTTTCATTTGAAATTTGGAGTGTATTTTGTGATTTGAAGTTTGTGAAAACTTGTTATTTTTTATGTTACTGAAATGAGTCGTTTTTTTTTTGTGTATGTGAAATTTGTTCTTTTAATGTTCAAAGTGCATGTCTTAGTTCAAAAACTGCATCTGGTTTATCTTAAAATGGCATCTGCTTTACCTTAAAATGGCATCTTCTTTGAATCAAAGTGCATTTATTTCAGCTCTAAGTGCATGTAGTTCATCTGAAAAATGTATTACGACTATGTGAAGTTTGTTATGTTAGTTTTATTGTTGCTAAAAGTTCATTTAATTCATATAAAAATTGAATAATGTATTACGACTAATATTTGTAGAGACTTGTTTTGTTCAAGTAATTATATTCATTCGTTTCATTTGAAATTTGAAAGTGTATTTTGTGATGCCAAGTTCGTGAAACTCATTCTTTTATATTCCTCGAAGTGCATCTGGTTTAGTTTCAAATGCATCTGGTTTAGTTTCAAGTGCATCTGGTTTAGCTTAAAGGGCATCTGGTTCAGCTCAAAGCGCATGTAGTTTATCTCAAAAAATGTATTACGACTATGAAATTTGCTATGCTAGTTTTAATTTGCTAAAAGAGCATATAATTCATATGAAAATTGAATAATCTATTTTTATTTTTATTCAAATTGTTTTAATTTTTCGTAATTAAACAATAAATTCCTACAACACTTAAATACATTCATTTTTATGCTTTAAAATCCAAACAGAAAATTTAATAGTAAACTTTAAACACAGTTTCATATAATGTTAGAAGGAAATCAACAAAGGTTACATATAGTTGCATATAATTTCATTTGGATAAAGTGAATCTGGTTCATAAGCAAGTACATCTAGTTCAGAAGCAAGTTCATCTACTTCAGTAGAAAGTGCATTTAGTTCAACAGTACCATGAACTGAATACTGTATTAATACTCTATTGCAAAAATCATCTGCAGAAAGTTCATCATCTTAGCTTGAATACTGTATTATATATGCAATATTAATACTCTATTACAAAAATCATCTCCAGAAAGTTCATCATCTTAGCTTGAATACTGTATTAAGAAAGTTGATGTTATCTTGAAAACATATAAGCTTTGATCTATTTCCGCCGCATCCAACTGATTTACGGTGTCGATGAACTTGTTCACGTGACTCGCGACAGGTGTCCCCTCAGCCATGCGTAGGTTGAACAACTTACGCATGAGATGTACCTTGTTGTTTGCGGATGGTTTTTCATACATGTCGGTGAGGATCTTCATCATCCCCATCCCCTGAATTCTCTACAACCCCCTGGAAATCTCTGCCCTACTTCTCTAATAAGTGTATACCAATGATCCGACAACAAAACCTTGGCAGAACCAGAATCACAGTCACTCACTTATTGTCCTTTATTTAGTGCCAACATACTCTTAGATGTACAACATGTATCATATCTTAGATCACTCCCCTCATTACAAATCGCCAATGAAAACACATCAACTTGAACCAAAGAAGTTGACAATGTTTTCATAACCTCAAACATGCAAAGCAAGTTCGAATGACTCCTCAACAAACATCGTTCGAAACCAGGAACAGAATATTGTTAGGGTCGATCAGGCGAATCAATGAAAGACATAAATACTAAACCGAGCACACACACAATTTGATAACGGAGTTCACCCAAATTGGCTACGTCTCCGGGCCGCTACACGTGGCACTTAATATTATTACGAGGATTACAATCGTAATCTAGCCTAGTTACAAGCTATGGTTCTCTCGCAAATAGAACTCTCTCTTTATAATATAGAGGTGTTGTGTAAAGGTGTAATTAAAATACAAGATATTGGGGAATATAAATTGAACCCTTAGTGAGTCATATTACAATTCCAAGTGATGTGAGATAATTAGAAAACATGGCCAAACCTCATTTGGCTCCACAACTCAACAAATATCTCAAAAACACATTCGATACATTTAACTCACTCCACTCTTTACAAATCAAAAACAAGACATCTTCATAACTAGAATCTGAAGACACCTTAATACCACTTGTATCTGAAAGATACTTGCACATCATTATAATAGACCCCATCTGACAAAACAAAATATAAAAAAGACACTTAAATTAACTTTGTATATACAAGTCCATACTTAAGGGAACACAAATCAAGTTCATCTAGTTTAACAAACTGTTGCAACTAAGATGCGATACTACAGCTGGAAAAAGGCATATGGTTCAACTATATATATTTACGTTCAATTAGGTCAAATCGTCAACAAAAACCTAAACTACATACGATTTGGTTCAAGTAAAAGTGCATCTAGTTCAGCTCAAAAAGCATCATGTTCATGTCAAAAGTACATCTTGTTCAGGTCAAATATGCATCTTGTTCACTTTATAACGTTGAATGTAAATCCTTATATTAACAGAGTGACATATGAGGATAAAGATAAAAGTGAAATTATATATAATTAACGTTAATTAAATCAAACTGTCTACAAAAACCAGAACTACATACGATTTATAAGCTCAATTACTCAACTAACTATAAAAATTACTAAAACTTTATCTAAGATAAATTAGCTCAAATCGTCAACAAAACCCTAATTATATACAATTGACTCAATTGTTCAACTAGCTATAAAATTTGAATAAACATACATGAGAAGATGAGATTACTTATATGAGATCACACCCAATTCGCCCAATAACTTTCTCTCTCTAGAATATCCTTTGGTGCAGAGATGAGATGGCGGAGATAAAGAAGACAACGGAGATAACCTGAGATGAAGAAGATGACGGAGATAGGCGTCGGAGGTCACACCCAATTCTCCCCAATAATTCGCCCAGTAACTCTCTCTCTCTATAATAAAAACAGCAAAATAGAAAAATAGAAAAACAGAAGTTTATATAGTAGATAAAAGTGGTACCTATTGGGAATGTAAATTATGATAGATACCTAGTGGGAATTAAATATTAAAAGTGGTACCTATGGGGCATTAAATCATTTTTCAAATACATACGTACTTAGTTAAATTTTATTAAACTCATGAATATGCTAGTTTCGTGACTTTTCTACTCTTTTGAATTTATGTGTTTGACTTGTTATATAGATACATGTATTTGTCTCTTGAATATTTGTATTAATTAGTTAAATTAGATACACATATATATTTTATTATGTGGAACAATTATTTAAATATTTTTTATTTTTTTATATATCAAAGTTTACTTAATAATAACGTCCTTATAATAATATTTTATTATAAATGAATATTTTCTTTGGATACCGATTTTATTCTAGGAGATTCTATTACTGTATTAGTTGATAAGATCTTACATCACAAAGACTGCAGGTTTGTTTTGTATTTAGCGCAAGTGATTGAGATCATTAAATGCCAAGTATAATTGGCTGATCATATTCCCTTTCAAAATGAAAATGTAGTAGTGGTACCATAAAATTCAAGTTACAAATTAAATGAACATTAAAAGGTGTGTTGTTAACGATATCATTTTTAGCACCTAATTGTTTAAAATCGACAAAAATTGTGTTACATGATGTTTAGCACCCCAATTGTAGTATATTTCATTTAATTCCGACGAGAAATAAAAAATCCACCTAACAGATGAATTATTGATTTTTAGTTTTTAACATGAGTCCATCCAAAACTCTGAATTTAAAAAAAAAAACATACAAACCAAACAAATTTTGAAACAAGTAAACTAAAATTACTTTGCCCAGGTTAAAAATTTCCTCTCAAACGGACCCATAATCTAGTTTTTAGTACTATTAGTAGATAATATCATAGTTTGGACGTATTTTCTCGCTTTATGGGACGCCTCTTACTCTTTGATAGTGTGCATTTCATTTCTTTTTGTTTCAAATTTAGAGTGGTGGTTAGTGAACGCTCTCAACCCCCGGAACGGTTCTGGAAAGAGATGGGGCATTGAGTTTATATTGAATTATTCGGGTTACAAACTACCGACATCGTTAATGAAAGTTTGATTAAAAAAAAAGTAGATAAGATCATAATATTTGCATCACACGACAGGTTTTGTATTTAGCAAAGTATAATTGGCTGATTATATTCCCTTTCAAAAAGAAAATGTAGTACTAGTATAAAATAAAATTCAAATTACAAATTAAATGAAATTAAAAAGGTGTGATGTTAACTATATATGCCGTCACTATCATAAACGGTCCCGCTAACGGGAATTTAACAGAATCTTCACAACCTTTAGAGGGACACGTGTCAGTTAAAGTAAGTGATATTACACGTGTTGCTGCAGTATTTACGGACACGGTAAAATAATATTAATTTAGTGATGGTCTTACAAAACTGTTACAATTTTAACAAATACTATCATAATTTTAACATTTTCAATAGTGGGAAAATCGTACTTAATTTTAGAGTCGGGTGTCCGTATTATACTAGTGTAATAGAAGGACAAAGTATACATAATACATAATATTCACCCGTCCTACCTTATAAGTTATATACGAAAACATATGGATTTGAACGTATAACTAAATTGGCGAAACGAAATTTTTAAATTTTTTTCTACATAGTTCAAATGTTAAACTATGTAGAAAGAAATTAAAAAAAGTATTTCGACAATTTAGATACGAGTTATTTGTCGGTCAAATTTGTGTGTGGTTTCATATAATGTGTGACAGAGCGAGTATATTTTTCTGTATTTGAAAAAATATTTATAATTTGGTCATTTATATATATATATATATGTATATATATATATTTATTTATTTATTTATTTGGCATTACTACCTGATAAAATACCAAATATACATTTAAACACCAGAAATTATTTAAAAGGCCAGATGTTACAATTTTTCTTTAAATTGCATGCATACAATTTAGATATCAAGTAAACGTTGATTTGGGAATTTTAACGAGAACAAAATTCTGAATGCGAAAAAAGAAGTGAATTTCACAATGATTCCCCTATAATATAGAGTAATAGTATGGTACCCCCAATGCGTCAACCGGGACAATAACGGAGTGGTTGTTTTGGTAGCAATCAATACTTGGAGGATAAGAGTGAGTAGACATCGTACACGGTGGTGACATCGGTTACATCGCTCTTCATATTTTTTAAGGAACTAGTTTGAATGATTGTGAGAGCAAGATTCGACAAGAAAAAAGGATTTCGAAGGAACATTTTCATGAGTTTTAGAAAATAGTTTTTAGTTAATGGGGTTCATTACATAATAATATATCTCATGTTTTACATGTACTTAAAGTTGATCATAACTTGTTTAATTGATGCTATTTAGTCTAAACAGTTCCAAGAAATTTGACTAGGTGTCTTATTTTCAGGTGGACCGGTTTTTGTCTCCTTTCTAGATTAATATTAAAGTACAATATTATCTTTTCATTTACTTACTCTAGTAAATAAATATATATAGTTCTGATACTGATAATATATAATTGTGTCGTTTCTTTTGTTGTAAAATATTTAAACTTTATGTATAGTAACTGTTATACTAAACCAGGGGGTCCGGTCCTGATGTTTGTGGCACCAAATCGCGGAATTTTCAAACAAAAAGAAGGGAACCTTTTAGAACTAAAATTTTACATTAACTTTGAGATTTCCGGATTTTCGAAAAAAAGTAACGACGCTAAGTTTACTTATTTTATAAGTGTGGGCTGAATTTTTTTTCTTTTACCATAAAAAATCACCATCTTGTATAAAAATTTCAAATAAAATATTTTCATAGCGTCACTCGGCCAGCCGATTGTTTTGGCTAGTTAAATACATCTAACTTAAGTTTTTTCATAAATTAAATAAATAAAAAAACCACCTAAAATGACAATTTAATTAGTAGAGAACAATTTTTTTTTATATATTCAAGTTTCCAAAATATCGAGTAAATAAATTTATGACATTGTTTTTATTTCCTTTCTAAAATTTTAAACAAATATTCATGAAATTTATAATTTATTCTTGAGAAATTTCATAATTTATGGACAATATATTGATTAAAATATAGAATTTTAAGATTTATAACTTTATTGTTTTTTTTTAAATTTAAATATGCATGATTTATATAAATGTTTTGTAATAAATATAAAATATCTAGTCTTAATTTTGAGAGTTGTGTTTGTAATTTTTGTAATAAAAATTTGATTAATTAGATATCAAGGTTTCGAACAGGGTACAATTTAAAGGATAAAATCATCCGAAATTGTGTTAAATTTATTTTATGTGTTAATAGTAGTCAATAAGACATTCATAGTTAATTGTTATTGTAATTAGAGTCTCTACAATCACTTTTCAATTTTATTTTCTCCTTCTTTTCCAGATTTTTGGAAAACAATTTATAATTTTAAAAGGGGTTGCCATAAATAAAATTTAATTGGTTGATGAAATAATTTATTTACAAATTACTCTGAAAAACACCATAAAAAAATTAAATTGTTAAAAATTATGGGTTTGTCGTGGCAACCCTTTGTCATATATAAGTCCGGCCAGACTCTTTCTTAATGTTTTTTGCCTTCAAAAGGATAAAAATTTAAAAAACGGTACATATAAGACTAATTAGGGACCTATATATGGACCCAAGTATTACGGAAAAAAAAACCAATTCACTTCGAGAAACTGTAAACATATTAAAAAACGTAAAACGTTAAATTTAGCAACAATGTATCATCATTTTATTATTGTATTACTACTAACTTTAGCGACACATTTTATCATCATTTTAACAATAGAACGTTTGATGGTATCCATATTTTTTTTATAGTGATTCCGCTCTGTCACAACGATAACATCTAGATTTATATCCACTTAAACTTATATATACAAATAAGATTTCCATGTATGTATTATTTTTATAAAAATAGGGATTTCTGCGCTTCTTATCGGTCAACACCCAAGCAAATTAGCTTATTTAGTTGTGATTATGGCGGACTGCTAAGCATGTAAGAAATTATAACTTGAGTAGTTTCAGTAACAAATCATCTATGTTCCTATGTATATCAATTTTCTCATAATTGTTCCCGAATCCCGATCTAACATTTTCAAAATCCAGATGGATGAGATGATTATTATGAAGAATTTATTTATGACAGACCAACAATACTATTTGAAATTTTCAATAAAAAAACATGCTATTGCTTAAGTAGATACTTATTAGTTACTTTTTCCCTCTCACAAAATAGGGTTTCATTTGAATTTTTTTTCCCCCCCAAATTATGGCCCGTTTATATTTACAAAGGGTATTTATGACTTAATTGTCAAATATAACCATATTTAATGGTACTGACAAGAACTAAGTAATTTTAAACATTAATATTAGTGAAAGTGCAAATTAATAAAATTGTAATTATATTAATTATTTTAACTATTTTTTTAATATTGATGAAAATCCAAATATGACTATGTTCCTGTGAGTGATAATAGTAGTACGGTCTCGTTTGATTGTGATATTAGTAGTAATTAGACTAGCAATATCTTCAGACTATGACGGGATAACAAATGAAAGGCGGATTAACATTATAAACATGAAATATCAATGAATCGTTTGTTTGATTTTTATTGGGTTTGCACTGTTTTACAAATTTATATTTATATCCATAATAAATAAACTTGCAAAATACACACATATATATATATATATATAATTTTAATATATATACAGTACACCCCATTTACTCCAAATACACTCATTTCTCAATACCACACCCCCTACTCCAAATAACCTCATTTCTAAGTCAATGTTACCAATAATATCGTCCCCACTTTTCGTATCAAATATGGTACTTATGAGTACGACAATATTTATAGTACCATACATTTTAATCACATCTCAATATATACAATCCCAAACAAAAACGAGACGGTGGTAGGGCTGGGCAAAAAACCGGAAAAACCGAACCAAACCGATAACCGAATCGAAAAAAACCGTAAACGACCGAAACAGAAAAACCGAAAAAATTTCGGGTCGGTTTCGGTTTTCAATAAAACCGAACCGAAAAAGACCGAAACCGAAAAAGACCGAAAAAACCGAAAAAAATCGAAAAAGACCGAAAAATAAAAAATAAAACCGAAAAATAACCGAAAAAAACCAAACTGGACCGAAAAAACCGGTCCGGTTCGGTTTAAAAAATAAAAAGACCGAAACTGAAAAAAACCGAACAGAAAAATATGTTCGGTTTCGGTTTCGGTTTTACCAAAAACCGAACCGACCAAGTCCCAGACGGTAGTGTACTATATTACTACCAGTATAAGTGTGGTGATCAAGAGAAAGGCTGGTAAAGATTGAAAGAGGCTTGGTTTTGGTCTGTGGATTAGGGGTCAAGTGAAGTGAGATTAAGGAATTGTACCAAAATGCTTATATTGGAGGGAACAAATTCAATATCAACCCCACCACCTAGGTCTATGTCCTCTGCAAAAGGGACACCACGTGGGATTCTTTTGAAATTTTTAACTAAAAACATAGTAGATATTATTCATGATGGATTAGTTTATTAAACTAACAAATGTATGCTAGTGCTAATCTTGATGAGTTTATACTTAAAATAATTCATTCCGTTATGATCATTAGGAAAGTTTGTGTTTATGGGAATGGGATGCTCACATGTCGTACGTGGACACCTTTTTTGTTAAATACTAGTATATTTTTGTATATCCTTCACCTAAGAATAAAATAAAATGTAAAAGGTGATAGTTAAATAGATTGGTTAACTGTGTTTATGTAATGGATTCGTAAGTGGTTAATTACTTTAATCGATACCGTGCATATAGTCAACTGATCACGTATATGTGTAGGCTTTACTTTCGATGATCGAACAAATGCCGACTTTGTTCATGTCCGTTCAACTATTAACAATGTTAATTTCTTCATTTCTTTATGAATAAATAAACAAATATCAATCGGCCGCTTGCAGAACGATCAACGTTTGTTTGCGGATGGCTTGTTCACTTGAGAATTTGTTTTAGACCTTGTTCACAAGAATATATATATATATATACTATTAGTTTATGTGAGGAGGGCTTATGAGGTATTGAAATAAATATTTATAAAAATACCTAACTAATTACAGAATTTACAAAAAAAGTCAAACCAGTTGTTTTTTTCCATTTAAAAAATATAACTGCCCATGAAGTAACCGTTTCTACACTATCATCAATTAAATTCGTTTATCCCATTACTCATCATATGGTTTAGTATGTTCTTTTTTTTCTCTCCTTCTCTAGAAAGTACAAAGTAGAAAAATATTGAAAATATGGAGCAAATTTTTACCATGATCAACTGTGGCAGCATAGCTTAGTATACTTTCTTTCAACTTTGTTGTATATTTTTTATATGATTAATGTTTAAATTTTTTTAAAAATACATCGATTACACCACGTAAGACGTGGGTACGTTCGCTAGTATATATAAATATATACACACGTTGATATACCTAAATAATAAACGGACCTATACCTGTGTATTGACCACAATTCGTCCTATAACGAGTCATCCAACACTTTTATGACAAGTGTATGGGATCTATTCCAAGGGTAGAATTCAGCCATCAACCCTTTAAATTATTGGAGTCAAGTTAGTTAATCAATAATAATCAAATGAGCTCATTAGCGCTTGACTAGAAAATCCATCACTAATTGATTACAAAAAAATAAAATAAAAATACTTCACTAATGCGTGTATTTTTAACACATTGTAAGGGTACACAAATCACTAAATAAAGTCAACCTAATGGTATTGTACCATCTTCTACTTGATACATGAGTCTAATAGTACAATTACTTTTAAACTTTATCGTTCTAGAGTTTATCAATAATACTGTAGTGACTTGAGCGTTAGAGGTAAAAAGCCGATGGAAACCCCGAGTCCCGGTCCCAAAGAGGAACAAATTTTCCTGAGGAATGAGGATGTCAATTTCTGTGCGGATAGCACCGTGAAATTTATTGCTTCATAATATGTACCTAAAGATTTGTTAAAATTTTCAAAGTATTGAGCATTCTTAGTACCTAAATAATACCACTCATTTGTTAACATGATTCATGTACACAAAATATGTGAGTTTTAATATTTTGATTTTGTAATATACCTTATATCATACATCATTTTTACCTATTAACACATGTTATAGTTTGTAATGATGAGGAAACAGACTTATGTTTTGAACTTTTAACTACCCGAGCCCTTAACAAACGAACGGTGTTGTGTACATGTTTAGTTCATTTACTTAGCAAACATAAAACTTATGTCCATGTTCAGTTCGTTTACTTAACAAACAAATACAAGCCGAGTTCTCAGGGTCAAAATAAATTTAAATCAAACTCGTCAACATTTATAGTAAGTTCATTATATTTACTTTCATCCCTCATGATGTGTGAAGTGTAAGAGAAGTAAAAATATCTTTGTACCTTGTGATGCAAGTAGCGGATTTTTGTTGGTTTATTTATTGGAGAAGCCAGTTCCGGGTTCTAGGGATGAGACGTTAGAATGACGGCTCAAGTAACCCAAGTCGGGTGACCAAAAAGTGATAAAAAGCAAATTATATTATATAAAAAAAATGTTACTCCCAATTTTTTATTATCAAAAAGTACAACGTTAATCACCTCAAACCCACACAATCTATCACAACACTTAATAAAACAAAATCAAATTATCAACCCACTGAATCTCTCCCCTATCCATCGGCTGTCGGTCACCGTCTCGTATGTTAGAAGTGCTCCGATGAACCTCCGACGAAGAGGTCATACATAGTGCATACACATTCTCAATTAAGTGCATACTCATTCTCAAAGTGCACATACCCATTGGTCGTCGGTCACCAATGAAGGTCGGCGGAGGTTCGCCGGCCCTCCGACGACCTTACCGGAGTTTCATCGTCAATGTTAAGAAATGTGTATATGACTATGTGCATTCTCTAAACAAAGTGTATGTATTTTTACGACAAGACATGCAATTCGTCGGACTTTTGACAATCTTATAAAAGTTCGTTGGATCTCCGCTGGTGACCGAAGACCATAAAGTGTGTGCACTACATCGTATACCAAAATATTGATAATAATCCACAATTAAATGTAGTTGGGACGAAAACAATAATAGTCAAACGTGTATTAAACCCTACTCAAGTGGTGTGACTTTTGGTGCAAATGTGAGTAAAAATACTCCATTTGGTAGCTAAATAGACAACCCATAAGGGAAATATCCATACATATGGAGTAGTGTGGTTATTCAGCTACCCAATTTGATATAGATTGACTTTGATATGTTTCCTCCAAAATGACCTAATGTGCCTTTTTTCAATGTCCTTAATAAGGACCTTATTAGGCGTGGCTTATCTTGACCCCACAAACAAGGAAGTTAAGCACATTTTTCTCGAATTTCTTGTTTTTTATTTGTAAACGTGAGATATATACTTTCAAGTGATCTGAAAAAAATGAATACGATTGTTTATAGTATCTCCCCACTCCCCATATATGTTTATACTTTTTATCTACCCATGTTTTATGTACTGTTATGTTTTATACTAATGAAGAAGTGTTTTCATTTTTATACTATTATAATAAGCCAACCCAGATTTTTTAAGACTGTCAAATTTTATCACTTTTTTTCAAAAATACTCTTACATTTTTTTTATTAATTACAACAATACCATATTTTCATAAAAAATAGAGAAAAAATAATAACTATAACATTTTTTTTTATCCCTATTTAAGCTCTCAAAATTCTTTTGAGTCTTCTCATCTTATACTCTTATCTTTTTTTTGATTCTCCAAATATTTGTATCATAACTACACTTATTTTTTAAATTTTATCGCATTACGCGTCTCACACGCAAAGTATGGGACACGATTACTAATACGTAGTATATAGATTGGAAGACTATAAGAGCGTAATTATTATATAGCAGTAAGTTCTCAAACAGTAAATTAGAAAAACCAAGAATGAGTGTAATTAAGATGGACATGTTAAGATAAATATGTGCGAAGAATGAAAAAAACAGGACTGGAAAGTTGGCAAAATTAGTTTTAATTTGTAGGTATTTTGCGATTTGGATGCCTCCTCCTTCTCACTCTCTCCGATCTCTCATGCTTACTCTCTCTTTCCGATCTCTCTCTCCATCCTACCTCTATTTTTCCGATTTTTTTGTTCTCCTCCATCTCTCTCTTCCGTAGACATTGAGACAGACACATCTATAGCAATGAGCGGCGAGGGTATAAAACGAGATCGAAAACTCGAGATTGATGTCGACGAAGATACGATCGTCGAATGAGAGGCCCACGACAACGACGTGCTAGTTCAAGATCGAAGAACGGATAAGAGTTGTATTTGTTAATTAGTGTATAATGTTAGAAAATAAGTGTATGAATTACGTGAATTAAGGGTATGAAGTTGAAAAATATCTACATGAATTATGTAAGTAAGAATATGAATTATTTAAATTGGGGTATGAATTTTAAAAATATGGGTGAACTCTATAAATCAGTATATGAGCATTTGAAATAAGTCGTATGACATTTTATAATAAGGTTATTAAAAATATAAATTAGGGTATCAACTTTTAGAATAAGAGTATGAAATATACAAATTAGGTTATGAACTTTTGAAATAAGGGAATGAACTTTTGTAATAAGGATATGAAATATACAAATTAGGGTATGAACTTTTAAAATAAGGTTATAAACTTTTAAAATAAGGGTATGAACTTTTGGAATAAGGGTATGAAATATATAAATTAGGGTATAAACTTTTGAAATAAGTGTAAAAAATATACAAATTAGGGTATGAAATTTTATGTATGTTTTTGTTAATTAGAAAATTGTGGGTATGTTTTTATTAATTTAGTTTCAAAAGTAGTATGTTTTGTTAATTTATCCAATTAGGAAATTTCAAAAAATAAATAAAAATCTTCTTAGTAGCGTCATTCAGAGTTATGATCACTATAAATTTCACCGAGTCGGTAGGAATTGCGCTTGTCATGATTAACAATACGACACATTCTCAACGAAGTATTTTAACCTTACATGATAATATGTCAAAGTCTGTTGATCTGTTCCCTATATAACTTAATGAAGTTACGCGTTCTGTAACCGTATTTGGTAGTATGCATATGTTCAATGAACTGGTTTCTCGGCTTCTCGCCACATTACTATACGTGACCCACGACGTGTAATGACCAACCGAGAGCTACTCACGTCACCTAATCCTTTCATTTGAACAAACTAGCAAATAGTAATGTTAAAAACATAAGTGAGAGAGGGGCGTGTAAATAAAAAATACTTTAAATTTGTTGCAATGGAGTTTCAATATCTCGAATTAATTTTAATACATCAGTAACATAAAAAAGTTAAAACCTAACTTTTTAAAAAACACAATTTTATATTAGCTCAATTCTTATTTTAAATTTCAACCCCTTATTTGGAAAATAATAATCAATGTGAGTGTATATATCTAGTGGCATTTATCAATTAATGCAGCAATCCTTTTCCCAATAATATGTTGCAACCAAAGTTGTCACTTGCCACCTCGAGGAGCATAAGCATGAAGCAATACAGAGAAATTACAAAACTTCACCAAATTTATATATATCAGGATAAGAATGCGAACATTAATTAATTATTTATATTTTATAAGTTTAAGAAGTTAATTTTGAGTAATAAGACACATAAGTTATTCAAATATATTATTCGGTCTTTTGAAAAGTTAATTGATGGTAAATCTAAAGCATTTTTTCCACTTCATTACATAAATAATAGTTGACAAGTTTAGCAAATATTTTAATAAAGCTTCAATTTTCTATATAGTTGGCTAGCTCAGAGCCTTCTAATGACTCGATCGGCCCCTAACGTTCTAAGAATAATAATACCTAAAAAAACGGTACGTAGCTAGGCCATATGAAGTGAAACGGGGAAGGTCCAAAATGGTTTAATTTGTCTAAACGTTCACGAGGATTCAACAAAGTTTTGGAAATATTCGCGAAACGTTTCTAAGCAGCTGCATTGTTCCCGTTTTAATACATTCCTATTGAAATGCATTACGAACCCTAGACACACATTTCCCATCAAGTATTTATAAGGTTACAAGTATAACCCGTTTTTTTTCTCACATAGATAACTTGCACTCTTTAATAAGTTTATATAATGAAAAATGCAAAATGACCAATACATCCACAATCCACACTCACGTTAAGGAAGTTGAACTGCACGTCAGAATTTCCCATGTTAAAAATTGGGATGCAGCGTACCTGACTCTGAGTCAAGGTGACTCAGAGTTCACAGCCATTGGATATTGCTACAGTTAAAATATGAAATGTACTGTAACAATATCAAATGGCTGTGGATTCTGAGTCACTCTGACTCAGAGTCAGGTACGCTGCTTCCTAAAAATTGGCTCTGTTTGGAGAGTTATTTATAAATAAATTGACTTTTGTGTTTTATAGATCAAAACTGAAGTTTTCTATTTTTGATGACTACCTTTGGAGTTACTTTGTTGGCAAAAGATGCATTTATGATGAAAAAGAATCTGGTCTAGCCAACACAGTTCCAATTTTACTTTATCTTTTGCAAAATATTAAATGAATCAAATTTTCATTTCACACGTTTTATTTTTTTTCGAATAGACTATCTCTAAACTACACTTACTTAATAATTATGAATCGTGACCACATTCTCCCACTGATAGATATGAATGTGCTACTCCTTTTCCATTTTTCTCTTAAAACATACAAAAGTCCCTTTTATAAAAATAAAAATAAAGACATATGCTAAATGAGTCAATTGACCATATGACTTTATTTTTGAATAAAAAAGAACCACAATTATTCATTAGTACAAAAAAACTCTTAAAAGAGGATGTAAAAAAGATGCCATAACAAAATAACATCAATTTACTGGGACAAAGATTCCTTCACTGTATTTGCTTTTAGACCACATTTAGTACATAACATTAAAATTGGTAATAGACAAACTCTGTTTGGGTCCCTGCCAACTTTACTACCCCTTCCTAAAAAATGCAGCAAAAATATGAAACTTTAGCACGTGACACCGCCTACCGTGATATTCTCGTTCAATAATTGCTCCAAAAATGTTTTTAAAAAAAATTATGATTACAAAAAAAAAAAAAAAAGTCAAAAATTATAGAGTAAATTTATGTTTAGCTATCAAAAACTTTTGATTTAATTAATTTATATTATTATTAGTTTTTAAAATTAGTATGGCGATTAATATTGACGTAATTAAACGTTTTTCTCGTTCTCTTTAGGGGTATAATGGTCGCTTTAAAATGTTTAAAAATTTATCTATAGTTTACTATATTATACTTAACCGGAATTTTATATACTAAACTATCAAATGTTATATATATATATATATATATATTTGTTAATTAATGTTTTGTATTTAATCTAATAGTTTTAACAAACAAAAATTTGTAAATTCGAGTACCAAATCTATAAATTCGATAAAGTTGGTATTTCAAAATTAGTTGGTAGAGTTAACAGGAAATTGTAATATCAACCACATTGTTTTTTAACAGAACATTTTTCATTGAAAATAATTTAATATGAATTTAACAACCATACTTTCAAGATTATGACAAATTAATACGTGGTTTATGTTTAAGAATTTATATATCTTTCATCTAATATTACTATAGGTCACAAAAACAAGAAAATATTCGGAAATTGAATTCATTAGATTTTTTTGGCATTTTAATATATACCCTAGCTATATACGTAAAGATATAAAAATAACAATATAAGAATTGTTCAAATATATAAAATAAAATTCAAATACTAATTTTCTATTTGTAGTGTAAATTAGCTTTGGTCTTACCTGTTTAATTAGAGTTGTACATAAAAAATAACATGCTAGAAGTTAAATTTCTTATATAAAAATATACGTACATGACACAATTACTCACTTAGAGTCTTACATTGATAGAAGTTGCTGTATGGGTAAAAAAATAATTTATAATTTAAGATAGCTATATAACACACTGAAATAACTCAATTATTTATATGCCAAAAAAACAAAACTACATTATTCATTTTAACTTTAAGAAAATAAAAATTAAGCTACAACTGCTAGATGAATAATATTTTTTTTCTATTTACAGTTTGAGTATATTTTAATTTCTCATGAGCAAATACATACGAACTAAAATTATTTATTATAGTTGTATAAATAAGTTCGTTTGTGTTGCATATTATTTTTCATATTCTTTAATTTATTTCTGACATTTTGAAGCATTTCCAATTTACTAGTGTATATGAGAAATCAAAACCCACTATATTAGCCTAATGGTCTATAATATCTTAGAAATAGTTTAGGTACCGTGTTCGAATCTTGTTAAATGGGTTAACTGTGAAATCACTTGATACTGTTTAATAAGATTTAAAAAAAAAACATATGAGAAATCCAAATTTCTTATGAAAGTATAATTAGTACACTTGTATTTGACAAAATAATCCCGCCATTAATTAAAGCAGATGTTTCATGTTTTGCTACGAATTCAGAAGAAGGGTAATAAAATAGTTTATATCTCATATTTGACATCTTTTTTAGAACATTTTTTAATTAATTAGTTAGAGACATATCAAATGAAATAACTATCAATTAAATAAGGACGATAGAATAATAAAACAATTAAATACATAATAACTTCATGGAAGAAGTGCCGACCCAAAAAATATATTTTTGGTGGAATATCTGGTGGGTTTTTTTGTTAAAAAAACATAGTATATAGCCTTTGGAAGATTTAAAAGTATTTTACTAGTACTAGGAAATTATGACCCTGTATAATGCATTTTTTTCAGTAACTTATATTACGAAATCCTATTTAATACTGCCTACCACCAAAATCACTATATTAAGTACATCAACTTCGCAATAAAAAAAAATACTCAAATAACGACGGGATTAGTGACGGTATTTTTTGTTACGAGCTTATTAACGACGGTTTTTGTGACGGTTTTGTGACAGTTTAGTCAATTTGCGACAGATTTGTGACAACTTTTTAAATTAACGACAGACTTGTGACAAATTTTGACTCTCACTAAATCAAACATTATTTTCTAGTGTCGTTGAATCAGCTAGTAAATTAAAAAAAATGTTTTAACTTCCGATGACGTCATTGATACATCACTTTTTAAGTAATAACGAAAATGTTGTTAACTTGAGTGATTTTAGTAGTTAAATATACTAAATTAGAATTTTGGTAGTAAATTATTTTTTTTTTTTTTTTTTTATTGTTATATATAAACCGAGGAAAAATATTAGTCCAAAATTTTGATGAAAAAATAGACAGGTTGTATAAAGTTGACGGGACGATAGATCGTACGTTAGCAACCCCATGCCATGGAGGTGTCTTTAATAAATGTCTATCTCCAAATATCGTCTCTTTTACAACCTACACCTGGTAAAAAGTATTGAGTTCACCCGCTATAGCCGGTAATATTTGATGTTAGAATCTGACTATGGTTACGGACTTACGGTGTCTATTTGACTCCCCTGGTTGGTTATCCAAAAAAGCAATGTCACTTTCATCTTTTGTCTATGCTTTAATTACTAAAATAGTATTCTTATGTTGGAAACAAAATTAATATGGTATTTCTAGTTAAAGTTGTAACACTTTCGAGTCCTTGTATTAAAGCTAGTTGCTGGATAAAATTTGGTTTTGTTATATAAACAAACACTTCTACGAACCTATTCTGCACTTTTTAAAGGTGTGACAACCAATAGAATAATTTAGTTTGAATTTTAAATTAAATTTAGGGTAGTTATTTTTGGATTATCACTAGGTTTTAGTGGTTGTCACACTCATATTTTTAATAGGAACGGTGTATAATAGTGTTATTATGTTATATGCATTCAAATTATTTTAGAATACAATGGTAGTCCATCTTCTCTAATCTTAGTCTTTGATGTCTAGTTGGAATTTCAATTTTGGTCTTTTAATCTTGGTAAAAAAATAGTATGGTGCATGTAGTTAAACATGTAACATTTCTGAGTACTTACATTCAACGATTGCTTATGTTGGTAAGAGAATCAGTATGATCTATGTAGTTAAATTTGTAACACTTCTGATTCCTTACATTCGGCGGTTCCTTATGTTGGTAAATGAACCACTATGGTCGAGTAGTTAAAATCGTAACACTTCCGAGTCCTTACATTCGGCGGTGCTTAAGGTAGATAGTTAGATCGTTGTTGGATACAGTTTTTTTTTAATTTTTAATTTTTAATTTTAAAGCAAGTATACGGTGAAACTAATATTTGTTTTTTTTATATGCATTCGAATCAATTTTTTCCATCTTCTCTGATCTGAGCACTGTCGTCTAGTTCGAAATTAATGTTTTCCGATACAAATAAATTATATGCCGACTTTTGTTTGACTTAAAGACATAATCATATCGCCAAAACAGATACTTTAATTATCATTTACACATTAATTCTTATTAATTTCTTTGATTATCAAATATCATTTCCAATTACTTCAATCAAAGAATAATTTATTATCAATTGACGAATAATTGAATGTATAATCATATCACCAAAAAGTATACTTTAATTATTATTTACGCGTTAGTTCTCATTAATTTCTTTAATTATTAATTATCATTTCCGCTGACTTCAATCGAAGTATAATTAAAGATACAACCATAGCACAGAAAATTATACTTAATTATCATTCAGGCCATAAAACCGATAAACATACCGAAAGCGGAACATGGTTGAAAAATCGACAAAGATTCAAAAACTCACAAGCAGCGTAACAGTAAAAAGAAAGCAGAAAACGATCCAAACGAGAAACACAGTTTTAGCAACATAAACTACATATTACTCAATCCGTTCCAAAATACAAGTCCATTACGGAAAATCCCTCCAATTTAAGCAAACATCATCGTTACCTTACTTCCACGTAATAAATTGCTTATATTTACTAAAAAGCGGACTTACATTTTGAAACAAACCGAAGTGAAAGAATGAAAAAGTGAACTTATATTTTGAAACAAACCGAAGTGAAAGAATGAAAACGTGGACTTATATTTCAAAACAAAACAGAGTGAAAGAATGAAAACATGGACTTGTATATTTTGAAACAAATCAGAGTGAAAGAATGAAAATGTGGATTTGTATATTTTAAAACAAACCAGAGTGAAATAATGAAAACGTGGACTTATATATTTTGAAACAAAACAGAGTGAAAGAATGAAAACGTGGACTTATATTTTAAAACAAAACAGAGTGAAAGACTGAAAGCATAGACCTATATATTTTAAAACATATACCATAATGAAAACGTGGACTTGTATTTTGAAATAAAACAGAGTGAAAGAATAAAAACGTGGACTTATATATTTTGAAACATACCAGAATGAAAACGTGGACTTATATATTTTGAAACATACCAGAATGAAAACGTGGACTTATATATTTTGAAACATACCAGAATTAAAGAATGAAAACGTGGACTTATATATTTTGAAACATACCAGAGTGAAAGAATGAAAACGTGGACTTATATATTTTGAAACATACCAGAGTGAAAGAATGAAAACGTGGACTTATATATTTTGAAACATAGCAGAATGAAAACGCGAACTTATATATTTTGAAACATACGAGAGTGAAAGAATGAAAACGTGGACTTATATATTTTGAAACATACGAGAGTGAAAGAATGAAAACGTGGACTTATATATTTTGAAACATATAGGAGAATGAAAAAGTGGACTTATATTTTAAAACGTAAATAGTAACAAACTAATAGTACCAATAGTGTAATTTTAACCTTCCTCTACCTCTCACTTATTTATCTCTCTCTCTCACCACTCCAAAAAACGTACTGTATGCAATATATATACATATATATTATATATCTATATATCTAATAATAATCTAGTAATAATCTCATCCCTCTTTTTCAAAAAAAACACTCACAATACATAAATATATACAAACCCAGCACAATTGTAAAAGAAAGATCCACACACACAATACACAAAATGGCCTCTTCATCTAAAGCAGGTTTGTTGCTGACGTGGACTCTGTTTTATGCTGACGTGGCATTTCTTTATTAGTAATTTAGTTTTTTTGTTTTTTTTTTTAATTTTGTTTTAAAAATGTAATTGTAGGTGAGGAGGAAAGATTGGTGTATAGGGAGCTATGGAGGATGTGTGCCGGGCCTTTAGTGACGGTGCCACGTCAAGGCGAACGCGTTTTTTATTTTCCTCAAGGACATATTGAACAGGTTTTTTTATTTATTTATTTATTTATTTTCATTGTGTTTTATCTAATTTACACTCCTGCTTCTTGCATAAGCTATTTAGTTTTTTTTTTTTTTTTTGTTGGTATAAGCTATGAAGAGCTTTGTTAATCAGTAGTTGAAGTTTTAATTTGAGTTTTTTTTTTGGTTCTATTTTTTGCACTAGTGTTAAAAATGGGAGGTACTGAAGTGTTAATTTTTATTTTCTTCAAGGACATATTGAGCTGGTTTTAATTTAATTGCTTTTTACTATTTATTTATTTTAGTTGTTTTTTGTTTTTGTTTTTCTATTTTAATTCTTATTTTCCTCAAGGATATATTGAGAAGGTTTTTATTTTAATTGCTTTTTATTTATTTTTTATAATATGCCTTTTATTAGTTTGTTGTTGAGGTTTTTTTTTTTTTTTTTTTTGCATAAGCTTTGTTACTCATTAGTTAGAGTTTCAATTTATGAGTTTTTTTTTTCTATTTTGTGCTCTTTAAGTACTAATATTGGTTTTTATTTAATTTTTAGTTGCTTATTTGTTTTCTGTTTTGTGCACTTACTGGGGAAAAATGGGAGTTTCTGAAGTGCGAGGTTTTAATTTCTATTTTCTATTAAGCAGGTTTTAATTTAATAAAGGTATATTTAATTTTTAATTGCTTTTGTTTTTTTTTCAAATAAGCTAATTCAGCTTTTTGAGTCACTAATTAAAGTTTTAGTTTATGAGTTTTCTTTCTATTTTGTCACTTAGTGTGAGAAAAATGGGCGGTACTCAAGTACTAATTTTTATTTTCAATTTAATCTATATTTAGTTTTTTTTACTTATTTTTCTGAGGTTGTTTACCTCTTATTTGGTTTAAGCTTTGTTACTCGTTAGCAGAGGTGGCCTGATATTTTTGTTTCCCGGTGCCGATAAATATTTGGGCATTTTTTTCAATTGTCGTTCTAGTATGAAATTTCAAAATAATTTTTTTAATAGTAGAATAATAAAAAATTAGCTCTCAAACAAAAAAAAAATCATTGATATAAAAATAATTGTGCCCTTTAATTTACTTGTATTTTTTTTTACTAGCATATACTGATGTATTTTTATTTTCTTTTATTTTCCTTAAGGACATATTGAGCAGGTTTTAATTACTTTTTATTTAATTATTTATTTTGCTGAGGTTGTTTATTTTTTTTTTTTGTCATAAGCTTTGTTACTCATTATTAGTTAAAGTTTTAATTTGAGCGTTTTTTTCTTTCTATTTTGTGCACTTAGTGGGAAAATAAATGTTTGGGAGTTACCTTAGTATTATTTTTTATTCTTCATAAGGACATTTTGATTAGTTTTTTTTTAATTGTTTTGTTTTTGGGGAAAAGAATTGGGAGGTAGTGAAGTACTAAATTTCATTTTATATTTTCCTCAAAGACGCATTCAGCAGGTTTTAATTTAATTACTTTTTATTTAAATTTTAATAGTTTTTTTTTATGAGGTGATTTTTGGTTTACCCTTATTTGCTTAACGTTTGTCATTCATTAGTTTAAGTTTTGAATTTGAGTTTTAAACGGACTGTATGTGTTTATGTATGTATTTGAGTTTTAATTATTATTTTTAATTTATGAGTTTTTTTTTTTAATCCAGTTTGTGCAGTGTTAGAAACAAAATTCTGTTTGGATTTTACAAAAGCAAATTGGGAGGGACTGAAGTAGTATACATTAAATATTTTAACTTAAAACTAACTTATATAGGCGGTAAGTAAAATTCGTAAAAATTTGTTGAAATGAGTTTTTTGTAAAGATTATTTGTGTGAGTTGTTATTTTTGGTGGTTTTTATTTATTTTGTTTGTTTGTTGTATTTTGTAACTTAGTTTGTGAGTTTATTATCCATATTTTTCCAATGGATTTCGCAGAGTTGAAATAATGTACAACTGGGATTTTTCAATTTCTGGATTTGATTTTTTTCAAAGGTCAATGGATCATGTTTAGAAGATACATTATGGCACTTGAATTTTGTAGGGGTTACACTTCTTTTGTATATGCTTTATGATTTTTGCGGATTTTTATTTTTCGTTGTTTCCATTTTCTTTATTAGGATTTTTCATTGTTTGAATAATTAATTTTTCAAAAGATTAATGGATCTTATTATAATTTTTTTAAAAAAAATATTTGTGGTAGTTGTGAAGTTTTGGAGTGTTGCCATTTTTGTTGTTGTATTATGTGAGTTAGTTAAAGGGTTTATTATCCATATTTTTTCAATGGATTTCGCAGAGTTGAAATAATGTACAACTGGGATTTTTCAATTTCTGGATTTGATTTTTTTCAAAGGTCAATGGATCATGTTTAGAAGATACATTATGGCACTTGAATTTTGTAGGGGTTACTCTTCTTTTGTATATGCTTTATGATTTTTGCGGATTTTTATTTTTCGTGGTTTCCATTTTCTTTATTAGGATTTTTCATTGTTTGAATAATTAATTTTTCAAAAGATTAATGGATCTTATTATAATTTAAAAAAATAAAAAATATTTGTGGTAGTTGTGAAGTTTTGGAGTGTTGCCATTTTTGTTGTTGTATTATGTGAGTTAGTTAAAGGGTTTATTATCCATCATAAAGTTTTCTACTACCTCTGCCTCCTTTGTCCATTTTGTTTAAGAGGCAGTTGTAATTAAGTTTGGGCTTTAATAGTATGTTTTGTTTTTATATATTTGTTGATTATCTTATCTTTCTCAACCAGTTCTGTAAACATTTTTTATTTTTTATTTTATGTCTACCTGTGTTATGATTTTGTATGGAGCATTTGATTTTTTTCTTTCTAAAAAATTATTTCCTATATTTGTCCAGTTTGTGCATTATTTCAAAATCTCTATCTGGCTTCCAGCATTCTAATAATTACCTTTTTATAAGCATTACAGAGAATTTTGTGATTTCTTTGTTGAAAAAAATTGAGATAGTTGTATTTTTGGGAGGTTTTACCCATCTTTTGAGTTTCTTCAGTTTTACAGAGTTCAAATCTACCCTTCTTTTTTACCAGCTTAATGCATATTTACCGGTATTGTGTCAGGTATTAGCATTCTGTATAAGTGGATCTTAAGTGTTTTAATAATTACCTCTTTGAATCAAACTATTACGTATATAAAAATAAATTCTGGTGTTTTTTGTTCTTGTGGTTTTTTCCCTTTAAATCTGTGTTTGCAGACGAGTTATTTTCCTTTTCTTTGAAGAATTAATTTTTTTCTTGTATCAGATTTATGTATACGTGTCCAATTTGTATCTGTTATTAGTTCATAATATAACAGATTCTTAGTGAATAGTTACCGTAGTTTATGATTATTACTCATTTGTTGTTTATTTTTTTCTAATAAAGAGCAATACTAGGTGCATATAGACAAACTTTATTTAGGTGAATAACCTTATAAAATATGTTATTGGATAGGTCGAGGCTTCTACAAATCAGGTGGCAGATCAGGAGATGCCTGTGTACAATAATCTCCCTTCCAAGATCCTCTGCCGTGTGATTAACGTTGATTTAAAGGTATTCTAAAGTTACTAATGTAGTTTTGTATTGGATACATAAGTATGATCAAAGGTTACATAAGTTCACACTTGTATAAACTCTGCGTTGTGCTTGTATAGGCTGAACCAGACACCGATGAAGTGTTTGCACAAGTTTCGCTGCTTCCCCTAAAGGTAAGTTTGTCATTTTATCTTGATTCTGATTTTCTCACACCATGCGCTGTAAGATTTCGCATAGTTAACGTATCGAATGTGTGCCAGAATGATGATAGTGAGGACGAAGAACCTTCACCTCCACCTAAGCGTTTTCATGTTCATTCCTTCTGCAAGACCCTCACTGCTTCGGATACCAGCACTCATGGTGGATTTTCAGTTCTAAGACGACATGCTGATGAGTGCCTCCCCCCACTCGTGAGTGTTCACTAACTAATCTCATATTGTTTCTGTGTTTTATTTATTTTAATTTTAGATCTTGCTTTTTGTGTGATTTGATTGTTGGATAAGATTCCCTTTTCGCTTTGGTTGTGTTCTTATACCAGGACATGACTCGGCAACCTCCAACTCAAGAATTAGCTGCAAAGGATTTGCACGGAAACGAGTGGCGATTTAGACACATATTTAGAGGTAATTATCTGATCTTCCTTTTAAGGCTTGTAATTAGATGGCCTCGCTAGAGAATACGAAAAAGCACAACTAAATTTCAGTGTTAATTTGCATATCATCATCAAATTAAGCCTTTGTCCGAAGAACTTGGCATCGACTATATGAAACCATATGAGAAATCATTCCTTTTCGCAAGTTAATCTGAATGTAATATATTTATATAATACATAAATGGGGAGTAGCACTATTTATGTTAAAATATGTACATGTTGAAACATGGATTAGCTTGCGGTTTCTTGTCAATGGTTTTTTTGGGTTATGCTGTTCATGCAAGTATCATTCAAAATAATACATAAATGGGGAGTAGCACTATTTATGTTGAAATATGTATATGTTAAAAAATGGATTAGTTTGCGGTTTGTCAATTTGTTGTCAATGTTTTTTTGGTTTATGCTGTTTATGTGAACATGGGATGTTGACACAGCTTTGTAGCCTTTTTATTAGGATCTACTGGCATCCCATGTTCATTTTTTTTATGATGCTATGCTGTGTTAGAAGAGTAAAGCTTTTACTCTACCAGTTTCTCTGTTATTCCATTTCATTTACTTTAAAAAATGCCAGGACAACCGCGGCGGCACCTGCTTCAAAGTGGTTGGAGTGTCTTTGTAAGCTCTAAAAGGCTCCTAGCTGGTGATGCGTTCATATTTCTCAGGTTGGCCTTTTCAAATCTACTCTCTCTCTCTCTCTGTGTTCTATGTTGGCTATTAATAATAAATATTAATCTGAGATTTCTTTTTCAACTTGGACTTTAGAGGTGAGAATGGGGAACTACGTGTAGGTGTAAGGCGGGCCATGCGACAACAAAGTAATGTTCCATCGTCTGTCATATCAAGCCACAGCATGCATCTTGGTGTTCTCGCAAGTGCTTGGCATGCATACTCATCTGGAACGATCTTCACCGTCTATTACAAGCCCAGGTTAGTCCACTATGCTACCTTTACTGCTATTGTTTTAATTCTTGGTTACGTACATGTTTCTAGACCGTTGAAGTAAACTATGAGGTTTTTACTGTTCCGGAAATAATCACTCTTTCATGCTGGCTGTACTTTCTTTTACTTTATAAAAGCATTAAATTGAAATGGAAAAGTCTTGCAGTGTATGTTTCAATTATGATTTCATAACTTTGATATTCTTTTCCGTGTTGGTTCATGGTTGATGAATTAGTTACATCTGGATCAATATTCGAGCGACTGCAGATTGTAGAGATTGGTAGAATCTATGAATATAGTTGATGGATTTTCACAATTATAAAACAACATATTTTTTCTTTAGGACAAGCCCGGCCGAGTTCATCATCCCCTATGACCAATACATGGAATCAGTGAAGAACAACTATTCCATTGGGATGAGATTTAAGATGAGATTTGAAGGTGAAGAATCACCAGAACAAAGGTATAACTGCCCTATCTCAACATCTAACAATTTGGTTGCCCACATTGCATCATGATAATTTTTAATTTTTTCCCCTTAAATTAGTTAATAATAGTTGCTTCCACTATGAATTTGTGTTTGAAGGTTTACTGGTACTATTGTGGGGACGACGGAAGAAGCTGATCCCAAAAAGTGGCCAGAATCAAAATGGAGAGCACTCAAGGTAGTTTTTTTTTCTTTTATCAAATTAAATTTTTTGGCGCTCGTTTATATAAGATACTAAATCTTAATTCTGTTGAAGGTACGATGGGATGAAAATTCTACTTTTCCTCGCCCCGAGAGGGTGTCACCTTGGAAAATCGAACCTGTATTGACACCACCTGCACTCAATACTGGCCAAGCATCTAGGCCAAAACGACCTAGGACAAATGCTGTTCCGAATTCTCCCGACTCTTCTGTCCTTACTAGGGAAGGTAAGGACCTCACCTAATCTCTTTATATAGGTCACATAGTAAAAAAAACCACATGTACTTCCGTGCGATTAAACCGTATACTGTAAATTTCGTAATCTTCCCCCATATCAAACTTTGGTTTTCTGTTTTGGGATGATTGTTATCTCTGTTTTGGATGATTGTAATCTTCCCCCATATCAAGCATATGAATGTGGGTTGACACCATCACTTTCGTGAAAAGAAGTGCAATTCTCCACTTTAATATGACAAAATGACTGTTTTGGATGATTGCCCATGTACTACTGATATTTGATAAATTTCAGTATCAAGGAAACCATCCAAAACAGGCCTCCTAACACTAAGTAATCCATGTACTATATATGTATTTGATAAATTTCAGTATCAAGAAACCATCATCCAAAACAGGCCAGCTAACACATGGTAATCCAACACAAAGTAATCCATGTACTAGAGATATTAAATAAATTTCAGTATCAAGAAGCCCATCATAAAAAAACAGGCCACCTAACGCATAGTAATCCAATTTTGTTGAATATGGGTTGTTTGTGAAACTTAAGATAGTACTCAGGGTACGTTGCTACAGAATTATTCTCTCTTTTTTGCAAAACACCCTTGAACTATGGTACTATCTTAACTTAGGTCCTTCAAAGGTAAACACAGAGCATTTGCCACCAAGTGCATTTTTGAGGGTCATGCAAGGTCAAGAATTACCAAATCTAAGAGGCACTTTTGCTGAGAGTAACGAGTCAGACTCCATAGAAAAGGCAGTTGTATGGGCACCTCCCTCAGATGAAGACAAAATGGATATCGCTTCAACTTCACAGAGATACAAACCCGATAAATGTTCCTCATTTTCAAGGCCTCAGTCGTCTTTCAGTGATCTTTTGTTAGGGTTTGGGAACCAATCAAACTCTTCGCATGACTTGTTTATACCCCCTCAAAACCCCGGTAATATAAACTCAACGAATATTAATTCACCGAATCAAGAGGGGAAATTTGGATTTTTTCAAAGCAACTGGTCTATGCCACCTTCTCGTCTTTCACTCAGTTTGCATGGTTCTACTTCGAAGATTCCTGTGCAAAGTGTTCCTTATCAGTTGCGAAATGTTAATTATGGTGGCCCAAACGAGTATCCTGTGCTTCCTAGTTTCAATCCTGAGCAAAGAAAATGGTGGATGTCTCCACCAACTTTTGGTTCGAATCTTCAGATGCCGGTATATCCGGGAGAGTTCATGGCGAGGTCTGTGCCAGCTCAGCAACAGGAGCCTGCAAATCCTAGTCCTAAAGAAGGGAGTTGCAAGCTTTTTGGAGTACCTCTTATAAATAATCAGGTAACAGTCGATACCGATTTAAAGTTCACCAATGCCAATCCGTTTTCTAAGTGAAATCAATTCCAGGAATTCGATTGCAATCGAAGTTATGAGCCAAAAAAGGATGTAAAACTTATGGAAGATTTTAATGCTGATTATAAGAAGCCGTCGCAAACTTGTCAGCCAGTTACAAAGGATAGGCAAGGGAAAGCACAAACTGGTTTGACTAGGAGTTGCACCAAGGTTTGCCTCTTTTATTATCACAGTAGATGATATTTTTAAGCTTATGCTATTTCAAAATGTTCAGATTTTTTTTGTTGGGTGTTGTGTTGTTTTAGGTTCATAAAGAAGGGGTTGCGCTTGGTCGATCTTTGGACCTTACGAAATTTACTGATTACGAGGAGTTGATCGAAGAATTGGACGAGCTATTTGAATTTAAGGGTGAACTTAAGGCTCGGAATAAGAACTGGACGATCGTATACACCGATGATGAGGGCGACTTGATGCTTGTTGGAGATGATCCCTGGCTGTAAGTACTCCTTTTGATGCATCTTTTCCATTTGGGCCGTAGTTATTAAACTGTAGTGAATCAGCAACTTTCAACAGAACTGAAATTGATATAATTGGAATTATCATTTAAAATCTTCAAAGAATTCTTTTAAGTATTTAACCTGATGTATATTTTTGTGTAGTTTGAAATTTTGCTTCAGGGTTCACACAATGAAGATAATTTAGTAGATATGAATTTTCATATTGGCTCAGCTGGCCATACGGTTATTCATGATTTCATGCATATGGCTTTTACTCGGTTATTCATGAGTTTTCATATTGGCTTAGCTGGCCATACGGTTCTTCTAGTATTTCAAAAAAAGTACAATTTCTGACCATTTTAATCCTTGAGTTTTTCCACATATTTTTGGCCAAGGACAAATTTTACAACTTGAGTTCATTTTTTCTTTTTTGAGTATAGCTCCAAAATTACCTCGATGCTTTGCACATTTGAACTTATCACTTGTGTTTTTTGATCTTTAAAATAGGGAATTTGTGGGTATGGTTCGCAAGATTTTCATCTATACAAAGGAGGAAGTCCAACGGATGATCCCACGGACCCTGAGTTCAAAGTGTAAGGATAACTCATTACCTAAAGAAGGCATGGAAGAAGACGAAGACAGAAGTGTTTTAACCCCTTCATTATCGGATATGTGTTAGTTTTTAAGGAAATGGTTATGCCCAGTTACTTTTTGCTGTTTTGAGGGAGGAGTTAATATTCGATAGTGATTCGCGTAGAAACCCTTTAGTTTTTGGTGGCTTCTTTGCTAAGTAGATAGCCGCAATTTTGGGTGTAATGGAAGGTAGTAGTCTATTTAAGGGCTTTTTATTGCTAAGTTTAACATATATATCCGTAATTAGGCGAGGCAATGGTTGTCTCGCCCTTCTTAAAACTCCCTTTTGTACAGAGTACTTATGGTTGTAAGTAAAGTGGAAATACTCAACAGAATATTGGCTTCTTGGCCGTGTTGGTATCTTTATATGTTTGGAAATGAAAAAAAAATCTTTAAGAGGATGCTATTATTTTGAGTGGTGAAGGTGCCAATTTTCTTTTCAAGTAGTTCTGTTTTAATGTTTCTTTTTAGAAGCCCCCCACCCCAGGTCACTCATAGATAGGGTTAGTTGTATTGACCTCAGATGTGAATCTTTTTTCACATTAATATTTTGGTAACTTAGAGCATGTTTAGTGGTGCCTTTCAGGCGCAGGCGGTTGTGAGGCTGCGGCTTAGTTTTTTATTTTTTACAATCAAAATAGTTATTGATAACATAGTTACATAGATACGCATGTTTGGATCTTGCTTTCGTATCTGCTTTGCTTGGATCTCGATTTAGAGTTTTTTTTTTTTTTTTGTAAATTAGAACTGTTAAGGGACCAAAATGATAATACTAAGTTATTTGTTTCATTAAATAAATCCATAGTTATTGACCCAAAGGAAAATTTATTTCACAAATAAGTAATAAAAAAAAGGAACATCGTACTTGAACTCCAAACTGTTAAAACTTTGAGTCGTTCTCTCTAAACAACAATTGTTTCCCTTCGCCTAAGGCTCACTAATCATGCTCTTAAAGAAGCTTAAGCTTGCCATGTAAATATCTGAGTGATCTATTTACCTAATCTACCAAAAATTGGGATTAAGTTTATGGAATGAATATTGAAAATTTTAGCATAGTCGACTATGATACGGTTTAGTAAATAGGTATGTATAAACCCTCACCTCAAGTTAATAATTTAACCGAGATAAAAAAAAAAATCACCAACATATCCTTCCAGTTCAAGGGTGCCACAAAAATCAAGGAAGCTTGGATTACCATGATGCAATGCTAAATTAAAATATATTAACACGACAGTGCTACTTAAAACCCATAAATGTATCAGAAAAGCCTTGATTGAAATATAGAATAACCACAAAATGTCATAGAACCACATAAAATTTTAACAGGAATTGAAAATTGCTAACAACAGATGCCACTAATCATCGGTTTATCCTTAAAATGTTTTTCTCTGGGTCAATTTCTTGGTTGAGACGATAAAAGATAAGAAAGTCGACTTTGGTTAAGCCAAGAGGCCAGCGGAATCCAAGAGCACGGCTTTTATCTGGTCTGGGTGGACTTCTTGCCCTTCTCTGCATTGCTGCATTCAAATATATTCAAAGAAAACATAAGATTCTAGAATGTAATATATTTGATGAGATCATTATCTCTTTTAATTACTACTACCATTTTTTTCTTCCCCCAATTGCTCTTTTATTTTAGTTGGGTGTTCCCAATTTCAAGTCATTTGGGAAGAAAGCAAAAGCACCCTAAATCCTAAGCCCACTTCATACCAGCTTGACTAAAGAAAGGCAATAAGTAAGTGTAACGAAAACAGCCAAGTTCTATGGATTTCTTTACTAAACATAATAATTTATTGCAGAACTTGGCACAAAAGCAAGTCTTAAAGAAAAACTAAAGTTATATAGAGATCTTTAGGAAGTAAAACATAAAGTTACCTCCGCTCGGAAGATATCCATAGCAAAGCCATTGAAGCAGCTGATAACAGCTTGTTGTATGTCTAGCCCAAGGTTATCCAAAGCCCTCATTGTGGAGACCAATAGACCCGCCTTACGCCCACAAAACATGTGTATATTCACAGCTCTTCCTTCTCTTAGCCTCACCTCCACCTAGAAAGCAGGTAAAAAAATTCAATCACCATCGACGAAAAAGGAAGAAATAAAAACATTTCATATCCTAAAATCAAGCACTTTTTAGGTACATAACATTGCATTTCCTCAAAAGTTGTCAAAAGCCAAACTGATTCTCAGAATGTTTGAAATGTCAACCAAAAATATTGCATTCTTTCAAAGTTCTCAAAAGCCATGTTAATTCTCAAATGTTTGGAATATCGACCGAAAGGATTTTAAAATTGTTTAGGCCAACACCCGTTGTGTTTGTATCCGTTTACATATATGCTGTCAAAAGAAAGTATATAAATAGCATACCCTGGCAGGTTGCCCATTCGGTGATGGCAGTGCACTAGGGCAAAGCTCTTCCTTGATACGGGGTGTAGGTGTTAAAGGATAGAAGCTTGTGGTAGTCGGTGTCAAAGCAGAACCAGAAGAGTTGGTTTCGAGTTCATTGTGTAGATCATTTATCTTCTGCAAAAGCTCTTTCAAGTACTCGATAGCATCTCCAAGAATCGACGCCCTGTCCATCTGTCCAACCAAAATTTTAAACAATCTGTTTTATTTAACCATAATCCATCATGATAATAGATGTCAGTACTATTCAGGTTGAGTCCATCACACTAGTCACTGGTGGAGTATATACGAATTGTATCAAAAATGTATTACAGCATTAGATTTTCGAAATTTGGAATCATTTTCTCAATTTAGTTATGTATGCAAGTCTGTTTTCATGTCAGGATTTCTATAAAAGTAGAATGGGATGCATTTTCGAACTATATTGAAGACTTATACAAAATCGACCAAATATTCTCGTTCTGTCTCCATTTAGATTAAAAACGGGAAAAAGTGTTCATGATCAGATCGGGCTTCGAGTGATATGAAACGACTCGACCCGTGTCGCCCCATACAAAATCCAGTATAAGTACTGTATGATATTAGAATTAACTGTCTACTATGATATTAGAATTAACTGTCTACTGCTATGAATTAAATATTGATGAGGTATCATTAAATATGTACCAATGATTTAAAATCAAGTGTGATAGAATTCTCAGTATGTGGTCCAAGTACATTTGTCATTTTCCAAATACCACCCCACACTTCATGTGAGTAAATTTAATGCCAACTTTCACATTCACTTCTGAGATTTTTAGATAACTTTTTGACACATTGTAATGCAAGATGGGGTGTTGGTAATCAGACAAAACACACAAGAAAAAGAGTGAAAAAGAAATCACAACAAAAAGATTGTTTCAAATTCAAAACATGTCAACAATTCAACATTTGTTCACGAGAAATTACCCTAAGATTATTCTCACCAATGCCGGGTCTCTTAAGAAAGCCTATATCGTAAAAACACGACAGATATCTATAAAATTAATTAATATTTTGATGTTAAATCGGAAAATTCAATTTATATTAACTCGCGGCTAGAATCTTATTACGTAGAGCTTCACGATATCTTACCATAAACACAATAAAACTTTCAAGACAGATAATTCTTTGTTGAAATTTTCTTTTATTTTGATATAAAAAGTAAGATGCTGTAACGAAAATCTACCATTCTTAATTCCTAAGTTTAGCCAGACATACAAAACATCAGAAAACAAAACAAGTTGATAAATCTGAAACATGCCAACCTAAATTCACGAGAAGATTTCTGTAACAGAACTTTCCAAATAGTACTATAGTAGTAAACATTATAGCACAAATGTTATTATAAAATAGTCATGATCTAAAATCTAAATCATGCCACCTATTCAAGTTGGTACAGACTACGTACATCATTATTAGCAAAATAATGTTTTAAAAAACGGAAACTTAGCTAAAGCGTTTTTGCAATAGTAATGCTGAAAGCTTAAATAGCGCAAGCTTTTAACAGCATAAAAGCGGAATGTTAAAGCTTTGAATCGAGTCATGAATGTGGAACATGCATTAGAAATCACGAGAAAATCCGTAACAATATTTCAAACCAGTCATGAAGAAAATCATTGAAAAGACATATTTACCAAATATTGCTCTGTTCAAGCCAAAAACTAGGATTCAAACCCTGCTGAAGATCTACATATAAATCCTCAAACTCCAAATTTTGCAAAAAAAAAAACGAACAATTTTTAAGATCAACACAATCTAAATAAGTCACTAACTAAAGAAGGACAATAATACTATACTCCCAACATGAGACTTTCCCAGTAAAGTAGTATCAAATAACACTAATTAATCACAAACTATTAACACATAAAATATATCTAAATATATGAAGAATATCCAAGTTAAGTATCAAATAACATTAATCACAAACTATTAACACATAACAATTAATATATCCAAATATTTAAAGAAATAAGAGAACTAACCTTGCTAATTTTGGGAACAACAGACCTAAGCATGTAAAGCCTATCATTAAGCTTTTTCCTTCTCCTCCTCTCAGCCATTAGATTCTTTGCTGGCAACCCTTTTTTCTTCTTCCCCTTTCCATCTCCACCGTCGATTATAGTATTCGTCACCGTACTATTCCCGTTCGAGCTGTTCCCTCCATTTCTTCCACTCTCCCTCTCTAGAAAATCGTCCGTATCATACCCTTCCAGACTCATTTCCTCACCCTCGTCACCACTGTTGTACTTCCTCTTCCCGCTCAGCGACCCCTCGTAGTTTCCAGAATTACCATTTTGCCCCTCACTGTTTGAAAAATTACCGTTTTGCCCCTCAAGGTTTGAGAAACTGACAGTTTGCCCCTCAAGGTTTGAAAAACTGACAGTTTGCCCCTCAAAGTTTGTGAAGTTACTGTTTTGCCCTAAACTGTTGAACTTCCTCTTCCCGATCTGCGTCCCCCCGTAGTTTCCAGAATTACCATTTTGCCCCTCACCGTTTGAAAAGTTACCGATTTGCCCCTCAAGGTTTGAAAAACTGACAGTTTGCCTCTCAAGGTTTAGGAAGTTACCATTTTGCCCACCACCGTTGAACTTCCTCTTCCCATTTTGCAGACCCTCAATGTTTCCGGTATTTCCATTCTGTTCCTCAAGGTTTGAAAAAATGACATTTTGACCTTCACTGTTTAAAAAGTTGACATTTTGACCCTCACTGTTTGAAAAATTGACAGTCTGCCCCTCACCGTTTCCTAAATTCTTCCTCAGAGCCGCCCGTTTCTGGAAAAGCGTCGGCTGGGACCCGATCGAGGTCCCGTAATCTAGCGGTTTCAGCGTTTTGGGTCGATTAAAGAGCAGATTTTCGGAAAATCCAGCAAACTGGCCGGCCCCGAAATCCAACTGGGGTTCGGTTTCGGGTAAATTCATCATCTGGATCAGATTGAATTGCCCCAACTGAGCACCAGAATTCAAGCTAGAGTTCAAACCAGGGTTAAAAACCGGGTTTCCAACTTGAGAACTCGTGACTAGTTCATTAAACCCGTTAAAAGAGTTATCAAAAGTGGTTTCGAAAGAAGGTTTAGTAAGGAAAAAATTCGAATGTGAGGGGTCGAGGTGAGGGAAAACAGATGCGGGGGATGGAGAGCAAGACGAAGAAAACTCGATAAAGTTTGAGCTAAAGTTGAGCTCTGGTTGTGTTTGTATCGAATTATTATTATTATTATTATTATTACCGAACCAGTCTTCTTCCTCTTCAAGCATCGACTTGAACGAAGAAAGAGAACCGATTTCGCCATTGTTGTTGGTTCCTTCACTTGCCCAAGTCATGTTTGGAAGCATTTTTTGTTAAGAAAACAGAAAACAGAAAACAGAAAACAAAGTTTTTTATGCATACATATATATAAAAATATAAATATAAAAATATTAGAGATAGAGATAGTTGGAATGTGGGGGCAAAAAAGGGGTGTGAATTTTTGGCAAATAGCTTAAGGAAACGTTACGTCGGCTAAGGCTGTTATGGGAGTGAGTAAGTGATATATATGTATATATATATATATATATATATATAGTCCTTTTTCATAAAAGTGAATGTAATTAATTATTGCCCTTTTTGTCTTTTTCACCACATTTCTTTTGCTTGATTAATTGCAATTTTACTTATCTTTTATTATTGTTTTGGGACTGGAGTTTTAACATGTCCATAGTGATTTTAAGTAAAACTCTTAAGCTATCACTTAAATAATATTTTTGAGGAGTATAATATTTTACTTTGCAATTTTCAATTATTAATTATAATTAGAAAAAAGTATTATGGACAAGTTTGCCAGTTTATTGATTTTTGTTTATGTAAAGAAAAAAATTATATGAATTTGTAAACACGTTTTAAATCCGTCTCTCCCGTTTATGGATTAGCTGTAAAATAAATGATATTTAACTTATATACAACTTTTTACTTTAACATTAACTCGTCAAATTAATTGATTACAAAAAATATCATAATCACATACTAAACGTGATTATTCGAGTCATACGTTACGCGTTAACATAATAATTACATTTTTTGATAGCACACAAAGCTCGTTGTTTAAGATTTTAATTATCTTTTGTTTCCATTAAATAACTAGGAATAATATCTATAAACTTTATGTTTTGTAAAGTCTTATCTTATTCCGTTCCAATTTATTGGTCCACTATGGAAATATATATGTGCATTTAGAGATGAAAAAGAATCGTACCTAAATTGCTAAAATGATAAATTCGAAAAAACTTTATAAACATAAATTAAATTTGAATCCAAATTTATCATTTCGTCAATTCAATTACGAAAATAATGCCTCAAAAAAGGCACATATATATATAGCGGACATGTAATAATATATATTGAATGGAGTCCATAACATTTTTCTCTTAATTTTTTTGTGTGTTTTATTCAATGTTCACAGTGCTTTATTATTTTCGTAAGTGTTGTCCCTCGAATTCAAATTTTGTAACCCAAAAATTGGTAAAAAAACCCAAAAAATATCCAAAAATCACAAAAAAATGAAAAAAGTTCAAAAAAGTCGGGAATCCGAAAAAGCCCAAAAAATGGTTTAAAAAAGTATTGTTTATGTCTGTATTGCGTATTTTCGTATTAAAAACATGTATAAATTGTGTGTTGTGTATGCATGTATTAAATAACATGTATAAATAATGTATTGTGTATGCCGGTATTAAAAAACATGTATAAATTATGCATTGTGTATGCTTGTATTAAAGAACACGTATAAAAAGTGTATTGTGTATCAATAATAAGAAAAAAAAAACAAAAAAATGGACAGTGTGAATGGATACAGAATGTATTGTGTATGACTGTATTAAAGAGCGTGTATAAACAATGTATTGTGTATGCCTGCATTAAAAAACATATATAAAATATGTATTGTGTATACCTGTATTAAATAACATGTATAAATAGTGTATTGTGTATGCCCGTATTAAAAAAACATGTATAAATTGTGTACTGTGTATGTTTGTATTAAATAGCATGTATAAATAATGTTTTGTGCATGCCTGTATTAAAAAATATATATAAACTGTGTATTGTGTATGCCTGTATTAAAGAGCATGTATAAAATATGTATTGTGTATGCATGTATTAAAGAGCATGTATAAATAGTGTATTGTGTATGCCCGTATTAAAAAACATGTATAAACTGTGTATTGTGTATGTCTGTATTAAAAAGCATGCATAAATAATGTATTGTGTATGCCCGTATTAAAAAAAACATGTATAAAAATTGTGTATTGTGTATGCCTGTATTAAAGAGCATGTATAAAATATGTATTATGTATGACTGTATTAAAGAGCATGTATAAATAGTGTATTGTGTATGCATGTATTAAAAAACATGTATAACAATGTATTGTGTATGCGTGTATTGCGTATTCCCGTATTAAAAAACATGTATAAATTATGTGTTGTGTATGTATGTATTAAATAAAATGTATAAATAAGGTATTGTGTATGCCCGTATTAAAAAACATGTATAAACTATGTATTGTGTATGTCTGTATTAAAGAGCATGTATAAAAAGTGTATTGTGTATGCATAATAAGAAAAACATAAAAAATGGACAGTGTCAATGGATACAGAATGTATTGTGTATGACTGTATTAAAGAACGTGTATAAACAATGTATTGTGTATGCATGTATTAAAAAGCATGTATAAAACATGTATTGTGTATGTCTGTATTAAAAAGCATGCATAAATAGTGTATTGTGTATGCCCGTATTAAAATACATGCATAAACCGTGTACTGTGTATGTTTGTATTAAAGAGCATGTATAAATAATGTATTGTGTATGCCCATATTAAAAAAATATGTATAAACTGTGTATTGTGTATGCTTGTATTAAAGAGCATTTATAAAAGGGGTAATTCCCTATAAGTATCTCATAGCAACTTATATTCCTCCTAGATACCTTGATAATTTTACATTCTTCATAGGTACCACTTTTTAATTATTTAGTTTATTTACTAAATTGTCATACAAATCAAAATATAATATACATATTTTATCTTTCTATAAACCCAAAATTAGTTTTAAATTACAACAAAATAAAAAAAAACACAAAAAAATGAAAAAAAATCACCAAAAATCACCAAAAATTATTAAAAAAATACAAAAATCACAAAAAAATTATAAAAAATTCAAAAAATTACAAAAAATCACAAAAAATGAAAAAAATCACAAACTTTTTAAAAAATTACAAAAAATATATATAATTTTTTTTTGTCAATATAACACTTTTTATAACGAAAAATTAAAAAAAATGACAAAAACTTATAAAATATCATAAAAAATTATAAAAAAATCACAAAAATCATAAAAAATCACAAAACATTATAAAAAAATTAGCAAAAATCATAAAAAATTATAAAAATTGAAAAAAATCACAAAAAAAAGAATTATAAAAAAATTAAAAAATCATAAACTTTTTAAAAAATTACAAAAAATATATAATTTTTTTTTTGTCAATATAACACTTTTTATACGGAAAAGTGATTTTTTTTATACAAAAAAATGGTTTTCCCATGATAAATGTGACTTTTTTTAATCTAAATTAGCTGAAAGTGCATCTACTTCAGTCAAAAATACATATAATTCAGTCAAAAGCGTATATAGTTCAATAAAAGTGCATATAGTTCAGTCGAAAGTGTATATAGTTAGTCAAAAATGCATAAATTTGAGTCGAAATTGCATTCAATTCAGCTGAAAGTACATCTAGTTCCGTTGAAAGTGCATACAATTCAGTCGAAAGTAAATATAGTTCAATAAAAGTGAGTATACATATAGTTCAGCTAAAAGTGCATTTGGTTCAGCTCAAAATACATTTGGTTCAGCTTAAAGTGCATCTAATTTAGTGAAAAGTACATATAGTTAAGTCAAAAGTGCATATAGTGTAGTCGAAAATGAATATAGTACAGTCGAAAGTGCATATAGTTCTGCTAAAAGTGCATATGGTTCAGCTAAAAGTGCATATGGTTCAGCTGAAAGTGCATATGGTTCAGCTAAAAGTGTATCTGGTTCAGCTGAAAGTGCATATGGTTCAGACAAAAGTGCATCTAGTTCAATAAAAGTGCATATCGTTCTGTAAACCTGCATCTGGTTCAACTAAAAGTGCATCTGGTTCAGCCGAAAGTGCATATATTTTAGCTAAAAGTGCATCTGGTTCAATCGAAAGTGCATCTAGTATAGTCGCAAGTGCATAAAGTTCAATTAAAATGATTTTTTTGATTTTTTTTTTATAATTTTTTGATTTTTTTTTTCCATTTTTTGTGATTTTTGTTATTTTTGTGATTTTTTTATAAATTTTTATTTTTTTTATATTTTTATAATATTTTGTGATTTTTTTCATCTTTTATAATTTTTATAATTTTTTTGGTAATTTTTTTGGTAATTTTTTTAAAATTTTGTGATTTTGTGATTTTTTATAATTTTTTGTGTTTTTTTTTAGTTTTTTTTTATATTTTTATAATATATTTTCATTTTTTTATAATTTTATGTGATTTTTTTTTTGTAATTTTTTTAAAATTTTGTGTTTTTGTGATTTTTTTTGTGATTTTTTTTTCATTTTTTGTGTTTTTTTTTTAATAAATTTTTTTTTTTTTAAATTTTTGTGATTTTTTTTCATTTATTTTGAGATTTTTTGCATTTTATATAATTTTATGTGTTTTTTTTTTCCATTTTTTATGAAATATGTGTATGGCGTTTTGGTAAATAAAGTAAATAATTAAAAAATGGTAATTATAGGGAATATGAAATTATGAAGGTAGCTAGGAGTAATATAATTTCAAAAGTGGTACATATTGGACATTATTTGTTTATAAAATATGTATTGTGTATGCCTGTATTAAAGAGCATGTATAAATAGTGTATTGTGTATGTCCATATTAAAAAACATGTATAAACTGTGTATTGTGTATGTCTGTATTAAAGAACATGTATAAATAATGTATTGTGTATGCCCATATTAAAAAAACATGTATAAACTGTGTATTGTGTATGCTTGTATTAAATAATATGTATACAATATGTATTGTGTATGACTATATTAAAGAGCATGTATAAACATTATAGTGATAAGTTAATCGGTATTTTTCATATCGAGGAATAGAATATGTCAACAACACATCACTTTTATCCAAATGCGGCCAAATATCACAAATTTTAGCCACCAAATTTTCAAAACTTATATCGATTTGAATTGCAATTATAACATCTTAGAACTACCAACCGTGACAACATCTATAATGCACATCATCAAAATACTGCCTATTGCACTACAAAACAACATAAACAAAACACACAAAAAGTGTAAATGGATAAACAATGTATTGTGTATGCTTGTATTAAAAAGAATGTATAAACTGTATATTGTGTATGCATGTATTAAAAAGTATCTATAAACAGTATTTGTGTATGAATAATAACAAAAATACAAAGGGGCATTGTCAATGAATACAAAATGTATTTTGTATGCATGTATTAAAGAGTGTGTATAAACAATGTATTGTGTATGCGTGTATTAAAGGGCACTATCAATGATAAAAGTGCATACATAATAGTGATAATTCATACATTAATTATTGTATATACAATTCAACTAGTTTATGCACCGTATTATTAAAGTGTATATATTGAACCATGATTACAATTATTATTAAGTATATAAATTTAATTACAATAATTTTTAAAAAATAAAAAAATACCTCAAAAATTGACGGATGAACTTATGACTATTGACGAGAAAATTGACACATATTACCCAGTGAATTGTTGAAGATGATGATCAAAATAACCGAAAATTGACGGATGAACTGATCGGAGAAGACAATACCGGGACCTGTGAATTGACCGGAGAAGAAGATTGAACTCGGATAGAGACTTGTGAACTGATCGGAGAAGAAGATTGAACTATTTTTAAAGAAAGATAAAGAAAGAAAGAAATCTCTCTGTTTTTAAAAGAAAGAGCACGGAGAGAGAGAGATAGACTGTTAAAAAATAGAAATGATTTATTATTTATAATTTTAATTAGTTGTATGTTTTGAGAATAAAGTGTTGGGGTATAATTTTTGGTAATTAGTTTAAAATAGTTGTATGTTTTGGTAATTTTCTCTTATATTAATAGTATGATATGATATATATATTTATTGTGGAGAATAATGTAATCTAAACCCGTTATAATTTAATTTGAAGGGTCTTAACCGGTTACAGTCCCTGGTGGTAACATGCTTCATAGGGATTTTACTTGAACCGGTTATGAAATAACGGTCATAACTGGTAACAAAAAATACGCATGGTATCTGTAACCGATTATGACTTGTCGGCCAGGTGCAAAACTTCGTTTTAGAGTTTTCGTTTCTGTACACTCATAAACCCAATCATACTGCCATAGGTCGTCTGAGTGAGTAAGATCATCGATTGAATAGAATGTAAGGTGACGAAATGGACGACAAGTTGAAAAGAATTATGTAGAGTTGCCCCAAGGTCTATCAGAATAGTTAGATAGAGAGATCTTAGAATAAAACAACGAAACACTATTTTTAGTCCTTCAACTACGTTTTGTCGATGGTTGCTGGTGAATCTAAGAGTATTAGTGAAGATTTTCAAGTTAGTGAGTCGAAGCTCTAGAAGCTCAAAATGGCAGATAAGATGAAATCTTTGTTAGTGAATGCAGTTCCTCAAAACGAAGAAGGCACTAAGCAATGAGTGCCCGTTCCGATTTGAGATATGAACATATGTAAATGATCAAAATCATGAATCCGTTTACACAAGGGTAACTCAAATTCCGACTTCGCTGTTCTGGTTACTGTTATGCTGTTCAGTTAGAACTGTGGTTATAACTGCAGTTGCAACTACGATTCTAACCGAACTTTAAAGATGGATATAACTCAGAATAAAAATGTACTTGAAAGTAAATTCACACACACGTTTTTAAACAGAGTTCACCCAGAACTTTGGGCTACGTCTCTGAGACACTCACCCAGATTTATGATACTATTTCAAGCTTACAATATAGGACTCGAGACTTATTAAAACTCACAGACTCCCTCTTGATTTTCTGCCTATCACTGTATTGCTATTACTAAATAACTATCACTCAAATGATTAATAGCATCCCGCCATTAATCTTATAAAGTTGTTGTTTCTGACGTGTCGAATATAGTAGAGTTCTTTATAAGTTTAGAACACGTAATCTTTTACAAGTAAGTATGAGACTATTTATAAGAATAAAAGTCTTTCAAATCTTCGCATTCCTTTTCTTTAATCTTCAAGAATCTTGCTGCCCATTTAAGATTTGATCGCCATCTTTGTAAGATCTTTGAAGATTAATCTTGTTAGGAACACATGCCTATTTTAGCTCCAAATATTCTTAGGAAATTCGGCTACTTTTCTTGTAACAAGGAGATTTAGTTGGCTCCTTTTTAGGAGATAAACTCCTTCCAATCTTCAAGATATCTTGTCTATAATTCACATAATTGCAGCACAAACAAATCTTATCAAATCTGTTAGTAAGGTAGTATATATCTTGAAGTAGGAGATAATATATTTATTCAAAAATATTCAGACGAGACAATCTTTTTGATAGATTTATATATGGAACAATATATCTTTTAACATGATTCAAACTTATACTTATCAAATCAATAACTAATAATTCGTATAAGATAGAATAAGAAAAGATTTTATTTAGCAAACTTTAAGTAATAGAACAAATATTTTCATAAGTTAATATCTTCTTAAAAGTAAATCCCTCATAGTTTGGAAATATAATTAACTTTCTTTAATACACAAGTATTTTGGCATAATCCAATACGACAACAAATTAAGTAACTTTAACAAGTCAATTTAAGTTCTAACAGTAACTCCTTGTGGTCATAATTGTATGGGGCGTTTCCACAAAATCCAAGTGAGTCGGTTTGGAACGATAATATTTATGGACTTTAATCTAGATACAATATTTAAAAGAATTATTTTTGCGTTGTTTTTTTGTTTTTGGAAGGAGAGGCTGCCGTGCCCGGCCGGCCATCTCCACCTATGTGAAATCTTGCTTGAACAATCTAATAATATACTAGCTAAAATGGTCGTTAAACGTGACATACGATCGCATATAACTGTGAAACTAACAACTAATTAATAATGTACAAGCTCCTTATATAGCTATAGCCTATATGTTCAGTGTTTATTACATTGATGTGTTTATTATTGTATTTGCAGTAACGACTTAACGTGCACAATAAAACATTTACACCTATAAATAATTCAACCCAAAAAAATCTAGCATGCCAAATTTTATCTATTTTTTTTCAAAAATGCCTCTACTACATTTTACTAATTACTCATATACATTTATTCGATTCAAAACATAAACAACAAACAAAAATCACGATCTTTTCAAAACAATCATGTTATACCAAACAAAATCGTGTTGCATGTATTTTATATAACAAACTAAGCATTATATTACTCACGATTGTTAATGTATTCATTCTATCAAAAGAAATTAAATATTAACTTTATCTATCCGGATCATATATATCATTCCACATCGCACACATATACGTAACGGGTTGACAACTATAACGAAAACAGTTAATATAAGTTTTAGAAGGAAAAGATAGAACTAACCACAGAAAAAAATTAAACAGGATATTTGCATTGAATAGGGGGTCAAGTTTCCCGTGAATGTTTTTCAGTTCACCGCGTCAAATACCCAATCACCTAACAAGCCAACTACCCTATTGAGACGTTTTCCACTTTTTTAATAACCTTTTTTTTTACTTTATCTTTTGTCTATCTATTGTCACTTTTTACTTTCTACAAACTTGATTTATTTGTCTAATGTATTTTGTAACTTGTTTACCTTTCAAAAAAACATATGCTTTCATAATCACACTTTTAAAACCTTTTTACTTTCTCTTTGTCTAACCTGTTTAATGTATTTTATAATTTGTTTACCTTTCATAAATGAGTCGCTAAGAGCAAGGACTACAGATGCCACATAATATTCCTCACATTCAGGAGAAAACTATCATTTTTTGAGTTTTGCATTTCACTTTTTCCATTTATAAAACATCAGCTTCCTTATAATTTTTTCATATCTTCAAAAGTACTCGATATTCATTTATTTATATTATTTAAATATTAAGTCATATATTGTAATTATATAAGACCAAGTACATCAAACAAAAAGTATTATAAAAAATTATGAGTAACACTTTTATTTCCTTATATTTGAGAAACATTTTCACTGCATGCAAAATTTGAGGATTAATAAGAAAAGCGGATGTGTGATGTTTTTTGTTTAAAATATGGTTTTGTTTCTCATAATATAGCTAAGTGATTCAAATATAGCTTCTATAATGCTTGCTCTAACTGAGTGATATTAATACCGTAATACAAAAATCTATCTTAAAATCTATCATAAAAAACCGGAGAACAATCATCAATAACCTCTCAATTTAGAGTGGAAATCAAGTTTGTTCAGATCACGGTTTAGAGACTCATGGTCAGACAAAGTAAGAAAAACATTATAACTCAAATCTTTTCTTTTTTAGGGTTGAGATCTTCTAATTTTTAATTTTAGGTAAAAATTACACTTTAACGCCTCATTCTTACACAAAATTGTGATTTAGTGTACCGATATTTCTAAATCTTGATTTAGTGTACTAACCAAATAAACTTGATTTAGTGTAACAAAGTTTCAAATTCTTGATTTAGGTTACTGAGCTCACTAATTAGATTTGATTTAGTATACTGTCGCTAAATTTTTGGATGAAAATTAAACATGCGATCTCACAGGTGACTTTTTTTTTACAAGTAAAGGGTAAATATGATGTTCAACCCTTAAGCATTACATGCTTGTGAGTTACTGTGTTTTGGCCTCCATCCAAAAAGTTAACAAAAAATACATTAAACAAGTTTAATCGGTAACTCAGCCCACTAAAGTAAGAATTAAAAACTTTGTATACTAAATCAAGTTTATTTGTCGAAGCCTTGATTACCTAAATCAAGTTTATTTTATAAACTCAATAAACCAAGTCAAGATTTTAAAATTAATGAATCATAATTTCATATAAACACATGGCAGTCGATGTAATTTTCCCAAATCTTTAGCTGTCTATTAATGGAGTAGTATAAGTTAGAGACAGGGCCCACTTTAGTTATAGCCAACACTAGTCCATTGATTCAGAGATCCCTTTTTATATCCTACTTTTTTATGGTTCATTATATTAAAAAAAAATAAAAAAAATCCAATCTAATGTATAATGCTCAATAAATTTTTTGTAAAAAAGTAGGTAAAGAAAATTTGACACAATTATATATCCGATATTTTTTAGGTACAAGTGATAAATTTGATTTTTATTTTTGACGTAACGTGCTTGAAATGCATCCGATAGTTTTTCGGAACGGTTGATAAATTTGATTTCTATTTTGTTTTTCATACTGTGCACTATAATTTAGGGTGTGCTAACCAATACAATATTTTAGTTTAAATTTTAAAATAATTTCAGGTACTAGTTATTTTAGATTCATTAATATGTGTTGTGTTTTTAGTGGGTGACACACATTTACTGGGTTTACGGTAGTGTTACTCTAAAATAACGTACCGTAACCGCATTGAGTTTTTTTTTTTTAACTACTCATGTTATCAAGAAGTGTAGGTGGGCAATACTACATATTAATATTTCCATAATTTTTATTGAATTTTGGATTGCATTCATTTTGATCAAATGACAAAAAAATAAAAATAAAATAGAATAACCCTATGTAAACGTCAGTAGTGTCACTTCAATTACAACTTGTGAATGATCTTATGGAAAAAAATCCGAAAAAATATAGTCAACCTAGTAATGAGTTTTGTTTAAAAAAATAGTAATGAGTTTCCTCATTATGATACTTCAGTTGGTCTTAAATATTTCTCGATGGAACTTGTGATATCACTAGCTAAGTTGTACTTGCTATATATTGTTGTTACTGACACTGATAGGTGAAAGGGACAAATAAGGGCCACAATCCTTATATAAAATGTGGAAATTTTCAAAATTATAAAGTGTATTTATATAAATAGATGTGAGAGTTAATAAGTTAGTACTTTGGATGATACGTACCCTTCAAAATTGGTTAACTTGACATTAATTTGTTTTTATATGAACATTGCCTTGAATAAAAAAATACCCATAAACTCTTGCTAAAGATAATGCATATGTCTATCAACCAACACTACAAACTAATCAACCATTTACGACATCAATTTGTGAGAGGTTTATGGGTGTTATAAATTAGTGACGGTGTGTGTGAGGAGATTGTGACGAAAAAATTTAATATCCAATTTATGTTGCTTAGAGAGTACGAATCCTGTTAGCTAGCTAGGGTTTAGTAAAGAATATCCCATGGTACATAGCACCAACTAGTGTAATAGATATGATGTTGTTTGAGGGTTAATATCATTATCTAATCTCGTGTCGATACGATCAATTATGTGTTCCATAAGGGATATAGCTCAAATGCTCAATTGAGAAAACAGAAAAATTAAACATGGTTGTGGTAATAATCCTGATTTTAGGTAATGTACCCAGGTACGTGAAGGTTGGCTCTATATATGACTTTCAATGTAGAAATCTTTAATATATACTTTTGTGATTTGTCCTCGTTAATTTTTTCACCAGTCTTTGGATTATCAGACGCTAAATTTTGCGATGCTATCGCGCATGCATGGTTGATTAGTTAGTGAATGGCAATCCGTCATCTTAGCTTGAGTCTTTCCAAAGTTGTACTGCTATATATGTTGTTAGTATTTTCGAATGTATATTAACATCCTGCTTATATTCCCTTTTAAAAAATTGGAGTCGAGGGTTATGAAAATCAAACAATTACTAGCTTTCAAAATCTCAAAGTTTGCGTTCGATGCTTTTATGTGAAAAATTATTCTGATCTATGGCATGATAATAACTTGCTTCTGATTTATGAACGTTTTTTCTTTTATTATACATGACTAGCTATCCAGCTAGCTAAATTGGTCTAGAGTTTGCTTCCTGTTACGCGTTTTAAAAAACTGATATACTTGGTAAGGCCGGAATCAGACCAACGAAGATGTATTTATACATTTTACGAGTAAGAGTATATAATATATATCACTATTATATTTCTTCTGGGTATATAATTATGGGCAAGCCGTAAGCGTAATTAGCGCGAGAGAGTGAAAATGAGAGATCTACCTAGATTTCTCAACACTATGTATCATATTGTATTGTGGTTATTTACTGCTCAAATTTTATTTAGTTGGTCGCGTATAATTGAAATGGTTAGTCTATACATGCTTCATACTCATAATTTTGCTGCTTAATTGACACTTTTATCAAATTGTTGAGAAATTTGTACACGCTTCATGATCACAATAATGCCCGCTTGATTGCCACTTTTGTCAAATTGAAGACAATTACATGCTTCATGATCCACAAAGTTACTGCTTAATTGCCATTTTGTCAAGATACAATTGCAGGCAACTACATGTTTCAAGATCCAAAATCTTCCTGCTTAATTGTTATTTTTCTACTTTTGTCGATTGCAGACCCTTAATTATAAAATAGCTGTAGCTGTCGCTGAAATAAAGAATTTCGCCTCAACAGTCTCGGGTGTAAGAATTTCTATCTCAATGGACCTAGGAACACAGAAAACCCCTATGAATTTGTTTGTATCATAGTACACATACAAACAACTCAACTTAGGATGACAAAATTTTCAGGATTACAGAACTCTCTTGCTCTAAATGGAGCTTTTAGAAGAACTGAGAATTTTTTTTCATTCGAAAAATCTAGTGATACGTATTTCCGAAAAAGAAAAGCTAACTCGAGTTGAACCAAAAGCTACGTTTGAAATATTTAGTGGAGAACTCAGTGAAAGTACTTTTTTTTTGAAAGGGAGAGAAATAAAAGTTACGATAAATTAGAGTTAATCAACGACCACAGCTGGTCAGGCTAAATTTGTAAAAACGCTTGAGTACCACTCTCTCTAGTAACAACGGCAAGATAATTAGTCGGTTTGTTCGATGCTCTAGGCACCCAAGCGAAAGTCTATTCACTATCACCTCGGAGATTAATGATATCTTCGATTATGGCCAAACAATCTCTGATATACATGTCGTGGTAAACTTAGACTCACAATTTATTAGATCCTTATTATCTGATTCGAACATACAACGAAACCAGCGCATTTCTTTTGCTCTTTGACAAGCCAAACGAAGTGTAAACGCCTCAGGCATAAGAGGAAATGTAGCCATAAAAGTTCTGCACCAAATATCAATCACGCCATCCGAATTATCACGTACTACAAGGCCTCCTCCTACTTTAGTATTATGCAACTTTATAGACGCATCCGTGTTTATCTTCAGAATCCCCGACGGTGGTTTCGTCCACTTAGTCGATGCGATAGTGTCATCCAGGATACCAAGTTCACAACGATAGGCATCTCTCAAGTAGTCATGATCTAAACGTGAGGCTTAATGAATTACAAGCTCTGGTTTCAGAATATTGTTATCAAAGATAAACTCGTTTCTGCCTTTCCACACAAGCCAACAAATGTTCATGATAATTTCCGCACAATGTTTGACTGAAAAAGTCTCGCATACCTGCAGAAACCATGCGGCCACAGAGGAGATCTCAGACCTTTCAATACGAATGCCCAGAGGGCTACCGAACCAAACGCCCCTAGTCCAATTAAATTGTAGTAACAGATGCTCCGTCGTTTCGGGGAACTCGTGACATAACGGACACATAGGGTCATCCCCACAATTTCTTCTAAACAAATTATCCTTGGTGGCTAGGGCATTCCGAATAGCCTTCCAAAAGAAATGTTTGACTCTTGGGGTCGCCTCCGAGTTCCAGATTCGTTTCCAGCACAAGGTACTAATTCTGTTAGACGAGTTTGGATCCTCTGACTCTTGTGAACACTCCAACCAGTAGCCCGATTTCACGGAGTAGGTTCCGTCCCTAGAATAGTGCCATATCAACCTATCTTCGCGTCCAGTGTAGCTAATGGGTATTGTCTGAATGTTTGAAGCGGTTTCGCTGCTCACTACAACATTAAGCACTTCAGTTTTCCAGGAGTGTGAATTGTGGTCTATATACTCACTAACCTTTGTAAGAGTACAGTCAACTGGAATTTGGTCCGGGACTTTAAAATTTGGTCTCATGGGCAACCAATTGTCCTCCCAGAATTGATCTTTTCACCATTCTTAACGTTCCACCGTAGACCCTTAACTAATAAATTTCTCCCTTCAAGCAGGCTTGACCACACCCAAGAGGCACGATATCCTTTCTTTGCGTTAAAATACTGGTCGTTTGGAAAGTAGAGAGCTTTTAAAACCTTAGCCCATAGTTGTTCATAATTATGCAATAATCGAGCCGATCACATAGGGTTTTCGGACAAGCAAACACTGCATTGCGTAGGCTGGAACAGCTTGCGCTACTGATTTTATCAGCACCTCTCTCGCTGCCGGAGAAAGAAGTTTATCCTTCCACCCTTGAATTTTGTTTAAGATACGCTCATGCAAAAGCAAAGTACTTGTATGGTTTTAGGCAGCTAGGTCACAAAAATGTCTGTACAAAGGGTGATTTTTGAACCTTTATTACGGAGGGCTCGAAATCGATGGGAATTAATTTGGGAAAGGCTCCTCTTACAACAACAATTGTTGGTGGTGGACCGTGGGAGTCAAAATTCCATTTTCTCTTCGAGCAAAAAAAGATTTAGTTTTGCTATGTAATTGAGAGGCTTTTTCTTTGTCTCTAACACTGAACAATGTGATGATTTCGCTGAGGACTTTGTAAAGAAATATAGTAAGTGGTTTCTGAAATTTCCAATGTTTTGCGCAAATGGTATCCCAACTTCTTTCTTCTGCTATCATTTCCGTGTACGACGGGCAGTGATTGATTGGATTATAGCGCTCGATAATATTGCCCGTGTTTGATTATTTTTGTTTGATAAACTTTGGCATGTAGTTACATGGAATACGATTCTAAACTTTTGGTATGACTACTGGATGCTCTTGGTCGCCTCCACATCAATTTCAATTTTGACTATTTGTATCATTTTAAGTAGAATAGATGGCTCAACTGGCTTAGAAATTTTAGAAAAACATCGCCCGATTTGCCTGCTCTGCTGGTACTGCAGAGTCTTTATTTTGTTATCAAGGGTAGTTGTTTCGCAATTAGCTAGTCTTGTGGCTTTTAATGAAACACTAGACTACTCTAATGGAGTTCAAAGTTCTACAACTATCTAAATATTTCTGTGTCTATTTGCACATAATAGTAGATGACTGGATATAGGAACAAGATGATTTGAATTGGATTTCACCTTAAGACAATATGTACTCGTGCTAAGATCATAACCTAAGGATCGAACAAATCTCACTCAAAACCAAAATTGGATTTCTTCCACCTTCTATCATGGATTTGAGCGAGTAACAAAAATTGATCGCATGCGGAGGGTTATCTGTTCCACTGTTAAAAAAAAGAAAAATTATTGGATGCATACTCGGTATTTTACAGAAACCGTTATATACATATATATATATATGTAAATCATGGTGCTTAAGTCGTTAGAAACAACATTAGATTAATCATGACAACGTTGGATTAACTTTGTAATAATAAAGTAGCCGGGGGGTTGAGTTTGTTCATGAAAAATCTTATCATTGGCAAAGCCATATAAATTGTAAACGGGGATCGAAATTTCAAATAAAACAAAGAAAGGCGTAATTTTGCTTTGATGGTGCCATGACTATTTTTATTCCACCTATAACTATGAAATACGGAAGCAATAAACGAGTTTTCTTATTGTTACGTCCCGTACGGGGTCTTTGGTTGCACTCTGCAATCTAACTCCTCTGCTAAACTAGTAATACACTACTCATTAAGTATATTGTTTCACTTTTAGCTCAAGGTTATAAACAACTAATGAGCTAGGGTATACAGATAGATTTATCGTGACATATAATTGTGCCACCTTCCTAACATAGCGAACAAATCTACATCAAACTTAAACGAAAGGCATTCTCGATGTGGTGTTCAAAATTAGACAAGCATTCCTTTCCCTTGAGTTTCTAAATATCATAAACCTTGAGACGGTAGTGAACCTAAGGTAGAACAAATTATTTATATTTAAAAGTTACAAAATACATTTAGCACATCTCATGTTAGACTTCGGTTGGGCGGATCACAACCTTCGACGACGGTGGAGGAGGCCGTTGGGTTTGATGAAGGAGATGGACTGATTTTGTAATATTGACAAAATCAAATAGCTCACTGTATTATACTGTATGGGTTATTTCAATGAGACTCTTTTAACTTTTAGGATTACATTTGACCCATTAGTCCTGTGATCTTCAGGAGTTTTAGTATTATAATTGAGTTTTTTTTTTTAAAAGAAACATTTCAAATGGTTTAAATTTTGAATCAAATGTCTAGTTAAATTTATAACCTATGATGTATACATTTTATAACATGAAATATATACTTTTTATAATTAACTTGAACTATTTATACTATATAAGTTGAACAAATACACGTGTACAAAGGGGTGAAGCGAGGAGTAGGTTATGCGGTGCCAAAATTCAGATCAACTAATAAATTAAGTGAAACAAAAAATGGAATGTCAAATTATCGTTTTTAACATATTTATGTGAAAATACATGGTAAATTTTTTTAAAAAAATTCAAAATATTGGAATGTCATCGTCCACAATAGTTTGCATTTAGGTTTCCGTGTGTTCATGTAATTTAAACCCATAGAAATATAACTATATGCTTCCCTAATATATACACATACTTGGATTTGTGTACATACATCTGAAGTGTATCCACAAGTATACATTATATATATTTTAAATTGAAGTGTCTACACATTTTAACGTGAAGTTTGTATGAATATCGTGTATAAACAAGTTTACGTAAAGTGTATATATACTTTCAGGATATTTTTTCAACTTTTCAGCGTTTTTCAATTGTTCTCGTGTTTGTGATTTTGTAATTTTTTTATAGTATTTTTTGTAAAACTATGTGTAACTTTAACTTACAAAAAATCCGTCTCAAAATTGCAAATAAGAAATTTTTCAATAGTTAATCATATAGTTTAACATTTAAACTTTACGAGTAAGGCTCCGTTTTTTTCATAGAAATTTTTTTACACTGAAAACGTTTGTTCGACTTTCATTTACGGACGATTGGTACATAAAAAGTTTTCCACCTCAAAATTTTATACAAACACAATTTTTTTTCCTTTCAACAAATTTGTTTTTTTAAAATAAATTGTTGTTTGGTGAAAAGCCTCAATATGCATAGAAAACATTAACTGAACACATATTTTTCTTTCACGTGTCATTTGTAATAACTTATAAATTTTCAACATATAGACTCATAGAAGTATAAAATATAAAACGTTGATTATAAGTTATTTTCAATAAGATAGATATGTAAAATAATATTGACTTTTTTTTATAGTTTTTTTTTCATTTTTTTTGGTTTTTTTAGATTTTTTTGGTCTTTTGTTATTTTTTACAAATTTTCCTATTTTTTTTCCGTTAATTAGGTATAATTGGACTAGTTTTTAAATAGTTTTGAAATATATGACCTATAGTTAACTATAGTTTCTCGTAGTGGTGGGTTAGTGTAGGGACTCGACCCGTAAACGCTCAACCCGTATCCCAACCCGATTACTTTTGAAAGTGAAAAAAAAATCCCAATTCCGACCCGACAAAAGTCGGGACCCGAATTTTCGGGATCCCGTAGGGTCGGGATAGATTTATCCCGAATCTCCCGACATATTTTTTTATTTTACGACGACGTCATTTTTTATTAACAATTTTCATTTGAAAATTCTAAACATGTTATTAACACGAAACATAATCATAGTTTAAAAATAACATTCCTAATAAATGAAAAAATAAATTAACATGTAGTATAAAAAATTGTGTGAAACTACAAATAATGGAGTAGATAAAAAAATTGATACGTTTTTTATCAGATTCTTTTAGTATTTAGTTTTATTCACACAAACAAGAATTATCATATTACATTATCATTATAATTTTTATAATCGGAAAATAATAATCATTTATCTTTCTTAAAAATAACAATATAATTTTTTAATTTAAGTATATTTTTTAGTTTAATAGTTTCATATATTCAAAAATACAAATTTATAGTATACTTATATAATTATAACTGTTGTAATACAACTATTAGCTATGTATTAGGGAGACAGAAGTAGAGAGAGGGGAGAACAATATCGTCTTTTATTATGAAGAATATCTGAATCAATGTAAAATACAAGACCCCTAACCCTCTTTATATAGATAGAGGGGTAGAGTTACAAGCCCACTTGGGCCCATAAAGTATAAGCCCAAGAGTCCAACAATATCTTACAACACTCCCCCTTTGGACGTCTTGAATTCTTCGTCTTCATGCAGTCGATGTGAGTCGAGTTCATTCACAGTGCTAAACACATAAAAAACCTTAGGGCCGGAAAACCCAGTGTGGTACAAAACCGGTACCTAGGAGAAACTGTGTAGCCGAATGATATAGGCCGAAATATCATATAAGTAACTAACCACAAAACAGTGTGCCTCATCAAAACCTTGACAGAGCAAACCCAATGGGAAAATCTTTGATCGAAGGAAAAAGAGTGCAACAGTGGTAGTAGTATGGGATCAACCACAAAACAGGTGCCTCATCAAAACCTTGCTAGAGTAAACCCAATGGGAAAAACCTCTAGTCGAAGGACAAAAGAGTACACAGTGGTAAGAAGTATACAACATGATACTCCCCCTAATTTCGGCAATCTTAAGTGAGATAAGATGGGAACGTGTCTCGCTAAAAACCTTGCCAAGGAAAACCAATGGGAAAAAACCTTGGTCTAAGGACAAAAAGAGTACACGAGCATGCGACTGGATGCTCCCCCTCACTTACACACGACAGGGTGCGAAGATTTCGACTAAGTAGTAATTAGTGCAATAAGCATTCACCTGGATGCTCCCCCTCACTTGCACACGACTGAGTGCAAAGATTTCATATTCCAAGAAAGAGTACGAGCATTCGACTGGATGGCTCATTTACTTACACACGACTGTATGCAAGAAAATATAACGTGGAATAGAACGAGCATTCGACAGGATGCTCTTAAACTTCATATGTGAAGATTTATTTCGGCAAGAAATGCTAAATAGCATAATTTAGTCATGTCTCTCTTGATCGATAACAACAAGTTGTCTTCTATGACAAGTGTTTTATCTGGATCGTGAGACAGAGCATATGTAATTCAAATATGGCTAATACTAGCTCGAAGCCATATACACTCTCTAGTCGTCTCATAGAGCACGAGTAGATCATAGTGATTCGTTTGGAGTCATTTCAAGACCTCCAGGATATCGCCTTATTCCTAATGGTAAAGACAGACCATGTTAGGAATATCCTTTATGCGGGTCTGATAAGTAACCAGCATCGGTATAACCGAAAAAGGGTTGCGTTAATTCGAGTACCGAAGGGGGTAGGTACACTCGATGACGCAAAATGGGATAAGACAAGCCCTCATCCACAGTTACCTTAAGGTAATGGGAAAATGTCTTTTATGCCATTTCGATGGCAGCGTGTTAGCGCGATGCTGTGTCGAGCTATACCATTCACAGCTGACGAGATGTTCGTCCTAGCACATTAGACCAAGTACAATAATGCGCTTATTGTACTTAGATATGAACATCATGGTTCAATATCTCTTTATCGTCACATCAGGAACGGACTGGGTCTATATCAATGTCTAGTGATCGAACGATCATGGGAGAATCTGACGACTTAGCGTCATAACACCTTCTGGGTGTAGTCTGAATCATGGACTTAGATTCAATCTTTACGGGACTCGATCATCAGGCCGAGTCACTACCGTGTCTTCCCAAGATCCTTCATCTCGAAGGCAAATCCAAAAATGGATCGCATAATAAAACACGCAAGGGCATAATACTTGTTCAAGTATCCCAAGCTGATTAAGTCCTCACTTAGGCGGTATACCACATCCGCTCGGATTATATTAATCCATATAGTGAACGTCTCAGTCAATTGAGATCGTGTTCCGTGGTCAGGAACTACTTGATTTAAGCACATGAAGTCACACAGGGACCTTCATCTGTATCTCTTTGTATAAATCCCCATAGAGATGAAACCGTGACCACATTCATGGCTGCATATTCAGTTTTTCGGAAACTACTAAACTGGTAAAGTAGGGGACTGTTATAATGTCCATTTACGAAGAAATCAACCATCTCGTAATCAATTCCAAGGTGTGAGAGAAGCCTTGCGCTACTAGGCGAGCATTCTACAATCTCATTATTCTCATCACTCTTCCTTACGAATAACCAAATAAACGAACTCGTTTAACATTGGTGGTGTTGGATCTACAGGTCCGAACACCCTTTCGCTAAGGAGTCTACTTGGATTTCAAGTTTCCATAAGTACAGTCTATTCTCCGTTGACTTCAGGCAACGGTACATGGTTCCCTGCCATAATTTGTTCATATTATCAGTCGTCACCGAATATATGAACAAGTAATCAATGACAGTCTCGTTTCGCTTCAATATCGTCTAAGATATCATGATCGACAGATATTTCGAGATTCTTAGGATGAGGAGGAAATCACACATCTCCTTGATCCTTTATAATCTCGTGCGACAAACGAGTTTCAGTTCACCACCTCTGGGGCTGAATGAATGAAGAACCGGTCAACTTCCTCATATCTTAGGAAGGACGACAGACTGACGGCCGACGGCAGCGTCCTTTGCTTGGCGGGTTCAGCCAAAGCAACGTGTTACGACAGGAACACGGCGTCCGACAAGGACGTCTATCCTTGCAAACATTTTGCAGCAGGTATAAATGATCTCGTGACATCTCATAAAGTCATTAAATGCGTTTGGCATTTAGTTAGCCTTGAGAAAGTCTATGCACTTACTTATCACTAAGTGCGGTTTTGGGGATCAAGCTAAGACTGAGTGGGTTATGCCACGTTACTTCACGTCGTTCCTTATCAACGGTAACATGCAAATCTCCCCCTAACGACGGGGAGAACAGTCTTAGCGATGTCACTTTCGCATATCATGCGGTAAAGAGATCGCTTGCCAAGGTTACTCTATCAAATGATAGGCAGAAGATTCATAATCGACTTATGTCCCCTTCAGAGGTCCATATTTTGAATGCTAGAGCGGCTCAATCAAAATATTAATTAATCACTCTAAACACGCGTTAATATGAGACTTCTGGCTCATAACCAGTAACCAGCTGGTACGCACATGGTGTTTGAGTGTCTATGGGCCTCATAACGGACCAATGCAGCAAAATAGCATAACCCCACACGGAAATATAAATCTTGGTGCGCAAGACCAAGAAATGCGTGCAATCATTTGCAGCCGCATCATCAAACTTTCCGTGAGTCCATTTGGGTCTGAACATAATCGACAGGATGTTCAATTTCAATTTCCAAACTCAAGTAATTCAAATCGAATTTTCGATTCTTACTCTTCGGAATTATCAAGTCGACTAGACTTTTCAGGATAATCCGGATCATGAGCCATCAACTTAATGATAGGGCTAAGAGTTTGGGAAATGATGCATTTCTGTGGACAACAATAATCATGTGACCTATTGTCGATGCATCAACCATAACCATTTATATTTATGGTCCATCTTATGGTTGGATAAGTCCACAATAACTCCTTCAATTCTTTACAAGAATTCTACGAGTTCATTTCGTGATCTTTACACATACTAGTCTTTCAAGGTGAGCATTAGTGGCATGAATTTCGGATTAATCACGCAATATATTCTCAGAAAGAATCCAAATGCGATGCGATTATAAATCAAGCATCGTCTTTTGACCCGGGAATATCTCATCCGGTCAATGCCACAATATCAAAATGCTTTGATCAATCGACGACAGGCGAATGATAGTATAGACAATCATGTCTTAGCATCTAAATCATTTATCATTTCGACGACAGGCGAAATGATAAGATAACTTTAAATGCTTTAAAAGAATGTGGTAGCAACCACTTGAAAGACATTTCAACTCCTCTAAAATACGCTTTTGATCGTATTGAATGGAGGCTATGTAAAGAAATTTTAATTCTTTTATGAGCTATTACCAGATAACACTGGTTTTCTCGAATATTTTATAACTCAACAAGGTACGACAGGACCTACATGAGTATAACGCCTCATATTTGACAAATCAATTTGGCTTTACCAAAGATTTCAATTTGGAACGACAGGTCCAGAATCGTTGTCATCGAGTACTCTTTTAGGCAAGTAGTTGGTGAAATTATGTGGTATATTGTTACCCACTATTTCCAAAAAAATCAACTATCCCACAAGTATTGCCTAAAATTTCATAATTTAAAGTTTGGTCACATTTGTCAAAGGAATTTGCTCAAAACACTTTAAATTATTTCGAGAAATTTCATAAACAGGCAAACCATAATACAAAAGTATGTCCAAATGGAAAAATCATAATCCAAATGGAAAAACATAATCCAGATGAGCGAAAAAATTGCTCAATGATTTATCAAAATCAATAAAGAAAGGTACCAAACTTATTTGAGCCACAAAATCGGGGGTCTCAAGAGTTTCCTTTCAGTTATCTTTAACCACATTAGCATCGGTTTTTTCACCTTTATAATAGTTTTGAACAATTTAAGGAGTAACCGTGCATGACCTTGTCTTTATAGCATAGAGTTGCCTGCTTGAGCATTATCTCTTGCTTTGTGACAATGGGCCATATTGTTCCTTTCAATTACTGTCTTGGAGCCACAGGTTTTCGATTTTTGATGATTGTCTAAAATCTCGCTTGGCTAGGCGATTCATCGGGATCGCGACAGTTCGAGATAAATAACACTTGTCTCGGTTCTCGATTCGTGGAAAAAAATGTACACGAAGAGCATTAATATCGGGCAAACAATTCGCCATTGACCCAATAGGATTAAAATTACTCACCGGGGCAATTTTCTTATCCAATAACAGATGGGCGATAAAGGAACATGGTGAATATAAATTCACAATACTGCTTATGGAATAGAATTTCCAAGCTAGTATTTTGGTGAAGGATTGCTTCAATATGTCAATTTCAGACATTTGTTCACCATAGACGTCATCATGTCTCAAATGTGGCGGCGGAATAAAATCAACGCCTTAGCATTCATCCTGAGGGTAACAACAAACTCGTGTTTTACTCATCAAAGATGGCATCCAAAAAAATTGGGCATCACATTTTTCACGCATCAGGGTGAGTAACATGTGGTGACGGAATAACATCAACGTCTAAACAGTCATTTCGCAAGTATGTTTTGCGATTTTTCTCATCATAGATGGCATCCAACATGTGTTGGGAGTTCTGGATTATTTTTCATATAAAACGACTGGTTTATATGTTTATGGTTTGCACAAGCACAAACTTTTTTTTGAAACGGCAGGTTCGAAAACATTAGTTTTGCTTCTCATGTGAATCGGTTCTCATTGATCGAACGACGGGTCGATACTGAAATACCAATTCGGCGAAACATACATCACTTTATAAACACACTCGGGGAAATTATTATTTAGTCAACCTCTTTCGGTAGCTCTACTTGAAAAACGACCAGGAAAGACGGTGAGGGTGGAGGGTACGAATGCCACTTAAAACCCGACCTCATTAGGATATCGACTTCCGCCTATATCTTTCCTATACATCGTATCCAAATAGGTGAGCCTAGTTGGGGAAGGTTCATAATTTTTCGAACTTAAATGTGAAAATATATGATTTCGCAAATTAACATATTGTACACATGACAGTGATTAAATAATTATTTAAATTGTACATGCTGTAGTACATATTATAACAAGATATTCTAAATCACACTTACCAATATCTAATACAATACATCAATCTAAATTTTATTCATGGTAATTACGACATGCAGGGGAGCAGTATATTTAATTACTAATTTACCATATTACATACAGGGAAGGCAAATTTTAATTATCGTTATACAATTTACATGCAAGTTCTATACATGCTAGTTTACTAAATACACTGTATCATGCAAGAAATCAAATTATTATGGTAATTACCGAATTACTTAGCAAGATTTATCTCATAAATATTCATATCCCTAAGTATAAATTATATTCATGGTAATTACAACATGCAAGAAACAAACAGTAGGTTATGGTAATTGTCTAATTACAATATCAAATTCGAAGTTACCATGTAGGGACCAAATCTATACAGACTTATACATATATACAACTCTGTAAATAGGGTAAACTATTGGGTTTACATGTGTAAATTAAGCAATATTGACTCATCTCAGTTATAAATTTATTACACAATCAGTCCAGGAAAATCTCATAGGTTACAGTGAGGTCCCATATATTAATAGAACAATTCATAGGTTACATCAAGTTTCAAATTAATCCCTACTGCTTTCAGTATCTGACATAGTTCTATTAAAAACCCTGTCACTGAGTATTATACACTGGTGCTTTATTGTTTTTATTCTACACGAAATTAACACATATGCATGTGTAATAGGTTTATAGTCTTAACATGTACTGGAGTACTACAAACTAATTTGTTCGCATGACTTATCACTAATTGTTGGTATTTAATCAATCTATACCCGTAGCAGATTAACAATAATAACAACGCATGCAATTGCTATTTTATTTGGGGAAACTTGTATCGTACGCCTCGTATTTTGGGGAAAACTGGCAAAATAAAAAAAAACTTCAAAGTTTGGCAATATATTTATAACCCAATTTTCGAGCGTATAAACCCTAGTATTCGAACAAATACCCCAATCTTCTATCTTTTACTCCAATCTTCGCGAGCAAAGTGCTGATAACGTGTTGTAATACAACTATTAGCTATGTATTAGGGAGACAGAAGTAGAGAGAGGGGAGAACAATATCGTCTTTTATTATGAAGAATATCTGAATCAATGTAAAATACAAGACTCATAACCCTCTTTATATAGATAGAGGGGTAGAGTTACAAGCCCACTTGGGCCCATAAAGTATAAGCCCAAGAGTCCAACAATATCTTACAACAATAACTAATATATAAAACAAAAAGGGTAACATTATATGCTAGATGTATAAAGTTCAATTCTCATCACTTGCATTTGATATAAATTAATTTATATTTTTATATAAAATATAAATTAATTAAAAAATCGGGTCGGGTCGGTACACCCGACGAAATCAAAATTATCACCCGATTTCGATCCCGAAGTTTGTCGGGTCGGGACAAAACCCCACATTTTCGGATGCGGGTCGGGATTTCGGGATTTTTTCCCGGCCTAGTTTCTAGTATATTCACTATTATAAATAATTTAGATAGAGTCTCCGTAAACCATTTTCAACTCTATTTGCGGGGAAATCGTTTCGCTAAATTTCGTGGATTTAAGGGATTTTTTTTCAAAAATATATATTTTACGATAAACCAACCAATCATCCGAAAAATCTATTTTACACATAAATATTTGTTTACACCCAATTTACACCAAAATAAACATAGCATAGGTTCTGAATATTTTTTCTCACAATGTCCATATCAGCTTTTTTCTAATCAAAGCTACACGTAGTAGTTTCGTATCAAATAAACAATTTATAACAAATAAAGTAGTTGATAATAATGATTTATTCTCAAATTTAAAAAAACATGTCTAATTAAAATTTTATTTTATTTAATTTAATCTGTTTGATTAGTGTAACAAAAATATCAAATTTATTGTTTACATCGAAGCATGCATCCTTCCAATTTGCCGGATTTATAAAAAAACCTTAAACCCTCCTAACTCCTTACCAAACCCCTCTCTCTCTCTCTCTATATATATATATACATATATATACGTATACTCTCTCTCTTATAGGGTTGTTTTGATTTTATATATTTATATTCTTTATCAATCCATCAAGCTAATATAACTAACTCAGGTAAAGTATCTCAAATCTATTTTTGTTTGTGATCACACTTTTATTTATTATTTACTGCTTTCCCAAACTATGTGCAATTTTGACCGGCTAACAACTTGTATCAAAATTGTCGAAATGAAAATTTTCAAAGTTAAAGATCCTATGGTTCAAATGTTAAATTTTATGATTAGATTTAAAACAAAATCATTTCGACAAATTTGATACAACTTATAAGGCGGTCAAAATTGCACGTAGTTTCGTAGTGCACAATTAAATGGGAACGGATGGTATTTACTATTATATACTCTGTCTGTCCCAAAAAATAAGTAAGTGTACTGCTTCGAACACCGTGTTATTTAAGTTATTTAAGGATTTGAAACACTTTCGGTAAAAACTCAACAAAAAAAACAAATTAAAAAATCAAAATTTTCAAACAAGAACTAGTTTTTAATTAAAATGTGAGGTTTTGAGTATAGTTTTGTTATGTTTAAACTAACAAAAAGTTGTTTTTAAAAAAATAAAAAAGAGAAAGTTTACGGAAAGCGGACGCTTATTCTGGGACGTCCCGAAAAGTAATACATGACACTTATTTCGGGACGGAGTAAGTATATACATATATTCATACAACTATACGCCTTAAAAAAGTATATACATATTCGTATAAATAGATAGATGTATATGTATACAGTATATTTATATATGTATATGTATAAATGCTATTATTCTTAGTTGATAGTTTATTTTGACTCATATGTATGTTTGGGTACATGGGTTTATGATTTAGTTGTATTTTTTGTAGGGGCAATGTTTTTTAAAGACTAAAGTTTGTCTCTTTTTGGGCTTTTATTGTAGTAGTATTTAGTTTGGTTAGTATGATTTCTTATGAGATTGTTGACTGAATACTACACAGTCACACATTTAGGTTCATATATTTGTGAATTTGTTTAGTTTTTTAATTGAATTATCATTATGATCAGTTTTGGTGTTGGATGGCAACGAATAAAAACGTAAATTTCATTACGGGATATCTATTTTTTATTTTTTTAAAATTGTATTTCTTACATTAGTGATTGATTATGATGACTATTCGTAGGTCAGTTTATCATGTGTGATAGTTTTTTCTCTAATTTTTCTAATGTTTTTCAATGACTAAATAGTGTTTCTACTTGCTAGCTTTGGATTTTGTGTGGTTTCATTAGTAGATTGTTTTTAGAATGGGTTGGATTCCTTTTCTCGTAAATCATGTCCATTCATGCTCACACTTCACTACTTCAGGTTATTCGGAATTGGTCGTTGTGACAGGATGTCTTTTGTTGCATCGTTGAGTTGTCTTGAATTCTTGCACCCTTATTTTGCTAAGCTACTGCTTGCATGATTAGAGTTGAGTGCAGTGTACGGGGTGGAAGTGTGATGAATTCTAATTGTGGTGACAGTCAATTTAATTTGAGCCTTTTGTAATAGGTTATTATATGACCCAATCTAAGTTTTGTTTCCCTGTTTGTAAATTGGTTTGACAGTTTGAGAATCAAATTTCAGCGCTTTCAAAATTTATAAATTGTTTGTAATAGTTAGCTTTGTGTGAAAAAAAGTTGTCTGATCTGATGGCATCATAGTCCTAAGTCCTTGCGTCTTTCTATAACTTTTATCTACATGGTCGTTATATTTCTGTTACTACATGTATTTACTATTTATTATGCATCTGAGAAGTGCATGCTTTGTTTGCTGATATCAGGTTTACTGTTGATCTGGTACAACTACATACTTATGTTTTGAAGGATCTGGTCTTCGAGGCGATCTTATGAACTGATTTTTCTGATAAAAGTTGTAAAATTTAAGTCTAATAGTTATTGTTCTTAGCAGAGAGAGTGAGATATATTAGCTCTGTTTTGTCATCATATCTTTTAACTGCTGAACTTTCACTTTTTGGGTATGTACCTGAGATGACTAATTTACACATGCTTCATGCTTATAAAATTGCTGGTTTTTTGTGTCAAATTGCAGACGATAAATTATAAAGATGGCCACAGCTACTCAAATAAAATTATGCTCACCTACATTTCTTACGACAAATGGTCATCTCAAGGGATCTAAGAACATGAGAACCTCTGTGAAAATGTCCTGTACTGTACAAGTACCTCCACTTAGGTTGATAGGAATTCCATTTAGGATGAGAGAGTTTTCAGGATTACATGGCTCTAATGCTTTAAAAAAACCTGAGCTTGATTTCCACTCTAAAATGGCTAGTGAAATATATTTCTGGAAAGGGAAGCCAACCCGAGTTGCAGCAAAAGCTATGTTTGATAGATATACAGATAAAGCAATAAAAGTAATAATGCTTTCCACAGATGAATCTAGGCGGCTAGGTCACAATGTAGTTGGTACAGAGGAGATATTGTTGGGCCTTGTTGGTGAGGGCACGGGAATTGCGGCCAAGGTTTTGAAATCAATGGGTATTACTTTGAAAGGGGCACGTATAGCTACTGAGAAGATAGTAGGGAGGGGAAGTGGATATGTCGGAGTTGAGATTCCATTTTCTCCTCGTGCAAAAAGCGTTTTAAATTTTTGTGTAGAGGAGGCACGCGCTCTTGGTAATAATATTATCGTAAAAGTTGCCTTTTCATTAAATTTGATGTGTAATTCGGTTCTTTTTTACTGCTTACATGTATTAGTTTGCAGCTGATTTAAGATTAAACAATAAGTTTTATAAGTTGCTTTTGTTTCAGGGCATAATTATATTGCTACAGAACATTTGCTCTTGGCATTGATTAAGGAGGGCGAAGGGGTGGCAGCCCAAGTTATTGAAAGTTTCAATGTTGATCCGAATGAGATTCGCCAAAAGGTAAACTTTTCTCCTGCTTATAATTTTGATCTTTTCATTTTTCCAAAAGAAATTGCTTGTAACTAAAATATTTGGACAAATAGGTTATCCAAATGGTTGGGGAAAATAACGAAGCAGTTGGTGCTAGTGTTGGAGGAGGAACAAGTGATACTAAGATGCCTACATTAGAGGAGTATGGCACTAATTTGACAGAACTTGCACGGGAGGTAATGTTGTGCTTAAGATCTATTTGACACATCTGACTGATTGTTGGTTACGCCATGAGAATGTAACGAATTTAGATTTTTGCAATGCCAGGGTAAGTTGGATCCAGTTATTGGAAGGCAGTCACAAATACAACGCGTGATTGAAATATTGGGCCGACGTACAAAAAATAATCCTTGCCTAATTGGTGAGCCCGGAGTAGGTAAAACAGCTGTTGCAGAAGGCCTTGCTCAGTTGATTGCAACTAATGAAGTTCCAGAAACACTTGAAGGCAAAACTGTAAGTACAAGTTCGCCACTTCATTCATATATACTTGCTCGAGTTCAAATTTAGGTATTTCTTACACTTGAATGTGGTTGTTTATGAATTTGATATTCGAAACTAAAGTTCTTGTACACAATATTTTTTGTTTTTTATGAAAGAATTTGTCTCTCTTATTTTCATTGGAAAAATTTCATAATTGTAAGCCTTAACTTCTCTTTAATTTTGCATCATCGGCGAATTTTTAGTTTTAGGGATCCAGCATACTGCAGAGCCAAATACAGTATTTTGTATCAAGTTGTGTAGTCTCTCTTGTGCAGTCTCAACTAAGGGTAGGCACTTATGCAATTCCAAATAGCCATTTTATTCATTTATGTAGTTCTTCTGAGCCATTGTAGTTATAATCTATGTTAAGCTTTACAACGTTAGTAGTCTCTGTACTAGAACCAAGAAGAAACATACTTTGATTTCACATTCATAAAGGGATTACGCACTCGTTACCTTCCCTCAAAAAAGTTTACGCATTTATTTCAGTATTTTCTTTTTCATCTAAGGTGTCATATACTGCTTCTCTGCTTGCTTAACTCAGGTTATCACACTGGATATGGGACGCCTTGTAGCTGGCACAAAATTCCGTGGCGAGTTTGAGGGAAGAATAAAGGACCTGATGGAAGAAATTAAAAAAAGGAAAGATATCATCTTATTTATCGATGAGGTGCATACGTTGATTGGAGCAGGAGCAGCAGAGGGAGCAATAGATGCTGCTAATATCTTAAAGCCAGCTCTCGCAAGAGGTGAATTGCAGGTAGTTCAGTTCTAGTAATTTCGAGAATTCGTTTTTTAGTTGGATTAGGCTTACTAGAAACATAGGTTATTACATGTATTATTGTGTGAACCAGAGCTTACTCATAATTGGGAACTGTTATACGGTTGACATAAATATTTAGGTCTCGCTATTATTGAGAAAATGGGTTACTTTGTGAAATATTAGAATGTATGAAAGCATGAATTGCACTGTTTTTTACTCGTTCTTTGCAGCTTTTGAGCTCAGTTTACTTTTAAAAACCTTGGATTGCGTTTGGATGACCAGCTTAAGAGCTGAGCTTTTCTAGATTTTTTTGCTCTCAAAAAACTACAAGCCTTAAACTGAATGGACCTGTTTTTCCCTAATACTTACAACATCCAGTCTTTTTGCTTAGAATTTGCCACCAAATAAGCCCTAAGTTGTTGCTGCACAACTCAGTGTTCAATCATGTTTTCAACTTTGTAAAATATATTTTACATCACATTGTATGGGGCATTTTCTTTTGCATGCGTTTGTTATATTCTTTAATTTTGTATTAGGTCAAATGCTACCTACTTGCCTTTATATACATATATAAAACATCTTCAATAATGCAGTGCATAGGTGCCACAACACTTGACGAGTATAGAAAGCATATTGAGAAAGATCCGGCTTTAGAGAGGCGGTTCCAGCCAGTTAAAGTACCAGAACCAACTGTTGAAGAAGCTATTGAGATCTTAAGAGGGCTTAAAGAACGGTATGAAATTCATCACAAGATTCGTTATACAGACGAGGCACTTGTTGCTGCAGTGGAACTAGCACATCAGTATATCAGGTAATGATTTTTAGACACATACAATGTTATCAATTCGGTTTGTTTCTCAAAATTATCGAACTAAAAATCATATCTAGATAACTAAAGCTAATTTTAGTGAAAGAGAAGCAAGGACAATGGAACCTCTGAAATGCTGTTTACCATCTTCCTTGATCCGTTTTAAAAAGATTGCTTCAATTTGCCTTGAAGCTCGTTTTTACTCGTAGAATTAAAAGAAATTATACTCTTTGCTAAAAAAGCTCAAAGGTAGACTTTTGACGGCTCATTTTTCGCTCCAAACATAAAAACCTTAAGATGTGCAAAATTGTAAATGGCACAAACATAAATCTAAATTATTTAGTTACAAACGAAAAACATGATATCCTAAAACTTCTAACACGTTCATTATAAAATTTGTTTCTTGTTTAAATTTCAATCAATATAAACTTCGGATTTCATGTTAAATTTTGTACTTTTATCGAATTAAGTTTTTAGTTGCTTTTCAGTTTCATACTGATTGAGCATGAATTTACAATTTCGTTTTAGCTACTCTATCTAGTAATCCTTACCCGTACGTATTAAGGGACAATTGCATCTGGATACGTCATTAAGACTAAAATTGTAATTCTGGTATGCGCCTAATCTTCTCTTTAAGTTAGTGATAATCCGTGTCAGTAAATTTAATTTAGCCATCCAGGTATGTATTTACCGACTAACCTACAATATAATTGTTTTTCATGTACCTGAAATTTATTGATCATATAGTTAACTTATGCGAAAGATACGCTATACGTGTCAATGCACTGGTGAAGCTTTTGGCGAAACGCTGTTGCTACGTTTTTGCGTTTCCCATTTTATTTATTTATAGTTATGCATCTGTTGAGTTCTAATTTATTTTTACAGTGATCGCTTCTTGCCGGATAAAGCTATCGACTTAATTGACGAGGCGGGTTCTCGTGTTAATCTTCGCCATGCACAGGTCTGGATACCGTGTCAAGCTTTTTTCTCACTCCCATTTATGTCCGTTTATCTTTAAGTGATTTTACCGTTAAAATTGTAATTATTCCTCTTTGCAGCTTCCGGAGGAGGCCAGAGTGCTTGAAGAGGAGAAGAAAAAGGTTATAAAAGAAAAGAATAAAGCAATTCGCAGCGACGACTTTGAAAAGGCAACGCCCTTGTATTTGAAACTTCTTATCTAACCATGTTTTTCAATCATAGGTCATAGTAGCTACGTTTTGTTTTACTTGTACGATCCTTAAACCAAAGAATCTAGTTGCTGGCCTTACCTCAGCTAGGGGTTATCTTACTCCATTTACGTTTCCTCTTCATCTCTCATGTGTAGTAAACCCCATAAGCGCGTGCACTTAAGAAGAATGTTTATTTTTCAACCCCTTCCAGTCACAATAAAATCATTCATAACATCGGGCTACAATCCGTTAATCTCAAAATAAAACCATATCATATAAAGTGTTTCTAGAACTAAAATACCGCACTGTAGACTAAAGACTATGGAGGATCTGATCTTAACTATCGATTAATTATTATACAGGCAGCCATGTTACGTGATTCCGAGAGGGACCTTCTGACTCAGATAAACGTGATAATAGCCAAAGGAAAAGAGATGAGCAATGCAAAGGCCTTATCAGGCGAAGGCGGACCCACCGTAACAAAGGAGGACATCAGCCACATCGTCGCTACCTGGACTGGAATTCCCGTCTCGAAGGTGTCGGTTGATGAGTCGAAACGGCTTCTTGACATGGAAGCGACCCTCCATGACCGTGTCATTGGCCAGGATGAAGCCGTTGCGGCCATAAGCCGCGCCATCCGTCGGTCCCGTGTCGGGCTCAAAAGCCCCAACCGGCCCATTGCCAGCTTCTTCTTCTCGGGCCCAACAGGTGTTGGCAAGTCGGAGCTTGCCAAGGCCCTTGCAGGTACGATGTTCGGGATCATATTTGGATATTAAAGAAAGTACAAACAGAACCAGTTTGACAAAATTAAAAATCAAAAGCAAACCAAATCAATCTAATCAATGTTGGTTGGGTTCGGCTCTGCTCTGCTCTGCTTTAGGGTTTGAATTTAAACTAACAGCAGAACCAAATCATTTTCCAGCAACCAAAGCTTAGCAAATTTAAGTTTTAATACCATATCAAAACATAAGATAAATCCGAGGCTAATTGGTTTGTTATTTGTCCTTTTTTTTGCAAGACTAGTTTGGTTTTGGATTATAAGCTCAGTTTTTTTGGCTTAAAATCTGGACTGCATTTGGTTGGCTAGCTTAAAAGAAACGTTTTTGTTTCTTTGGCCTGAATAAGTGAGATGAACCTAGTCTTTTTTATCTTTTTGAAACCTCAAAATTTCCAGTTTATTTAATTAGAAGTGTAAGAGAACAAGCCCTATATAAAATCTTCTAAACCCAACCAACCCAATAGTTAATCGATTGTGTTCATTTTGTGGTCAGTTTAGGTTGGTTTAGGTTTCTCTGATTCTGTTGAAGTACACTTCTATTTGCAGGTTCCTACTTCGGTTCTGAGGAGGCCATGACCCGGCTCGACATGAGCGAGTTCATGGAACGTCACACCGTCGCTAAGCTCATCGGCTCTCCCCCTGGCTATGTCGGGTATGACGAGGGCGGTCAGCTCACAGAGGCCGTTAGACGTAAGCCCTTCACCGTCGTCCTATTCGATGAGATTGAAAAGGCTCACCCCGACGTTTTCAACCTCATGCTACAAATTCTCGAGGATGGGAGATTAACGGATAGCAAGGGTAGAACCGTTGATTTCAAAAACACGCTTTTGATTATGACATCGAATGTTGGTAGCAGCGCGATCCAGAAGGGGGGTCAGAAGATTGGGTTTGATATTGATTACGACGAAAAAGATAGCAGCTATAATCGAATCAAAAGTTTGGTGAATGAAGAGCTCAAGCTCTTTTTCAAGCCCGAGTTTTTGAACAGGTTAATTTTCTTTTTTCTTTTGAAGGCGATCTCAGAGTTTACTCAGATTTACAACAATCAACTATTACGCAATTTCATTACTTTACATCAGATTATGAAAAGTTTGGTTAAGTCTTTGCATCAAGGAATTTATTATCAATTTACTACCATATTATATATTGTGTAGCTCCGACTGTACACGATATCTCAGTCTTGTGCATGAAATTTTTTTTAAGTACCATAAGTACCTCCAAAGTTCTAGTAGATAGTATAGATTGATTAAAAAAGTTATTCAGTACGGTAATAAAATTATAAAAAATATGGTGTACAAAACTGAAACTACTTATTAGTGAGGCTATAAACCATAAGAAACTCCGGGCGACCTCAGGGTTTCATACCTATCCCATTTATGACTCAAACCCGAGAACTAAATCTTAGATAATGAGTGATTACTGATTTACCACTGAGCTAACACGGTTTATCATTACAGGTTGGACGAGATTATCGTGTTTCGTCAGCTCACCAAGATCGAGGTCGGGGAGATAGCTGTTCTTATGCTCAAAGAAGTTGTCGAGAGATTAAGGGTAAAGGGTATTGAGCTACAGGTCACTCCTAGGTTTACAGATAAAGTAGTCGAAGAAGGGTATGACCCGAGTTATGGGGCGAGGCCTTTGAGAAGGGCAATAATGAGGCTTTTAGAGGATAGTTTGGCTGAGAAGATGCTGGAGGATAATATTAAAGAGGGTGATGCGGTAATTATTGATGTTAACACTGGTAAGGTTGTCGTTCTCGTCAATAGTAGTGGCAGTGAGAAATTCGACCGTGATTTAGTTGGTTCAATGATCTGATACTAGAGTTTGAGTTTTGAGCTTACACAGATGATTTTTTAAAGGGTTAGTTTTGTCGATATACTTTTTTTTCTCCCAGGTTTCTTACATTTAGGGATACTTCCATGTTTATTAGAAGTTACAATATTCTTGTTGACATTTTTGCAGAGATATTTAATGAAACACAGTTGAAACTTTTACGCATTTAATAAGTTTTCTGTCGTCACTAAAATCTCTCCCATTGCCAGATCTCCTATATTTGCTGGCATGGTTTCTTTTCTGTTTTCATGTTTGGATTCAAATGGCTTACTTTTTTCCTGTTAGCAAACTTGCATCTTTTTTCCTTTTTCTAGAAGACCTTTGTTCTGATCAATCGGAACTTTTCTTTCCATTTTTATTTACGTTTTCGTTCATGGTATGTTAAAATTGTTGTGACTGGCTAACTGTAACATACTCTTTAACTTTACTTGGTCCTCAAGTCATTATCTACTTCGAAACTGCAACAGGAGCTTCATAAATGTTTTGTATCTTCGTCTACCGACTTTTAATACATGCTTGCTAGCAAAATTTAAACAAACTTTTGATCGCTAATGTTATTTCAAAAAAACTATGCCCAACTGATACATTATAATGATAATTTACATCTCTCAATTTACAGCAGCTCGTATCTGTGAGCAACATACCCCTTATTGTTTATTCATTTCAGAATAAAGATGATGAGAAAAGAAGACTGTATACAAATGATACAACGCTCTTCCAGCTAATAAACTTGAATAAGCGATTGAACTTGCATCATGACAGTATTGAGCTCCTCCGGTATCTGAATCATTGTTTGATTGCTTCATATATAAAGATAATAGAGTTTTCAAATTGCTATTCATCCATCATAGAATTTGATTGTCTTTGGGTAGGGCTAACGCTACCACCTCGGCTAATATTTAAAGCACTCAAAGCCTTTTGTATCTCCATTGTCATGGCACTATCCACGCTCCCTGAGGATAGCTTCTTATGGTGTTTCTGCAGATGAAGCTTTAGTGAGCTACTGCTTAAACCTGCGTTTTTTCCACAGATCGGGCACACTTTCATTGTTGGTTTTCTTTGTTGCCACTCCATGGAAACCTTTCCATGTAATTTCTTATCAAGTTCCAATAGAATCTTGGCAAATCCGTCATTAGGTTGAGCCCTACGGTGAACTCTTTTGAGTTTATTCCATGCTTCCAATAAAGTTAATTTCCTATAAAACCAAAGAAACCATTAGTACAACTATAGATAATTGTTAGTACATAACATAATAAGTATATGTTAGTTGACAATATTACTCTCAAATCTCAATGTTCTACTATGAAGTTATTTACTTACTTTCGAAGCATTAAGAAAGCCAGCACAACAGTTGCACTTCTACTTCTCCCTTCGAAACAATGTACTAAAACTTTTCCACCCAATTGCTCTACATTGTCAATAAACTCGTGTGCTTCTTCAAAAATATTATCGATGTCAGTATCCTCCTCATCAGAGATCTGTTCAAAAACGTAAAGAAAAAATTAAGCAAACAAATAAAAGAGATCACATAACAAACCAGTCCCTTCATGTAACATAACTGTATTTCCAATTAGGATAGGAAACCAACCTTTTTTTATGCTATCCATATGGCTTATAAAACAAGTTCAATTAGTTGGTGTATTACTATTATCTACACTCTTCCACGTATAATGAATTTAAAATAAACTTGATGACGAGTAAAGCAAGCACTTACTGAGAAATTTCTGTATTCAAAAAGGTCATGGTACTGCGAATCTGATTGCCCAATTTCATTAGAACATAGGCACAGTATATGGGTTATTCCCAAATGCTGCAGTGTGTAAATGGATCTCGCAGCTAAAGCCCCACCAATGAAGAGGCTCTCTAAAATTAAAGAAGGCTTCTCTGTATTTGCAGCATCTGATATAAGTGATATCCTCTCAAGTACATGCTCAAGCCTGACCTATATATTGAACAGCCAATAATTAATCAATCTGTATGTGAAAGAAAATGAGACTACGGAATAACACAGAACATAAATTCAGATATTGTATTTCGTAGTTGAACTTGATCATTACTTTCAACTCAAACGCATCAACGACGATGTAATTGTCAGTGCTTTCAAAGAAACCAGTAATGAAATTATTGTCATGGCATAGTTTCACTGCCTCATTTTTAAGCATTTCGTTCCACTGTTCCAATTCTTTGTTCAGCTCCACATCGACCTTAAATTAATAAAAACCAACAAAATCGTTAGAAAGTTGTTGGAATCTCACAATAAATCAAAACAATTCTCAATTCATTAACTTCTTAACAACCTTGGCAAATTTGTAGAAATCGCGAAGTTTCGACGTCATACGCAAGCTATTGAGTGCTTCACCACTCCCTTTATTGGACTTCCCATGGGAACTATCTCGTGATATAGGAGAACCTGAGTCGTAACCTTCTTTATGACCCGAAGATGATGGCCTAGGAGTTGTTTTTGGCAACTCCGAGTCATTTAACTCCACAGGGCTATCACCAGCGCTTCTCTCCTTACTTGGTGGAGAGGGAAAATTACAATTCGTCCCTACAACTTGAGACGGTGTCTCTAACACCAGACCCTCCTTTTCATGCTCTCCAAAAGAAGTGCTACTTATTATATTTAAAAATATCCGTAACAAGTTATCTAGCTTTTGATGTAGCGTAATGAGAAATATCTGAAATCCTTGCAAGTCCCTTAAAGCTGCACGAAATCCGTTGCGAAATTCATGAACAACCGAAGTCATATCAAACGACAACGAATGAGTAATTACATCACCACCCTCTTCCGGAAACCCTAATTTTCCAGCAGTTAATTCATCCAACAAATTTGACGAATATTTGGAACTATTAATAAGAAGTTCAACTAATTTGGGATAATTTGCTTGGTCGCTGGTGCGTTTAGCAAGCGGAGGTCGACGTGGAACACCAGAGTCAATGGCCACTATATGGAAATCAAAATCCTGAGATACATTACTAATATCAGAATTCTGAGTTACATATTTGTTAGGCGGGATATATCTGCTATCTACTGAAGTTGATCGTTGTTCCATCAGAAGTGCACGTATTACCTTTGGCCTATATTTCTTTATCGCTGAATCAAAGGCTTCTTCCAATACATTTATATTTATCGGCGACATTTTGTCGGCTAATAATAAGTTTGCGGAATTTCCACGCCACCTCAGCTGTCGACAAGGAAGCCTGTCTTCGTTTCTAATGACCAAATCCAACATTAAAATCCTACCAAGAGCTGCCGCGGTTCTCTCTGCAGCTTCTCGTGAATCGAAAGCAATAGAGCTTTCTAGAAGAGGTGATCCGTGCACATAACTGAAAGATCATATACAACAGATGAGGGATCAACTTTATGTGCATCCAATGAAATAAATTTCATGGGGATAGTAATGGCTTGTCCTAAAATTAGCCATTACTATCCTAACCTAGCACTTTTTATTGTACACCAAAATGAAAAGGAGGAGGAGGAGAAAAGAGAAGAGGGGGGGCGGCATATATATTTTTGAAAAAAATGTGTACAAGAGCGGAAAAGTGACAGAATAGTATAGGATATTTGATTTTCTAAATGAATTAAACCCCAACCCATGTTTTTAATTTCTATTTGGTATGCTAAGTGTACTAAAGTGCCGGATAAAAGTAATGTTGAGGAAACAACAACCTTCAGGTTGAAGTATAAAATCGAATCAGGTGAATCATTTGTGTACAAAAGTGTAACCAACCCATTTCTCATGTGATATATAAATTTAAATAGTGTACTTACTTCATAAAAAACAAACATCGGCTGAGCTCAAGAGCTTCTAGAAGTTCCGAACATGTTATTTCACCAACTTCATCTCCAGCAGACAAAGCTGCATCTCTTGCTTTCTCAGCAGCTTCCTTTATTTGCAACCATTCTGGACTAGAATTATGAACGACCCTTGCCTTAAAAAAAACATAAATTAACTTAAAAATAAATTTTATAAAGGTCTACCATATTGCATTATTTTGTAACTTGAATCCGTACACCAGGTTGCAAAAAAGATTGACTTTTTGTATTGAACAACAGTGTTCAAGTTTATTATAATCTTAATTCTATCAATTTAGTTAACTACCATCATCTTTGCTCAATTAAAAATTTCATCTTTTTCTACATAAAGTATAATTATTATTTCCTTAAATAACATAAATATCCCTACAATTAGCCAAAAAAATGAAGTTCAGTACTCAATAGAAAACAAACAATAGTTGAGAATAATATTTTGAAATAGTTCACATTTTAACCCCAAGATATTCAAACTTATGAATCACGGTATAATACATTTGCAGAGAAAAGGTGCTATATATATGTGTATGTCTATGTGTGTATGTGTATATATGTATGTATGTATGGGTGTATATATATATATATGTATGTATATCACCAACCTCCTACTCATTCTGTTAAAAAGAAATCACCTGTGGAGTTCGAATTCCGAGCCACTTGGCGAACTCATATCCGAGTCGTTCTGACTGTGTTGCCATCCTTGATGAAGCTATCTTGATAACAGCTGCTGCTTCATTTGGGAAACATTCACCAAGCATGGGTTGGTTAAACAGAGCAAAAAAGACTACTCCGCCAGAATTTACTGTTACCTACATCAACAGATAGATACAAGGATAATGATATAAGGCCTTGTTTGGTTGCTGGATTATTAGTCCTAGGACTGCATCTATTTAAGATTTTTAAAAATGGGAATAGAAAGGTTTGCCGGATTATTTAAACCAAACGAAAAGTCCAAGTTACGTTTATTTGCATCATCATATGACTTGGATTGTTTTGTAAAGTTACCTTTTTGAACATTGTTATGAGGGAAGACTAATTGTTGCCATTTGTCATTTCCATATTCATTGGGTTTAAACTATTCGGTACTACAGTTTTTTCACTATTTTCAGATAGCTAGCTAATAACAATTACTCATTTATACTCCTAATTATGATAATTTCACCTGACTTACAAAAATCATGCAATCCACTTCCCAGTTTTCAACTTGAAAGAAGTTAGGTTATACTACCATTATACATCAACAACACTAACTTTAAATGAAGACTAGCGCTATGTAATATGGAAAACCAAACCTGTAAAACTACAGCAGCGAAAGAACTCAATAATTTATTTCTGAAAACATGGTTTATCAATTCTAATGTATATCATTATATATTCAGAGGACTAATACACGGGAAATATTGATAGTAATATTATAATGCTACATTATTTGGATATCCTTACAAGTTTTTAAGAATTAATCATAAAAAAGAAAATTCTAAATTAATTAATAAGGCTGTCGTAATTGACCAAAAAAAGGGCATAACACTCTAATCCAGGTTTATTACTTGATAATCTCAGTTATCAAACATCACTGGGTTGGTATAACAAGTAACACACCTCTAATGCTTTATTCATTTCTTCCTCAGATAAATCACTACCAATGTGTTCAGTGTGGTGAAGAGAAGAAAGCAAATCCCACGTAAAAGTATTAGATTCAATGTCCAACATAGCAGCTTTACCAAGTCTGTTCCACAAACTAATTTCTGTAACTTGCTCTGGAGGTGGAGATTCTTTTAGATCGGAAATCAAGTCTCGATCACTGTATCATAATAAAAATGGAAACCAAGTCAACATCAATATAAAATTTCAATTAGACACCACTTTCGGGAGTCAAGGCACACATGGGCTTGCTTTAAGAAAATAAGCTGGAATTTTGAGGTGCAGAAAAAAGCTACTTCATCCAGCTTAAAGCTTTTAGCCTGTTCAGGCTAAAAGACTAGAAAAGCTCCTTTCAAGGTGGTCAACCAAATACACTCCAGCTTATAAGAAAAGACAAAAACAAAACGGAGCATATAATCAAGCAAACAAGGCCAAACATATTGTAAATGGTCAAGAGAATAGACGAAGACTTTTTACTGTATAGTATAATCACCCTCTAAGCAAATGGTATTCCAACAATGATTCTTTCGGTAAAAGAAAGAACGTTAGAGACTATTTAATTAACATTTCCTATAAGCACGCGGCTTTCTGCTTCTTTAGAACCCAATCTTTTGCTTGAAACCAGAAAATAATCTTTTTTCTTTCTACCAGCTTTTATTCCCTTCTATGATGGGTAGATAAATCATCGACATTCCTTTCACATGTCAATACCATCTTCTTTAATTTAAAACTCTCCAAAATCTTAGTTGGATACCCAAATGAAACTGTTTTAAAATAAATAAATAAAAAGTAATATGTCGAGAAGAACCTCAAGGGAATAGCAGTATCTCCTCCTATAGACCGACGAGGGAAACCTGCAGACCTGTGCCTCTGTCTCCCATTGCGCCTCCGAACCACCTCCAACCATTGTGTGAACCGGTATGCGGGCCCAGAAGCGATGTCCCCTAACATATACAATACCTGCATCCAAAACATACCACCACATTTACGTTAACATCAAAATAAGTGGTCTTTAAAAACACAGGATTAAAGAACATCAAACTTCAATAATATGTCTAGTTGGTAGGCCTTCGATTGTTAAGTTAAACAATCTCAAAAGCTTGCTTGCCGACCGCGCTGTGGCTCACTTTTGCTGAAGTCTAAATAAACAGTTTTAAACTAAAGCTTGAAAAGCTACAAAAATTGTGCTTTAACGCGCCGAGGCCCAAAAAACACGCGTCAAAACTCTAAAATCTTGAGCTAAAGTGATAACTGGAAGATTATGAACTACTACATCTGCCTGAAGTTGATGCAAAAATTTTAATTGACAGTACTACGACTGCTTATAATTTTGTTAAAAACCACTTTAGTTAAGATATAGCCTTTCTTACAAACACCAATTTCAATAAAAGGGAAAACTGAATTTAATCATAAATTAACCTAACCTTTTAGGAAAATACCACTCTAACTTGGGATATCCGTAAATGGAATAATTACTAAAAAAAGGTCATGACGCAGACGGGAATAGTGAAGGATTATACTGTCACTTTTCTCTGTTCATGACAGTTTCACTAAAATTCTGGACCGTCCCGAATCCGAACTTTTTTTCAAGTACATGATCAACTGATTCAATGCGGAGTGAGTAAAACACATGTGGAAAACATATATTTTCTAAACAATGAGGACACTTTGGATAAATCACCACTTAATAAAACCCAGTAACGGGACCAAAAAGTTGAAATGGGAGAGGCTATTTTTTCATACTCTATGTTTTTTTTTTCATGATATGTAGGGGATGAAACGCTAGTTTTGAAAAAAATACAATCAAAAAGCATATAAAAAAATATTTTTCGTTATTTCTTATCAAAATGGGAGGCAGCACTATCACCACCTAGTTTCTTCCCGATTAACCCCTATTGAGGGAAAGTTATTCTTTAGTATATATACTTTCGGCCTTAATTATCGAAAACCCCAATTTGTGGTTTTTGTTCTCTGTTATAAAAAGCTCGCTTTGTAGTAACAAAGCTCGATTCAAAGCTTTAAAAAATCGCTTTTCTGCTTTCTAGGCCGCTGAAAGCTTACTTTTTTTTAGTACTTTTAGCGTAGCTATTAGTTAAGTTTTCGCTTAAAAAAAAAAACTGTTTTTGTTTAAAATTTGGTACATATCAACATAACAGTAAAAACTAAGATTAAAAAGAGGTAGCTATCATTGAGCATCGGTACCTAACTTTAATCATGAATTTTGATAATTAAGTCTTGAAATACGTACTAAGTGGTCATTTTAACAAACTTGTATAACCTCACACACACACACGCACAAACTTGTATACTCTCTATCTGTAAAAGTAAAAAAAGAATAAAAAGAAGTATTACCCTGGAAGTAACAGTGAGAGGCAAAGGAGCCTCATGATCATCAGATCCGAGATCCACTTCCTCCTCCGATTCTTCTCTCTACACATATATATATTATATATACACACATCTAAGTAATAAATCAAAACAGTGGATAAACTAGATACAAACTAAAAACGGCTACAAGGGCTACGGTACTGTCCGTATTACGAAAAACACAAGATTTTTCCATGTATTTTACTAAAGGTTGACGATTATAGTATTTCATCACACCCACATGATTTTATAAAATAGTGTTTATACATATAATTCAGCCTCGCCCACACGTCACATCTAAATCCTAGTTCCGCCACTGATTCCAATATATAAATACACAATGTATATAAATATATATATATATGTATGAGTGAGTGCAAAGCAACCTGGAATAAATCAGTGTGAGTTTCTCTTTCCTGTTTCGCCATTGGTTTGGTTTGGTTTTTTGTTTTTTGTTTTTTTGTTTTGTATGTTTTTTTCCCAATAATGAGTAGCAGTTTTTATTTATGTATTATTAAGCAGTTGTTATTAATTGTATGTTTATTGTTTTATGAATGGTTTTTATTATTTTAAATTATTTGGATCCCGCTTTTTCTGGTTAGTTAGGTGTCTTGTCGGTTATCTTAGGCGCCCGAATTTACATTAGTTACTATTTGATAAAGGGAAAAAGTAGGTTAGTTACTTATAATACCCTTTCGAGATTCTAATGTATGAAATTTTATCTAGTTAAAAGACTAACCATATTAATTGATAAAATTACCGTCGATGTATCTCACATTTGAGAATTTATTATATTCTTAACGGATGTTGACATAATTGAACTCACCATGTGATAGTCAAGATAACGTGAGTTTAGTTTTATTATTTTGTTTAACGGCAGGTCTTCAATTGTGACAAATTTCGTAGATTAGTAGTTCAATTGTTAAAAGTGATATTACAGTGTCTAAATCGTTAACCATTGATAGTACAGTACACTAAGCGTATTTTTTCAAATTTGCTAAATGAAGTTAATAAAAATACCTTGGAGTTGAACAAAATGGTGACCGGTGGGTGAGACTTGACACAATGGTAAAGTTGTTATATTGTGATCTGCAGGTCACGAGTTTGAGTCGTGAAAGTCGTCTATCGCAAAAATGGAAGAGAGTTTTAGCACAGGGTTTGCCCTTTTTTTAGTTGAACAAAACGGTACTTCGTCTCTGCGTTTCGCAACCGAACCCAACCTTTATTTTTGTTAATTACAACTCAATACAAATGATACACAAATAATTAAAATAAAATTGATTTAGTGAGTGTAAAAATTTGTCATATCACAAATCTGTCGCAAGTCAATTAAACGATTACAAAACCCTCATAAAAATCGTCTCTAAACAACTCGTTACAAAAAAAAAACTGTCACTATTTAGACATTGTTTATAGTGTTATAATTTTCATTTGAACGGATTAAGAAACCATCGTCCATGAAGAAAACGGATTGTCACATGTTGTATGTCATAAATTTTGAAGTTTTCAAGGCTAAGCAACATCAACTTGACATCAATTATGTTCACACAGTGGGGAAACTAAGTCGTTTTGAAGAATGAGCTTATCCTTGTTTTGAAAAATGTGCATCAAATGAGTGTCTGACTCTAACGTAAATGCCAACCAAGCCTCTCGCATGAAGGACAAGGGTTTATTGCGGACAAGGGTATGTCTTGAAATTAGGCACCCGACACCTTGATAATAAAATAGTCATGATCTCTAGCACCGTCGGAAAATCGGTGCTTACAAGCGAGGCAAGGAGAAAAACTAAAAATGTAGCATGACCAATGTGATTTTTTAGAGCACACCTATAAGCTTTCGGAGACATACCCCGCTAAACTATGTTAGGACAGCCTGTTGGTTTTAGGACAGCCTGTTGGTTTTGTCTGTTTTGTTTTTTTAGGACAACCTGTCCTGATTTTTTTAAACAGATCAAATGCAAATTCATCAAGGGTCAACAAAAAATTTGGATAAATTTCTGTATATTGTCTCAACATACGGAAAAACAATTATATAAGTGTACTATTATTTAGGGTGTGTCAACCAATAATATTTTTTAGTTTTAATTTTGAATTAATTTTAGTATATATATTTTTGGGGTTTATTAATAGATGTTAGGTTTTTAGTATTTTTTAGTTTTAACTTTAAATTAATTTTCAGGTAGTTATTTTTGGATTTATTAATAAATGTTAGGTTTTTAGTAGGTGTCACACCCTAAATAATAGTGGACCGGGTTTACGGTATTGCTACTCATTCGGTGTTCATTCCAAAACATTAAAAGTAAAACCTTTTTTCATTGTTTTTCTTTATCATTAGATTGGATTGATTTTGATCCAATGATACTAAAAATTTAGGACAGACTACCCTAAAAATATTAGGGCAGCAAAAATGTATGCATGCGAGTCAAGCACCCCCACCAACACAAGTAACTGAACCTTAAAAAAAAAAGGACCGATGCCCAAAACATATCATCAACCAAAACATATTACCAAAACATAAAATACCTCAAAGTTTATTACCAAAACATACAAACATACAATTACACATATTTATTAGAATAGTATGTTTTATGAATAAAGGTTTTGGTTTTGGTTTTTGCTAATTATACTTGAAAATTACCTATATTTTGGTAATTTTACTAAAAGGAACATGTACCTTTTAATGATTGTTGAGTAATGATTTACCCAAAAAAGATTGTTAATGACTTTGAACAGTTGTATCAGTACAAGAAAATAAATAGCAATTCAATGTCTTTTACTAAAATAATTTAAAGCAAAATAATATTGTATTGATTACCTTGTACTGATAACCCTAATAATGATTGTTGGGAATTTAAAGCAAGATGGAGAGAGTAATGTTCAAACTTCAAAGAGTATTATAGTATTAAGTATAACTCTTTCTAGGATCTGCTATTACCTCCTACGAGTTATGAATATTAATCATTCTCAAAATATGACTTATTTGAGGTGTCTCTTTTAAGTATAGTAGAAGTGAAATTCTTAAATGTCCTTTCATTAAAAAAACTCACTAATCAAGATGTCTTTTTATAATTATATTTGCGGAGTGAGTTTCCATTTAGTCTCGACTCTTGAAGCTTAACATGTCTGTTTTAGGACCTAAGTAAACATTATGCATTTTTTAAACTATATTTATTTTTTCCAAAAGTGCTTACTTTGCAATTTTGCATGGAGATCTAAGATCATGCACCATTCTTGATTACACATTCTATTGGAAAAAAATCATATCATTGCACCTACTTCCACTATATTTTCTGATAAAAATGGATTATAACCAAACAAGACTGAAGGGATGCTACCAAACAAACGTAAGATACACAAGTCTATGTAAAAAAATAAAAGAAATGTTTACTTCTAAAATAATTGTTCTCTTGAGCTATGTGCACATTTTATAAACAAAATTACCAAGAAGCAACCACTCAAGAATTACAAATTTGACTTTTGCCATTCACTTTTTTCCAAAATAGAAATATTCAGGGAGAGGCCTAGCCTCTAGAAATGACTTGAAAAGCACCAAAGATCTCTCAGGTTGCGAAAATGGAGCTTCATGAGAAGCCCCTCTAACTGTCGCAAACGACAACAAGCCACCGTAAACTTCGGTCCACCCTCCAACCTGAACAAAACAAACATATAAAGAGTAATTATGCGACTGGGGCTTTTTCGGCAGAAGATTTGAAGTAAATAAGCTGTTGCTTATTAGACGCGGAGTAAAAAAGCAGTGCTTGTCCAACTTAACAAATTATTTGCCGTTCTAGTTTATAGGAGGGGAGGATCCAACTCTATTAATTTGGAAAAACTTTAACCATGGAATTAATTTGTAGGAAAATTCATTATTTATAGATTTTTCTAAAAGTAACCTGTAAGGAAAATATTTTTTTTCAAACTATGAAGTCACGATGGCCAAGGCCGGAAAACAAGAGGAAGAAACTCAACCTACTTCTATTATACTGCAGGTCATAAGCAAATAACTGAATAAGCAAAGCTTAAAACCTGCGGCTAAGCAAGCTCGTCTATGATTTGTCAAGTAAAATTGTGTACAGGAAATTTATAGGAACCGAAAACTTGAAAATATATTACCTGTTGTCCTCCAAACCAAGCCCTATATGGCACGCTTGTGTTTAATCTCAGATGACTTGCCAACTCACGGACCAGTGTGCGACTCCCAGTCAACGGAATAACAGAATCTTGATCACCACTGTGACAAAAGAAAAAAACATTGTTAGTTGACAGTTGAGACATATTTCCTTGTAATCATCAAACTAATTGTCAACAATCTTTAATCGACTCACCTATAAACCAATACTCGTACTCCAGCCTTAATGAGCGATCCTACTAATGATATAGTTGGTATTTCCACATCAAGCATATTATAATCCAGAATGCTACAATGAAGAGAGGAAAGTGATAGAATTATGGTATTAGTATTAGCATTGTTACTATGTTAATCATATTGTTATGTATCTTTTTAGTGAAAGGAGGAGGATGAAGAGACTTACTCGCTGCAAACCAACCATTTCCGAACACCAACAAGCCGAGCATGTAATGCCTTTTGCACATCTTTTCTATTTAAATAACTTACAGTTTTGTCGTCTATACATACGTCAATCCTCTCACCCACTTGCTGAAATCAAATAATCTCAATTAAGGTTACAATTTCACAAGAAATTTAAAAAATCATATGCATTTGTAAAGAAACATGTTTAGTTTAGGGAGATGAGATTGTACTTGAGGATTGATAATTTTGGACTGCGATAGGACGGATGAGATACAAACATCAAGGGTGACATCGTAATTATCAACAAATCTACTAGTTTCTTTGCTCACTTGGCTCATAACTTGAGAACAAATGGGTGAGATTGAGTCTCTGTAGTACTCGCCCACATATCGCGAATAATTACAAGCAGAAGTGAATAATTTGTATGTTGTGTCGGATATTAACCCATGAGACCAGAAGTATTCGGCTCTCGAATTGAAATCAGTTGCATATTCTAGAACTGGATTACCAAGCTGAAATATGAAGAAAAAAAGGGGTCATTATCAATTTTTATTTTCCTGTTTATCTTTCTTGTTCTATTACACTGAAGCCAACAAAATCTGATAGCTGTCAATTTTTTTTATCAGTAACAAGCAATGTTTTAAATAGCGTTATCGCCAGTGTAGCGTTTTTTCGAGAGAAACGCTAAAAGCGCAAATAACGTTGCTACATAGCGTTTTGTGGTCTATTTTTTTTTGCCTAAATATGCACTAAATTTTAGAATACATAACAGAAAATAAAATGTATAGTTATATTGGTGATTGATCATACATTATTTTGTATAATTGAATAAAAAATGCAAAAAAAATCGAAAAAAACATGTTGCTGCTGGTGAGTCTTGAAAGAGAATGTAGTGTCACAACCATCTAGACTAAACATTCTTTTGTGAAAATTACACAACATATATTAATTATGTGTATCTGCTGTTTTTTTTTTCCGAACTCGCTATTTACGCTTTTGGTCCAAAATTTTGCGCTTTCTGCGCTTTTGGTCCCAATAGCGTGAATTTAGCGTTTTTCCATCCAAATAGCGTTTTAGTGTAGGCATTTTTTTTTCGAAAACTGCTATATCGCGAAATGTTACGCAATATAGCACGCTTTTTAAAACAGTGGTAACAAGTCCATAGCACTTTCCTTATTAATAGAGTCGCAGTCTTGTTCATACGAACACAACGTAACTTTAAACCTTTAATTAAATTTAATGTGGTGCATCAAACATAAATAATTGCTATATTTATGAGGCATAAAACTATATAAGGTACATCTAATTATGCTGTTTCATAATTTTCAGCTATTATACAAAATTCTAAGTTCAAATAAGTAAACTTGTTCATATTTTGTTATCGTCCTTCTGGTTTAACGTAGGCGATTAAACGTATAAAAACCCGGATTTTCGTAGTAAAATACCGTGGTAAAGAGAAGTGAGCTATCCCACATCGCCTAGATATGTAGTACTTATATGGTATATAAGGTAGGAATATCTGCTTCTTATCACCAACGCCTTTTAAAGCCGTGCGGCCCAAGAAGCGAGGACGAAATTGGGCCAAAGCGGACAGTATTGGTGGTAGGAAGCAGATGATGGCGGTCTGGTTGGAGGACCGGGTCGTTACAATTGGTATCAGAGCCGCTATCTAGCAGTCGTGCCTGAAGGGGGAAAGAATGTAAAAACCCGGATTTTCGTAGTAAAATACCGTGGTAAAGAGAAGTGAGCTATCCCACATTGGCTAGATATGTAGTACCTATATGGTATATAAGGTAGGAGTATCATCCTTCTTATCACCAAGGCCTTTTAAAGTCGTGCGGCCCAAGAATATGTTTCAAACCTTAAAAGTTACTTTTATATTCATAAGATGCAAATAAATGAGACCCACATGTAGCAATTTCACAAATATTGAGCGAGACCGATACTTGAACTGGAAAGGTGTTTTTACTTACAGCAACTCCTTTCAAATTGAAAATTTTCAGTGTCTCGTTAGTTTCGATTATGAGCTTCCCGAGTTGAGGTATATAGTGACCTGCCATTAACAAAATGAAATTAATAGGTTATCAAAATGAAATTAATAGGTTTATACAAAATGCTATAATGACTTCCCAGAAAAAAACACAAAATGCTGTATTATGATGTGTAATGTGTTCTAGCAAAAGTATATACCTGCATAGCTTTCTCCTGTTATGAAAAGATCCCTTTTGATGTATTGAGGGAACTTAAGGAACCATCTTTGCAGGAAGACAAGATTGTCCCTGGCTTGGAGATTCAAAGATCACATGAAAGTAGCTTTAGTATACAAGATATGGAGAAAAAAAGTGTATGCTTGGTTGCAAACTTTTAACTTTTAAGCAAAAAGCTGGGCTTTTCCAAAGTTATGAGAGTTGGGTTTGTCTCATTATAGTTTAAATTTGGCAGTCAAGTTTGAGTAAAAAAAAAAAGCTAAAGTAACAGAAATAATATGAGGAAATTGGCATACCAGTTACTGCATCATTAACAGCTATATATGAAGAAGTGTTGGTTGAATAAGAAAATCCCACTCCCACTGGTGTCTCTAGGTACAACATATTTGCTTCTGCAACATCATTGGAATAACAAATATATGTTAATATTTATTTTTGTTCGAATTTTCTTGCATGTAGTCAGCATTTCTCTCATTTTCAAGGAAAAATAAATAAACAGCATACATACCTTTGTTCCAGCTGTAATTGTTTCTAGTTAAAGCCTCTCCATTGGGTCTAAAAGGACCATTTTCAGAGAATGCCCCCACTCCCAAAGAAGAACATCCAGGGCCTATAAATATTTTGCAAATGAGACAAAATGTAATTTACTGAGATCAACCAGAAAATATGTTGATAAACTGATAACAATATTTTAGACAGTAGAAATTGTTATTTTTTTCATCTTCAAACTACACTTAAATACAATTTCCTTGGCAGCCACTACTTTTCGGTTTATAGAAATTAGAAAACCACTACTTAAATATGACATTGCCCAATTATCCATCATTACTCCATTGTTTATACCAAAAAATAGATAAACCAGAAACACTAACAAAAAGTGTTCTTTCAAACACCGGAACAGATCAATAGAATTCAATTTGTTTTTCCAGAACCATAAAACTGAAACAGCCTAGAAATACTTGAATGACAGCGTCTTATACAGTCATCATAATCTGAATCCAGTCTGATACTCGTAATTTGAAAAACAAAGTCGTAGTTTCAAAATCAAACTCGTATTTCTGAAATCAAACTCGTACTTCTGTAGTACGAGACTTGACTTTTCTAAAAATGTTGACTTTTCTAAAAATGTTGACTATTTAAAACATGATTATGTGAAGTTATGATTAGTGTTGTTGCTATAGGTGCCGTATTTTTAATATTTTATTACTGACCTTACCAGTTGTCGCATTTGCTAAAAGAATAAAAAAAAATCTATTAAATATTTGGTTGCTTAATGCGGTGCTGCTACTAACTATTTGAGAACATGAAAGCAATTTATCAATAAATTGAAAGTTTCCGCGACCGATCACAAATAAGATTTGCTTATTTCTTCAAATCGTACGGCCAAATAAAACTAAGTGGATCTTTCGTAGTTTCCAACTTTATATAACTTGGACTACTTGGTCATTTTTTTACGGTAATTTAAACTATGTACATTTCATTTTAACTGGAATAATTTCAATATCGATAGTCATACTCTATCCAACTTGAAAATATTGTCCTAAGAGCCATATTTTGAAAATTCCGAGTTATCAGATCAAAATTTCAAAACCGTCAAATGTGCACTCTCAAACAAATTTGTGAAGATGCAGTTATTTCTTCAAAGTTTATGTCATCGAGACTGCTCAATATAGAAAGCATACCTGTGTAACAAACTAGCACATAATAACATGTACTTTCAACAACAATTTAGAGCTATGAACCAATTTCAATGCCTATGTAACTGGAGTAATTTCAGCACATAATATCATAATTTAAATAATCAATCCAGAAAAGTTAACTTTTTTAGAAAAGTCAAGTCTCGTACTTCATAAGTAAGAGTTTGATTTCAGAAATACGAGTTTGACTTCGGAACTATGACTTTGTTTTTCAAAGTACGAGTCTCATACTGGATTCAGATTATACTGACTGTATAAAGAAGCTGCCTACTTAATACAGGAAAGAGTAATTCACAAACCTCCATTTAACCAAAGCACCAGAGGCTTAGAAGCTGGATCAACCTCAGCTTCAACAAAGTAGTAGAACAAAGACTTGTGTGTTTTATCATCAACAGTGACATAGCCTGAGTATTGTTGAAAATCCACAATAGGTTGACCTGGTAATCTTGAAATTTTGTCCATTTCAGAGAGTAATGACTCAGCAATCACCAACACAACAAGTACATGAAGAAGAAACAGCATTTTTATTTTTGTGTTTTTCTGGTTTTGAAAACACATTGTCATTTTTGAAGATGAAATGTTGGTGTGGAGGGGTTAGTGCTAGTGTGGGTGGGGTAGTTAAATAGAAACACATACATATGTAATACTATTACTTCTATGTGGACAAATAGCATGTGTTGGTTTTTGTTATCATTACAATGGTTGCTTTTTTGAGTGCAGGCCTAAATGACAATACATAAAACTTGTTTTTTCCCCTAGGTAGGGGTGACTAAACATGTGTAGTTTTTATGGTTTTGTAAAGTAGAAAATACATGCACCTTTAATTATTTGATGTAATATTTTAAAGTTTGATAACAAGTTTGATCAAAAAGAATAATGAAATATAAGTAAAATCATTCACACCAAGTTTATTTAAAATTTGAAAAGTTTACTTGAATATATTCACGTCAACCTCATATTAAATTCTCTATTTTAAAAAAAATTCACTATCCTTCTTTATAAATGGAAAATAGTGCTTCTCTCCATAAAAAAACAATAACAACAACATTTTTTTGAGCCACTCCTCAATTTATTCTTTAGAACACAAAAATAAAATAAAATATTAAAAGATAATACAAAAAGTAATAAATATAAATAGAGGTAATGTTTTGAAAAGATTGAAAAAACAACTAACACTTAAACGTATCTTTAAACATCAAAAAAATATGATTTTCCCTCTTCATTTGACAATAATTTTGAAGAGTTTAATGTTAATGCTCTAAAATGTCTAAAACTGCCTTATTACAAGCTTAAGTGGTTTCTTAACATAACAAAGCTAGAAATTGGCTTAAATTATTTCATTTTTCTTCTTCTTAATCCGAGATAGACGGTTCATTTCCTTAAAAAAAGCAATTAAACGGATCCAAGGTGCATGTAATTTACGAGTAGCAATAGATTAAACTTATCATATTACCATCTAAACAATTAGATTAATTGACACAAATTTTTATTTTTTTATTATAAACTGTATTTTAAATTTTAATTGAGATATAAAGTCATTAAATCAATAAATCATACTACGCCTTTTACAGTTAATTTTTCCACTGACTTTCTATCACTTCTAAAACACGATCATTTCAAATGCTTATCACCAAAGTGATCCCAGCTAAATATTAGAGCAATTTATAATTAATACGTACTTATCAGCCACATTTGTGCTTCCAATTTCAACTGTACCTTTTTTTTTAAGCATATTAATGATATTATTCTCGATTCTTTATAAAGCGTGCGAGCGAAAGTCTTCAAGCATGTGGTGTCTTCGGGTGAATCCCACCAATACTAAGGGAGAGAGCCAGACCGAAGCTCTTCATATCACTTGCGACCTCATCGTAAAAGAACTCTTGTATACCAACTAAGGTAAATACTTCGGTGATTCCAAACAATACATATTGGGGGACCAACCAAATTGCAGTCATGGGCACTGCCGTTTCTGGAAAATTGACTAGTCCGTTTTCAAAAGCAGTTTTGAGTCTTTTGTTTAAGGGTGTACATCTAATTTGTTTAATATTATATACTCTCTCCGTTTTCATTTAATTGTTCATTACAAAACTAAATGTAATTTTGACCGGCTTATAACTTGTATTAAAATTGTCGAAATGATTTTTTTTTTAAATATAATCATAAAATTTAACATTTGAACTATATAATCAATTTTTGAAAATTTTCATTGACAATTTTGATACAAGTTTTTCACCGGTCAAAATTACACGTAGTTTCGTAATTGAGACAGTAATATCTTTGCCCGATCTTTTTGTTCCTAGCAAGATCTGTGTATACAAAGTGAAAGAAGAGAGTTGAGGATTAAGGTTCACTGAAATATTCCGATTTTGTTCCAATGCATTACTGTATTAAAGTGTAGTTGCTTTTGAATATTTTTGGTTTCCCAATACAATGAGTACAAAGTAAAAATTCAGTCTTATACCATGTCCAAATAGTATTATACTCCATTGAATGAGACAAGGGTATGTTATTTGTAAAGTTGCTTTACAAGATTACTTTATATTAAGACACAAAAATCGTGAAAATGACCACTCAATTGTGTCCCCCATAAGTCACATGACTCACAACTGTCAATATTTTATTCCTCTTTAGATTATACATAGGACATGGAAATAAATTTACAATAAGAATCGTAATTTCTTTGAAGAAATAAATTTTTCCTTGCAACTTTAGAAAAGTAATAAGTAATCTTTTAGAGAAATGCACATTATTCTTTAGGACATCATGGTATTTCCCTTTTCCAAAAACTCAAAATTGACTAATTGCACTTTGAAGAAAACTTTGCTTGATGACTTTTACAATAATCCAATGACCATTAAAAAGTTAGAAAAAAAAGGAAAGAGTTTCTTCATATGAAATGGAAAAAGGTCTCATTTTCAGAGTTACAGATCAAATAAATAATCATGAAAGTATAGTGCTTTTCCCAGCATTTTATCTCAAATCTTGTGCTATATAGTTCATACATCATCTTTTTCATGTACTTGCTTGCCTGTGACTAATACTATAATAAGATTCATTCTTTTTGACATAAGTGAAAAAGGTGGTCTTATTATATTTCTTCACCCACCACAATCATTCACTAACTGCTCTTGTTATTTCACTTTTTACATAAATTACAACATACTAGTTGGTAAATATAGCTTCTAAAAATATGGTGTCCCCAACCCACATTTTTATATCAACAGAAGGCATCTTTTGAAAAGTTGTAAACTCTTTTTTCCTTCTGTTTCCCACTCCTATAACTGCCAAATGAATACATACATATATACACAAAATATATGGCAAATGGGATTTTTCATCATTTCTTAGCAGAACAGGCCCATTGCAGACTTGCAGTGCAGCACAAAGCAAAATGGGAGCTTACAAAATTATCCTTTATTCTCATTTTTCTCAGTTAAATATGTTTTTTTTTCCTTCATATTTATGCTCAAATGAGTAAGGGCTTTCAGAAAAGCCTTACATTCTCTAAGTGTTCAATAAAATCTTTAGACAAGAAAGACTAATTAAAAAGCTCTTTCACAATTAAAAATAAATCAGTAACAGAATAGAAAATTTTGAAATATAACAGAACTTAAATATTGATGCAGTAAACAATGTCCCGTCTCCACGGTGTCATAACTATTGTCTATCCGACATGCGATATTCTACAATTTTAACCACTCAATAACGATAATGCTTTACGAATACGTTTCTTCTACAAAAGTTTCATAATGAACATAATATTTAACTCAAAGTGCATCACAGTACTTCATAATTACAACCAAACCACAATAATAATGACGCACCTAATTAAAGTCTAAGTACATGATTCAACCTACACAGATAAAGTATAAACTTTCAAAAGTTTTCTTATTTTAAATCATAGATAGTTGGAAAATGTAAAAGTGGGATCGATGACCCATTTGTACTCAATACATGGTGGTATCATACAGACTATACATTTTTCACCCATTAAGCTAAAGATAATGGTTTTCAAATAAGTTTCTACATAAAATGTCATAATGAGCATAAAATTATTAGTGACTAGCTTAAAGTGCCAATACCAATTCCCTGCTCCACAATTACATTCATATCAGTACAACATTAATATTTATATAATCTTATCTTTCATATTTTAAATCCAAGAGCTGGAATTCGGAAATAGTGCAAGTGGGATGAGGAAATTTATGTAGCATTGACACGCATCCATTTTTCATGCATTAAAAAATTCAAGTGAATATGTTTTGAATTTTTCAGACAACAAAATATGAAAAAAAATAATTTCTTTTTTTTTGAAATAATGTAATTTTGTATGTTACATCCTAACACACATTAATGAACCCAAAAATATCTATTATAAAATTAATTCAAAATTAAAACTAAAAAATACTAAAAGCCTAACACATGTTAATGAACCCAAAATATCTACCATAAAATTAATTTAAAATTAAAACTAAAAAATATACTATTATTTATGGTGTGTCAACCAATAGTATTTTTTAGTTTTAATTTTAAATTAATTTTAGGATAGATATTTTTGGGTCCATTAATATGTGTTAGATTTTTAGTATGTGACACACCCTAAATAATAATGGGCTAGATTCACGGTAGTGTTAATCGTTTGATTTTGATTCCAAAACATTAAAACAAAAATATAACATACAAAATTACATTATTTCAATTTTTTTATTTTATTTTTTACATATTTTGCTGCTTGAAAAATTCAAGGCTGACAAAAATGGATCGGATTGACACAAATTAATCAGAACAAAGGCTAAACGCATGAAAGATTGAACGGAAGAAAAGTTGACGGTGGATGGGAGAAAATTCAGTTTCTTTTGAAGTTTCTTATTTTCTTAGTTTTTACTTTTCCAGAAAATTATTAATAAAATTAGAGGGTTTCTCTCAATTTATATATAAAAAAAAGTGCATTACTAGCAATGAAAAAAAAAGAGGGGCTAAAAGCATAATACCTTTCTCCTTCATTTTATAGCACGTAGCTTTCCAGTATGTAATGATCAAATATGAAAGAAATCTTTGTGCAATCTTGTTTTGATTTTTCAACACACTAAAAATACAGTAATATATTCCTTCACAGTGTATATGATGTGAAAATATTCTGGGAAAGTCTGGAACTAAAGCTAAAATCAGTACTAATATCAGAATATGGATAGCACTATCACACTATGACAAAAGATATCATATGTCCATTTGACTATATATGTCACGACCCAAAATCCAAAAGACACGGATATCGAGTCATGACCTTTTTAAAAACAAAAGCAAAGAGAACCTGTTGGTACAAAATTAAAAAATTTAAAAGAAAACACAAGCGAGCTAAAGGAACTATTAAACAATAAATAAAAGCATGCCAAACGCGGCTACACGACCAAAAGGTTTTGACAAAATTATAAAAGAAAAGAAACGAATGTAAATCGCCCGTAGGCTACAACCTCAAAATGAACTAACTAAAAAGAAAGTGACTAAAGAAGCCCCGAACCCATGCAATACCGCGCTAATGCACCTAGCCAACGCCTCAAGCTAATTTGTACCTGAAAGACAAAATTGTAACGGTGAGTCCCACGCACATAACTAGACGGGACGGCACCACAGACACCGTCACTACATTCCATAAATGCAAGAACTCACAAATTCTACAACTACAATAAACGATGTATAAAACGAAATATAATGACATTCTACAACTACGATAATCTACGAATAAAAAGAATATAACGACATTCTACAATTACGATAAATTAAATGAATTAACTAACATCAACACACATCTAAAGCATACATGGACCTCTCACGCCACCTACCCCGGTCCGTAAGGTAGGTCATTCCCTATCCCTTCGGCCGTCATATGTCCCCGGAATTAGGAAGAGACATAGACTATTGCAACATAAAAGTAGATTTATAGTGCGCACTTGGACCTCTCACGCCACTCGCCCCAGTCCGTAAGACGAGTCATTTCCTATCCCTTCGGCCGTCATATGTCCCCGGAATTAGGAAGAGACATAGACCATTGCAACATAAAAGTAAATAGTACACACTGGGACCTCTCACGCCACTCGCCCCGGTCCGTAAGACGAGTCATTCCCTATCCCCTCGGCCGTCTTCTGTCCCCGGAATTAGGGAGAGACAGAGACCATTGCCACTACAGCTAACACACAAGGCCTCGGCCAATGATATAAATCTAACCAATTAACACAATCTCATACGTATAAATATAAAGGCCTCGGCCAATAATATTATACTAATCAAATAACACCACCACATACGTCACGTAACGTAATACAACATAACACATAACCATATGTACTAAATTCGCAACTAGCCAAACAACTCCAATAACGTAAAATCCGGGCATTTTAACAAACACCTTGTATGCATAAACTACAATTAACCATTATTCACCATAAATTCATTCAATACCATCAACAACTATATAATCCCATAAACAACTAATAAATCATGCAAACCCATCCATAATCTCGCTAATTCGAAATAAACATATCTAAGGCTTCAACCTCTATAATTTAAATAATGGAACTAAAACTACAACAAATAATCCCAATTAACAATTTAAGAACACAATTAATATAAACGGCAAAAACCCACAATTTATAATAAACACAAAATCAAAACCTAACATACACCCTCGTCTAGTCGCAATAGATAACTCCCGTTAACTTAGAGCGTAGAGGAGATGCTTCCGGTATGAACCCGCTAATGGTGGTTTCCTTCTTCTTCTTCTCTTTCTTTTCTTTTCTCTCTTTTCTCTCTTCTTACTCTTTCTCTCTCTTGCTTACTAGTTTACTGAATCTTATCTGTAGAAAGTGGCTGAAAAGAGTTTATAAAAGCTGTTTTGATAAAGTTTGAGATAACGAACTATTTGGTCCCCAAAGTTCTAATAGTTAACTCTTAATCCAAAAATATAGTTTTACTACTCAAAAATAACAAATCTTTAAAAACAAAACTATTGGGTCCTTTTTATTTATAAAATTAGTAACAGGTTTTAAAAATAAGGTTTTTCGGAAGAGTTTCGGTTTTTGGCTAAAAATTAATCGAGTGACCGGTTTTTGGTAAAATTTTGAATAAAACGCTTTTAGATAAATTAAATCATAATAAAAACCATTTATAAAAATACGGGATGTTACAACTAACCCTCCTTAAAAGAATTTCGTCCCGAATTTCTATCTAAACAACTATACACAGAAGTGATAAACTTTTATAAACAATGTCATAAAATTTAAACGTGTAATACGTGTCATCATCTAAGAAATAAAATACTCAGGGTACACAACTCATACCACTCTTCCATCCATAACTCAAGTAAACGAAAGGTACGTAAGTATCACGATAATGTAAAACAATGACTAATGAAATAAAAGGCAATAATGTAACGAAGGTAACATGTTTCTAGCTCAACAACCAAGATGACATGCTTCTACCTCAACAACTCCACAACGTCTACAAAACTCAAAATACATGAACTACACGTAAGAATCTCAAACAAGGTAAACACCTATATGCAATATCCACCATAATAAGAGACAACAACTCGAAGAATTTTAAACGTACCCAAGACTCAACGTACGGGTATTTCTAGTAAAATAAGCTCTAATAAACTAAGCACCAAACTCTAGGCGTTACAATATAAAATCAAAAGATATCATTTGTCTCAATCAATAGCATATACATAATGTGAAAGAAAGTTAGAAATTAAAAAACAACTGAGATTTCGTGCTAAACTGTTCTTGTAGCTTTTCCAAATCACAACAAATATAATTTTGTGTTTAAACTTTAAACTGGTCAACTAAATGTATTAAAACTTGTAAGCATAATAAGCTTACCAAATAAATAAAAAAACATGATAGGCGAATTTTTTGATCAAATTTTGAATTTAGAGGCTGATCCCTTTATTTCAAACATTAAATCTAATGAAAGAAAACTTGTTACTGGTAATAAATAATTAAAAAGTTAACAACCAAAGCGAATTCAGTATTCGAGCTAACCAAATTACCAAGGTCACTTACACAAAATAAATGACAAAAGTCGTCTACGATTTCGTCCCTTAGACTGCAAAACTTGGTTGACGTGCTTGTGTCCCTTTATTTGCATCTTTTGATCACGTCCGACAAACCATTTTCTAACGCTTTTACCAAATTCTCAAAATAGTTTTTAGTGACGCTCGTTGATCCAGTTAGCTTCATACGGAATTCGTCAAAAGTTTCTGAAGACGCTTTGCTTTGCCTTCGATATCGATAAAACCTTTTGAATAATTCTCAGCGCATTTGTGAAGCCTCTCCAAAGCAACCTCAGCCTCCCCTTGTAAATACTCGAAAAACTGCTTTTTAGCACGGCATTCCCCTAGGTAATAGCCATACGCGTAAGTCCATTTCAAAATACGCCTACATTCCACTATTTGCGACAACGCTTCTGTCGCGAAACTGTGGTGGGAAAACCATTATTCTTAACAGGGTTGAGGGAACATAATTAAGTATAAGCATAATAGCTAGCCTTGGTAGCTGCGTCTTACAAAATAAACATTTTTATATTTAAGATGAAGAAATAAGAATTATTAAAACTATTTGTAAATTAATGGGGAAATGACAATTTAGTATATATTTAGAAACTTATTTATACAAAACCCAGTTGTTTTGAATTTGATGACTTTTTTTTTATTTATAAAAAAGTATATATTTTGTGAACTTATTTACAAATAGGTAAATATGTCATTAAAAAATCGAAAAAAATATTTAAAAATTAAAAACCAATATTTTAAAAAATACATTTTTTATACAAAAAATATGTGTGATCATGTTCAATCATGCATGTCTAATCATTTTTTATCTTGTCTAATCATGTTCAATTCTGTCAAATCTTGTATGTCTAATCCTGTTTAATCATATCTAATCATGTCTAATCATGTCTATGTTAGAAATATACTAAACGTCATGCTTGTTTTTGGATTTATATTTGACAATGTTATGAATTGATATTTTTTTTATGAGAATAATATGAGCAATTGTTATTTATCATCATTGTTTGAATGGCTAAATAAGTGTCTATTATTCTATTTAGTAGATGATAGTATGTAGAGTTTACACACGGAAGATTAGACTGTCGGTTCTAATAGAATATAAGTTATATATTTAAAACTTTAGATGGAAATGGACACACAATCAGTAGAATTGTAGTACGTGGTTTTAGTATGTCTGTCTTGACTACAGGGAACGGATAAATTCCAACTCCATTTACTAGTGCACTATGTGTGTATTAAACAGAACTGTTACGAAATAATCATTTGGTGACTGACTAGACAAAATGATTTATAACCCGTGGTCATCGTTATTGTTTATGCTCTTAATTCCTATATTTCTATTTAGACATGTATAGACGTGTTTGTCATTTTGATTCATACGTGGTGAGATTCGTCACGAGTCAATAAATTTAATGAGTTGGATGACAGCATTATTCGTATCAGTGTTTATTAGTAGTAAAAGAAATCCACGCCCCGTAAGGGATTGATGATACTCCCTTGAGTAAGCTTATAAGTTTTGTTCGTGCAAACCCTGCAGGTGGATTTATAATCCGACACGACAAATAAGTTAAGCGGACAGACTTAGGGATCATACGTTTATTAAATAAGAAATCAGTCAGTGATTTAATTTAATAAATGAGTATCTGATTAATATTTGCGTGGGGAGATAATGAACATGTTTGACAATTGCAACGAATTGGATATTCGGATTATGGTAGAGAGATCAGTTGTGATTTTTAGTGGAATAAATCACGATTTAAATTGATTGTGTATATCTCGAGTTTTAAGGAGATATGATAGCACGAAATCACGATTTAAGGAGCTCTATCCTAATAAGTCTACAAATCTCTACCTTATCCTACATATAGCACGCCCATTTTCTTGGCAGAATAAGTTTTCATAACTATATTCCGAGATTTCTTAGAGAGAGAACACTACAAAAAAAAATACTCAAATAGCGACGAGATTAGTGACGCTATTTTTTGTTACGAGCTTATTAACGACGGTTTTTGTGACAGATTTATGACAGTTTAGTCAATTTGCGACAGATTTGTGATAACTTTTTAAATTAGTGACAGGTTTGTGACAGCTTTTTACTCTCACTAAATCAAACATTATTTTGTAGTGGAAAGAGCCCACCCTCTTTTAAGGAGAAATGTGCTAGTTCAGAAATAAGGTAGAAGAGTTTAGACGAATCTGTTCCATCACAGCCGCCATCTGTTACCTTCTGTTATTCGGTATGATCTAAACATATACGGTAAAACATGATTTATTTGATAGTATACGTATATACTAAACCTAAGAATCTGGACACGTTTTTTCCGCTGTGCAAACTGTTTTTCCTTCAGTCTAATCCTGTTTGATATTATGTACAATTTTTTTGTTTTTTTTTTAAAAAATTTCAAAATTTTTGAATTTTTTTTAGCTTTTTTTGTATATTTTATTATTTTTTATGACATACGTAACTAATTATAAATAAGTATATGTATCTAATTATAAAGAAATACACATATGTGGATTTTTTATAATTAAGTTGATTAATATGTATTTATTTATATGTGTCTCTCAATTAATAGGTACAAATCGATTTGTAATATATATTAATTCTGCCAACCACACATTTTTACATTTTTACTTTCAAGTAGACAGTAGAAAACTAAAAGCTATTGGGAAACAAGTACAATGTCTGGTATAGTAGGAATAGAGTAAAATAAAATAAAAAATATAAAACTTCACTTGTATCCAAACTTATCGAAATAAAAAAATGGCAACATTAACCTTGCCTTCTTCTACGATTTAGGATACTTGGTGTAACAAAAAAGAAAATAATTTATAGGTTGTGGACTATAACTAGTACGTAAAACTTAAAAGAGTTTGTATGCGCGCAGTAGTACTATTTTACCACGAGTCTTATAAGGACCATTGTTTTAAAAAACATGCTTTGTACTATCAAATCTCGCTAAAATCTCAATTACAAAATTTATTTTTTTCTAAATAAACTCATTTTTTCGTATTATAGACCGTTAAAATTTTACAATTTATTTTACTATTTTGGCACAGTTCATGCAAAAACATTTAAACTAATGCAGTGTACCCCACCAATAAGAACTAGTTTAGTGGTGGGAAATAGGCCGGGCCAAAACCCAAAAACACCGAACCGAAAAAGGCCGAAATCGAACCGAAAAAGACCTAAACCGAAAAACCTAAACTTTTTCGGGTCGGTTTCAGTTTATAATAAAACCGAAAAACCGGAAAAACTGAAAAAAACGAAAAGGCCCGAAAAAAACCGAAAAAATCCGAAAAATCAAAAATAAAACCGAAATCGGACCGAAAAAACCGATTCGGTTCGGTCTAAAAAATAAAAAGACCGAAACCGAAAAAAACCGAACCGAAAAATCTGTTCGGTTTCGGTTTTACCAAAAACCGAACCCAGCCCTGGTGGAAACTCTTCTTGATCACTTAAATTATAAGATCCTGTGATCTGATTAGTTGCACACACCCGTCATAGTATATTTGATTCTTTCTAGAACACTGAATAATTTCGAACATACCTGAGTCTTGTTACAGGTTGTTCCACGTTGTGACTCAGCCTCTCTATCTTTATGCTTTCCACATCGCGTAAGTCTGCAAGCGCCTTTTTCTCCGACTTATTATTGACGGCCCAACGCTGGGGGGGGGGGGAGGGACAGGTCATGTTGTTGCATCCTGTCCCCTTTTCGATCGGCCTTTTGCAACTCGGAGAGGGTTTTGTGAACGCTGATATCCACGTCACGTTCGCAGATTCTGCAAGGTTTTTCGAAATCCATTTTGAAATGGTGGAGCAGTCAACGGGACGGCGAGGCTCCTCAGCGCACTTCCAGCAGAAATTTTTCGGGCAAGGTGCCAAAATTAGTGGACGAACTGGAACTTTTATGAGGATCAACAAAAAAGTTCGTTTTTCAAGATTAAAGATTATTGCTACCGTCATGCCTACCCGAAACATCATTCTTTTCCGAAATTATGCGTCATTTATAGTTACCAGTTTTCCTTAATGCTCAACCTGGTAGCAGGACGGGTTTTTAAACTAATTAACATACACTAATATCTTTGGCAGATAATTTTTTTATTTTTATTTTCTTAAGCCTGCCAAATTCGTTAAGGGACGCTATGTTTTAATCAATTCTACTAAACCAAACTGTAACATGGCAATATTTCAAACCTTGGAATTTATTCTTCAATACTACTTCTGGCTAGAATGGCACAAAAAATACTTTACAAGTATTTTTCAATAAAACAAACAAATAAATTAGTATAAACTATACATTAAGGGTAGAAAACAAGTTTATATACTCACTCCGTTTTAAAATATAAGTCCACTACGAAAAACTCATCTTATTAAGTAAACACAATCATTACATCATTTTTACACTCTCTTTCCACTTTTTATCTTCATTTTTATTCATTCACATCCTCCTATAAACTAAAAGTATGGGCAAATATGTAATATTACACAATTATTTTCTATTTTGAAAAAGTGGACTAATATTGTGTACGTAATAGTCCAAAATAGTATACTAAACTTATATTTTGAAACGGATGGTGTATATATTATTTTCAGTTTTCTTGTTTATACATAATTTGACCTAGAAAAACTCATACCTGCACGAAACATCGTAATTACCACAACCAACATCATCACCGTTAAACTCGACAGCATACTACATCCTGACCCAGGACACCACTTAGTTCTCGGATCACCTTCCACATAGGAACGAAGAAGATATCGGCTATACTTCTCAAATTCTTTTTTGGTCATGAACCTTTCAACCATATCCAGCCCAAGCACCCTCCTACACCAAGGCTCAGGGCATCTCATGAAAAGGCATCCTGGCCCACCCTTGATAGATTGGCTTATATAGAATTTCCAGCACTTGGTGCAGAACGCGTGATCACATAAGGACGCGTCAACTGGCTCGGACGTGCATGCAATTTCGTGAAAGCATATAGCACAAGTCAAGGTCTTAGAATCTATGTTCTTTCTTTTTTCCTTTCTTGAGATTAGTCCAACGGATTGGCGTGTGAATTGTTCGTTTGAGAACCATGCATCGAGAACGTCGTTAGGGTTCCAACGGTAGTGGCGGAGGAGGATGCTAGCTACGTACGGGTTTAGAAAGAGAGAGGGTGGAGGAGACTTGGGCGGTACGTTCCTCTACACGTTGAGTTATATCGGCCTCTTCTAGGACTTTGTAGGTTTGTTGGGTTCGGGTGATGACGGCATCTTCAACGTCATCGTTAGAGTAGTACACGTCTTCATCATAGTTATAAAAGTTGTCATCGTCCTCTGTGTTCATCTTGGTTCTTCTTAAACCTAGCTAGAAAAAAAAAGTAAATAAAATTAATTTTTTTTCATATTAAGAGTTACGTATGATGAGGATAATTTTGTAGGTTTCGTTATAGGATTAGGGTTTTGTAGATATTTGGATAAACGTATCCATGTCAGTCGTATCTCTTTATGCAGTACAAGTTACAGATGAGTGAGTTAAACTAGGAGAAACAATGCTCGGTGTAAGTAAGGATGTGCCAACCAATAAAATTTTTTTGTTTTAATTTTAAATTAATTTTAGAATAATTATTTTTTAGTTAATAAATATGCGTTTTATTTTTATTGGGTGTCCAATTATAGTGAATCAAATTTACGGTAGCGTTAACTCGTTAAATTAGTTATGCCAGGAAAAACAAAAAACGGTGGTGTTAACTATGCATCTGTCATTTTAAAAAAAAAATTAGTGGCAAATGGCCGTGACCAAAAAGTATCATTATTATAGTGACACTATACAAATAGTGTTATCAAAAACACATGTCCCAAACTTCTTTACCCCATTTCACAAAAAAAAAAAAAAAAAAAAAACTACTTTACCCCAAATCATACCTTATTCATACATTTTTTCGGTGTTCATATTTTATTTCATTTCTGAACTTTTTATCCTGTTTGTCGTACTTCGTACGTTGTTTTTCAATTTCATTACTTTTTTCATACTTCATACTATTTTTGGAAATTACCTATGAAAAAATAACAATTTAATACATATTTATAAAGTTATTTACAAAAAAGCCGATTATGACTATTTTACAAAAAAAATATATTTTGTTAATTTATTTACAAATAGTTACATATGTCATTAAAAAATCAAAAAAAATATTATAAAACTAAAATTAAAAAAACCAAAATTTTTAAAAATACATTTTTTATACAAAAAATACGTGTGATCCTGTCTAATCCCTTCTAATCCTGTTTAATCTTTTATGTCTAATCATGTTTGATCATGTCTAATCATGTACAATTATGTGCAATCATGTTCAATCTTTTATGTCTAATCATGTTTAATCCTATCTAATCATGTTCAAATGTGTTTGATACTATGTACAGTTTTTTTGAACACCATAGGACGGAGAAAATAAAACTTATAAGTGATACAGCTGGGCACTTTCTCTCTCTCTCACACCACATAAAAACTACAAAAAAACCCTATACCTGTAAAAATATGTCTTTGTTTTAATTTTTGTGTTTTTTTATGGTATGTACTGGTAATCTAAATATTTTATAGTTCTTAATTTTGATACTCATAATGTGAATTTGTTTTTTTATGGTATGTACTGCTAATCTAAATATTTTATAGTTCTTAATTTTGATACTCATAATGTGAATTTACATCAAACAGATCTATGATAATAAAGATATGATTTTTTTACAGCCCCAAAATCCATTCTTTTTAGAAACTCCCAATTTTATAAAATAAATATGAAACATTAAACTAATAAAGATATAACTATATTAATCAATATTGATTTGATATTTAAAAATAATATTGGATGGGTTGTTATATGAACACCATAGGAGGGAGAAAATAAAACTTATCTTACCTTTGTATTCATCAAAGCATAGGTATATGTCTTTTTTATTAGTGTAACTTTTTTTTTATTAAATGTAATTATTTTTTAATTATCTGCAACTATTTTGTTTGGTGGAAACTGGTTTCGGTTCTATGTAAACGCTCGATATAGAAACAAAACGATTGAATTTGTTTATGAATTTGTTTATAACTTGTGATCTAGTACTATTAAATTAGTCTTTGAAATTTGCATACTTTTTGTGTATATATGTTTTACACTCTGCTTATGAGATTTATGTCCTGTGAGGTGAAACTTTGGTTCATTACATCATTTGATTTCTTTTTAGCAATATTATACATGCTTGGAGAAATTATTAGCACTAAAGCTTAAAATATGGTCTAAATAAGTATGCGATTTGGTACTTTAAAAGGGTATTTTGTTCATTTATTATTTTTTTTTATAACAAACAGGTTTTGTAATTGCTTTTTGTGTGTGTTTCACACAAATTTTCACAAAGTGCTGAATACAGGAAAAATGAATGCGAAGCAAAATAAATTTTATTTATCAATTAATTTGCGGATACAATCTCTGATAATTTCTAAAAGAAAATATAAAAATAAAAGTCATTTGATTCTCCTATTCGAACAATTTGTGATGGCTCGAAATGTTGTTGTAGACTATTTGATGAATTTTGTTGAGTTTGCTGAAGTTGAGTAAAATTATTCGGGTTTGATGAATAACTTTGTAGTTTTGTTGATTTCGTTGATGATTGTGAAAATAATGGTACATCCACCCCTCTATTTATAGCTTTTGGAGTGAACTTTTATTTGCAACCTCAGCCTCTCTAAAGCAATTGTGAAGCCTACCGTAAATTGTGAAGGCTGAGGTTGCTTTAGAGAGGCATAACTAATTTAACTGGTTAACGCTACCGTAAATTAGAAATGTCTACTAGTGTTTACTTTTTTATCTAAAAAAATAAGAAAAATAACAATAATATAAATAAATATATATTTTTAATCTAATATTTTTAAAACTGTATACTATGTTTTTTTTCAAATCGCACCATTTTTATATCATCACTTGTAAACTCTAAAGTTTTATATAAAACCGAAACCGAACCAACCGAATAGTTTGGTATACCGAAAGTTCGGTATACAGAATTTTTTGGTTCGGTAATGGTATAAAAATTCTCAAACCAAACTATTTTGATACGGTATCGGTATGTAGTAAAAAGTTCGATACCGAACCGATGTCATCCCTAGTTTCTACAACTTTAATAGATTTTATATGTTCATTTAACTATTTCATTTAGTTGTAAGCATAACAAGCTTCCCAAATAGATAATGAAAGAAAATTAGAGGCTACTTGTATTTCAAACATTAAAACTAATGAAAGATAACTTGTAAGACAAATTAACTGTGAATATACTTAGTAAAGAAATTGTGCATCGCAGAATAAAAATAATCAGAAGTTAACAACCAAAGAACATTTTCAGCATTCGAGCTAACGAAATGACCAAGGTCATTTACCAGTCATTATAAAATGACGACACAAATTCAGTTTGAAAAACTTGGTTGACATCGTGTCCCCTTACTTCCATCTTTTGTTCTTTTTCCACGTCCGACAAACCATTTTCTAATGCTTTAACCAAATTCTCAAAATAAGTTTTAGTGACTCTCGTTAAATCAAACAGCTTTATACGAAATTTGTCAAAATTTTCTAAAGACGCTTTGCCTTTGGTATCGATAAAACCTTTCAAATCATTCTCAGCGCAATTGTGAAGCCTCTCTAAAGCAACCTCAGCCTCCCCTTGTAAATACTCGAAAAACTGATTTTTGACACGGTCTTCCTCTAGGTAATAGCCAAACGCGTAAGTCCATTTCAAAATCCGCCTACATTCCACTATTTGCGACCACGCTTCTGTCACGAAACTGCGATGGCAAAACTATAAGTCTTAACAAGGTTGCGGAAACTTTAGTAAAAACATAATTGCTAGCAGGGACGGAACTAGAATTAGATCGTTGGGGTGACCGTAAAAAAAATTGCTACTAGAATTTTAAGAAAAAGAACACTTAAATAACCGAAAGCCGGGTTTAAACGTCTATTTTGAAAATTACAAAAAACGAGATGTTCATTGCCAAAAAACACGGTAAATTTTAAAATTTTAAAGATATTTTTAGTTTACTAACATAAAAAAAAAAGTATCCGAAGAGTATTTTGTATATTTTATGAAGAAAATAGAAACATAGGCTATTATTGAAAATAATGGAAAATGAAGTGTTAATTATATAACTAAAAGAACATGAAAAAAATAAAAAATAATAAGTTGCAATAGGTTAAGATCAAAACAATGATCTCTCCTTTCATTTTATGGAGTGTTACCAAATGAGCAAAGCATGTATATATATATATATATATATATATATATATATATATATATATATATATATATATCTTATGTGAGTTATTAATATACATAATACATAACCTAATTTTCTGAAATTTTCCCTATAAAAAAAATATTTTTAAAATTTTCGGAGTGGCGGCGGCTACCCCTCGCACCACCCTAAATCCGCCCCTGATTGCTAGCCTTGGCGGTTGCATTATGCAAGTACAAAACAAATATTTTTATGTTTCAGGTGAAAAGGTATATATTTAAAAGAATTATAAAACCTGTTTGTAAGTATGGAATTAGGATTATGACTTTTGTATAAACAGATGATGAAACACTAAAACTAACATTTGGTGATAGGGATTAGGGAATATTGGATATAAATTATACTCCTACTTTATGCATGATAAAACTATCGAAAAATATTCACTTTTTAAAAGTATATTTTTTGTACTTACAAGTAAAACACGTACAAATTAATTCCTGCCACACATTTTTAGTTTTAAGTAAAGAGCAGAAAAGTAAAGCTATTGGGAAACAAGTCCGGTGTCTGGTGTAGGAATAGAGTAAAATAACAAAACTATAAAAGTTTCACTTTTGTATCCAACCCTACCGGAAATTAAAAAAATCATAACACTAACGTTGCCTTCTCCTACGATTTACAAAACTTTTTGTAACAAAAAAGAAATAATTCATAGGTAAACTTATATTTTGTATACATGCACTAATGTTCTATCACGATTCTTATCACTAATTAATCATTAAACAGAAAATATATGGATAGATGGATCTAAAATCTTAACGGGGGTGTCATTCTTTCATTAGAAAAAGGGGATGAACATGAAGAAAACTATGCCGAACTCTTTTCGGTTTTTTATCGACCTATAACCTTATTGTTACATAGCTTCTCATGTACATAATTTTAAGTGAGTATAGACGGTAATGGGGGAAACATTAATTAACCTGCAGATGGCAGGAACTAACTACGGAATAAAAGGGCTAAAACATACCCATATTACGAAAAATACGAAAATTTTCATGTATTTTATTGAAAATTTTATGATTATAATATTTCAGCATCGCCAACAATTACAATATAATATATACATATAATATAGCCATACCCATATAAATCCTAGTTTGGCCACATAGCATGAGTGTGCCTCGCCAAACTAAGCATATTTGTGGGACACTACAAATTTTAAACTTTGTAATCTGATTAGTAATACACCCGACATATATTTTATTCTTTCTAGAACATCGAAAACTTGTAGACATACCTGAGTCTTGTTACAGGTTGTTTCACGTTGTGACTCAGCGTCTCTATCTTTATGTTTTCCATCTCACGCAAGTCTGCAAGTGCCTTTTTCTCCGACTTATTATTGACGGCCCAACGCTCAAAGTAATGTCCATATCTTTGTATGGATTTCCTAGCCAAATCTTGATTCTTCTCATCATCCTTTTTTCCGTTGAAACCATTGCATCTGTGACTGCTAAAACTGACTAGGCATATCCAACAAAACTGGAAATTACAAGGGGCGCGACAGGTCATGTGGTTGCACCCCTGATTCTTTTCGATCGCCTTATTGCATTTCGGACAGGGTTTTGTGAATGCTAATATCCATGCCACGTTCTCGGATTCTGCAGTGTTTTTTGCAATCCATTTTGAAATGGTGGAGCAGTCAACGGGACGGTGGGACTCCTCAGAGCACTTCCAGCAGAAATTATAGGAGCACCTACAAGCACGGGGTAACATGAAATTGTTCGGGTGAGGTGCCAAAATTAGTGGATGAAACGGAACTTATATGAGGATCCTATTTGTGTATATATAACTAATACTAATAAGCTTGTTGTTTGGGTATTGTTGTTTCTAGTTGATTTCCTAACACTGCGTTTATCGGTATAACGAAATCTCAACTATTACAATTAGAACAGAAAATGAGAAAGTATTAAAAAAGCGGTAACAAGAGATTTAGAGATTGTTTGTTTCATCTTGTTGAATTTTCATCCAACCTTGAACTTCTGGCTTAATAATTTAAGCAAAAAAGATAAGTACAAAATACATAGTTTTAATTATCATCATCAAATTATAGTCCGGTTTTTAAGATTAGAAACGAGCTTATAATAAGTTGCGAGCAACAAGGCTTTGGAATACTCGGATTTCTCTCGGACTATTATTGCTACTCTCATGCCTTCCCGAAACATCAATTTTTTTTATTCAAATTATACCTCATAGTAACCAGTTTTAGTAGATGCTCAACCTGGTAGCAGGACGGCCTTTTTAACTGATTAACATACACTAATTACTGTTTCAAAAAAAAAACATACACTAATTACATAATCCTTTCACATATCAATGCTTTTCTCATTTTCTGAAAATTCAGGGAGGCTAGCCTAGCACACGTAATATTTTTATTTCTCTTTTCTGCACTGTTATTTTTTTCCGTTTTCCACGGTGTTCAACTGAACTCTGTGTGTTACTCTAACCCATAATCATGGGAGGAACTAGGTACCACTAAATACTTCAAAATTTTCATATATTTTGATGAAAATTTGAATATTATAGGCTTTCGTATCTCTATAATCAAAACATAGTTCACATATGTAATTCAGCCTCATCTGATTCAACATCCTAGTTCCACCACTGTCCATAATCTAATCTTACGATAAAACCAGTGGGGGAACAGCGGAGGGGTGGAATTGATACGTTAGTTTCATATTATCAGCGGGGGCCAAAATGCGATATCATGAAGATTTTATCAAAAATACATACACAATAAAACATTGATTATATGTAAGTTTTTGTGGAAGTACACGAGCACAACATTTAACCACCGTTCCTTATTCCTAGATTATCATGCTAAGTTTATCAATTCTACTAAACAAAACTGTAATTCCAATAATACAAAACATACATTGTTATATCTAATATTTTTTTGATCTATTGGTTTTGCCAATTTCGATTAGTCTTAATGATCATACCTGCACGAAACATGGTAATTATCACAATCAACATCATCACCGTTAAACTCGACAACAGGTTTATAATTTTATTTTCATTTTTCTTAATTATAGTACATATTTAACCTAGAAAAAACTCATACCTACATGAAACATCGTAATTATCACAACCAACATCATCACCGTTAAACTCAACGACAAGTTTATAATTTTATTTTCATTTTTCTTAATTATAGTACATGTTTAACCTAGAAAAAACCCATACCTGCACGAAACATCGTAATTATCAGAACCAACATTATCACCGTTAAACTCAACAACATACTCACATCCCGGGCCAGGACACCACTTCGTTCTCGGATCACCTTCCACATAGGAATGAGGAATATATTGGCTATACTTCTCAAATTCTTTTTTTGCGACCAACTTTTCAACCAAATCCGCCCCAACCGCCGCCCCACACTTAGGCTCGGGACATCTCAAAAAAAGGCATCCTGGCCCACCCTCGATAGATACGCTTATATACGATTGCCAGCACACGGTGCAGAAAGTGTGACCACACAAGGGCGCCTCAGCTGGCACGGACATGCTTGGTATTTCGTCGAAGCATATACCACAAGTGAGCAAGTTCTCAGAATCTATGTTCTTTCTTTTTTTATTTCTTGAGATTAGTCCGACGGATTTGCATGTGTTTTGTTCGTTAGAGAACCATGCCTCGAGAACCTCAACAGGGTTCCAACGGTAGTGGGGAAGGAGGATGCTAGCTTCGGCTTTAGAAAGAGAAAGGGTGGACGAGACATGGGCGGTCCGTTCCTCTACACGTTGAGCTATATCGGTCTCGTCTAGGACTTTGTAGGTCTGGTCCCTCTGTTGGGTCCGGGTGTTGACGCCATCTTCAACCTCTTCAACGTCATCTTCAACATCTTCATCGTCATCTTCGTCATAGTAAAGGTTGTGATCATCGTCCTCTGAGTCCATCTTGGTTCTTCTTAACCCTAGCTAGAGAAAAAGAAGTTGATAAAACGAATTGTTTTTATATTAAGAGTTAGGTATGATAGGGTTGTGTAGGTTTCTTTATAAGGTTAGGTTTTTCCATAGATATGGGATAAACGTATCCCATTCTTTCGGATCTCTTTATGCTAGTTAAGCAAGAAACTTATTAGTAGTTTATGAATAGTTGACTGATTCTTATATTTATCGGAAAAATTAATAATTTATCATGCTGGCAGAAAAGTTGGGTGATTTAAACGATAAACCTCAATAGACTCGATAAATATTTTGTTAAACAAAAGATCAATTTTTAGGGTAAATTTTGGATTGGTACCATTTTTAGAAAATAATTAAGGATCAGTACCGAAATTTGAAACTATTCAAGTTTCAGACCCTTTTTGCGAGGACCAATCAGGGCTCGACATGCAGCGCTACATGCATGTGCGCGTTGCAGCAGATTACTCTCTCAATTACAGCGTTACCCCTCTGTAATTTACATATTTATCAATTCAGTCCCTTTAGTTTAAATTTAAATATAAAGAGCTATATAATTAGCAATTTTTATACATTAAATCCTAAAAATCTATCATGTCATAACTATTAATTTTTACCCTTGAATTTGAACACAAAAAATATTTAATCATCTAAAAAACACCAAAAAATGATTAAAAGTTGGGAAAATTCGAATAACTAGCAAAAAAAGCTTTAAAGACAAAAAAAAATCATAAAAATTAGAAAACACTAAAATATTATTAAGACCGTTTCTAAAAACAATCTCAGTTATTTAAAAGCATTTTAAAAATAGTCTTAGTATTTTCCAAAACAGTCCGAGACGTTTAAATTAGTTTGAGCCATTTTAGATTCATTTGAAAAACAGTATTAGTTAATTTAAGTCATTTAAAAACCTGTATGAGTCATTTTTAAAACCATTATGAGTTAATTTAAGTAATTTAAAAATAGTCTAAGTTAATTAAATTAATTTAAAAAACATTCTGAGTTAATTTAAATCATTTTAAAAAACAGTATGAGTTAATTTAAATCATTTTAAAAACAGTATGAGTTAATTTAATTCATTTTAAAAATATTATGAGTTAATTTAAGTCATTTTAAAAACAGTATGAGTCGTTTTAAGTAATTTAAAAAAATAGTCTGAGTAATTTTAAAAACAATCTGAGTAATCTTAAAAACAGTCTGAGTAATTTGAAATTATTTTTAAAACAGTCTGACTAATTTGAAGTCATTTTTAAAACAATCTGAATAATTTGAAGTCATTTTAAAACAGTCTGAGTATTTTGAAGTTATTTTAAAAACAGTCTAAGTAATTTTAAAAACAGTGTGAGTAATTTTAAAAACAGTCTGAGTAATTTCAAAAAACAATCCGAGTAATTTTAAAAATAGTCTGAGTCATTTTAAATTATTTTAAAAATAGTATGAATCGTTTTAAGTCATTTTAAAAATAGTATAAATGATTTTAAAAACAGTTTTATCCATTTTAAGTCATTTTAAAAATAGTCTCAGTTAGTTTAAGTCGTTTTAAAAACAGTCCAGGTGAATTTCAGTCATTTTAAAAATAATATGAGTTAATTTAAGTCATTTAAAAAATAGCCTGAATAAAGTTGAGTCCTTTTAAAAACAGTCTGAGTTTAATTTTAGTCATTTTAAAAATAGTTTGAATTTAATTTCATTCATTTAAAAAAAAATCTGATTTAATTTAAGACATTTTAAAAACGGTCCCATTTAATTTGAGTCATTTAAAAAATAATCTAAGTTAATTTAAATCATTTTGAAAATAGTCTGAGTTATTTTAAAATAGTCTGAATCGGTTAAGAAGCAGACCGAGTTATTTTAAAAAAATGTATGCCATTTTAAAAACAATCTGAGTTGTTTTAAAACAGCCGGACTCATTTAAAAAAAAACAATCTAAGTCAATTTATAAACAATCTAAGTAAAAAAAACTATTTGAGCCATTTTCAAACCGTCTAAGTCGTTTTAAAATATTATAAGTCATTTAAAATAGTCTGAATCATTTAAAAACTAGTTCGAATCATTTTAAAAACAGTGTAAGTCATTTTAAAATAGTCGAAGATAATTTATTATCATTTAAAAACTGTCCGAATGGCAAATAAACAGTTTGTGGTCGTTTTATTTGTCTTTTTTTATTTTACTCAAACTATTTTATAAATAGTTAAATTGCTATGTAGTTGGAGTTATTATTTGTAATCGTGACAATAAATTATTTCATAAATTAATTTAGCTAGTTGGGGTAGTACTTATAAGATTTCAAACAATTGGATCATTATGTAAATTATCCAATTGTTTGCAATTTACAGAAGTAGTCCATCTTCTCCAACTAAACATAGGGAGAGAAAGAGAAAGAGAGAGAGAAAGTGGCGGCTGAAACAAGGCGACGGCTTCATCTGTGTATGAGCTTAACTAAAAACCAACTGGCCGATATTTTCACAAATCATTGGATGTAAAGAGATTTGAATCATTAAGGAGTGACTTGGGAGTATTTTATTATGAAAATCGTTAACAAAATATGTTTATTGTGGAACTTGAGTATCTTTTGATTTAAAGTTTTGGGTAAATTTGTATGATTTATTAATATGGTTTTCCGAAAAATGTTTGTGGTTGATTTAATAAAAGAGGAGTTTAAAACTGCATATTTATTTGAGATCTTAAAGCATATGTTTGATGAGTTAAAACTGGGTTATAACTGAAGAAAATTTTCAAATGATTATCTATATGAGTAGCAACTCTTAAGTCAAAAGGACCAGAGCTATTTGGAGAGACATTATTCAGTAGGTTCCGGCCACTGCTATCTATATCCCAGCCGTTACCAATGAAGATCAAGGATATCATCTCTTAACTGAACTGGATATGTGTGCCTACTATCCCAATGCCTAGCCTATTTTCTAGGGGTTTCATAGTGGATACAGTCTTTATACTATATATGTATATTTATCCCATATTGTGGAGAATTTATTAATTAAACGCATGCAAAGACTTGGAAAAGAAGGTTTAGATCCCTCAATAGAATAGTCGGTTATAAAGAATATTTTTCATGCAAGAAAATCTTTTATGTACAAGCTCCAATGCAGTATAAATTCTATGTTATAACTAAGGAAAAACTTAAATAAAATAAGTCATATTTATGTTAGTCTTTTTCATAAATATGTATTTGGATTACCTTATTATTATTATATTAAATCTGCCATATATATGTGCTTAAAGTTACAATTTGATCTAAGTGCTAGCTGTTTCTATTGATGTGTTAATTGCTATTCAATTATACATCTATATAAAATTGCACAATGTTATTGGCCAAGTCAAGAGCCACGTTTATTTTCTTAAAAGAATGGTAGAATATTATGTTTCCTATTATATCATTATTATGTGCTTAGAAAGACTCTTGTTTGGAGTTTAAGTTGAGTAATATGGAATGAGTTGGCTGTTATGTTCTTGATTCTGGTTGATTGATTATTGGAAAGAGTTTGAGTTTGAATTGTTTGTTTTTGGTTTTAGAAAGCCTATGTTGTTGATGTTCAATCCGGTAATGATTGTTAGTTTGTCTTTTATTTTGCAAAAAAAGGGAGAAATAGAGAGTATGTGATATTCTTAGCCTTGTTAAACTCATGGAGGGTATTTGTGTGGTTTAAGAGTATGTGATATTCTTAGTCTTGTTAAACTCCCGGAGGGTATTTGTGTGGTTTAAGCTATTCTCAAGTATTTTGTTCTATGTTGCTATACTATATTTGAATACTTGATTTATGATTTGTGTTTTATGAAAAATTGACACATGAGTTATAACTGGAAAATGACTCAAAAATTCAGGGGGAGTTGAACAGATGAAATATCCATTTATAACTGAATAAGTAACTCAGGGGAAGTTTTGTGACAATCAAATATGTGCTCTGTTTATATTTGATTAAATGGCTCTTGTTTGCAGAGGAGTTTATATATGTTGACTAACAACTTTAGTTTTTACCAAATTAAACGACAAATGGGGAGATTGTTAGGTCCAAGAATTGGCTAACTTATTTGTCGTTAATATGTTTGTTTTATTGACTTTAATTTGATATAAATTGGTGCGTTTAATTTTTTGATTCTATGTGAGTTTACGGGTTACTAAAGCATTACAATAACAACTGGTTCCAATTTCAGTTATAACTCACGTATGACTGGTTTTATGGCGAATTTACAAGAAAGGATTATGTCAACATATAGTTTCAATTTCGTGGTTAAAGATTGTGAAAGATTGTGACATGAACCATAACATAAGGAATCAGAATCTGTACGTGATCCTTAAGTAAAGGAAACAATCAATTTAGAATAAAGAAGGAAAGAGAAAAAAAAAAGATATGAAGATAAAAAAAGGAAAGATCTTGAATACATATAAAGAAAAGGTAGTGATGAATTTTGAAATAAAGATATCACTACTTGATTGATAAAAAGATCAACAAATAAAATATCAAATCAATTACAAGATTGAAGATTGAACAAATAAGATTTGATTAGGATTTGTTTTAGTCTTGTAACCGTATTATATAAACGGAGTATAGTTATTCGTTTTAGTTACCTCTCATAAAAAAGATCAGACATATTATTATAGAGAGAAAGAAAACACACACGAGTGATATTCAGAAAGACAATCATAGACTTGGCTCTAGAGAGATCGATAGTGTTTAAGTTGTGAGGTGTTAGGTGTTAGGTAAATACTTGAGTGTCTCAGAGTGTTGTAAGTCTCAAAATCTATTACTGTCATTGACATATCAATAAAACATCGGGTGAGTGCCTTGGTGACTTAGATCTAGCACTAGATCGAACTCCGTCATCAACGTCGTGTGTTCAGTTTTGTTCATTCAGTTTTTGGTATTGAGTTATGTTCAGTTACAACTTGAGTTAAAACTGAAAGCGTAACAACAGCTTGAAACTTAGGCAATAGTTTATTACAGCCACCATGTCCGGCGATAAGCAAAATCTGTGGTGTGGAGATCGATCTAGGGGAAGGAGGGAGGGAGAGAGAGAGAGGGGGGCTGAGCTTCGTCGAAAGCGGCTAAGCTCCGTCATCAGAGGCAGAGGTTCTTCAGCAGAGTTAGGCGACGGAGATGGTGGTGGTGTTCTAGAGAGAGAAAGTCATTATAAAAAATGAATCAACTTAAATTTGAGCTTCTTATTTATTTAATTAAATTTGGATCAATACTTAAATACTTTTATAAAAAATAGACCAATTCTTAATAAGTTTAGAAGGAGGGCCAATACTTAAATAGTTTAGTTTGAAGAGACTAATCCTTAATTATCCCCCATTTGTATACATTCTGTATGGAGCTAAAGAATTTCTTACAACAAATAAAATATTTACTATAATTAAACATGACCTCTTATAAAATATTATATTAATAAACATATGGAGAAATTAGGGGCCGGTCCCAAGAAACGGAATTATTTCATTATTAGTCTCGTTCCAAAACATATTTAAGTATAAGTCTATTTTTGACAAAATCATTTGTGTTTTGATCCACTTCTAATAAATATAAAGGGGCTTAAATCTAATTTGCTCCACTTTTATCAATCAATTTCTCTCTCTAACTCTCCACCACCTAGCATCGTCGCCGCTCTGCCACCGAAATAGAGCTATCGGCGACGGATTTATGCCTTCGCTATAACTCTCACTCACTCACTCTCTCAGAGTGTTGAAAAAATCACTAAGGTCATAAATTTGAAAGATTTAAAGACCTTCAACTCACTTTTTTCTTTCTCAACTCTATTATAAGTGGGCTTTTCTTTTTATTTTTGGTTTTCTATAACGTTGTTTATTTTCTAAAAATAAATAAATTAATGCCGTTTACTAAAAACATTTTTTTACGCCTCAAATTGGCTTGTAAGTAGGCCGATGTTGAGCATTAACATCAGGCATAAAAATTATCATAAACCTAATATGGTGTGTTGTTCCTCGTTATAAAGAGAATACACATCCATTAAACAGATGCATGATGAGCTAAGAAGTATAATAAATTTGAATTCACGATACTGTTTATGTAAAAAGATTTCCAAACTAGTAGTTTTTAATGAATGTTTGCTCTAATTGTCAATTTCAAAGAAATATTTACCAAATATACATCATTGCGTATGACATGTGGCGACGGATTAAAAAAGCATTAATCTTGCGAGTGACAACAACTGTGTTTTTACTTAACATAGATGTCATCCAAAAAAAATTAGGAATCATTTATTCACACATCATGGTACCAACGTGGTGGCAGAATAACATATCGCCTAAACATTTGTTTCGCAACTAACAGTCCTCATCATAGATGACATCTAACAGATGTTGAGATTTATGGACTAATTATCGTATAAAACGACCGGTTTATATGTTTATTATTTTCATAAGTATAAACATATTTTCGAAAATTGACAGGTGCGAAAATACTAGCTTGGCTTTTTAAATGAATAAGTTGTCATCGATTGAAATCGTCAGGTCGATAGTTAGACATAAATTCGGAAAAAATATTTTTAAATAGACAAATTCGATAAAATTATTATTTATTCAACTCTATTCGGTAGGCCTACAATAAACTTGACTTATATTGTGAAACCAACTTGTAATATACTGGTGGGGGCAGGAATGTAACTAAAGCAAACTTTGCTCAATAAGATTCGGGTATAAGCTCAATGATTGAGTATTCATAATTAATATACGATAAATGATATAGCCACCTACAAATTTTATCCAAAAATATTATCTATTGATATGTCGGGTTAAATGTATCAATTATTTTTGTTTTGATATTGAAATCACATTTTTATTTAATTTATAATTGCTTCATCTAATATATACCGTACACATGATACACCACATCAGTGGATACAATTTTTGAATAATATTTTTAGCTGGTATATCAATAGTCTTAATGTATACCGTACACATGATACGTCACATCAGTGGATACAGTTTTTGAATAATATTTTTAGCTGGTATATCAATAGTCTTAATGTATACCGTACACATGTTAGGAATTGTCAAATCGTGTAAATGTATGTATTAAAATCTCTTACAATGCCTTGGAGCAGGGACAACTCTAATCATTAGTGGTGGTATCGGTTCGATATCGAAATTTTTGACTACATATCGATATCGTATGAAAATAGTTTGGTTTAAAAAATTTTATACCATTACCGAATCAAAAAATTCGGTATACCGAACTTTCGGTATACCAAACTATTCGGTTGGTTCGATCGGTTTCAGTTTTATACAAAACTTTAGAGTTTACAAGTGATAATAGAAAAATGGTGCGCTTTGAAAAAAAAATAAAATAAAGTTTTAAAATTAGTAGATTAAAAATATATATTTATTTATATTACTGTTACCTTTCTTATTTATTTTCATAAAAGGGTAAACACTAATAGATATTTCTAATAAAATTTATAAATAAATAAAAATATTACAAGTATATCACTAGAAAAAGTGATATAAGTATATTATAACAACGTTAATAATTAAGTGTTTATAAATGTTTTATTTTATTTGTCTATATAGTATATTTTAATATTTTGGCTTGAATCGGTACCATACCGAACTTTCCAAACGAATACCGAAACCGAACAGGCTTTCAAATATCGGTTCGGTTGTACCGTACCGTAATGTCGGTATACCAAATTTTTGGTACCGACTTGATTGGTTCGGCTCGAAAAGCGATCGGTTGATACAAGTCGATAAAAAATGTCACCCCTACTAATCATAGAAATTAACATGCAACACTTTTAAATTAAAATTGTAGTATAAATATAAATATAGAGAAAATTAAGGATCGAACCATGAAAACAAAACTATTTAAGAATTGGTCCGGCTATAAAATTTAATTAAGGATTGGTCCATTATTTCTAAAACTAATTAAGTATTGGTCGATTAATCATTAAATATAAAAGCTCTCTCAATTCTTTATATTTATCTAATTTATCACTCTCTCTCTCCCTCTAAAAAACCTCCCAATAAAAAGACTCCCAAATAAAAAACCTTCGTATATATGTATATATGTGTGTGTATATATATATATATGTATATATGTGTATATATATATATATGTATATATGTATATATCTATTTTGCTGCCGCTTCTCCGTCGTTCCCTTCACCTCCGCCGCTGTCGTTGGAGGTTCGCTACTCCTCTCCTCTTTCTAGCTCAAAACCTCTGTTTATCGTTGAGCTACTCCTATATTTTCTAGCTCAAAATAAAAAAAAATTAAAATTAAGAAAAACGAAACTGTAAAAGGTCAAACATTGTTACTTAATTTATAATAGATCCATACGGTCACCCATATCTTGAAAGCGATGCATAATAACATCGTTCGACAAACTTTCAAATATATTATTTTCAATATAAACTATTAAATCATATAAAAAAGAAAAAAAACTAATGAAGTTAACCAGTTAAGTAAGTTACAAAGTGAAACAACAATTTTATTCGAAATAAACTAAAATAAACCAAACAGTAAGTTTACCCAACTTAATTTATACGTGTAAATAACAAGCTAGACATTCTGTAAAGAACCTACTAAACAACTAACTAATTTAAAAGCCACAATTGATTTATACATGTTTCATTAAGAATTTATCTTAATAAATAACTAAATAATTTTTTTCCAAATTTATACAATACCTAACTTTTTCTAATAAAAAGCTATTAAAAATTATCCTAACCTTTTTAAGCAATTAACAATTATTAAGCAAATAAGGATAGAATCAATAAACTACAGTAGATTATTAATTTTGCAAACTAGTTAATTAGTTAGGATAAAAAAAGAAAGACTAAAAATAGGGAAAAAAACAGTTGTGGCACCAATTTAACTTGTGTTGGTAATAACATGTATGACTGATTATAGTATAATGGATTGAGTTTGGAATTTGTTAGTGTCAAGGTAATCGGTTATATATATAGAGAATTTTGTGTATGTATAATACAAATTCTCTATTTAAATGGAATGTTAATTTTGTAATTAACTTAATACCGCATGAGTATTTTGGTAAATTTTATTTAAAAGTCAGGAGAGTCAGCTGACCCCCTAGCCCTATACCAGTTCCGCCAGTGATGTTCAATACCCTTTACTTGATTTTGTATAAGCTTTATTTGTAGTTACATATGTTTATAATTATATATATGACCAAATATGTTTATTTTTAGTTATCTATTAGCTCAATGTCTAATATATCACTGTTGTTCTTTACTGGAAAAGACATCTTGATAAAATAACTGAATTCGTGTTTGTCCAATATTAACCTGGCATTATATGTATGTATGTATTTTAGATAAATAAGTAATCTGGCAATCTGCTGTTGAAAAGAAGTAACCTTAATGTGTAGATATTTATGGAAATACTTATATTAGTAATCGTGTCTTATGCATTGCGTGTGCGGCGCGTTGCGTGTGCGGCGCGTAATGTAATAAAAATATAGAAAATATGTATAGTTATGATATAAATATGTGGATAATACAAAAAAAAACATAGTTTAAGATTTAAAAGAATGTTTGGACGTTGTTAAAGAGTGATAAATAGTTTTATTAGTTTTTACTTTTTATATTTTTATGATAGTATGGTATTGGTGTAGGAGTATTTTTGGAAAAAAATGGTTAAATTAGACAGACTCATTTGATTTGGGTTGACTAATTATAATAGAATGATACATGGCGGTTGAGCAGCTAGATACCTCAAACAATGTTCTAGGGTGCAACCCAATCAAGACGTATTTTTTTTTTATAGAAACGGCGTTGTTTTAGTCTGAAAAATACAAATAAATTAAAACTTCAGTTAGACAGGACGCGGCCTCGTTCTACGGTTAAATGGTATTTCTTGTTATTTTGAATATGTTAGCGAGTTGATTTTATTATTTGGCGTTTCTTTTTTCAGTGTGCCTAATCTTCTTTGTAAGTTGTTGATAATTATGGTTACACTACAACAAACCTAAGAATTAGGAATAACTTTTTGGGACAAAAATAATCTATTAGACACAAAAATAAATTGTTTGTCCCCAAATCTAACTTTTAGGCATATAATTTTAAAAAATAAAATTGTCTCCAAAGACAATCTTATACGGACATAAGTAGACAATTTAATTTCGTGTCAAAAAGTATTTAAAGACAAATTTGTACTCCTTATGAGATTGTCTTTGAAGACAAAAAAATTTGTTAAAACATAAAATTTTGTTAAAAAAATTGTACACCTCCTTGATTTGGACTTATGGTCAACCCAAGAAAAATTATATATGTTAAAAAGGGTTACATAAAAAGAAATACGAAATTGTATTGAACCTGTTTACGTGGCGGAGTAGTTAGTGGAAGTCTGGAACTTGGAAGTATATAGGTGTTAGGAGTAAATATATTTTCACTATATTCTTATATTTTTGTGATAGGAGTGAGGATAAAATCTAGTCTTGTAACGTTTTTGTTGTCACTTATTTCACAATTATTATAAGAAGAAGTGTAAGAGTTGTTAACATAATATTAGTCGGGTTGTTAGTAGTAAAATTATGTTTAGCTCTTATTACAAGTCTCAAGTTCTACAACCCATTTCGAGTTTTTCTTCCTTCCTACTTTTCTTTTATAAAAAATATGATGGGTCCTAAAATCTCTTGACTTTAATTATGCAAAGTACCTCATGGCCTTTCTTTTTCCTTGGAGAATACACTTCTCATTCAACATGGTCAACAAAGAAAACTCAAAAAAACTATACGGCTTTAAAACAAATTTGAAACGAAAAGTCTATAAAAGGAGACAAATTATTTAGGCCTTTTGGAGACTAATGGTCCTCTAAACTAACCAAGGACACAGTGTATTCTTTGTGAACTCATATTTATTTACTCACGTTGTTATTGTTTAATTGCAAACTACGAAACTACGTGTAATTTTGATCGGCTAATAACTTATATCAAAATTGTCGGAATAAAAAATTTCAAAAATTGATCATATAGTTCAAATGTTAAATTTTATGATTAGATTTAAAAAAAAATCATTTCGATAATTTTGATACAAGTTATAAAACGATCAAAATTACATGTAGTTTCGTAATACACAATTAAATGGAACATATGGAGTAATAATTTCACTCATCTCTCACTTTCTTGGAGAATGAATACACTTTATAAAATAGTACTCCACTTTTACGAAATTATGCCCATGCCCTTATTAAAAAAAAGTCACGGTTTCATCTCCTCAGTAAAATAACTTTTCCTAAAATAAGTCCAAAGCTCAAATTAATTAAGGGTTCAATAATAATGACTTAAACTTCAGAAAACCACAACAAATTTAGAGTGTTCTACGCCAGACATACATCATTATTTTATAGCACTAATTGTGTTGAATTGTAAAAATTAATTATTTTATTTTATAGCACTAATATGCGAGTAAATACTGAAATACAGTACTCCATCCGTTCAAATTTAATTGTTTATTTCGAAACTATATGCAATTTTAACCGGTTTATAACTTGTATCAAAATTTTCGAAATGATTTTTTTTTAAATCTAATCATAAAATTTAACATTTGAACTATATTATCTATTTTTGAAATTTTTCATTCCGACAATTTTGATCGATAAAAAACTTGTATTAAAATTGTCGATCAAAATTGCATATAGTTTCATAATAGACAATTAAATAGAAATAGAGTGAGTATAAATTATTGGGCTCATTTTCTAATACAAACTTTTGGGAGATGGTTCCAATAAAGACTAAAGACAGAGAGGATGATGACATGCCTCACTGAAATTGTGAATTGGGAGGTGATTTTCGATTAAAAAATTATATCTGAAGTTATTTTACGGAATATGAGACTTAAATACTAAAATTTAAATATTTTAATCAAAATAGATAGAAAAAATTAATTTTTTGATCAATTTTTTTTCAAAATAGGGGCTGCGCCACCGATTTTCACTAGCTAGTTTTCTTCCATGTGTGCGGCTGAATGATGAATTAGCAAAGTATATACGTGGGTGTATTTGGATGGGTTAGAAGACCACGTTTCGTCCTCGATTGGACTAAATAATTTGTAACGAAAGAAACTAGAGTCAAATACGTAACCAAATAAAACTCTCATGTCAAAAAACACTTTAATAATATAATGGTCCTTTTAAATACACTATATATATAACATATAATATATATAGTTAGTTATGAGTTTCGTGTTCGTTATTTCCCCGCCAACTTTCTCTTTCTCTCTCATATATATCACTATATCAGGAAATCTAACTTGTAATGGACATGCCACGTCAGCAAACTCGGGTCTCGACTTTTTTGTATAAAGACACGGCGAAGTTAGTGATTGGGTCTCCGAGAGAACCACCTTTCGGAAAGATAGAGATTCACTCGCGGAGTTACTACGGTGCGTGTACTATCGGAGGGTTACTATGCACCGGACCTACACACATGGCGGTCACTCCTCTCGATCTTGTCAAGTGTAACATGCAGGTCCCCGCCTCTCTCTCTATATATATATGTCTCTATATTATTATTCCACATCGGTTGAAAATTTTAATACTTAATATATGATTTTCTTCTTGTCTACTATTGGACCTTTTAGTAAGAAATAAATAGCGTTCAACAAATATATTTATATAAAAAAAAATAGATGTATGTGGAGAAATCCGAAAAACTATTATGTGACCAATTTGAGTATTTATGTTTTCTTTTTATTTATTTTAGATATAGAACCAAGTTTTTCAATAGAGATAAATTATATTTAGTATATTTAACTATCAACACATTTCGATTTAATATATTGAACTATCACTTTTTTTAATTAGTAAACTAAACTAAAGTCTCTTTAATAATTAGTATACTTATGTCCAACTTAAGGATTAAATTACCAAAATACCCTCATCACACTTATGCTAGTTTCAGTTTATTATATTATACTTTTATTTTTTTCACTTTTGTATACAATTATTCTTTTTGCTTATTAATTAATTTAGAAATGTACTCAATAGTTTTGAAACAAAATCAAATTAGTACTATTGGTTTCAAATGTACCAAAATACCCCCATCAAACTTAAAATCTTCATACTCTAAATTATTTTGTCATCAAACACCATCCATAGTATAAAAAAAATGTAAATTGTCCAAATTTATGAATTTGTTTAATTGGTATACTGTTAAAATATTTAACGCCTATACTTTCGTATACAACAATTTTTGGTAAACGGTACAAAAGATTAAATAAACGGTGTACTATCAAAATTTATGACTGTTTTTAAACTATGATTAATTATTCTGTGTAAACAATTGATATGGTATTAGGTTAAATATTCTAGTATACTATAAATTTCTTAGATGGTATACTATTTAATCGCTTTATTAGTATACAGTTTAAAATTTTAATATACTGTAATTTTCCCATGTTGATTAGTTTCCCAAAATGTATTAATCAATTTATATTTTGAGAATTTATTGCAAGAACAATTTTATAATTTTATGTTAACTAAAGATGGTAGACTAACACTATTAGCTAAATAAGTATATAACATGAAGTAGTACCAACCGAAATTTTTCTCTATTTGGAATTATGTTCGCTCTTTTATCATTGTTGAAATATCAAACTAAATATATTAAAATAATAATAGTATTATGTTGACTAATTTTTGAAAATATATAATGCACATGTCAATTTATTTTTGTTTAATCGTTTAATTTATCAAACAAAAGAATGGTATGTTATGTACATAAAGTCAGAAACAATAGATTCCAGACCAAAATTAGAATATAAGTAACAATAATAAAAATTCACGGAATATAAGCTCTATTGGTTTTTTAATATAATATTGTTCTTCTTAAAATGCTAAGATTTTAGAATTTTGTTCGCTCTATTTGGTTTTCATTTTACTTTTGGTACAATTATAACAACACTCTATTTGAATTTATATTTAAATTATTGAGTCATTTTCTAAAATAATTAATAAATATAAAGAATCATTGTATACAAAAGTGAAAAAAAATAAAAGTATAGTATACTAAACTGAAAATAATACAAGTTTGAATTGTTCCAACCAAAGTTGGATACACAGGATGAAATGAATACATATATTACACAGAGAAGACGGATAATTTTTCTTCATTTAAATCTCTTTCAGATTTGCATTTTATTTTTCTTTATTGCTAGCTAGAGTCTAGGAGTAGGACTTGAGAATTTGAATTATGATTTCGATTTTGTTTGACATGTTGAATGGTAGTCTTTTTGGTGAAGCATATGATCGGACTATGGTCTTTTGTTTGGGATGTATAATAGCAGTTGTATAAGAATTTTCAGGTTTTTTTTTGTGATATATTACTGATTATTAGAAAGTTTTTTTTTAAATTATTTTATTCATGACAACTGACTAGTCATCCTAGTTTTGGAGTTTTTCGATATTAAAGTGTCGTTTCTTATCATCAGGCATTACTTTTACTCGTATCAATGCTACATAGTTTAGCAACTACTTTACTCATGAAATTTGGAGTAAAATATTTAAGAGAATTGACAACACGTGCTGTCATATGACTCATTTCCATTAACGGTTGGGGGTAAATATTGTCAATTAAGAGGGAAACTTAAAAAAATTGTTAGATAAAGTTAAAAAAGACGTCAAAAAAAGTATGTCTTAGGTGTAAAAATACGTAGGACCGGCCATGATTTATACCCATTGTTAACGCGTTAACGGAAATGGGTCACGTGACAGCACGTGTTGTCAATTCTGTTAATTATTTCACATCTGCTTTTCAAAAAAGAGAAGGATTGTAAGTAGAGGAAACGAAAGAAAAAAATGATATTAACGGGCTCAAAAACGAAATGGTGAAAACAAAAATAACCCACCATATATGCATACAAAAGGGAATCATCCCCCATTTTCCTACTTCAAAATTTCAAACAGAAATCAAAATTTGAGGCTACCTGTTTGTGTCTCAACTTTTTGGCTTGGCTTTTCAAACTGTTGAAGATGTAAAAATGCTATCTAATGTTTTGTCAATGTCATTGAATGTATTGCAAGAGCTGCTAAATTGTTCATAGCAGTTGCCAATTTTTTTAAAACCAGTATTACTTTCTTATAAAGATTCATACATATTGCATTTAGCTATGCTGCAAATATACCTATGTTATCGACGCCCCTGCCATAGGAAAATTTTCAGCGTATACATTTCTGATCCATTATGACTGTGATTCCCTATTGTGTATGATAGACGGATAAATGCAGCCCAATTGTTCCCGGCATTTCAACGCTTGAACTTTAAATTGCCACTATCTAATAAAATAGTTACGGGATCTTATGTTGCAAGTAAGGCATGAGATACAATCAACTTTCTCGGGATAATTTAACATCCATGCTGGGGTGGGAACATTAAGAAAGGTATAATGGAAAGCGGCATTAAGCAATCTGATCTTGTTCAGACTTGATTTCACTTGCAATGCTAATTTCAAATATTAATCAAAAGTATGTCATAAGGACATGAAACAGTTTGAATGTTGAAACATTACATATATTTTTAATTTACCTTTTATAGATTGATCCATCAAAATACAAGAGTATTACTTCTGGATTTGGAGTTTTGCTTAAAGACCAAGGAGTGAGAGGCTTCTTTAGGGGTTGGTCTCCGACTTTGCTAGGTTATAGTGCACAAGGTGCTTCCAAGTACGGTTTCTATGAATATTTCAAGAAATACTACTCTGACATTGCTGGTCCAGAATACGCAGCAAAATACAAAACACTGATTTACCTTGCTGGATCGGCTTCCGCTGAAGCAATTGCTGATGTAGCACTTTGCCCCTTTGAAGCGGTAAAGGTTCGTGTTCAAACTCAACCTGGTTTTGCCAGAGGTTTGTCTGATGGACTTCCTAAATTCGTGAAATCTGAAGGCGTTCTAGGGTAAGATGTTATTTTATTTATATAATTTGTTAGCAATTGTGTTAGAAAGTTCTTATATATGAATTTGATTTATTTCAGGCTTTACAAAGGGATACTTCCTCTTTGGGGACGACAGATTCCATGTAAGTCGAAAGCCCACCTAGTTTCATATTCTTTACTTATGAAAATGTATGGAAGACAATGCAACTGTTTGCCTAATTTAAGCTTGCTTGCATGCATTTATGCTCTCTTTTTTTCTTCTTTTTTGCCTAAAAGCTGGACTTCGTTTGGTTCACCAGCTTAAAACCTGATCATTTCTGTCCTATTTACCCTGAAAAGGCTAGAACATTTAAGCTGGATGAACCTAAATTTCTTTTTTCCAGAACCTAAAAACCCAGTTCTTTTGCTTAAAAAGTTAAAATCTCCAACCAAGCAGGCCTTGAGTTTGATCTTTCTTAAATTGCTCTGGATATGTTTTCCAGCATAACTGAAACTCTTTTCAGCACTCTAAGACTTGGGGTTTATTAATATTTTTACAGATACGATGATGAAATTCACATCTTTTGAGACTATCGTGGAGCTCTTATATAAGCACGTGATCCCGACACCAAAGGACCAATGCAGCAACACTTTACAGCTTGGAGTGAGCTTTGCAGGAGGATATTTTGCTGGTATATTATGTGCAGCTGTATCTCACCCTGCCGATAACCTGGTCTCATTTCTTAACAACGCCAAAGGAGCTACAATTGGTGACGTGAGTACAAATTACGTATACAGTCGTGTTACACATATTCTGCAAATGGTTTTTATCTGCAAGATCACCTTATTCACTGAATTTTAATTGCTAAAAAAAAGTTAGAAGTACTTGGATGACATTGATAAGAAGATAGTATATCCGCTATATGTGAAGTATTTGATCATTTTGTTTCATGGTACAGGCTGTGAAGAAGCTAGGCTTATTGGGTTTGTTCACTCGTGGCCTTCCACTTCGTATCGTTATGATTGGAACTCTAACAGGAGCACAATGGTGTATATACGACAGTTTCAAAGTTTTCCTAGGACTGTAAGTCCACTCGTCTTATACTAATTTGTTGCCTCCTTTTGTTAATATTTTTTAAGAGATTTCCTTCTCTTTATTGTACTTTCTGGAACTTGGATTTCTTTTCATATCTTTTTTTTTTTTGCATTCTTTTTTTGTTCCCGGAATTGACAATGGTAATGGTTTCTTTTATTAGGCCAACTACTGGTGGTGTTACTCCTCTTCCTGAAAATGTGCCTGAAGTTAATTGATAAATCAAGAGTCAAGACGATGAAAGCTAGCTACACTTCTGAAGGTTAATAAGCTTGGATTTTCAAAAATTTAGTTGGAAGAATTTATTGATATATATACAATATTATAAGTTTGTTTTGGTCCATCTATGTTCCTGTTGTAGATGACTGTTTAGAAATTAGAATATGAAATTATTTGACCCTCTTTTGTAAAAACTATATGTTGTTACATCATTACGTACTATATATGTTTCCTTGAATGGCTTTGGAAACTCTCAATGAATTTCGCTTCTATTGCTGTATGAATATTGTAGTTGGTAACTTTGCCTTAACTGTTGGACAACACTTCAATAGTTTTATGTTTCCAGAATAGGCTACCTTGAAGGTAAAAAAGCAAACTTAGACTTTTCATCGATATGACATTGTTGATTGTTCATAAACAGGACTTATTTAAGTTTATTTGGATGACCAACAAAATGAGAAGAGAAGACTTATGTTACACTTACACCTCAAATGGTTTTTTTTTTTTTACTTTTACTAACACCTCATTTCGTTTTTGAGCCCTCTACTACCATTTCTTTCTTTTGCTTTTTTTCTCTACTTACAATCTTTCTTTTTTTGGAAACCAGCTGTTAAATACTTGACAGAATTGAGAACACGTGCTGTCACGTGACCCATTTTCGTTAACGGCATAGGCAAATATTGTCAATTCAGTGGCAAAGTTAAAAAAATTGTTTAATAAAGTTAAAATAGACGCCAAAAAAATACGCAATAGGTGTAAAAATACGTCGGACCGGCCCTGATTTAGACTCATTGTTAACGCGTTAACGGAAATGGATCATGTGACAGCACGTGTTTTCAATTTTGTTAATTATTTCACACATGGTTTCCCAAAAAAGACAAGAATCGTAAGTAGAGAACTCAAAAACGAAAAAAATGAGATGTTAGTACAGTTTAAAAAAAAAAAAAAAACCTCAAACTTGATGTTAGTTCTCATCTACTATTCATGCATGAAACATGATTAAAAGAATAAAAGGTAATAAATAAATAAATAAATAACAGGCACTTAAGCAGACAATGATTTCGGATCAAGTGATTTCATTATGCTAAGATTGTATTAAAACACTTTAAAAGTTATATGCGGCAACATGGCCAACATGTATATTTATTTTAATTTGAAACTAGATTAAAAGAAAGCATGCATCATGGGGTGTTTGTGTTATTGTTTATGTAAAGATGATATGCCATTGACATTAAGGACTGTGGAAATATAAGGTAAGATTTGTAACAGGCCCACCTTTCTGAATGAGAAAGTGAGTGTGTGTGATAAGACCAGTCAAATATGTTAGTGAACTTGCATGGAGATATAAACTTAGATCTTTCTCCTTCAGTATTCATATTTATATTTATATATATATATATGTACATCTCTAGTTTCACTCAGAACTCACTTTTTCCTTCTTCACTGCTCTTTCCCTCTCAAGCAAAAAAAAAAGGACCCTTTCTACTTTCTCTCTTCCATCACTTTCCATTCTCATTCCCAAAGCCATTTCTCTATCTCTATATCTCATGGCAGCTTTTTCTACATATCAGCAACACTCTTTTCTCTTTGACTCAATTTTCCACTCAAACACCTTACCTGTGTTTTCCCAATTCTACCCTTATGAATCTCTTGATAATAATGAGGTCTCTCATGAGCAGAACAACCATATGTATAGCAGGTCTTCATCTGTAGCTGATTATATGCCTCATGAAGATGGTACTAATTATGACCAAATAGTGACCATGGACAAGAAGAGGAAGAATAGGGATGTTAGCACTAGCTCTGTTCAACTCAAGGTTATTTACAATGAAGAATAATAACAAACTATCATATTCTTTACCCTTCATTTTAGTTCTAATGCAGTATAGTATAGACACATTAAATGTTTGTATTTTTTATGTCCCACTTTCAGATGCCATTACTTTAGGTTATGGTTTATTGCAAAAAGAGATTTTGAATTTAGACTAACAAAAATGCATCTGTACAAAACTTGGCAGCTTGATGAACTGGTTAAGGAGGGAAAAAAGGGTATATGTAGATGTTACCAGTACATTGTTCTGTAATGTTTTTAAAAAATTAAGATTCGGTTTGAAATAGGTGTTCCGGTGATCGAAAACTTGTAACTATGATAAGAACTGTCTTCCATCTATTTAGTAATATTAAGGTGATTTTCTTCTACTGTCAAGCCTTTTGGTGTCAAGTGTGCGACGTTCAAAATTAGTAAGAATTGGGAGGTTTGGGACATTTCTCAAGAAATAATTAAGGTTTTATCTTTTGTTTGTAGTTTGTTAAAGAAGTAAAAAACTTCACTGTTAGGATACTATTGTTTTTATCATAACCTTATCATATCCACCATTAGGAGGGAAAGGAAATGAAAGCCAAAAGGCAAAGGAAAAGGAACAATTTGGTGGAAGATAGTGAAGGAACCAAGGCTAAAAGTGCTAAGAAGGGTAAAAAAAAGATTCTAGAAGAAGCCCCAACTGAATTTATTCATGTAAGGGCAAGGAGGGGCCAAGCTACCGATAGCCACAGCCTCGCCGAGAGGGTACTTAAATTTTTCACCATCATATTTTTTTTTGTAAATTTATATGCTTGTAATTAAGTGTTATAAATCTTATCCTGCATTATTGGATTCAGGTTAGGAGGGAGAAGATTAGTGAGAGAATGAAGGTGTTACAAACTCTTGTTCCTGGGTGTGACAAGGTGACTATCAAGTCCTTTTCCTTGTCTCACTTTGCTTTCAAGTTGTTTGGACGTAGCTTTGAACAAGTAAATTGACTTATAGGCTCATACAACTTAAGCTTCTAGCTTCACAGTCAAAGACTCAAAAGAACAAAAGAGTTCTCGGCTGTCGAGCTGGTGAGCCAAAAAAAAACGCAACTCGTAAGAAAATGGATTAACAAATGAATCAAAAAAAGTGCAACTTAATATACCGATTGTGTTCTGCCAAAAATTATGACAAGCGAATATAGTTGATAAGTAATATATTCATGAAAAACTTAATCATGGTTTAATAGTTTTTGTGCCTTTTTCTTCTTCTAAATCAGGTGACTGGGAAGGCCGTCATGTTGGATGAGATCATCAACTATGTTCAGTCCCTACAGCACCAAGTAGAGGTAAAATTTAGTTTTCAAGCGTACGAGCAAGGCTCTAGGCACGCTACGCCGTTAGCTAACATGGATTAGTTAGAGATATGCGTATGTTGTATAATGTTTACCAATTCATTTGTGTTTTTTCAAATTTGCAGTTCCTTTCTATGAAGCTAGCTTCTTTGAACCCTACATTGTATGACTTTGGGATGGACTTGGATACACTCATGATTTCCCCAGAGGTATTCAAATTTTGCCATTTAGTTATATTTTGGTTCTTAATTATATGTATATATGAACATATAAATTATTGGAAGCAAATAGTTAGAAAAAAATAATGTATATTAAACAATTGTCCCTTTGTTTAAGGAATAAGTGAGTTTCATGTACTTTTCCACCTCTTATATATACCTTCATGTCACATTTTTTTGTATTTTGCCGTAGATTCTATTATGTATTGAAACTGATGTTAGGATATTTGTCTCTGACATGAATTGCTCAGAAACTAAACAAGTTGGTATCACCAATATTATTATCAAGTCTGGAAAAGTACAATTCTGCCCTTCCACCTACTTTTTCTGAAGCAACCACAACAACCATTTACCCTCAATTTTTCCCTCAAGTTCAAAGAACAAGTACTGCTATCATCTCCCCTGATCAGGTGTGTATTTCTCCATTTCCCTTGTTCTAGTTTTTTTGTTTTTTTGGTGAAAATGTGTCAAGTCTGAATATAAGTTCTAGAAAAGAAAAAAAAAGTTACAAAAGTTGACAGTAAGTTTCCCCATATTGATAGCAACCTTGTGTCCGACTGTTACTAAATATGGCATTAATTAAACAGCTGGTGTTTCATTTCATTTAGTTGATGATTTGTTTAGTTGCAATTGGTAAGATAGTTTTTACTGAATCTGTTATTAAATTTAGTTCACCACCTTAACTTTTTTCGACATGAATCTAGCCTTCCATAATCCATCATGTTTGCTTAAATACTAAGCAGCTACGGGTTCACAAGTACCGACCTATCATTTAATTTGTAAAATTTAGTGGTTTTTTATTGCGTTCCGGACCGGATTTTGGGATAGGCCCAAAAGGCACAGGCCTACAGTCCCCAAAAACGTATATTTTCAAGGCTCTGTTTGGAAAATTATTAAATATATATATATATATATATATATATATATAATTTATTTATTTATTTTCTCTAATCAATAGTTATTTGTGGGTGAGTGATTGATTTGGTTACTAAATAGTATAGGCAACCCGTGTTTGAGTCTTTGCAGAGACAAGATTTTATTTTTTTATTTTTTTATATAATTTAGTACACTAATGAACTCTTTCATGTTATGTAAGGTTCTATGTGGTCTGCTATATTAAAGAAAAATATGAAACGATCTGATTTGTTAAATAGATAACAGATTTGGTCCCTGATTTTCTTTTAAAAAAATCATAGTATAATTTTAGGTCGAATGCGAAATTTGTAAAAATTTTGCTTCGTATCATTGGTTTTTTTGTTAAATGTGCTCTACTTATTGGATATAATATTTTCTAGCTTAATATTTTACCATTTATTAATCGTATCTTATAAGTTTTATTCGTAAAAAAAAAAAAGTATATTTTTAAGATGGTTTAAGGCTCACAAAACTCTGGAAAGAGCTGGTTCCTAATCAAGTTATCCAGCTAAAACAATAACTTAAGAACTTGAAAGTTACAAAAGTGTTGTATTAATATAATTTAAAATTAAATAATATTTTCAGGAGAATGGACAGGTTGAATTGGATGTAGATGAACGCAGACAAAGAATTGCCAATCAATTCGGCAGCTACCAGCTTCATCAACTTGTGGGCTTTCCTTTTATGTAACAAACATCTGGTGAGCCCTTCAATAATATTGTCATGTTATATGTTCATTCATAATCATTTAAATAAGTCCAATTTTAATATTGTCATGTTATATATTGAAGGTAGGGATGTCCATATTCTTTTTCACACATTTTTACAAATGATTCACAAAAAGATAGTTCTAAGCTTCTGGTTTAGTGTTTGTTTAGTTATTGGGTTGGCAAATTAAAAACAGTTTTTTCCTTTTTTTTATCTGGAAAGTTTGATACAAGTTTTATATCAAATCTTAATAACCAATTAAATTACTCGAATATTGCGAACGACAACAATTTAACTTTTCCATTCAAGTCTGATTCTTTTTTCTTTGTTTTCTTTTGTTTTCCTGAGAAGATTTCAATTCTGATTATTTGAAGGTAGTCATTAGCAAGGGGCACATATAGGGCCACAAAGATGTTAGCTACTACTACAAAGTATAATACCAAATTAATTACCACTGGATTCTGGTGAAGCATCAAAAGCACAATCAATATTCAAATATTAATTGGTGGGGAAATCAGAATTTAAAGAGGCAGAGAATAGTAATAAATGGGAGAAGCCAAACATTGGCATTATCTTTTATTCCTATCAAGTTTGACTCCATATGTCTTTGAAGAACATAAATTCCAATAGCTAGCCTAGATTGTATTTTTTCTCAAGACTATGGAGTAATAATAATGTAAAGGTTGTTGTACTGTAACTATTGTTTAGTACTGTTACAGTTTCTTTATGGTCTGATTTTTTATGGTCTAATTGTTCCTATCTAATGTACATCTTTTATTCTCAGTATTGATGTAAAATATTTGAATTTATTATTGTGAATTTGTTTTTCTTCAAGATACTTCCATTTGTGTCATTAAACATGAGATTTTTGTCCGGCTTTTTTTCCCAATCTGATCTTCTTCTTCTTCTTTTTATAATTAATAACCCTCTTTCGGAGGTAAGCTGCTTCGCAGGCGTCAGGGATCGAATCCTGATTATGAGCGTGGTATACTCGGCTGCCAACCACTTTTCCATGTGTAGGTCTTTGTTCTCCTGTTACATCTTTGTACTTCGGTAGCAAAATTATTGTCCATTTGCCATCATTATTTATTTATTCATATAGCTACCTATAGTATATGTTTAATGTAACAAAGATTTTGTTAGTGTATTGAAACTTGTAGACATGGAAGAAGATGGTACTAGTAACAAAGTATATCACAAATCATTTTTTTAACTTACCTGACATATAGGCACATCATGAGTCATCTCGAGCTCCTTGCATGTGGGAAATCTAAGTGCAGACTATCGTGGCCACGACATTCTCACAACTTTAAACTTTATGGCTTTTCTGAATTTTTATTATGTTTTTTTACTCAAATTTGTTTAAAATATTATTTTGACACCCCGTATAATTTATGATTCCAATTAACATTAATTTTATGTAATTTTGGTATCCCATTTAAAGTTTTTGGTTTCGTCCCTACACTTCCATGTGTAACACTCCTTACATAAATTTACGTATAAATGTTAATGTAACATGTTATCCAATATGTGGTTGATTTACCAAACATACATGCAGAAAATTGGACAATGAATTGAAATCTCTAGTTTATTCATGGGTAAAATGTAAATAAACCTCTGAAACTATGGGTCATTTACAAATAACCCCCAGGAACTATAATCTCTTGCAATTAACACCCATAAACTATCACACTCTTACAAATAACCCCCGATGCCATCTTTTAAATGATATAAATTTATGCTCAATGATCCGTTTTGGTTGATTTTTTATTTATTATAATAAGTTATTTGTTATTCATACATGTCAAGTAATTTGTATGGAATAACACAAAAAATAGTTTTTTTCACTAAAATATTAATTTTTATATATATAAAGCCTCTTCTGATGACTTTCTTACAATAAGTGTTATCTTAACTCGTGTGTATTGACAAACTACATATATCAAATAAATGATTTTGTAAATTAAAAGGAACAAATGAATAAAAAGTTATGTTTAAAAAAGGGAGAACTTGGGGATTAATCGTAAAAATTTAATAGTTTATGGGGAATAATTGTAAGAATTGATAGTAATCAGGAGTTATTTGCAAATGATCCAGGGGGTTATTTACATTTTACCCTTTATTAATATCCATTTTGTACTAAGCCGATGAACATACAGTGACATTGTTAATGTTTCAAGGAAACTTATATTATTCTCTAGTCTGAAGACAAAAATGAGCCGATTTTATACTAAAAAATCTCAAACTGTAATATATAATCTGATCAAACGGTATAATTTCACTTTCTGTCATTTAGAACTCGATAACCTCTCGGACTAGCTTCGCAAGAATGGATGTGCAAGAGGAGGAACTAGCTAGTAACATGCTCAAATATAACTTTTATACAAAAAAAGTTGGCTTGTTTGAGCTTGGAAAATAAATTATGTTCATTTCAAGGCACAGTATATAGTCTTTTTCCAGCCAACAAAAAAAAAAGACAATAATAGACTGCTAGCAGTGGCGGACCAAAGGGGTGACGGAGGTGGCCACAATCACCCGACGATTTTCAAATTTTTTTTAATATTTTTTTATACATGTAATTTAATTTTTTATGAGATATATATATTGATACGCTGCTTGATTAATAATAAAGTTGTTGGTGTAGTGATAACATAGTAACTTAAGCAAACACTATAAAAAAATAACCAAATAGCGACGGGATTAGTGACGGTATTTTTTGTTACGAGCTTATTAGCGACGGTTTTTGTGACGGTTTTGTGACAGTTTAGTCAATTTGTGACGGCTTTGTGACAGTTTAGTCTATTTGTGACAGACTTGTGACAACTTTTGACTCTCACTAAATCAAACATTATTTTGTAGTGAAGTGAAAGGTCTGGAGTTTGAATCATCTAAATTGCTGTTTTTTATATTTTCAGCTTTTTTACTTTGAAATTGCTCAATGCTCATTGTATTTTTTTTCCAAACAAGATTACATACAAATTTTAGAAGAGAGAAAATAGGTAACCTATTTTTTGTGTTAAACACTAATTTTTTTTATCTTATATTCGATATTTTTTACACAACGGTCCCCGGAAAATTTCATACCGATTACGCACCGGCTAGTCAAGCAAATATATCACCATTTGAAGCAAAAAAGAAAAGTGGTCGGTAGCCATGTGGTTGTTACCCGAGTATATCACGCTCACCGTCAGGATTCGAATCTTGTCGTCTGTGAAGTTTCGCAGATAAAAAAAAGAAAAAAAAGGTGCTTAAATTAAACGCTGGGGTGCAAACAGTGTCATCATTATCAAGGCTGCCACCAAAATGAAGTTGTTATTTGCACCTATCATAATTATTGAAATTTCGGGAGATGTTTATATACAGGCTTACAGGAGCGAAGCTAGGAATAGTTCATGCGGGTGCCGAAACTACATTAACAATTATACTAAGTGGGAAAAAAAACGAGGATTACAAATCATATTTTTTAACAAAATTTAGTAAAAATACATGGTAAAAATTTAAAAAAATATTACAATTGTTAAGAGTTATGTGGGGGTGGTCTCCATCAAACTTGTACTGTATATATAGGTAGGTTGAAATATCATTGTCTTATAAGGTCTAAACGGGCAATGGTGGACCTTATTTGCCCCTACGTATGTGAGGCATTGCCACTCAAGGGCACAATTGGTGGGACGGTGGTTACCCCATTCCATATTTATTGAATTTGTCTCCTCTTGGCCTAATGTAATATATAAAAATTAATAAGATGGGGGTCCGTTTGTGTTGCACCTGAGGTATGGGTATCCCAAAGTAATAGAATTGTGAGTTATCTCACATATTTAACATCAAGATTTACATCTGAAAATTGAACATGTGACATAATAACAAACTTACTGTCAAATGATCATCATATTAAATTTGATGTAAAAGGCACCAGTAATGACTATTAGTCGGCAATAACACTATTTTGTTTTACATCAATACTGATGATAAAAGATGTAGACCGCCCTAATAGAGCTAAGACATCTACTTTATATATACCCAACTTGTATTAAACAAAAACAAAAAAAATATTTACATGGGTTAAGCCCTCATGTTGGTCATTCCGTTTACAGAAACGGTAAAATAATTATAAGATATCAGAATCAATAAGAACAAGTTCGATAAGAGGCCTACAATACCTTAAAATGCGAGAAAAAGCATTTATGTCAATACTTGAAAAACAACACTTTCTTAACTCAAAATTACCTTCAATCACTTACCCCTTAGTACTTATACCCCTTATCATTACGACTTCCCATCCAAGATCAAGGTTATTTAAGCAGCAAAATAAAGAGACAACTTTTAAATTAAAGAAGGAGCTTCAGGCTAGGACACACTATTTTAAACGTGGTAGCAGACCGTTCTCTATAATGCGCTCGGGAATGTTAGATTCGATTAATAAATAAATAAAAACGAGGCTTGATAATTATCAGTTACTCAAACACAATGGACTGTCAAGAAGGGTAAATTTCTGTCCCATTTTATAAGGATGGTTTTCTAACGAAACTAAGCAATTGTCCACGATGAGAATATCGAGGTCCCGGGGTACTTTATTAATCAACACTTGTATCTCATTCGACCATAGGCACAAGTGAATCCTGTTTTTCACTATGTTAAATGCACAAACCATGTTGTAGGTGAATTTCAGACGTTCTCCATCTAATAGATATTGGTCTGCAACTGGATGATGGCAAAAAAAAAATTCATCACAAGTTAAAAATCACGAAACAATAACTATATACCAAAACCTAGTTGAATACATACGAGCGATGCGTGAAGATTTAATTTCATATGTAACTATGTGACCACGTTCCGTTTATGCAGTTAACATTTTTTAACCCTAAAGAAGAACTTCATAGTGAAAGCCAAGAAAATATATTCTCCATAAACCAAAAAAAAAAAAATCTGTCCGACATTGAGTTATGGGAGTCAGGTTATGCCTCCATGCTACAAACTAATTCAAACAAAACTCATTGTCATATGTTATGATGTTTTAATATGCCTTAAAATACAAGATAAACCAGGTGCATGTATAATTATGAACACAAAAGGTCCCCTACTTTTTAATTTAAAACCCTATGCAATCAATGACTTAGGAAATGGTAATCATATCAATAATTAGTACTTCATCTTGTCACAAAATTCCAACTCCTAGAGGCTCATTAATTAAGTAGGGGGCTTTATGCCATTTTCACCACCTTTACAGTTTTACCTTTTCTTTTCAATTTTATTTGCCAAATAATAACTTGTGGGAACATAAACCTGTTAATTACTGAACCCGAAACCATCAAGTATTAGGGGGAGCTACTTGCCACTGAAAGGCAGGCGTAGCGAGTAAACACTACAAGAGAATAAAAGGATAGCAACAACTGGTCTGTTACTATATGACTTGTTGTAGAAAATTCAACAACGCTATAGTAACAATTATCGGCACTTCGCAACAGTTTATATTACTATATTGTTGCTAAATTTCAGCAACAAGTCGTATTATGTTACTAAATTGTTGTTATCTGAGGGGGGTTTTGTAGTGAAAAGGTTGCGAGTTGCAACAGTTTTTATTATGGCCATATGATATGAGATGGAACATCACATATTTTTTGGCAATAACATCTTGGTTCTAAATTCATTATCTCAACTGGAGCAATGAATTATCACATCTGCAACTGGCCTAGGCTATTATATGTATTATTGTATACAATGATATGCCATAAATGTGTGTGATATTAATTTGCAAATAATATAGTACAGGGACCATAGCCCAAGGGCCAACTAATTGTCTCTCTCAGTCCAGACCTTAGTTTAAAGTGTGTTTTTATCGACAAACATAGTATGAAAAACATACAGTTGTATCATTTCAGGCTAAGAATTTAGCATAAGAAACAAAATTCATACCAAACAAACCTCTCAACCCCATATATTGATTAGTGATCATTGTTTCTCATTTAGCTCCTCCGGTCATCTCTGTTTAAAGTATAAGTATCTAATAATATTATATGTTGTATAAAAAGTAAAAAGTCGAAGGTTGTAAGGCAAGTTCGATTCACTTCCGTATGAATCTTACTCTTGATAGTGCAATTATTATTACTTGTGGGTTGGCTTGTAAGAATACTATGATGTGATATGCACCTCATATCGACAAACGATACTCCAAATTGTACAATCGCACTATATTAAGCCTTTTCTATTAAGTTAATTCTAGAATTTCATTGTCGCTTGATATCACATTTTTCCTCACATTATGCTTGGCAGCTTCAAATAAGAAGAACTATGCTAACTCGTCACGGTACCTCTCTGTCAAAAGATTGTAATAAACTCCAGTCCAGCAAAGAGTATCGAGTTGGTTTGAGTTGTCGCTCCCCTTAATAAGTTAGTTAAGAACTTAAAAGTGAACCTTTTATGCAGTATCTAATAAGACGGCTTATTTCCTTAAAAAGTGCAGCCAAACAAGCTCTCTCATACATGGATTTACTGTCCGAAACTCTCAATAGCCATTTGGGTCACCCCATAGTCTTGTCTAGGGGGAAAAGAAACAGAAAAAGTAACAATTAACCACGTAAATATTTCCTGTCACGTTATATTTTCGATGCAAACCAGCTTTTTGAACTCTTCTTATTTATTTATTTGAAGAATATAAACAATGGGAGGGTGTGAAAAGCAAATGTTACCTCAGCTCATATGTTCAATCAAATACTAAAAGAAATGGTAATAACAACAATAACAAGCAACCTCAAATCTCAGCCTCCCAACCTCAGTTAAATACTCTACAATCACACATTATGAACTTCAAGCTCTTATTCTTATTCTAATTCAATACAAAAACGAACCATAATATTACCCTCCTCAAATCCCATAATAGGAAAATTCAATATAATATAAATAAATAGTGGGCTATTGTACACTCGTCCACATCCCCTCTTTCGGCTGAAACAAAAGCCAAGTATTTGGATAGTGAGATCATCATTGTTTATTGCTCAAGCAAGATTAACGGTAAATGAAACGTATGAATGTCCATCAGCATCGCCTCCAAGACCACCCATCCCTCCTTCCTCTTCAAATTTCCAGTATTTGCTGCAAATATTATTTTAAAAAAATCGATAAACTTGAACCAAGGAATATACTTATAAAAAACATAAGTTTTTACTAACAAAATAACAAGGGCATATATCAAAGATTTACCCCTAGCTAACTGTAATAACCAACCTTTTGACTCTTAGATAAGGGTATCTTGTAGTAAATCAATATAGATACAATAGAAACAAGCAAATTAACACGATATACAGTGTGGGTCAAAGACATTGACACCAAATGTGACAAAGTACAAGTGGTGAAATGACTATTGAAGCACATGGCTCAGGCATAATCATCTCCTACCTTGAGGAACAACAGATTTTTAAGGCTCCTGGCATTGTTGTCAATAATTTTCAGCCTCAAAATGTATGTACTTACAAAACAGGCCAGTTTAGGACCACCTGACTGTGAAAGTGAATATGGATAACGAGTCAGATGCAGGAAAGCTCTTTTGTTTCCTTTATGAGCCCATCTACCCTAAATTATGGCAGTGCATACTGCATATACGGCGAAATATCTCGAGGAAATTGATATATACATGTATATATACATATACATACATGTATATATATATACATACATGTATATATAAGGGCAAACCTGGTGCTAAAGCTCCCGCTATGCGCGGGGTTTGGGGAAGGGTCGGGCCATTTTGAGCCTAATGTAAACAGTCTTCCCTTGCATTTCTGCAAGAGGCTGTTTCCACGACTCGAACCCGTGACCTCCAGGTCACGTGGCAGCAACTTAACCATTGCGCCAAGGCTCGCCCTCTCTCTCTCTCTATATATATATATGTGTATATATATATATATATCATGTAGAGCATATAAATAACTATATATATACACGTGTGTGTGTGTGTGTGTGTGTGTGTGTGTGTGTAAAATGTATTAGTCTATTTAGATGTCGGTTCCTCTGCTTTTCCATAATCAAAGAATGCTATAACAGTCCCATATGAAATTCCTCAACCTAGTAAATTAATCTTTGTACAAAATTTCAGCAAATACAATATCACTGCTCATTAATTGATAGGTACTTTAACCAAGAAACATAAGAATCTACTAGTAATGGATATAGAACCAACATTATCTGACAAGCAGCGAAGCACGATAAATAAATGTTGGCACGCTATCAGTCATACAGTAATTATTATATGCCCTACTTCGCCCTACCATGTCTAATATATACTCCCTCCGTTCCCATTTAATTGTCCATTACGAAATTACGTGCAATTTTGACCGGCTTATAACTTGTATCAAAATTGTCGAAATGAATTTTTTTAAAATCTACTCATAAAATTTAACATTTGAATTATATGATCAACTTTTGAAAATTTTAATTCCGATAATTTTGATACAAGTTCTTGGCCGGTCAAAATTGCACGTAGTTTCGTAATGGACAATTAAATAGGAACGGAGGGAGTACCATATTTCTAACTTGCCCACTTATAATATACTCCATGAGAATACTAGTAATAGCTGATCATAACTAGCCTCCAATTTAGAAAATTTATGTGTTCAAACGCGAAAGTGTAGCTTATGTGTCCTTGTAAGAGCTTTCATTATAAGTGTATGCTTTTTATGTTTTGGAGCACAATAAAACGTAGGCTCTTTGAACTTTCAGCAAAAACGTTTCCCCTATACGAGTAAAAGTGAGCATTAAGGATCTTTAAATCGTTTTTAAAAACAGAGAGAGAAGTAAGGTTTATTGTTTTGGTTGAAGCTACTAAAAGATGAAAACACAGCCACATAGGGACTAAAATAACAACCGTTACATCAGTCTTTTGAAACAACTTATTTATTCTCATCATCGACACACAAAAACTCTTGTGGGTCTAGAAGAGCTGGAAAACATTTGTAAATCATGGGGCTTACTTTGGTAATCAGCTCTAAATTCTTTACTCGCATCTACATGCCTTCTTGTTAAGCTTTGCATTTTTTTTCCCAAAATGTTTATATAACAAAACAGACATGACATTAGTTTCTCATTCACAAACCTGTTTGCTTTGTCGCATAGCTCCTCTAGCATAGAACGCACCTTCTTCTCACTTTTCACAGAAGGCGACAATACCACCGACTGAAAATAAACAAACTTGACATTAGCATCCCAACGTATCACCACAGCCAAGAGCATAAACTGAGATGAAGAATGAAAATATAGAGACAGAAATAGAAAGTCAAAAGTCTTTTTTCCCCCTATATACGAGAGAGACAAAGTCTAGTTACCAAGAAAGATGGTGGCAGGCCATATCTCAATATACTCTCTGCAAAGACTCGTACAGCGCAGAAATGCATCCAAGAGCCAAAAACCTATCACATATGCGTTCAATAATAATTTAATAACTAAAGAATAAAGATAATCCAAAAGCAGAGAAGAGTGATAGAGGGGAGAAAGGGAAACCAATAATGGTCATTGCAATAAAATTTTAACATCTAAAAAATAGAACACTCTACAACAAAGTCAACTGCACATATCTAGTTAAATGATCACAAAATGTATTAAAACATATTGCACGGAAGCAGTAGGACTCGGGTAGCTTTAGAAAAACACACATGACCTGCAACCTAGGCGTGCTGATGTTTGAAATACATCATATATCTCGAATGCAGTGGTGTCGTACAAACTTGGTAAGCTACTAAGCTCACACACAATGGTTAAAAACTGTTATCGAACTGAAGTCCTGCTATTCAAGTGTCATCCACTTGTTTGGCTGAAGAAATATGTCACATATGAGAGGGCATGTTAAAGAAAAAAAATGATAATGCGGATCTCCTTCCGTCTTGAGCTTCTAGTTGAGATGGTAGGATATCACCAAACAATAGAAAAACACGGATGTGGAAGAATGCTATTGATAAAAACCTGCCATAATAATCTTGTGACAGATTCAAAATCCCCAGTTTTCTCCTTACAAATCTTTTATTGCGGCATCTTACTAGCTCCGAGAAATAATGAATCTGCTATATAATGGTCAAATCTCATTATTTTTTTTACATTAGCTTCTTCAAGCAACCGATTTAACTACACATAGCCAATACTATAAGTTAGAATAAAAAAAATCGCAAGACTTCTTTGAAAGTTCATTCTTTTACTGAGCAATCCTCTCACATAAGCGGCATAGAAAACATATCCGCTAATGCTAATTTTTCCACTTCTATCGTCAATCGTTATCTTTCAACAGGCTTTATACTTTAGTTTGACCATATGGCCAGTTTGTCCTTCATTGAATCAGGAGAAAAGTTTTATCGCTTCCTACAATATTTAATCCCAGTGTCGATACCAGATGCATACAGACAAAATTCCTCTTCACTAATGAGAAATATTTATAAGTGATGTGGAATTTTAAATGTGCTTTACAGGTACTCGTCCAAAAAAAAAACATGAATCTAATGCAGATTCAGGATTAGAAGATTTAAGTTTTTTTTTTTTTTTTAAAATCCTACTTTTTATCATCTCATCAGTCTTCTAGTTTTTACAAGTCTACATTGATTAGTTTTGTTGTATAGCGTGTCTTTGTTTTATTTTGAAGTATTTATGGTTAATAACAGAGTCCTGCCAGGTTTCGTTCAGTCCCTTGGGATTCCCATGTAGGCTTTCTAGAAATAGGACCATGGGAATATATATCGGAAACGGTGGATTTGGAATAGAAATTTCAAAGAGTGAGGATGTCTCTTCTCTTAATGGATGTGGAACTCAAGATCCCCTCACGAGATGGGTTTGTTTTCCTTGTTAATCAATCCTTCGTGTTCAATTATTGGTTCTATATCAATCATTTCTTATTTTGACCTTAATTGTCCTACAACAGAATCCGTATGAGCCATCCTCGTATCCCAAATCAGATATCTGTACTTACGGTATGTATCTAGTAAAAATTAAGTACTTCACAATTATAATTTATGATAATCTTTATGTATATTTCTAAAAAAGTGAGGAACATGCAATACTTCAGTGTGAAATTTCAAATCCAGAAAGTTCAGTAAAATATATAGTACCTCCCCATAGCTTGCATAGCACCATTGCAGAAGAGAACTTCTGAGTGAATCTTGATCTTGCATCAGCTTTTCCACCTCCTGTTTCCGACCTTCTTGGGTCTCTGTATTATATTCGAAATCACGAACCTGATGGGGAAAAAGACAAGATTAGTAATTCTACACGTAAAAGGCACCTTTTATTGTCATCTGTAAGTACTATATAATTAGAAATTGAATTTGACAAGGCATTGTATAAAATTGTTATTTTGACAACCAAAAAGTACAATCATCAGTTGAATAAGAATAACAAACTCACTTGAAAACTTCTTTCGCGTGCCTTAGTTCTAAAGTTGTCAGCATCGCGGTTGAACAATGTGACGGTGTACAGAGCATATTCATTATCCTCGTACAGCTTTTTGGATGATCGAGGAACCTGACAATAAGTGAAATCAAAATAGTAAAAAAATTAAAGCAAATAGCTAATACAAGTAGATTCAATCAAAAACGTTTAGCTATGGAGAAAAATAGAAAAGCAAAATGGGGGAGAAATATAAAATGTAAAAGGGGGGAGAAACTTTTGTTGAATTTCCAACTTCAGTATTAGGTTAGCCACTGCATCTGAGAATTCACCATCATGAAGGAAATGCAAAATTAATAAGCAATAAGAACAAAAAGATTACCACATAGGTAGTGAGAGTCTCATAGCTGGACAACCAGTCATTCTGGGAATATTTGGAAACAACCGCTAACAGGGTTGTTAAGTGCTCGGATGAGACAATATCCTCCGGCTTAACCAAATTGGACAAATCACGGACTGCTAAGCTAGAAAAAGCAAAAGCCCCAATAAGTCTCCAAAGATGAACAAAACGTAGATATGCATACAATAAAGACGTATAGCACACCTGCCCCCCTGCTTTCTGTTTATGGTATTAAGCTGGCTGCGCACATTGCTATACTCAGCAACCCGAACCTATCATTATCAGGAAAAGAACACTTGAAAGTGCAAAAAATAGTACATAATATGAGTCATGTGACCATAAAAGTCATGAAAGTGATAGATACTGCACATTTTTACAACAAGGGTCCCAATCATTGGAACTGGATACATACATTAACCACGTGGCCAGATATAGAGAACTATAGAGTATAGATATCTTCACTGACCATGCCTCGGATATCTTATTATGTGGGATGCAAGCAGCAATAAATTGAACCGAGATATAGAGCCAAAAAGAAGGCTTAGAAACCTATTTTTTACTTTTTATAAAATTATACCACTTCGAACCTCATTGCTTGTCCTTCAGAACTTTAAAGGGAAAATTCGAAAGAAAAAAAGGAGAAAACAAGCAAGACTAGGGGACGGTTATCACTGTACTCAATCTAAAAAATTGAATAGAAGAGGGGACTAAAATCACATATTTGGCCTTTCTGTCCTCATTCCTAACCATTAAAATGTCACGTGAAACTATTTACAAAATACGAGCTTTCCTGGGAGGCAATATTTAGACATAACCAAAACAGGTGTTAGTCTGGCTATATCAAGGTATAAGTAGACATATTTGAACTGATAAATCACTCTAAGGCAACTCAAGAGCCAAAACATATTTAATTCTTCTTTCCAAAATTGTGGCTTACATCAAATGATGATAATGGGTCTATTGTGGGATGTGTCGAATCAAATATGAGTTTGCCATTTCGTCGTTAGAAAAAGAATTTAAAGGAACAACTAATGGAAAATTTTACCACTGCTTGATAAAGACTATTCCTTTCCGAGTACTGATATGATAAAAGTTATCAGAACCACTGTTATATTTTATTTTATTTCGGTAAGTACCACTGTTATATTTCATAACAACTTTCACGGTAGAACAAGTTAATAAGTTTCATCTCCATTCTGACGTCAGGTTTGGGGCACTCTCCAAAATGGATACATTATTTGCATAGACTCAAATGATGATGCAAACTTCATTAAAAAAGTTGTCTTTACAGTGAATACAATCTGGTGCTTCTCAGTTTTAGTTATTTCTCTATGTTGGGAACTATTCGATAACAATTTAACATGTCCTCATTTCAACTTTTAAATATGTACATAGAAGAACAAATTTTCGTTAGGTGACCAAAAAAAAATGTCAAAACATGCAATTATAACCTCAAACAAAGAATGACATGGTACACTTTCTTATGAAAATAACAGTCTTAAAGCCATGTACGGAACTGACTCACCTTTAGATCATCTTCGATCTTGGCAATTTGGGAATGAATTCCATCGACAGTCTCCTTAAGAGGAGACATAATTGGATACTTCGCCTCATCCCACACAAATCTACAAACACGGTAAGGACAAAAATCAGCATCTAGTGCCTTATAACATATTGAAGTCTCATTTTCTTACAGCGACCTATTGCCTTTTAATAAATAGTTCACCTTACTATAGAATTTCACAATTTAGATTTATACAGAATCAAGCAATTAGAACACCAATCTATCAAAAAACAAATTTTAAAAAAACCAGTATACACAAAATTAAACATTCGGCACGCCATCCTATCAAAATTCACTAGGCCTTACACGTTTACTTTTCCCATTCCTATATCAAGTGTCTGATTTTGTTTAGATTGGTTAGTACTGATCACACAATCAGTAAGTATATGGAGTAGTTTCTTGAATTGAATTTTCAATTTCATTCTACTATTTGAGCGATTGGTGCAAATTAATGTATATATTGTGGAGTTTATCATTAAAACCGATAAGGACGGTGTACAAAAGTGGTATTACACAATTGCGTAGTTTATCAAATATTCAAATCAAATTAACATGAAGAATCAAACTCCATTACCTGGTCAGGTAGGAGTCAACGGGAACCCCATCCACGGTCAATGAGCTACTCACGACTCCCGAAACCCTCTCTAACTCCTCGATTTGACGCCTTATTTTGTGCGACACTCCTTCGATGAACGTATTTGACTACAAATTTGAGATTTTTTTTTATTACACATGTATCACCACAGATACTAAATCATGGCGTGTACTTGGAATTTAAGATCTACACCTCCAAATTCAGATTATAACAAACATCTTGTAGTACGAGATCGATGCATACTATAACTCAAATATTCACCTTCAGAATGGAAACCACACGCATACAAAAAGACATTTATAATTTTACACCTCATACTTATATTTGACCTGCATAGTTGGCCTTCGAAATTGAATGGGAAAGTACATGCATAGTCGCACACATTCATGTATCAAAAGGTTGATACTAAAACTAGCACTTGGTTAGAAAATATTCACCTCCAAAAGTGATTTTGTAAAAATACTGCGATTTCAAAAGTTCACTTCAAATTTAATATTTTTCATGTACGTACTTAAGACTAACACAAAATCATGATCGACGCTTGATACTAGAAAATTCGCCTTCATATCTGAAATTGCACGAAACATACGAGTGGCGATTTCCAATCATGATGCATAACATATAAACGGAACTGAAAAATTCACTTCAAACCTAATATATCGAATATGTGCACGATTTTGAGGAAATAAACTGAATTTTCTAATTTAGAAACTGGAAAACCTCTGCTTTTAAGCTGCTAATTAGAGACGGATAATTAAACATAACTCGCACCTAAATTCGATTTTTTTTTAATAGAAAATCTAGCAATTCGAAATCATTACTTATCGCTAATAATAAGATTCGAAAAATTCACTTGAAAGCTGTTTTCACATATCACACACAAACATTTACGTATCACTATATCAAAAACCTGATATTTAAACATAATTCACATCTAGATTTGACTTTTTTTTAAGAAAAATCTAGCGATTCCAAATCATCACTCATAGCTAATAACAAAACTCGAAAAATTCACTGTAAAGCAGATATCACAAATATACACACAAACATTTACGTAACACTACATCAAAAGGCTGATAATTAAACATAATTCGCATCATAATTAAAGATCCTAATAAGTAAACATTTACGTATCACTACATACATTATATATAAGTATTAAAACTAGAAAAACCTGATAATTAAACATAATTCACATCTAAAAATTTAAAAAAAAAATCACCTTCAATAGATCATCGCTGAGAGCTAGAAGCGAATCTAATGTTCCGACTCGGAGCTTAGGAATATTAAACTGCAAAATCGCCAACGAATCAGATCTCCAAAACAAACAATATAAGCATATATGTATATATATATACACAAATATATGTATGCATGTAAATTCCCTTCAAAATTCCAAAAAAAATAATAGAAAATCTAGCGATTCCTAATCATTACTTATAGCTAATAATAAAATTCGAACAAATCACATCAAAGCCGATTCTAAACATTCAGGCATCACTACATTAAAAACATGATAATTAAATATAACTCGCATCTTAATTCGAATTTTTTTAATGAGAAATCTAGGAATCCTAATCATTACTTATAGCTAATAATAAAACTCAAAAAAAAATCACTTCAAAGCTGATATATGTATGATTAATCATAGATAATATTAAACTGCAAAACCGATAACGAATCAGATCTCAAAAACAAACAATATAAGCATATATATATATACAAAAATACATGTATCTATATATATATATATATATAAATTAATTAATTAATTACGCGATAGAGCGGGGTATCGAAAGCGTTTTTAGAGATGGAATCTTGCAATCTGCTCCAAAGAGACGAATCGGAGAGAGATACCATCCAGTAACGAGTCGCCATTGTTGTATATCTATATCTATATCTATATCTATATCTATATATGTATGTATTTGTGTGTGTGTATATTTATTATTTATATATATATATATAGAGAGAGAGAGAGAGAGAGAGAGAGAGAGAAATTTTCAGTTTATTTAATTATTTAAGTGATCTGATTTTATTTTAAATATGTATATATGTAGATGATGAACAGAATATGAGATTTAGAAGTCTACCCGGATGTTTCGTAAATTGCAAAATAGTCCTTACAGTTTTTTAAAAAAAAATCAATTTTGTCATGGATTAATTAAAATTACAAATTTAAGAGGTGTTCACGGTTTGGTTTGATTTATTTTGTTTCGGTTGGTTTGGTTTTATACGAAAACACAAGTCGAAGGAGTTGAAATTCATAGGTTTGAAGCAGTGTCTAGGTTTTCCAATCCCACCACCGTCGCCGCCTTCATGAGAAAGAGACGGGGAGATGGCCGAAAAACGAGCAACGTCGTAGGATAAAATAACCTTTAAGTAATGGTTTGAACGACAACGAGGACTAAGAGAGAGAAAGAGACATTGTCGGAGAAAATACACCTGAGCTTTAGATCTGACAACGTCGACATGGAGGTTTCACCCACGAGAGAGAAATCAATAGATTAGACAGTTACGGAGAGAGCGAAAAACAACAAGGATATAGATAGACTATAAGAGAAATACGAGAAAGCAAATAGAGAGAGACGACGGCAGAGCCCTGACTGCTGCCACGACGGAGGTGGCGTAGCTCTGATGGTAGAGATGTGGTGATATGCGGTAAATTGAGGATGAGTTTTTAAAAAAAGATAGAGAAAATGTTAAAAATGAATCAAATTATATTTAAACCCATTTATATATTTATCATAAATGAGCTAAAACATAATTACGTTTGTTAAAATACCATAAAACTGAAATATATTTCGAAGTCGGCCCCGCCTTCAATATTTTGTTGTCCAATTCATACCAACCGGGAAACTCGCTTCCTTTTTTACAACTACATTTACCATTTACATATTCTCATTATTTTACATGTAAAATTTAGATTTTTTCATTATTTTTCGTGTTTCCGTTTTCCATTTCGTTTTCCTTCTTTGCAACTATGTCTAATCACTTGATTATCCCCAAATTTCACCTCTCGTACCATAAACAAAAAATAAATAATGTATATGAACTGGTAAGGGCACTCACATTTGACTCTTCATTTATCTATGCTATGTAAAATTTGAAGTTTTTAAAAAAAAAAAGTGGTTTCATATGAGCCTGCCTATTTGGATTTGAGATTGTAGTTAAAAATAATGGACAATTAAAATAAACATATCTTACTGTTATTATATTAACAAAAATATATCTTAAATTATAAAAAACATACATTCAATTAATAATTAATAAAAAACAAAAAACAAAAAACTCCGTCCATCCCTCCCTATCTCTTTTCTCTCTCTCCTCCTCCCACTTTCTTTCCAATCTCTCTCCTCCTCTTTCTCAGTCTCTCCGATCTCTCCTCTTTACTCTCTATTTCCTCCCCTTCTCATCCCTCTCTCTTTCCGATTTTTCTCTTCTCATCCCTCCCTCTCATTCCGATCTCGCTATTCGATGAAAATTGAGACAGAGACATCCGTCGAAATGGGTGGCGAGGGTATATAGTTAGATCAAAAACTCAAGATTGATGTCAACGGAGATGCGATCGTCGAAAGAGAGGCCTACGACGACGACATGATAGTTCGAGATCAGAGGACGGACAATGGTTGAATTTGTTAACTAATGTATAAGCTTGAAAAATAAGTGTATGAACTCCGTGAATTGATGGTATGGAGTTAAAAATTATGGATATGAATTATGTAAATAAGTATATAAATTCTGTAAATTAGGGTATGAACTTTACGAATTAGGGTATGAACTTTTGAAATAAAGGTATGAAAATATACAAATCAGGGTATTAACTTTTGAAATAAGATTATGAACTTTTGGAATAAGGGTATGAAATATACAAATTAGGCTATGAACTTTTGGGTATGTTTTTGTTAATTAAATTTTTTTGAATATGTTTTTGTTAATTTAGTTTAAAAAGTAATATGTTTTTTTAATTTATCCTAGAAATATTGAGTATTAGTATGGTAGTTAAAAATAACTAGCAAAATTCACTAGTTAAACTTATAAATTATTATTGGGTCAATTCCCAAAACATACAATGTGTTATGAAATATTACCAAACAAAACATACAACCCAAACAAATTATTCCCAAAACATATAATTAACCCAAAATAGAAAAAAAATATATATTTCTCCTCAGCTATCAAAAAAATTTATCTTTCTCCCATCTCTCATCTCTCTCCTTTCTCTTTCTAAATCATCATTTTTTTCCCACAAAATACTATCTTATTTAATGTTAAAATGACTTCTAAACCGAAAAAAATAAAATTACAACAAAAAATAAAAAAAATTCAAAAAAGTCGAGATGCCGAAAAAACCCAAAAAATGCTGAAAAAACCTTTAAAAAAGTCGGGAACCCGAAAAAATCCAAAAAAAATGTTAAAAAATAAAAAACCAATAAAAATCCAAATTCACAAAAAAATGAAAAAAGTTCAAAAAAGTCGAGAATCCGAAAAAACCCAAAAAAGGCTGGAAAAACCTTTTAAAAAGTCGGGAACCCGAAAAAGCCCAAAAAATGGTTAAAAAAAGTAAAAAAAAACAAAGAAAAATCCAAAATCACAAAAAGAATGAAAAAAGTTCACAAAAATCGAGAACCCGAAAAAACCAAAAAAGTGCTGAAAAAACCTTTTAAAAGTCGGGAACCCGAAAAAACTTCAAAAAAGTGGCAAAAAATAAAAAAAAACCAAGAAAAATCCAAATTCACAAAAATAAATAAAAATAAAGTTCAGAAAAGTCGAGAACCCGAAAAAAGCCCAAAAATATGGTAAAAAACAAAAAAAAACAAGAAAATTACAAAATTACAAAATTACAAAAAAAAAATGAAAAAAGTTCAAAAAAGTCGAGAATTCAAAAGAAGCCAAAATATGCTGAAAAAACTTTTAAAAAAGTCGGTAACCGAAAACCCAAAAAATTGATAAAAAAAACCCAAAAAATATCCAAAATCACAAAAACAATGAAAAAAGTTCACAAAAGTCGAGAAGCCGAAAAAACCCAAAAAATGCTGAAAAAAACTTTAAAAAGTCGAAAACCCGAAAAATCTCCAAAAAAGTGGCAAAAAAAAAACCAAGAAACATCCAAAATCATAAAAATATATAAAAATAATGTATTGTGTATGCTCGTATTAAAAAACATGTATAGATTATGTATTGTGTATGCGTGTATTAAAGAGCATGTATAAAAATTGTATTGTGTATGAATAATAAGAAAAAAACAAAAAAATGGACAGTGTCAATGGATACAGAATGTATTGTGTATGACTGTATTAAAGAGCATGTATAAACAATGTATTGTGTATGCCTGTATTAAAAAATATATATAAAATATGTATTGTGTATGCATGTATTAAAGAGTATGTATAAATAGTGTATTGTGTATGCCCGTATTAAAAAAACATGTACTGTATTAAAGAGCGTGTAAACAATGTATTGTGTATGTCCGTATTAAAAAAACATGTATAAACTGTGTATTGTGTATGTCTGTATTAAAGAGCATGTATAAATAGTGTATTGTGTATGCCCGTATTAAAAAAACATGTATAAACTGTGTATTGTGTATGCATGTATTAAATAGCATGTATAAAATATGTATTGTGTATGCCTGTATTAAAGAGCATGTATAAAATATGTATTGTGTATGCCTGTATTAAAGAGCATGTATAAATAGTGTATTGTGTATGCCCGTATTAAAAAAACATGTATAAACTGTGTATTGTGTATGCATGTATTAAAGAGCATGTATAAAAAGTGTATTGTGCATGCATGTATTAAAAAATATGTATAAATTGTTTATTGTGTATGCCTGTATTAAAGAGCATGTATAAATAGTGTATTGTGTATGTCCGTATTAAAAAATATGTATAAACTGTGTATTGTGTATGTCTGTATTAAATAGCATGCATAAAAAATGTATTGTGTATGCCTGTATTAAAAAAACATGTATAAACTATGTATTGTGTATGCTTGTATTAAATAACATGTATAAAATATATATTATGTATTACTGTATTAAAGAGCATGTATAAATAGTGTATTGTGTATGCATGTATTAAAAAACATGTATAAATTGTGTATTTTGTATGTCTATATTAAAGAGCATGTACAAAAAGGATATTGTGTATGCCTGTATTAAAGAGCATGTAAAGTGTATTGTGTATGCCTGTATTTAATAACATGTATAATTGTGTATTGTGTATGCCTGTATTAAAGAGTATGTATAAAATATGTATTGTGTATGCATGGATTAAAGAGCATGTATAAATAGTGTATTGTGTATGTCCGTATTAAAAAACATGTATAAACTGTGTATTGTGTATGTCTGTATTAAATAGCATGCATAAATAATGTATTGTGTATACTCGTATTAAAAAAACATGTATAAACTGATTATTGTGTATGCATGTATTAAATAACATCTATAAAATATGTATTATGTATTACTGTATTAAAGAACATGTATAAATAGTGTATTGTATATGCATGTATTAAAAAACATGTATAAATTGTGTATTGTCTATGTCTGTATTAAAGAGTAGGTACAAAAAGTGTATTATGTATGCCTGTATTAAAAAACATGTATAAAAAGTGTATTGTGTATGCCTGTATTTAATAGCATGTATAATTGTGTATTGTGTATGCCTGTATTAAAGAGCATGTATAAACGATATATTGTGTATGAATAACAAAAACACAAAGAACGAGAAGTATTAATGAATACAAAATATATTGTGTATGGCTAGTATGAAAAATGAAAGCGATAAATTAACAATTATTTAATTAATTACCAATTATGTCCCAAAAATGAGCATCGTTCCGATCGAATAAAAACAAAATCCTAATTCATATAAAAAAAATAAAAATAAAATTCTTGGTGTAATGAGTTTTGATCGGACGGTGGAGATTGGGGTTAAAGTAGGAGTGTGGGAAAGATGGAGGGTTGAGATTTGAGGAGGTGGTGACGGGATCGGAGATGGAGGGAGGTGCGACGGAAGATGGTGGAGATAGGTGACGGAGAGAGCAGGGCGAATATTGTAGTTGACATTTTTGTATGTATATATATATATACATATATAGGAGGGAGGGAGAGAGAGAGGGGTTAAAAAAATATAAATTATTTAGTATTTATAATTTTAATTAGTTGTATCTTTTGGTAATAAAGTGTTGAGATGTAATTTTTTGGTAATTAATTTAAAATAGTTGTATATTTTGGTAATTTTCCCATTATTATTACATGCATCTTTCTCTCTCCTTCCACTAAAATTATTATATGTATTTCTCATTAAAACATATATTATTTAATTGATATAAATAACATGTAAATAGCCTAATATTTTGAGAAAATATAAATTAGATAGCTAAAATTAATAAAGCTAGTTTTTATTGATAAATATAAATAGTACGATGCAAATCATGGCATGGTTGCTTTTGGGCCCTCAAAAGACACCCCACACACTCTCACCTTGTACTTATCTACTGTAACTTGAGTACATTCCTCACTTCACTTCAATTCACTTCTAACTTCCCCCTCTATCTCAATCACTCCCCCAATTCAAAAAACAGAACACTTCCACCCCCAATCCACTAAACTAAACCTTAACAAAGCCCTAATTAAAAACGATGACGGAGCTCCACCTCCTGGACCCCCACACCAACGACGATGCTCTTTCCCCACCTGACCCCACCACTGCCCCTCCGTCCGGCTAGGCAAGATCGGGGACCAGGCCTACGACCCAATTCCCGTTCAAAACCGTCCCAAAAAAATCCTAAAAGCAGTAACTACGGAGACGAGTTTAGTTTTTAGAGGGAGTAATAGAGTAAATGTTAAAAACAAAGCGAATTAAATTTTAACTCATTTCCATATTTATCCGAAATGACCTTCTAACGTAAATATGTTTATTAAAATCGCTTAATATTTTAAAAAATGTATTGAAACTTGCTAAAGATTAAATAATTTTGTTTTCATGTCTAACTCTAGTTTTTTATATCAAATTACACCCCTTGTACTGCAAACAAAAAAGTTATTACTCCCTCCGTTCCTTTTTTATGGTCCATTATTCTATTTTGAGAAGTTTCTATTTAAAAAATTGTCCATTTTCCTAAATTAGTATATACCTTTTGTGCATTTACATTTTCACACTTGTCTGAGAAATTTTTAGAATTTTATATTAAATATAACTAGTATATATTTTGAAAAAACATAGAAAAATATGTGTTATAACGTTGTCCTCTTGCGGATGAGTCGGATAATAAAATGGTAACGGGTCGGATAATAAAATGGGAACAGAGAAAGTACGATGAAGTGGTACACAAATAAACACAACTATCAGGCATCTGGAACCTACAAACCCTCTCTCTCTCTTACTAAAGTACATTTCCACACTTCACTTCATTTCCAACTTTTCCCCTCTCTCTCAATCACTCCCCGAATTCAAAAACACAACACTTTCACCCCAAATCCACTAAACTAAACCCCCTCAATAAAACCCTAATTAAACGATGACGGAGCTCCACCTCCCAGACCCCCACACCAACGGCGCCGCCCCTCCTCCGCCTGACCCCCCCACCACCAACACCTCCACCGCCGTGAAACGCCACCGCCGCCCCTCCGTCCGTCTAGGCGAGATCGGTGATCAGGCGTATGAAAATCCCATCCCCGTCCGCAACCGTCCAAAGAAGAGGGAGACGAAAGGCGGTGGATGTTCGGGGGAGGAGGAGAGGGAGGGAGAAAGGATGACGTGGCGGGGGAAGGCGAAGGGGACGAAGAGGGTGAGGGGCGGGTGGGGGTTTGGTAGAGGAGGTGAGGTGGACGGGTTCGAGGAGGAAGAAGAGGATGAGGATGTGAATGATAGTCCTGTGCAGTCCTTGGATTATAAAGGTCTATTTCTCTCTCTCTCTCTCTCTCTATATATATATATATATGTATATATACATGTGTGTGTGTGTGTACTGTAATCTTAGTGGCGTAAAATGTGTTACGAGGTAGGGTGTGTGTGCGGTTTGCACATAGATATGAGAAATGGTCGATGGAAGAGGACATAAAAGCATTGTTTTTCTCCTAATTTTCATTGTTTGAATGGAATTATAGTATATATATATATGTGTGTGTGTGTGTGTGTGTGTGTATACTTAGTAATTGTGACCTGTGTTTTATGTGTACGACGTGTAGTGATGTGAAATATGTAACTGAGTAGGGTATGTGTGCGGTTTGTACATAAATATGAGAAACAGTTGATCAAAGTGAAGAGAACATAGAAGGCAGAAGCATTGTTTTTCTCTTCATTTTTATTATTTGAATGGAATTACAGTACATATATAAATATACATATACATGCATACATATATGTGTGTGTGTGTGTGTGTGTGTGTGTGTATACTTAGTAATTGTGACCCACACTTTACGTGTACGAGTCGTAGTGACGTAAAAAGTGTAACTGGGTAGGTTATGTGTGTGGTTTATACATAAATATAAGAAATAGTTGATGAAAGAGAACAGAGAAGCATTGTTTTTCTCCTCATTTTCATTATTTGAATGGAATTACAGTACATATATGTATATATATATATACACGTATATATATGTAGTGTAACCGTGGCCTACTTGCAGCGTAGTGGCGTAAAATATGTAACGAGGGAGGGGATGTGTGCGATTTATACATAGATATGAAAAATAGACTTGTTAAAGTGAATATATAAGCATTCTTTGTTCGCCATTTTCTTTGAATCATTGTTCTTTTAAGCCAAGCATAGGTCGAAATTAAGCGGAGCCTAGACGCCTAGTGGATTAGGGGTTATTAAGAGATTAGACAGTGATTAGTCGGAATTAGGTAGGATTAGGCGTTATTAAGAGACGGCGTTATTAAGAGACTAAGTACTGATTAAGCACGATTAGGCGGTGATTAAGCGCTAGGCGAACTATTTCGGCCATGAACCCGCCTAATGCATTCTTAGAACATTGCTTTGAATGGAACAGTAAGGGTGTTTTTGGAAAAAAGTGTCGATCTTTGGTAGGCTTGTGGTACCTGTCAATTCTTGGCTTCGATCATTTAATAAAAGTCTACTATATTCCATTTTGGGGGAGGAAGGGGGGCTGATACTAATACTCATTCCAAGATTCTAGTTTGTGGGTTTTGTTTGTCTATCTAGGGTTTAATAAAGTCCACTATATGTTTTAACCCACAATAAACACAGTTTCTAGCATCCCATAACACTTCATTAACATTATATAAAAAAAAACTTTACATCAAACAACACATGTGATATGTACTCTGCATATATTTACATGTGTGCATATGTCTATATGTATGTATAATAATTAAAAAATTGCTGAATCTTGTTTTTTTTTTTAATTCGAAATTGTTACTGGTTTACTCTTTGCTAATATGGTGTTTGGACAATTTTGTTACGATAAACATTAGACGAGATAAAGTTTATTTGCGGAATGGCATTGAATTTTTACTATCTTCCCATCAGACTCTTTGTATATATGCATGTATATGTGTGTATGCTTATTATGTATTATTGATTTTTTGAAGGGGGGCCGTCGGATGATAATGATACGAGGAATTATTGGAATGGAGGAGGGGGGGAGAGAAACGGGATTCGGGTTTGGTTGAACCAGCTAGGGTTAGGGAGATACGCGCCGGTATTTGAAATCCACGAGGTGGATGACGAGGTTTTGCCGATGCTAACAATCGAGGATTTGAAGGATATGGGGATAAATGCTGTTGGGTCGAGGCGGAAGATGTATAGTGCTATTCAGAAGCTTAACAAAGGGTTCTCGTGAGGAGGAAGAAATCTGCTTTTTGGAGGATAAATCGGTGATTGTTTCTCGGTTTTGATGTAATCTTTGTTTCTCGGTTTTGTAGTTTTCTTGAAATGAAATAGTTTGTGTCTTTCTCTTGCTAAATATGTACATGTTTTTAGCTCTTTTATGTGCTTTGTCAATTTGGAAGAAATTTTTCAAAATTGCTGGATTTAGGGGGGAGAAGTAGTAAACTTGAGGAATTTTGTGTTTAATTTAGTTTTTTCTAATTTTTGTAGTTGTGCAATGAAGTAGTAAACTTCTGTCTCCAGGGTTGTCTTTTTTTCTAATTATAATGGATTTTAGTTTTGCAGTGGAATCGTTTGTACCTTCCTTTCCTATACAGTACTAGGCTTGTCTGAAAGGAAACTATAAGCTCAGCCTATTAGTTTAAGCTTTGGGGTTGGGTTATTGTTTGGTTCTTCAGCTTTTACGTTCAAGTTTTTGGCTTAAAAGATTCTAGAAATTCTAGGAAATGGGGATGAACCTGGTGGGCTTGGTAATTGGCCTAATACGGCTGTCATCCTCTTTTATAGATTTTGTAATGCATGGTTTTGTGCATTTCTTTTGCTATGATATCGTTATATGTATACATGTTAGTATTGTGCTGCTCTCTGTGCTATGGCAATTTGGAAGACAATGTTGAAGCTTGATGAATTTTAGGACCGACATTAGTGTACGTCACGTTATAGGTTCTTTTTATTTTCTGGTTTTAGCTGAAACTGTTTTCTGTAGTTTTACAGTAGAGTAGTTTGTGCTTTTCGTTGTATACTAACCTTATTTGGGTAGAGCTTATATGCTGGTTTTAGCTTTTAAGCTGAGGAGCATTGTTTTTACGACATTTAAACTCCGCTTTTTGTATTCAATTTAGAATATTTAAGCTAGATCATTTCTTCATGGTTCACTTATGTTAGCATGTTTGTAATTGAACTTACAAACAAGCAATGAAATCTTGTGTTGCTCTTTCCATGCTATGACGAGTTAGTTGGTAAAAATTCTGGATGCAGTTGAGGAAAATTAGTATAGTTGATAATCGTATTTTATATAAAAGGATACTTTCAGATGGATTTTCTAAGTTCTATGGATGCATGGTTTTCTGTGATTTTGCAGTAGAATGGTGTTTTCCTAGATTTTTTCCACTACAAAATAATAAAATAAAAATAAGAAAAAAATACATTTAGTACACCAAACTATATTGCTATTAACGATTTGGATACCCATATTTTCAATTTAGGTACCACACTATAATAACTTTATAATTTAGGTACCACCGTCTAAATAAATAACGGAATCATGTCACGTGACATTTGATAAAAATTAATTTGAGAGATTAATTTGACAATTTTGCACAAAAATATATCATCCTATAAAAATGTTTCCCCTAATTTAACGCATAACAAAATTTTGGATTATATGCTAATTTTTTTTATATGTGAAATTTGGGGGAAAATTTTTCTAAAATGACATATTTTTGTGTAAAATTATCAAATTAGCTTGTCAAATGTCACGTGACATGATTCCGTGATTTATTTAGATGGTGGTACCTAAATTGGAAATTTATTATAGTGTGGTACCTAAATTGAAAATTTTGAAAGGTACCCAAATCGTTAAAAACAGATAGTTTGGTGTATTAAACCTACGTACTTTAAGATTTAAAACAATGTTTGGTTATTAAAGAGTGATAAATAGTTTTATTAGTTTTTACTTTTTATATTTTTATGCGAGTATGATATTATTATAATTAATATAAAGTTGTATGAGTATTTTTGAAAAAAAATGTCTAAATTGAAAAAACTCATTTGACTTGAATTGATTTATTATAATAAAATAATTTCTATTTAAACGGTTTACTTCAACCTATGTAGTACAAGTTTATCCATGGAGTACAAGTTTATTTTAATCCGATATATGTTAACATTCTCAATAAGTCTGGCCAATCTTCTATCCAAAAACATGGATTTTCAATTTTAATTTTTTGGATATTCACTTCCATATGCATTTTTTAACCAAATATTTGATGTTTATACAGGATTTATCAGCTGTTGAATTGTTTGTAATGAGCAATTAGGTATATTTAAAAAAAGAAAAAAATACGTTTAGTACAGCAAACTATGTTGGTGTTAATAATTTGGATATCCAACTTTCAACTTTTTCAATTTGGGTTCCACACTATAAATTGTCCAATTTAGTTATCACTGTCTAAATTAATCACGAAATCATGTCACATGACACCACGTGCTTGATAAATTTGAATGTGAGAGGATAATTTTGTCATTCTGCACCAAAATATATTGATCATAGAAAAACGTTTCTCGCTAAATTTGAACTATATGCTGATTTTTGTTATGTATGAAATTGAAGGAAAACGTTTTTTTTAGGATGATATATTTTTTTACAGAATGACAAAATTACCCTCTCACGTTAACGTTTGTCAAACACGTGCTGTCATGTGAAATGATTTCATAATTAACTGATATCTAAATTGAAAAGTTTCTTACAGCTTGGTATCTAAATTGAAAGTTTTTTATAGTGTGATATTCAAATTGAAAAAATTGAAAGAAGTATCTAAATTGAAAGTTTTTTATAGTATGATATCCAAATTGAAAAAATTGAAAGGTGGATACCTAAATCATTACAAACCCGTAGTTTGATATGCTTAAACTTATAAAATCCCAAAATATCCCAATTTTTTTTTTAATAATAGCTCAGCTGCATACTATTGGTAATAATACCCCTTTTCCTGAATTTGCAATTATTTTCATTGATTAGTGATTATATTATACAAGTTTTCCACATCCGTCATTTGCGGTCGGTCGTTATGTAGACTTGGCAAATATTGGTGTCAAATGTTCGGCTTTTGCTCTCTAGATTGCTGTACATTTTCTAAACAAGGTCATTTTGATTTCATCTTTCATTCCAAGTATTGGAACATGCATTTCTTGTTCCTGAGCTGTTTCCATGCAATTTTACTAAAGAGGGAACAAGAAGAAAGGCTGATATGCATTGATACTCAGAAAACAAATAATAAGCAGATGAAACTGTACATTGAAGAATATGATCAAAATGCAAAATTAGTTCCACTCACAAGTTGCAATGCTTCAAAAAAACTTATCTAAGATGAGACCTTAGATCATACACATCAAGCTTCTTTACAAATATTTCAAAATTAAACATGAGAACTCTTATTAACTTTACCTAACTTGCGTATAAGTTCACAACTCTATATCGATTTGCTCAAATATCGAGACAACTAATGAGGCGAGAGAAGCTAGTATATCGTTCTTTTATTTATGAATACCTATTTGGGCTGTATCAGAATGTCGAGCGCCTGATGAAATACTATTTATAGCTGTTAACTCGAGAACTGTATATAGAGATGGAAAGAGGAACGGGGAGGTTATTTATGGTTGGATGTCTAGTGCATCTTCATTTTACCATCTTCCAGTTCTTCTTTATCGGGTTCAGCAGGAAAATACTTTATGCCCACCAAATCACCAACTCTACTTAAAACCTGTAAACAAGTACAGATATATCTTGTCAAATATTAGGCAAATGGGAAACAAAAACACAAACAAAAAGAAATAAATTAAAGTAGCTTAATGAACTAAGATGGTGCTCCAACTGCATATTTATTACTTACTTACCTAATAAGATTTCAAATTGGCTTGCATTTTCCAATTCCCCTTTTTAGAATAGAGCTTTTTGAGCTATAAATTAAAAGCTGGAGGAAGCAACTTTTTTTCCAGCTTTAGAGAACCAAATTTGGGCACAAACTGTAGTCCATTCTTACTTCAGAAAATCATTTAATAAAGCATCCAATGATTTCGAATCTACTAATAAATTGGAGAGTAATTACATTTTCATTTAAATACGACACTTTCACTTACCAAATGTGCACTACCAGCTAAATTTTTTAACGAAACATGGCATACTCTACTGACTGAAGTGCAAAAGAGATCGATGTATAGCAATATCGGAAAAAATATATATAATTGGTGATTATCAACCTGTAGAGCTTTGCACAACTCTTCTCTGGTATGAGAAGCAGATATACATATCCGTGCCCTTCCCAGCAATAGAGGAGTAGCTGGAAATGCTACCACCACTACAGCCACCTGAAAGATTAAAATATTGGTTATTATTCAGTAACGAAAAGCACAATATTTTTGGTAAAAATGTAGTCTGCGCAAAGCAAGAAATTAATTTCAGATCTGGTCAGCTGTTGCCAGTTTTATTCACTACAGCAACAGCCAATGACCTATAAGGTTTTAGCAAACCTTGAACAATTAAGCATGACAAACACATTCGAGCCCTAAAACTGATGAAAAACATCACAACTTTTATTTGATTAGCGGCTTACGTTTTGTTTCAGACATTCCCGTGAAAAGGCTACGATTTTAGAAGGATTATAAAGCATGATTGGCATTACAGGAGAATCGTTATCCCCCAGAACCTCAAATCCCATCTTCTGTAATTCTGACCTGAAAAAGTTGCTATTCTCACGAATACGTGCAACTTTTTGAGCTCCTGTCACCGCAACGAAGTTAGAGAAAGAAACCGTAGATAAATTATATAGATATTGATGCAACATTGTAAACAGATAAATACAAATGTTTTATTAGTGAGAGCCTGGGCACCTCTGCTAGAACCATCCTTTCCAAGAAGAACTTTAATCGCGGATATAATTTGCTGTGCAGCTGGAGGAGAGATAGATGTGGCATACAGATGGGCAGGACAAGTATACTTCAAATATTGAATAAGCTCCTGAAAATGGCAAGAGACAAAAAAACAAGTATCAGAGATCATTGTAAAAGACATAAATATTTGCAACATATACAACTTAAATAAAATAGAGAAAAGTAGCTGATAATCCAACTAAAAAGAAATCTAAGCATCATCTAATTATGCAGAGCTATCAGCAACATTTTTAGTTTTTTACCAAGGTAACATAAAAAAAAATCAGAAGAAGGATAGCTGATGCTTCAAAGAAGATAGATTTACAATAATAGACATACTTAGTCATTTAAAAAAAAGACATTTAGGATTGAGAAAATAATCTACATCTATGCAAATCTAAATAAAAGGCATAGGGATAAAGTAAAGTGAGAAAGAAACTTGTAGCATTGACCAATAATAAAATATTATAAATTTCCTAAAATTGTATACAGTAAACACAAGGTGAACTGGATTTAGCACCAAGTCATGTACAATTATGAACAACTTAATGTATTATTGTGAACAATAATTTATAAGCAAGAAGTTACAGTACGACACATTAAAACTACCAATTTTCCAAGGGTTGTAGTGTCTTTTTTTATTGAATTTAATAAGAAGGCACCACCAGTAATATGAGACGCTTCCTCAAAATATTTTATTATCAAGGATACCCAGCGAGTAGCAGATCTCAAGAATGAACCAGAAAGTAGGCATATAAGAAGCAAACCTTAGATCCTGCAATATAGCCACCGCATGATCCAAACGATTTTGTAAAAGTTCCCATCATAATGTCCACATCAGCAGTTTCCACTCCTAAAAGCTCACAGACACCCCTTCCTGTTTGCCCAACTGCTCCAATACTATGAGCCTCATCCAAATATACATATGCCTGCAACAACCCAAAAATATAAAGACATTAGGTTCTTCCCTACGTTAAATGTGTACCAGAGAAGATATGCTTTTCAAACTTATGATGTTTACACGACGAAATATCAAAGAATTCAACATTTCCACCACAGGAACAAAAAAAGAATAGATTGCAACAGTTTCCTCCTCAAGTTAGAAACATGAAATAAAGAGTAGGAGCTTCTTTTCCGCCTTAAACTTACCATGAGGTTAACACTTTAGCTGAAAAGAAAAGCAGGCAAAAATGGCTGCTTTCTCAAACAAAACAAAAAGTAACCTCGCAATAAAATGGGTTGCATACTTATGTTCTTATACCAAATTGTACCCAAAATAAACTAAAATGTTCTTATACCAAGAAACAGATTTTTTATCAAATCTCAAAAGATGTACTTTCAGTGAGTAAAATAATACAACCTTGTGGACATTCCTACCTTGTATTTCTTGCAAATGGCAACTATCTCTGGAAGTTTGGAGAGTTCTCCTTCCATACTGTATATTCCCTCGACAATAACAACTATTTTCTTCCATGGTCTATGAGTCCTCGGTTGTCCCTTGGATATCTGTTCTCTTAAGACAGTTTCCAGGTGGGACGGTGCTGATAAAAGACATTACAGAATCACAATAAGAAAAGGAGATCATACTGAAATGGTTTTGCTTATTAGTAACACACTGATGAAATTACATAACTTACTGTTGTGTTGAAAGACCCGGATTGTAGATCCTGATCCCCGAGCACCATTTACAATAGAGTTGTGGTTCAAAGCGTCACTTATTATCAGACTTCCCTGCAAATAAAACAAATGAATAAGAGAATATCCATACAAAGGAGAAGGAAAATACAAATATATAGTACCTTTGACATCAAGACAGGAAGAATGGTGGAGTTGGTTGCATAGCCCATTCCAAAGACTATTGCTGCTGGCTTTCCAACAAAATCAGCTACACACTTCTCTAGCTCGGTATGTATAGTTGTGGTGCCTGGTGGCAACTATGTCAGCAATATGCAAATAAAACACAAAAGATATACGGAAATTTATTTTAAAAAATCGCCCATTACCCAAAAAATACCTCCATCAACACGAGAGCTACATGTGCTTGGAGAAAACATTTTCAAACACTCGATCACACGAGGGGTGCAGTATTCATCTGCTGCTGCAAATCCGAGGTAATTGTATGATCCCAAGTTGAGGCATTTGCTTATCTTTGTGGTACAACTGCACACAAATTTTCATAAGTATATTAATTACATGGACCCTGGAACTTGCAAGTCTACGGATAGTTTTTAAAATATTCAATATTATTAATTGCCATAAATTTCTTTTTTACTTAGCTATTAACAGTGTTGAAGGAGAATTGCTAAGGAGACGAAAGTGTGTAATATTTATAAAAATTCGAGTTTTTTTTTTTAATTTAAATTCAATCTACTTTCTCACTTCAGTGTCTTGTTGTTGTCATAAGAGACACGCTCAACCACGTCAATCCATGCATCAGGAGCACTCGCTATGGGTCGACCAAAACAATCCTGCATAAGGACAAATGCAACAAATTTCAACATCTCCTTTTGTTCTACTATATGCCGAAGATAGCGATTTTTTCTCGTGAATCTTTCTCTCAAATTCTAAGTTCAATCTTCATACCTAATCCAAAACTCAAAACATTTCTAGTACTTCAATCGTGTGGAAATAAAAAGGTTGAATACCTAGCAGTTGCCGAAAACATAAGAACTCCAAATCAATCTTCTATGGTAGCATGATAGCATCAACAGGTAGACTATAACTATACTCCAAAAATCATTATTATTATCCACTAAAATGACCTCTTCGGTAAAATATGAATACAATGTATAAATATTACACCAAATCATAATAACTACATGGCCTGATGAATTTTGAGTCAATCAGGTGGACCATGTAACCTTAATTCAAAAGGTACTACATTTCACTTCTTTTTTTCCAAAAAGCAAACTTAGGCGGAGATTAATCTCAAGATGTTAAGCGGGATTAAGCCGTTATTAGGCAGGGTTAGGTGAGGGAGCTAGACGACCTATTTCCACTCAGAAGTGTCTTGCTTTTGAACGCTTGATATTTCCAAAGAATCCTAAATTTTAAAAGCATCAGCTTACTTAAGTAGTGTTTTTCAGTGGTTCAATTTCCATAGTCGATAGGTGTGTTCGGAAAATAGAAAAGATAAATGAGTGACTTATTTAGCTCTATCCGATTAAAAAAAAACTTATTTGGAATGATTATTTGCACACATTCCTTCATACAAAAATGCAGTTCTGTAGCATCTTTTGTCCTCTTACTTATATTGTTTTTTCAGTGATTCAAGTTGTGCGTTCGGTAAAAATAAATAAATAAGGAGTTTCTAATATGTACTCCATCCGGTAGATAAAATGAGCTGGTAGTAGTGTCAAGTGTGTGAAATGCATAATTTTCTTAAAAAAACTACTCCACTAACCAGCATAAGAAAAACATACTTGTATGTCTAAAGTAAGTACCATTCTACATGACCTCCAACAACCTGGTATAATTCGATTACTAAACTAAAAGATTAATAGTAAGACAGATTCCCAACCAATATTATAAGTAATTATTTATAATTAACAAATAGGATTACCTGGACCCGAAGATAGAGTCGCCTAGTATAAAAATCCTCAAGTCCCAAGCATATTGGCGCATATCCCTATTACCATAGTACAAATTTCAATATTTTACTCAAAGAATTTACAGAACACATAATTATGGAGTACCACCTAAGAGTACGGAAAATGTATGTATTACAATATTGAACCTGTTTGGTTGTACATTGTAACTACAAAAGCATACTAATTTGGTTATGATCACCGGAAAGTATACTTTAAATTTTGTTAGTTTTGTATAGTAATCTATGCTTTAAAATGCAGTAAAAAAGCTCAATTCAAACTCAACGAAAACTCAATTCAAAGCTTAAACAAAGCTTCAGATTACGCTTTTTGCACTTTTAGTGTAGCTCTTGCAAAAATGATTTATCTAAGTTTTCACTTTTTAAACACTGATAGTAGTACCAAAAGGCCACTTTTAACAGATTTTTTTGGGGACAAAACCTCTGTATTTTGTACCTTTTTTTGGCATGCATTAATTAATAAGCTTTTAGAAAATAGAAAATCAAATGTTGTCCCCAAACAATGAAATTAGTGGGAAAATCAAACATTTTACTACTCCCCTTGTTCCCATTTAATTGTCCACTACGAAACTACGTGCAATTTTGACCGGCTTATAACTTATATCAAAATTGTCGAAATCAATTTTTTTTAAATCTAATCATAAAATTTAACATTTGAACCATATGATCAACTTTCGAAAATTTTCATTCCGACAATTTTGATACAAGTTCTTGGCCGGTCAAAACTGCACGTAGTTTCGTAGTGGACAATTAAATAGGAACGGATGGAGTATATAAAATGTACGAGAAACCATACTTTTACAAATGTACCATTTTCGTACTTTTACTAGAATTTCGTAAATTTAGATACAAGATTTTTGCATGACCCAATAAATTGAAACAAGAGCACTAACTACATAGGAGCATGAATTAAATAAAATCAAAATATAAAGTAATCCTTTTACAGTATCTTTTAAGTATAAAAGTATACTTTTTTAATGGCTATAAAAAATTATAAAAATGTAATAACAATGTAAATTTGAAAAGTGGTTAATATTTAATAACAATGTAAATTTGAAAAAAGTATACTTTTTTAATGCAATAAGTATCACATCTCATACTAACAAAAAGTATACATTATAAATAATGGATTTAAAGTATAATTTTCCTATAGTGCCAAACAAAGAATCTTACTTACATACTTAAAAAGTAAAATAAAATAAAAGTATGCTCAAAAGACAAATCAAATCAAACTCAATATGTACTAAGGGAAAATATTAAGTACATACATATATATATATATATAAATATTAAATAAATAAATACACACACATATATATATATATATATATATATATATATATATATATATATATATATATACCTGAAGGTTGGTGTGATTGTACCAATCGAGAAATTTGGAAAATAAATCACGAAATTGGCCAAAAACGAATAAAAGAGTGTAACTTAAATAAGTACTTAAAGCCGTAAAATACGGGATTTTAATCATATTGTTATTATTTATTTATCAAAAAGAGTTTTAGAGAGAGAAAGAAAAAAGAGGACTGAGTTTGAGTTTGACTTCCCAACTACTAAAATTCTACTACTTAAATTTGGGGTTGGTTTTAAATTTCTGTTACTTTTTTTTTATTAAAATTCTTTTAATATTTACTCATTAATGGTCACGGTTTGATTCGATCCGATTCGGTTCGGTTTTAGCAAAACCGAAATCGAGCATATTTTTCGGTTCGTTATTTTTCGGTTTCGGTCTTTTTATTTTTTGGACCGAACCGGACCGGTTTTTTTGGTCCAATTTCGGTTTTTTTTTGGTTTTTCGGTTATTTTCGGGTTTTTTCGGTTCGGTTTTATTGAAAACCGAAACCGACCCAATTTTTTTTCGGTTTTCCGATTTCAGTCTTTTTCGGTTCGGTTATCGATCCGATTCGGTTTTTCCGATTTTTTACCCAGCCTTAATCACTTGTACTAAATCTTAATATACACGGCATTTTAAAATTATTTACGGTAGTTTATGTCAAATAATATCGGTTTGTATCATCGCTCTTTCTTATTTAATATATAAAAAATTAGCAACATTAGTTGGGTTAATTGTTCACAGCTCCAACCTCAACAAAACCATGTGAAAGTTTGACTTCTAAATATCTCAAAAGTGTAATTCTGATTTCTAAACAACTAGTAGAGTTCATAATTCATTCATATTCTTTCGAGTTTCATATATCGAATGAAATTAAAACAATCAAATGGTCTAGATTTATGGGTGGACTTTTTAATTTTATTTTTATATAATTTTAATATATAAAATAAGATATATTAAAATCATTGATTTTATTATTATTTTTAAATAATACTTAAATTTAGGGTAGTGTCAATTAAGATTCTATAATTTTATTTGACTTTTTGTTGTGTTGTACAATTAGTTTTTAATTTACAAAATCATAATTTATATTTTATATATTAAAATTATATAAAAATTTTTTTACAAAACTCACGCATAAATTTAGACTATTGTATTGGTTTAATTTCATAATCTGTTAGATGAAACTCTATACATATGAGTGCATTATGAAATATAGAGAATTTGAATCGCTTACCGGATTAGTCACTAATAAATATTTAGTAATTTTGACCACAAACTAAAATCTAACAATTTACAATCATGTTAAGGAGGCCGAGACCCTAAGCAGTAATTGTAAGAATGGTAGTAGGAGACTCCTCCTCTCACAGAGAGAGTCCTCACACTCCTCCTTTATCAACCATCGGATCTTATCAATCAAAATAATACGCTAGATGTATATGAAGATTTTTTAAAATTCGGTGATCACAAACAATAAAACAATAATAAAATATTAGGAACCTTTGTGTGACCTACCGCTAAATAAAATTAAAAATATGACATTTGTTGTGATACATTAGGTGGTTGTCCAGATTCATGTTTAGCTTATATACATATACGCTATGTATAATATTTAACTTTGACACTTATGACTTTCTAGATTCACTATTATACATGTATCTTGTTCTACCCCTCCACTTATCATTCTATTATAATAAGTCAATCCAAATCAAATAAGACTGCCCAATTTAGCCATTTTTTTCCAAAAATACACCTATATATTTTTATTAATTACAATAATACCATGCTCACATCAAAAAATAACAACTAATAACACTATGTGCCACTCTTTAATAACCAAACATTCTTTTAAGTCTTATACTATTTTTTTTTGTATTATCCACGTATTTGTATCATAACTACACTTATTTTTTATATTTTAATTGCATTGCGCGTCACACACGCAACGCGTGAGGCACGATTACTAGTATATATATATATATATATATATATATTGGTTGGAGTATTCATAGTTGTACACACATTCATACTTGAATAATAATATTTTGCTCTCTATCCATACATTTTTTGTTATGTCGATAGTTTGCTAATAGTTGATACAGAACAACATTAAAATATATCAACTAATAAAACCCTAATAAAAGATTGGGGAACCCTTACGTAGCCTACCGTTAATTAAAATAAAAATAATATTGTTTTTATTTACAAAAAAAAATATCATAATCTTAGTTTTTATGATATATATGTACATATGTTTGCATATAAATGTATATAATGATTTTAATTTGGAAGAGATGGGATAATAAAGACCAACCTTCAAATCCAATAAAAATCCAAATAAAAATAGAGAAACTTAGTTAATATCACCATAAAGTTAATTGTTTATTAAAAAATTATTATTATTTTTTACATCAAACATTATGAAGAAAAAAACAAAATCCAAAAAGTATGTAGTATGTACGTGGCCGTGCCTAAGGGCATATCGGTTGAAGTAGATTCTTCTTTTTGATCAATCAAAACCCCTTCCCAAACTGTACGCTGGAGAAATAAAAACAAACTAAAAGAATCGAGGTAAATATTCTGGTGTTATTTTCTCATATTAGAATGTTTCAAATTTACCCATCTAATGAAAATGAATAAAATTTAATTGCTAACATGAGAAGAGTCTGAGAACTCCTTTTTGGAGGGGGAGTCCGGCTCCCTTTATGGAATATTGAATTTGTTTGGATAACGACAATTAATTTGAAATTCTAATTAACACCGACATAAAATGTGGAAGGGTCATGATGTCATTAAATGTTCATTATTAATATTATTTGATAAAGATCATCTAGATAATAATGAGTTTTTATTATTCATTTTTTTTATATTACTTAAAATCTAAATTTTAATTTGATAAGCTAAAAACTAAATATCCAACATAATAAAAACTCAAATAAAAATATAGATATCTGGTTGATAAATATTAGGCTAAACGTAAACATTAATTAATTTTATAGTAGACTGTTAAATTGAAACGGGGAGAGTATCACTTAATGTAATTGCATTAAAATATATCGATTCGTCGACCATAATATTGCCACGTAGCAGGGTTAAACGGAACTGAAATCTGAAATTTTTTGTGTTCGGTTTCTGAAGTTTCAAATCAAACATGAATAAAATTAATGAGATTGTTTAAATGGTATGATAAAAAGGTATGTTCGGGTTCATTGGAGTTTCGTTGGTAACACTAAACATGATATAAAAGTGAGATTTTAGTTATTTGCACATTATTAAAGCTGAGAATAATAAACTTGTAACAATTTAGCGGTGACTAAATTTTAGCGTTAGTATTATACAAGTATGATGCTCTAACAAATTAATTTTCTCGTCAATCGTTGTATAAGAATTTTGAATTGGTGAACGATTATAGATGATGCTGATAGACGACATGAATTTTGGTCCGATAACGTTCAAATATTCCTAGTTTAGATACGGTACCGCCTTCAAAATACTAATTCCAAATTGGTACCACTTGCCGGTACCTTTTAAAATACTATTCGAGAGAAGGCCCAACAATCCTATATATTTTGATTAATTTAATTTCGGAGCTTTTGAGAAAAATGGTTTGATGTTTGAAGGCGGACGGACTAAAAGTTGTTGATAGGTGGCGGTATTGATGAAAATAAAGGTAGGAGTCGTTTGAAAAGCCAAGAATAATTTGCCTAAGAACCTTATCAAGATTAATATGTATGTATAGATCAAATTCGTGCCGGTGTATCATTAGGACCGGCCTCTTTAGTACATTTGCAAATTGCGATCATCTGTGATATAGAGATACCGATGAAAGAAAACGCATCTCTTTGCATAGGCGGCAAGCATCATATTCTTATTTTTACTTGTAGCAGGAATGTTCAGTTATGTCATGAAATTCAAAAGCGAATACTTTCCTTCAATCTGATTTTAGATGGACCGGCCAACACACGATAAACTCTTTTATTCTTCAAGGTTTTCAAGTGTTTTCCAATTCGGTCAAGTGACTTTGGATGGTTAGAGGTGAACTAATTTCAAAAAGAAAATAAAGGCGTCAACTCGCACTTTATTTTGTTATTCAAGGAAGTCCTAGTAATTAAATAGTTAGCGATGCTTAAACACATAAAAAGTAGCCATATGTAGGATGAAAACATATTTTGTGGGTATATAATCATGTCTTTTGAATGAGATAATAAAGCTGATTCAGAATATCTCCAAGTTTTTATATGTAACATTACAGATGCCCAATACAAGAATCTGTTCATAAACCAACAATCGACAAATATTTTATGGATTAACCCAGACAAATGTACTAATATTATTCAACATATCTATGGCAATTTGTTCTTCTTTTAAAAGCTTAAGTGAACTCAATGAATATTTCTGGATAAATAAGCTGAGATTATGGTGAGCGTAAGAAAATGGAGAAAGGCCAAGTAAGAGAGACTGATAGATGTGGCGAATCTGTTACAGAATCCCCTAACATGGCTGCATATCGGTAACCAGCCACTATGAAGATTTCCATTTTCGGCTAGTAATCCAACTGCTGTGGCACTTGCACATCCCGATATTGCCAAAATCATCATCAACTACTCCCCAAATAACATATTAATATTAGCTCGATATTAAAAACAAAATCACAAATTCGTGAAATTGGGATGATTTCTGAAATTTACGATTATATTAATCTTGCAAATGTTGAACTGAGCCCTTGAGTCTCAACCTGATTCATTCTTTTAATTGCATGTATTTGAAATATTCTGAACTTTAAAATGAATTTGCAGATGTTGTGTTCATCGTCATGTCTTGCAAGAATCTATAACTTTATATTTTAGATTTATATTTTTATCCATGTGAGAAAACCCTTAGTCGGATGATAATGGTATAACATGAACTAGGAATCTGCTCTGATTCGGTTAGAATCGGGACCAGAAAAAAACTTGGATCAGAGCATATCCAACTTCCTTGATCCATTAAGTTTAGGACTGAGCTAAAATACTGTGAAAATTCACAACCCTAGCCACGATTATTTACGGGGAAAAAATATGATCCCACAACCCAACCCTGGCAGTTTAAGTGTTCCGGAAATCCTATAATCGTACTAAACTAATAGATGGGATGCATTTAAACATCCTCAAACAACACCTAGAACTAGAATATCGTATTAAAACACGGTACAACAGATTATAATAGCTGTTTTGAAAAAAATCTCTTTTATATTAAAAAATAATACCTTACAGTTGTTCATAGAGTAGAGAAAATAACTATTACCAGATCCACAAGGAACATGTAAAAGTAGCTTTTTGGATTTGACCCATTTCGATCAAGATAATCAGCAGCAATCAAAGAAATGGCAGACATGATGCTCACGATGAGATTTGCATAACCAAAATACCTGAAAAAATCTCATCAACAACCTTGAGCTAGGACTCTAATTTACCATTTGAATATAATTTTATATATGTAAAGTTGGTAATGTGAAACTATCGTGACAGTTATCATTTGATGAAAGCAGGCAATAAAATTAGGGGACACTAATTTGATCTATAATGAGACAAAAATGATATTGCCTCAGACGACCAAAGAGCTAGAAATCCTTCGTTTGTCTGTAAACAGAGAAATTTTTACAAATTCCTGAACATTTTATTAGCTGAGGATTTATCAAAGATAAAGGCTACCATTAACATCGTCTTTAACAAAATAGAGTATTGTTACACTTGTAAATAATAGCATTGTACTAATACTTGGAAATATGTTCATTCATTCGTGTGAAATTTCAAGCTATCATATATTTATCGAGTTGCTACTTGTTAATGTTTACATATTATGGCGTTACCTAAAAGTAGAGGAGTAGCTATATCGAGCCTCAAATTTCATACCAAACAAGAAAACAGATTGATGATTAGTGAAAGTAAGGCAAGCTGAACTTAGTGAAGCCACGGTAGCCAAAAATCTAAGGCAAATATGTGCCGACGAAAAATATTTTTGTGCATTTAGAAACGGATTTTGGTTTCGCATGGTTTTGGCTTCGACATCAAAATCCATGATCAAAGAGGAGAGAGGACTAACATTAACCAAATGCAAATGCTTAGGATAGTAGTGGGATGTTTGTTTGGCTTGCTAGTTATATGCAGTTGTAGAATATTGAATCACACTGTTTGCACATGATTGTTGTGCAGGAAATCATGGGCAAACCAGTTTAGGCAAATCACTAAAATGTTTATCTAGAAGGTTATAAGTTGTAGTCAAAAGGTTTGGCAAATACTGAGATGGTTTTTCTAGTAAAGTTGTTTTTTTTCCTCAAGTTCCTATGCAAATAGTTTCCCAAAGAGTTTTTAAGTGGTAACTTTGGTATCAATACTTTTATCATGCTGAAACAACAACAAAATGGAAAACGTGTAAAATTAAACTTTTAAATGAAAACCAAGTTAAAGTGGAGAACCTTGCCTAACACTTCTCGAGCTATCAAAATTTCCATTTATTTTGTAAATCACTGTCTTGGAATTGGCATCTTCCCAACAAATGTGACAGTGGATACTTATTAGTTATCTATAGACTATCTATCACCATACAACTTACAAGTTATCTATCACCATAAAACTTTTTTCACTTCTCAAAAACTAATAAGTTGATGGGAACTTCTCACAAACTTCACATGTGGTCGGGTCCAGTATATAACTTGAATGATGCCAGTTTTAGGTATGCCACGACATGGAAATTACAATAAAATCAATCCTATTGGCTCTTTTATACGACTCATTTACCTTAAATATAAGGAGACTGTTTTAAAATTATACACGCATCAGTTTGCTTATCCATTAACTTAAATTTGCATGAACTCAAATATCACTCAAATATAAAGGGATCAAGATATTATCTTATAATTAAAATAATAATTTATCTCTCTTACTTTTCTCTTATTCTCTATCCTTTATTTGTACTTTTCACATATAAATTAATAAAATAACAAAAATATGAGTTATATAGTTTTGACAGAGAAATTGATAAAAAAACTGATAATTTGTATAAACCAAAACGTTTACTTATAAGTTGTAAAAGTGTACTTTTTACTTTAAATACGAGAAAACTTGTAAGTTATTTAGTGTGGTTGTTCTAGTAAATTAATTTGGGTTGAAAAAAATTGATAGAAGTAATATTTAGTTATAATAATAAATTTGATAGGCAAGCTGAAAAATATATAAAATTAAACTGTTATCCTAAAAATATAAAGATGATACTAATTATCTTAAAATGATAAAAAGTATAATAAAACTGGTGCAGATGCTCTAAAGTTGAATGTTACTAGTTTTATATTGTTGGATATTTTGAAATAGATTGTGGACACACATGCTCATATATCAGAATGAACTGTAAGATGCTCACAAACTCTGCAGTATACTTTCAAACGCTTTTCTATTTTTTTTTAATTTTTTTATTTTACCAGTTGTGAAAAACTACAACTAATATCACCTTTGTAATTTAGACCGTTAAGTTAAATTCAACTGACAAATAATAACATACTATGGAACTGGATATTTTCGTGAGAGCAGTAAAAGCAGTTTGTAGATTCAACCAAAATCAACAAGAAAGATTAAAGATCGGAAAGGGGAAGTTATTCGTATCGCAAACAACTGAAGAATGCTAAAAGATGAATGAAGGGAAATTGATATTACAACATTAGCTAGAATGGAACTTTTATTCAGATTTGGCAATGTAATCTGTACAAGTGAGAATGAGATCTGTTAACAACATTTTGTAAATTAAAATGGATACAGAAACTATATTTACATGATTGTCCAGAAAGCTAGAATCTGACGGGGTCCAACAAGACGAAAGGACCTCTTAGTTGCTAATATCGAAGTACTTAGGATCTGAGGGGAAATCATATTCCACGTTTAGCTGCCAAATAGCAAGGAAAATAATTACTCATACTACAATAGAAAATGTCTCGACAAGCAATTAATTAGGTAACTGAAATCAAGACATGCTAATAAAATTCACAAGGCCGGTAAAATAACACAGGTTTTATACTGGAAGCTTTCGGTCTAAGCCAGTAGCGGGACTTGAATCATTATCATTATTCTTAGTTATTATGCACAAGTACAAATGTTCAATCATCCGTGTAATCACAAACTATTAACTAATAACCTGCATATGATGATTTTCCTAAGAAAGAAGCAAGTTTCTACCACATGAAGTTGTTTTTACCAGTCCCATCTCTTATTCTTGGTAAAAAGGCCAAATATTAAATAAATAAAAAATGAGTTTTAAAAACGCCAATTTTGTCCTACATGTGTTATCTCAAAACGCAAAACAGTATAGTATAGGCAGGTGGTAATACATAAGAAAAGTATGTAACCAAAAAGGCAAAATTCTAACCTTGCCCTCGTCGGAGTCCGAATGACGTTGAGGAAACACCACACGCATGTCATTGTACAGATAAAATCGTCTTTCGCCTTTACTATCCAAATCATCAACTGGTAACAGGTCAGATAAAAGGTCTGACTTACACCTCTGAACTGACCGTGAAGTTTTTTTAGGAAAAGGGCTTAAGAACCGTAGATGAAGTGCATATCGTAAAACTCCAGGCCCCATATGTTCTTTAATTTTGACATCATTTTTCGTCTCAGGCTCCAACGTTTGTGCCTTATTTTTCAGAGCAGAGGAAGCTAACGTGACCTTCTGTCGTAAGAAAGTCTGTCAAAGATCACACATTATATTAAGTCAACGACCATAAGCAATTTTGGCAGAAATGTTGCAAAGTATATTGCTTTGTTTGATGTGTAGGTAATAAGAAGCTGAGATTATCAGAGCAGAATACCTTGGTGCCAGCAGGCATGTCGCTCAAATCGTATTTACAAAAGAAAGTGTGAATTGGTGTCTTTTCAGGATTACTTAGAACCTGAGAAAAAGCGACTCAACGAATAAGTCTAATCCTGTGAATAGATTATTGCATCTCTACTTTATGGAAAGATCATCTTCTAAGCAACGTCTTTATGATAATATCATATAATTCCTTCTTAGAGTGTCACTTTAGTAACTCACTGGATTGGAAATGCCCAATCCGAACCTAATTTCTGGAAAGCTAACAAACTTTGATCCAGACTCGAATATAACAGATATACAATTTTTATAACATTTAAAGTAGCCTTTTATTCTACGAATATATATCTTGAAGCTGAAAAATACAGAATGGTATACTCTAGATAGATCCAATAGCAAGAAAATTTATTGCTTTGATGTTATTAAATATAGAAAAAAGCTATTACCAGTTGTATGCACCCTTTCATAGGTACACGAAGGCGACTATTTTCAGCTAGCGAGTTACCATTGCTAAGACTCCTTTTTATTTTAGGACTGTTACATTTAGTTGCATGTGAATCTCCTGAAAGATCTATTGATGAATAATACAACAGGAAATTATCTCCATTCACACTTGTTACTCCAAATGGTATTTTTTGAGGGTGTGGAGAGAAAGATCCTCCGGTGACATTAAGAACTGCTAGAAAACCATCAATTTTCTGCATAAAGGAAAAGACATTTTCAGAACTAAGCGCAAATATGATGGATCGATTTTTTGGGTGCAATTTACAGCTTCTCTTTTCATCTTATCTCAGAAGAACCCAATTGGAAACATTAAACCTTTTAAAATTATACTGATATCCATTTTTATAGGTCTCTACGCGACTATATTCAGAACTGACAATTCTACAGTATCATCTTTGAAACCAATGCGGCCGACCACCTTTTAGCAGTTAAGTATTCATTTCCTAATGATTTAGATCAGAACAACTATTTTGATAAATTCTTCTAATACAAGTTAATAGTAGGCTTATCCTGTTTGGAAATACCTAAACTTCTGAAATTTTCACCCTGATGGCCTTTTCATAGGTTTCATTGCGGGTTTTTTGAAAGGATAGTTTTCTAATATCATTTCAGAAACCAAACTAATCATATTTTTTTACCAATTAAGCTTTTTATTTACAACCCAGACTAAAACATTATTAGAATCAGAATCCAACTTGAAAGGACCAACCATATGATGCTTTTATATAGAGGGTAATATACAAGTTAAAGAAGTCTAACCTGACTAGCTAAAGTAGATGGCAATCGACCCGATATCAAAGACTCCTCAAATGAGCCAACCAACGACCTTCTAACATGTGGTCCAATAATAGGTTTCGCTAATTTGGCACGGATTTTCTTGCCGCATGCACTTTCAGGGGTAAATTGATTAAACTTTTTCAGCAATATATCAACTTCTTCAAAAGATTTGCTTTGCACTTCTAAAACTTTTTCTCTAGGAAAATGAAAAAAGTCGCAAATAGGTCCATCGAGTGATTGTTCCATATCCTTCAAGATTAAGCACTTTACATCTTCTTCCTTTTTTGCCCTTCGACTAAACGACTTTGGACCAAGTGGAGACAAAGATAAAGGAGATGAGCTCAACTTTATCGGTGGTATGTATATATCACTAATCTGGTGTTTTTCTTTGGTTTTCTCATGAAACCAAGTTAAGCTTGGTGAAGTAGACGAAAAATCAAAAGATCGTAATTCTTCTTTTTCAAGGAAGGGGCCATCGGTGATCAGAACAGGCTTCACCACATCATGATCTCCCAAAGGAGTTAAGGAAGACCATGCCAAAGGAAGATAATCATAGCTGCCCATGTTAGCTTTTTTATGCTCCTTTAAGGGGGAAATATTATGGGAATCACTCTTATTAGCTGACCCACCTATAACTAGTGATTCACCGTCGAATTTATCTTGCAAAACCATGCCATTCAAAGGAGATAATAAACGTTTTTTCGCTTGCGAATAGCTTGATTCATTTTCACATATTTCGATTCCACCTAAGCGATTCTTATCTTTTTGATTTTCTACTGAACTCGTAGAAGAGTCCAACATTTTTGGCTCAAATCCGACAATCCTTGTAATAGGACTACGCCCATTAGTTATAGTATTATGAGTGGATTTAACATTTTTATCAACTGATTCAATTCTTAAAGCATGTAGATGAGGTGTACCATCCAAACCTCTAGAATTCTCCTTCAAAGAAGTACAAGGAACTTCCAATGGAATTCGATTTCCTATGTGAATTCCACTTAAATCACAGCTACTCAATCTGAGCATATGAGGCGGTGTTTGCACGAAAGTACTCAATGATGACGCCACCTCATCGGTTATCCTACTCGAAGTTCCTTGAGGCAAACCCATATCTCAACTTTTAATAAATTTTCTAACAATTTATTCTTAAAAAAAAAAACTGTTTTTATTTCTTCAGTGCTAGTCTTCTTCCTGCTACCTTTCAACATTCAACTGACTCTCATACTTACTACTACGGGGGCTGCTGCAACTATGTATCTATCAAATACATCTTAAATCCACCATAATCGGCCTCGTACGCATTCAAACCAGAAATGAGAACACTGAATGTACCACGATGAGAAATGCTTTCACCACAGCAAACAATATGGTGCATAGTTCACTTTACAAGTCCCAAACACTAAAACCTGAGATAATAAAGCCTAAAATTAGTACTTTGAACTAGCAACAGTTTTTGAGAAAATGAAATGTAAAACTCTGCTTGGTAAATATTAGCAATACACTTCACGGCATATACTTCTGAAATGATATAATGAGGTATATAATTCCAAGCCACCAAAAGGAATAATCTATGTCAAAGTGAAATCATTATCATTGCATACTATATATATTAAGCTTCCATACAAGAACAAACAAGTTGCAGCGATGAGGCAAGTTATAACATCGAAAGCACTCACTTAAAAGTTACAAGTAGCTTGTTTAGATAAGGATACCAACAACACTTTTCGTTTCCATTTTAATCTTTGTGCATTTGGATCACCGGAAATTAATTTATTCATTAGAAGAAAAATGCAACATTTCATAGCCATAGAGGGTGCAGTTTAAAAAATAGCATCGAAGTAAAAAACGAAGAACTCGAACTCGTGGTCTCATTTCTTAAAGATTAATATGAGATTTACCAAGATGAGAAAATTTTCCCAAACCCCAAAATGCAAACCACGTCAAAATAAGTGTGAGAACTCACTTAACCCCCACAATGAACCATGAGAATACACTTGCTCGATTAACGATCAGTAAAGAATACCCCAAATCCCAAATGTAAAAATGGAAAATCCACTACATAAATAAACACTAAAGCAACTCAGTTTTACAAATAGAATCGTCAAATGGCTCGATCTGCTAGACTATGAGCAAAGCTTATATTCTCAACGATCGAATCTTCTAATTTTTTAACACGACGAAACCAATAAATCTTGGCTATTAAGCTAACCAACCAAATGCAGCACAACTTATAACGTAAAAACGCAAATAACCAGAGCTTAAAAGCTGTAAACAAACAACCCGAATGTAAAAAAAAGGAAAATCCACTACATATATACACTAAAACAACTCAGTTATACCAATAAAATCGTCAAATGGCTTGATCTGCTAGACTATGAGCAAAAAACGAGAGTTAAAACAGGTTTCAAATCTTCTAGTTTTTAATACGATGAAACATATAAAGCTTAGCTATTAAGCTAACCAACCAAATGAACCGCAGCTTATAACGAAAAAATGCAAATAACCCTAGCTTAAAAACTGCAAACAAACAACCCCGAAAATTACCAAAATGTACAAATCCCCGAAATGTACAAAAATTGGCTTAACTGAGACCGAGTTAGAAGGGTTACACAAAGATCAAATCTCCTAGTTCTTTTAATACGACGAAACCAACAAATCTTAGCTATTAAGCTAACCAACCAAATGCACCACAACTTATAAAAAAAAAAATCCGAGCTTAAAAGCTGCAAACAAACAACCCCGAAAATCACCGAAATGTACAAAAAACGGCTTAACTGAGACTGTGAGTTAGAACGGGTTCACACACATCGAATCTTCTAGTTTTTTAAATACGATTAAACCAATAAATCATAGCTACTAAGCTAACCAACCAAATGCACCACAACTTGTAACGAAAAAACACAAATAACCCAACTTAAAAGCTGCAAACAAACAACCCCGAAAATCACCAAAATGTACAAAGCCCCCTATCAAAGCTCAAAATGCACTGCAACTTATAACGAAAAAACGCAAATAACCCGAGCTTAAAAACTGAAAACAAACAACCCGGAAAATCACCCGAATGTACAAATCACCAATATTTAGCAGCACATAAAAAGCATCATTTTTTGCAAATTCATCATCAAAAGGTGATAAATCACCAGTCAACTAAACCCATTTCTAATAATGCAAAACAAAACATAAACTCAATACTAATTTATATAAAGGGTCCAAAAAACATATTTAAATAACATGTCGATGAAATCCAAGCTAAAGGAAAAAAGACAACAGATTAATATATAATAATAGTCAATAATAATACAATTACAAAACTTATATTTTAGAAAAACTAAACAAACCCACCGATGCACCCTCAGCTTGCGATCATAATATGTCCAAATATTAACCAAAAACAATAAATAAATAAAAATGAAAGTTGTATAGTTTTCCAAATCCACAGATTTTATTTTCTTTTTAAGTTTCTGTGGTTTATTTATATGGTTGTTTGCTTTTTATTAATCTCTTGATACTTTTCTCTCTTTCTCTCTCTCTCTATATATATATATTTAAAAATATAAATGGGAGTATAAAATATATATAATTTATGTATATATATATAATAATAATGTTGTGTGTGTTGGGAGAAAGATAGGGGGGATGAGGTTTGATTTGGGATGAAGCATTTAGCTTTATTTTTCTGGTTATAAATAAATCTATTTATTTGTCACCACCACTACTTTTTTTTTTTTTTTTTTTTTCTAGTGAAAAAATATATGATTTTTAATAAAATATATGATTTTTTTTTACCGACTTTTAGCTTGCATTTGGTTATTACTTTCGTGGTTTATTTGGTTTTAGATTTAAATGTAAATGGCTAAATGGGGTACTTTTTGGTTGGGACCAAAATAAGTTTGGCGTTGAAGTTGAATCTAATGACACATTGAGTGACTTTTTTAGGTCGTGGTCATGTGTTATTACGGGAAATATCGTTTACTAATTGCGTGGGTTAAGTTGTGGCACGTATGCCGCATACTGTAAATTAAAGTAAAAACGACATTTTGTATTGAATATGTGTGGATGTATCTTAACCTTATATGCGTAATGTGAGTATGAGCGGTTGAATTAATAATACGTGTGAAATTATATTTTATTAAGAATTTTCAAAACTATAATATCTAAATTACCCTTATTAAAATGGACACCAAACATTTAAAATCAAATATTAGTAAAAAAATATATGCAAAATTAAATGTCCTTCATATATATTAGCCTAGTGTCCTTGGTAAATATACAAATTCAAAACAAATTTACATGAGTATATTAAGCAATGCTTTGATTCATTCTAGATGAATTTGCTATGAAGTTGGGTATTTGCTTTTGTTGATTGAATGGCATCAATTATTGCTCTTATTTACAATATCACTGGTGGTAAATGTTATCTGTTCTCAGATTGATGTATGAAATGCTACATGGTAACTAAGTCTAAAAAATTCTTTCGAATTATCCAAGACTTTGATATATAGAATCATCTCGACTTAGCTCTTTCGCAACATAGTGTTAATTACGCGTGTAGATAAATGTTCCCATTATTTGATAGAAACAATAATACTCTTTTGTACCCAATTTTCTAACAAGCTATATAAGTAGTCTTTATTATGGAAGTAAAATAACTATAAATGAAGAAAATCCTACAATTTTACCATTATATATATATATTATTTAGTTTTCATTTGGAGGCATGTAATATATCATTTTACTTATGATTTGAGATCAAATATTCCCACATATATATAAACTAAATGTAACTTTTGGAGCTGATTAGTGATGACGTACGGTGCAAGTAACTTTTTGTTTAAATATAAACATTGATGTGTACCAAAACTGTGTCATATTAATGTCAATGTTTGTTCCATACACAGTTCCTTAATTATCTATAAAGTCTCTAGTTTAAATAGAAATAGAAATAGAAATAGAAACAGAAAGTAATGGACAATCACTAAAGAACGGTACATCAATCATTTTATATTATTCCATTTTTTATTTTAATTGACATGTGGCATGACGCGTGCTTCATGCATGTATATATATATGAGGTGTTCTCATTGTACTACATAATTTCTGTTTTCACGCGCAGACCGTAGATATAATCTACGGTCTGGATCATTTAACACAGACCGTAGATATAATCTACGGTCTGTGTTGATTGATCCAGACCGTAGATTATATCTACGGTCTGTGGCAAGTTTTGAAATTTACACAGTCAGTCCCTGCGCTTCCAAATTACACAGTCAGTCCCTGCGCGAAATTACACAGACAGTCCCTGGAAAAAACAGAAACTTTCGTTTTTTTTTAAAAAAATATAATTTTATTCTACACTCTCTCTCTTTCTCTCAAAAACCCCCAATTTTCAACCCAAAAAATCACCCAAATCAATCAACCACATTAACTATCAAATTTATTAACAAAAAACCCCAAATCATCAATCAAACTTATCCATAATTCAAGGGTATATCTTTTATTCTCTAATTTATTATGTATTTTGTGTAATTTAAATTTGTAAAATAGGAAAAAATATATAAAATATGCAAATCCATAATTCACTTAGCTATATATCATTGTTTGTTGTTTGTTTATATTAATTATAGAAATTTTATTAATTGTTGATATTTGGCCCATTTTTGCATGTTTTTTTATTTTTTGTAATTTTAATTTGTAAAATAGGAAAAAATATATAAAATATGCAAAACCATAATTCACTTAGCTATATATAATTGTTTGTTGTTTGTTTATATTAATTATAGAAATTTTATTAATTGTTGATATTTGGCCCATTTTTGCATGTTTTTTTATTTTTTTTGGTTAATTTGAATTGTTGATAATGTGTTTGGTTATGATTAAAAAATTGAGTTATTATTATTTGGTTTATGATTAAATGTGTTTGGTTATGATTAAATGTGTTTGGTTATGATTAAAAAATTGAATTATTATTGTTTGGTTTATGAAAAAATGTGTGTTTGGTTATGATTAAAAAATTAAATTATTATAGTTTGGTTTATGAAAAAATGTGTGTTTGGTTATGATTAAAAAATTGAATTATTATTGTTTGGTTTATGAAAAAATGTGTGTTTGGTTATGATTAAATGTGTTTGGTTATGATTAAAAAATTAAATTATTATTGTTTGGTTTATGAAAAAATGTGTGTTTGGTTATGATTAAAAAATTAAATTATTATTGTTTGGTTTCTGAAAAAATGTGTGTTTGGTTATGATTAAAAAATTGAATTATTATTGTTTGGTTTATGAAAAAATGTGTGTTTGGTTATGATTAAATGTGTTTGGTTATGATTAAAAAATTAAATTATTATTGTTTGGTTTATGAAAAAATGTGTGTTTGGTTATGATTAAAAAATTAAATTATTATTGTTTGGTTTATGAAAAAATGTGTGTTTGGTTATGATTAAAAAATTAAATTATTATAGTTTGGTTTATGAAAAAATGTGTGTTTGGTTATGATTAAAAAATTGAATTATTATTGTTTGGTTTATGAAAAAATGTGTGTTTGGTTATGATTAAATGTGTTTGGTTATGATTAAAAAATTAAATTATTATTGTTTGGTTTATGAAAAAATGTGTGTTTGGTTATGATTAAAAAATTGAATTATTATTGTTTGGTTTATGAAAAAATGTGTGTTTGGTTATGATTAAAAAATTGAATTATTATTGTTTGGTTTATGAAAAAATGTGTGTTTGGTTATGATTAATTGGTTATAATTGAGTTATCATTGTTTGGTTATCATTTATTGGTTATAATTGAGTTATCATTGTTTGGTTATCATTAATTTGTTATGATTGAGTTATCATTGTTTGGTTATCATTAATTGGTTATCATTGAGTTATCATTGTTTGGTTATGATTAATTGGTTATAATTGAGTTATCATTGTTTGGTTATCATTAATTTGTTATGATTGAGTTATCATTGTTTGGTTATCATTAATTGGTTATGTTATCATTTTTTTGGTTATCATTAATTGAGTTATATTTGGTTATCATAGTTAGGATGACAGACCCAGGTCCACAGATTAAAGGGAGGTTGGGTATTTTACGACAGACTGGTCACATTTCTAGTCAGACTTGGGATGCTGGCAGAGAAGCGGGTAGAGGAGATGCCAATAAGATTAGGGTTTATAATTATAGTTGGCAGATACCGACGCCTGAAAGGGTAGTTCAAAATATCATTAGGACTGGTTTTTACGGTATTTACAGTATAGGTAATTATACCGTAGACCGAGGGTTGATTACAGCCTTAGTTGATAGGTGGCGTGATGAGTCGCACACGTTCCATTTTGTCGGGGGAGAGTTGGGGATATCTTTACAGGATGTAGAGATTATGCTCGGTCTGAGGGTGGATGGTCTTGCTGTGACCCGGTCGGAGCGGAATGACACGAAGGCGAGCAGGTTGGCTATGATGGAGAGTTTGTTGGGTGTTAGGCCGGCTGACAATCAAGTCGATCTAAACTGTCTGACAGTTAGACTTGATTGGATGTTACAGACCTTCGGTCAATTACCCCCCAACCCTAGTGAGGAGCGTTTACTATATCAGTCTAGGGCTGCCATGCTATTATTACTGGCTGCACATGTATTTTCGGATAAGAGCAGTGATCAGATTCCACTCTGGCCTCTGCCATTTCTGGAGGATTTTGACACATGTGCTGAGTATAGTTGGGGATCAGCTCTTCTGGCCTGGTTAGAGGCTAATCTATGCAGGGTGGTACGTTGTAAGACAACCGGAGTAAGCGGGGCGGTGATGTTTCTGGATATGTGGGCGATTACCAGACTACTGCCGGTTAGACCGTGTGAAGAGCTGCCGGAAGATGTCGAGCCACCGGAGGGCTGGCCTAGGTTCCCCCTCGGTTACAGGTATGATATTTATTTAGTTTTTGAATTGGATTTGCTTTTTTATATTATTGTGTCATCTATCATTTACTTAGCTGCCGGTTATATTTATTGTTTATCGGTTTTTGTTTGTATATTATAGATGGAAGATGTGGCAGCAAACTAACCTTACGCCATATGTCTACGGACATAATGTGGTCCACATACGTGACCAGTTTGACAATATGTCGCCTGAACAGGTAAATTTTAATTTTCGTATTACATGTAACTTACGTATTATATGTTGTATATGTTTGCATTGGTCTTATCTTTGCAGAATTTATTACTCGTCTATTTTTAAACCATTGTTTATATATTCTAATTTGATGATTACAGATAGTGTGGCAACCTTACGGGGATCTCAATCAGTATCCGGAATACTGCACGCGGGGCCGGTATATGTGGCATTGTTCTGTGCCTCTCATTTGTAATGAGAAGATTGAGTACCACCCCGCGGACAGGTTCATGATGCAGTTCGGTTTTGTGCAGGGGGTCCCTACGTATATTTGGAAACCAAGACAGGGTCACGGCAAGGATAGAAGATATGGGACTGGGCAAAAACACGACTGGCCTTTACTAACCGGAGAATTTATAGCCGTGTGGAATGACCGCCACACCCGTCTTATTAACGGCGAATATGGCACGGGGACGTCACCGGGTTACATGAAATGGTATAGAGAGCGGACCCGCATCTTCATAAACCCACCTGAACTTGCCCCGCCCCCTCACGGTTTCCGGGAGAATACGGGTGTCTTCAATAAAATGGTAACTACTAAATCGTTTTTTACTAATAAATCGTTACTTCTTTTTATGTATATTTCAATACTAATAAATCGTTTTTTATTGTTTTTTTTTTACAGAAAGCGATGTTGCGCCGCAGTTTCAAATCGTTCAAACGGGCGAAAATGAGAACGGACGTGGACTTACTACGTAAGGAGTTCGCTGAAATGGGTATGAATCCGTATGGGTCAGCTGATGAACAGTCGGAGGGCGATGACGACGACGACGACGACGACGACGACGACGGTGATGACGACCTAGGTTACGACCCACGAACTTACACTAGGACTTCAAGTTGTCGGCGTCCCGACGAAAGAGGCGAATCTAGTAGCGGGGGTAGAAGATCGACTGGAGGTCGACATCCGACTACAGATCAGGGTCCGGGTCCGAGTTCAAGCAGTCATCGTCGTCGTTCTTCTTTTGCTGGGTCGGACTATGTTCAGACCGATGTTCCGTTCGATCATCATAGACAATCATTTGGTTCGTACGAGCATCATCCTAGTCATCAGTCCACCGACAGTTGGAGTCGGGGGTTGACGATTACATCCCACGAGCGTGCGCCGCATCCAGAATCACAGCAGCGACAAAGACGGCGTACGGAGCTAAACGAAATCGAAGAGTCTGCTGAGCCGTCATCGAATAGATTAACATCGGCGGGAAAGATGCTCCCTATGTCCAACTTTAAAACATTTAGTCGTTACAAAAAAAAATAAATGCACTGTTTTTGTATTTGATTTCTATGTTTCATTTGTACGTTATAATTTCGTAAACTTAATTTGATTCGTATGTTTGATTTGTATGTTTGTAAAAAATATTCTGTATTTTAATTGATAGGACCAATATTGAGTTTTTACAAACCCTAAACCCTAAACCCTAAATTAAAAACCCTAAACCCTAAACCCTGAATTAAAAACCCTAAACCCAAATTACAAACCCTAAACCCTACCCTAAAAACCCTAAACCCTAAATTAAAAACCCTAAACCCTAAACCCTAAACCCTAAATTAAAAACCCTAAACCCAAATTACAAACCCTAAACCCTATATTAAAAACCCTAAACCCTAAATTACAAACCGTAAACCCTAAACCCTAAATTAGAAACCGTAAACCCTAAACCCTAAATTACAAACCCTAAACCCTAAACCCTAAATTACAGACCCTAAACCCTAAATTACAAACCCTAAACCCTAAATTACAAACCCTAAACCCTAAACCCAAAAAACACTAAACCCTAAACCCTAAATTAGAAACCCTAAACCCTAAACCCTAAACCCTAAAAAACCCTAAATATTCTGATTACAAACCCTAAACCCTAAACCCTAAACCCTAAACCCTAAAAAACCCTAAATATTCTGAAATTTACATACAAACCGTACATTTAATGTACGGTTTGTACAGATTTCATACAAACCGTACATTAAATGTACGGTTTGCATGTATTTTGTGCAAACCGTAAAAGTAATGTACGGTTTGTACCTCTGATTTAAGCAGCGCCACTTTACGAATGTAGTTTTTGCACCGAATCACCCTAAACGACGTAAAAAAAAAAAACTACAAACCGTAAAAGTAATCTACGGTTTGTAGTGTAAATTACATTGGATACCATATACATCAAATGCATCCGACAACACTTTATTACTTTTGAATTATTATGAGTTGACAACCCTATCCGAAAATGACTACTCAATGCATTATTAAAGTTTGGAAATGACTACACCAAAAAAAACACTACAACCCGTAAAAGTAATCTACGGTTTGTAGTGTAAATTACATTGGATGCCATTTCTATCAAAATAATTCCGACAACACCTTATCACTTTTGAATTATTATGATTTGACAACCCTATCCGAAAATGACTACTCAATGCATTATTAAAGTTTCGAAATGATTACACCAAAAATGCACTACAAACCGTAAAAGTAATCTACGGTTTGTAGTGTAAACTTACACTATAAATATGACTCAATTTTTCCAATTCTAACAAACCATAAAATCAAACACAAACACATTTCGGAAATCTCTAAAAAAATCCTCATTCCTCCCCAATAAAATATACAAACAAACACCTTTCAAAAATGAATTACAACTATGGTTATGACAACAACCAATGGAATAACAACAACAATGCGAATTCATCCAGTGGCTCAAACGATGAGCTAACTGATTATTCGGAGCACTTTGAAGTCGATGAATTGACTTGGGAAACAAGGGATGAAATGCTTGCTGATCTTGCTGATGTGGCTGGAAATTGGGGTTTCATTCTTACGATTCGTAGGTCTGGAGGGGGTGATGGGAGCAGAACACCGTATGTTGATATTGTATGTGATAAATCGGGGGTTTACGAAAAAAAGAAACCATCTTCCGTAAAATCAGGTACAAAGAAAAAAGATTGCCCATTTTTCATTAAAGGTTACGTAGTTAATGGTGAATGGATGTGTCACGTAGAAAATGGACAACATAACCACCCACCTCCAACTTACCTCCAAGGGCAAGCACGACGTGCTCGTTTAACCCAAGATGAAAAAGAAATTGTTAAAACTTTAAGGCAAAGTAGTTTTAAAGTTGGTGCAATATTAGAGGCCATAAAAAATAGAAATCCTGACAATGTATCAAACGCTAAAACGATACATAATTTTTTGGCCGGACTGAAATTTAAAGAACGAGATGGTAGAAACCCGATACAGGAACTGTTTAATTTGTTGGATAGCCATCGCTACACGTTCTACTATAATATGAACCCATCAACCCATTCCCTTGAGAACTTGTTTTTTGCACACCCCGATTCTATAAGGATGTTCAAAGCTTTTCCTGATGTCTTGTTAATGGATTGTACATATAGAACAAACCGTTTTAATATGTCATTTCTAGAAGTCGTAGGAATGACATCAACGAACCAAACATATTGTTTAGGTTTTGTTTTCATGAGTGACGAGACAAAGGAAAGTTATATATGGGCATTGGAAAAATTTAAAGTTACATTGGAGGGGTGTATACTACCTAGGGTTTTTGTAACCGACAGGGAAATGGCCTTATCAAATGCTTTGTCCGTTGTTTTTCCCGATTCTCATCATATTTTGTGCACTTTTCATATTGCAAAAAATGTTTTGAAAAACTGCCGTAAAAAGATCCCTGATGAGGAGTGGCAAACGTTTCTAGATGATTGGGGTTTATTGGTTGATTCTGAGTCGATAGAGGAGTATAATCATAACCGAACTTATTTCAATTCCTCTTACAAATCGTACCCTGTTGTGATTAAGTATGTAGACAAGCTTTTAAATGATTATGCTGAAAAGTTTGTTGCATGCTATACCAACCACACAACACATCTAGGTAACAGAACTAGCAATCGAGCCGAACAACAACATGCTAAGCTGAAAAGATCCCTTTCCACAAATACTGGCACGCTTGAAACTGTTTGGGTAGAGGTGAATAGAATTCTAGAAAAACAGTTTGAGGATATTAAGATGAAGTTGGATAAATGCAAGTCTTATTTTCCACATTCTGAACGAACACCTCTATTTATAAATCTTAGGTCGTATATCACACACTATGCCTTTGATTTATTATTTCAAGAACATAAAAAATGTGATGGCCAGGCTGATGAGAATTGTTCTTGCGGTTTCAAATTGTCTCACGGTTTACCTTGTCATCATATTATGAGTGAACATATTCTATTCGGGAAGCCTCTTCCTCTAGAATATATTCATCCATTCTGGAAAAAATTAGACGTAATTGATGATAATGGGAACACCGATGATTATGGGGTAGAGGGTGATCTGGAAGAGTTTAAAAGTGTTTATGCTAGGAAAAGTAATGTTGAAAAACGGCGTATGAAAACACAACTCCGAGAGATAACCGTCCCAGCCAGAACATCCGTCAGTGACCCCGAAGTGAGAGTAAATAGGGGGAGACCTAGAAAAGGCGACAAATCTAGTAAGAGGGATAAGTCGGGATGGGAGTATGTGGAGGAGGAACATGGTGCTGGTGCTAGTAGGGACAAGGGCAAAGGCAAGGCTGATGAAACACCGGAGGTAAGGGTAAACCCAACTAGGAGGCCGCGAAACCAGAACCCTAAACCCACTAGGCCAACCTTCCTGTACAGTGACCAAATATGGTTCATGTTACATAGTTACATCGAAACGGTTTATGATGTGCGTGGGGATGGTAACTGTGGGTTCCGGGTACTTGCAAATGCGACGGGTAAACAGAATGGGGAAGATGATTGGTACGCGGTAAGATGTGAATTGTTTCAAGAGCTGCAGCAAATGAAAGGTGTTTATTATGAGCTGTTTGAGAATATTGACTTTGAATCTTACCGGTATGATTACATTTTATCAAGTTTAAATTTTTATCATGCTACAAATCCCGCACCTGCTGAGAAATGGATGAGATTTCCGTCCTATGGTTTTTTAATTGCTTCTCATTACAATATGCCAATTGTATTGTTGTCCTTATGGGAAAATCAAAATGGAGAGGTAAACGTGTGGAACTCCACTTTTTTACCTCTTTATACTGGTCCGCCTCGGGGAACAACACATTACATCCCGACTGTAATGGTGTTCGTCAACAGTTGTCACTATGCTCAGGTTATTCCTAAAGAAGAAGGGATCTTCCCAATGCCAGGAATTATAGCACGGTGGGAACAAACACGCACTGAGACAACTGCGCCATGGAAGGAACTTTTTCGACCTAATTTCAAGTTATATATGGCGCTCGAAAAGAAATCGGGAAAGAAAAAAGCAAATGAAGATCAAGCTATAGATTTAAGTCCATAATCAGTTTTTTATTTTTAATTCGATGTAAATTACTATTTTTTCCAAGTTGTTGTAAATTTATATGATGTAAACAAATGTTTAATAAATTTGTTTCATGAAATTTAAAAGTTCATATTCATGTTCGCATATTAAGTTAATTTTTTTTACGAAATTTATATAATTTATGATTGTTTCATTCAACAAAATTGATGATTGACACCAAATTGACGACTTATTTAATGTTTCATATTGCGTTATACAAGTGTTAAAAACAAACCGAAGGTACTTCACAAAAAATGACGATTTAGTTAATGATTCAATAAATATCAACTTATACACTTGACAAAAATATAACATATAAAATTTTGAACTTATACAATAAATATCAAACATAAAATTTATCAAATCAACTTTATTTGTGTAAATTTGTGTAAAATTTGTGTTTATTTTGATAGATTATTAGAATATTGGTAATTTATTTTATGTAAAATTTTAAAAATAAGGCATTTAGTTTTTTTATTAAAAAAATCATATTTATTTTGAAAAAATTATTCAGTTTTTTAATTTTAATTCTCAGTTTTTTTTTTTTTTTTAAGCCAAAAAAAAGCTGCAAACCGTAGATTTTTTCTACGGTTTACAGTGATCAACTGTAAACCGTAGAAAATCTACGGTTTGAGCGTTTTTACAGATTTTTTGAAGTTAATTAATCCACCCTCTATATATATACATATACCTGTATATAGTACCCGTTATATAGACATCAATTTAAAATATTTTTTAAAAAAGTTGTAAATTAATATTTAATTAATGTAAATCTTCAAGTTTTGAGGACGGCAACACAAATATGCATTTTTTTTTTCGAGATGTATAATGACATGTTTTGAATTTTTAAATTTTACCATAATTTCCAAAACATGTCATTATAAATATCGCAAAAAACAAACAAACGCATATTTGTGTTCCGTCGTAAAACCATGAAGATTTGCATTAATTAAATATTGATTTGGAAAGTTTTTAAAAAAAAGTATCAAAGTTGATGTTCATAATATAACATATCATTATATTATAATAAGTCAACCCAAGTCAAATGTTCATTTACTTTTTTATTAATTACAATAATATCATACTCACATACAAATAAAAATTAATAACTAATAACAGTATCTATCACTCTTTAACAACAAAACATTCTTTTAAATCTTATCATCTTATACTATTTTTTTTGTATTATCCACATATTTATATGATAACTACACTTATATTCTATATTTTAATTGCATTGTGCGTTATCATATAAATATGTGGATAATACGATTATTAGTATATATATATATATATATATAAATAGTTTTTATATAATATATATATATATATATGTAATTTAATAAAAAAATAAAACAGGAGAGAAAGACAATGATATCTTTGTCAAAGATGAAGGAAAAAGAAGAGAGATGTGGGTTTTATTAGTTTTGTTTTATTTAGTGAAAAAAAAGTATACAGATGAGGGGTGAACAGTTTAAAATTTTTTAACTGTTCAAACATGGGTAAAGGGTATTGAGTAATTAACAAAAAATAGGTATGCTTTTTAAAAAAAAAGTGTGGCACTTTGACAGCCTCATAAATAACCAACTATTTTTGGGTTTATATAAAAAATAATATATCATTCTATTATAATAATCCAACTCAAATCACTGTCAATTTAGCCATTTTTTTTTTCAAAAATACCCCTATACTTTTTTATTAATTACAATAATACCATACTCACATAAAAAATATAAAAATTAATAACTAATAACACTATTTATCTCTCTTTAACAACTAAACATTCTTTTAAGTATTATCATCTTATACTATTTTTTTTTGTATTATCCACATATTTGTATCATAATTACATTTATTTTTTATATTTTGATTGCACTGCGCGTCACACACACAACGCATAGGGCACGATTACTAGTATTTTTATATATAATTCTATTATACTGCCCAGTTTAGCAACTTTTTTTCAAAAATACTCATACGCCTTTATATTAATTACAATAATACTATACTCCCATAAAAATATAAAAAGTAAAAACTAATAAAATTATTTATCACTCTTTAACAACCAAACATTCTTTTAAATTTTAAAATATGTTTTTTTTTATTATCCACATATTTATATCATAACTATACTTATTTTATATATTTTTATTGCATTACGCGTGTCACACGCAACGCGTGTCACACGGTTACCAGTATATATATATATATATATATATATATATATATATAATATATATATATATATATATATACCCCGTCCCATAATATAAGTCATATACGAAACCACGTATAGATTTGATCGGTTTTGAACATGTAACTAAATTGTCGAAACGAAAAATTTCAAATTTTTTCTACATAGTTCAGATATTAAACTATATAATAAAATTTTAAAAAACAATTATTTCAACAATTTGTATACGAATCATTTGTCCATTAAAATTATTTAACGATTTTGGTAGGACCAGATGGAGTTTAATGTTTGGTTAATGTTGGTGCATGTGCGTTGGGAGAAAGATACAGGGGATGAGGTTTGATTTGGGATGAAGCATTATTTATTTGTCGGCTCTCAATTTATTTATTTATTTGTAACAACTATAGAAATTAGAAAAACCACCAACACAAAGGATTATGTACCGTACCCTTTTTTTTTGAATTTTTCTGGTGAAAACTACTATTTAAATGTACCTATGTTCTCAATTTTTCAGTATAGAATGAGAAAATATGAATACAGTTAAAAGTTTATTTGGTTTTAGATTTAAATGTAAATGACTAAATGGGGTACTTTTTGGTTGGGACCAAAATAAGTTTGGTGTTGAAGTTGAATCTAATGACACATTGAGTTATCTTTTTAGGTTATGGTCATGTGTTTTTTTAAGGGAAATCGCTTACTATAATTTCATGGGTTAACTTGTCGCACGTATACCGCATGGTGTAAACTAATGAAAAAATAACATTTTACATTGAATATGTGCGGATATATCTTAACCGTACACGTGTTATGCGAGTATGGGCATGCAGTTAAATTAATAAAACTTGTGAACTTATATGTTTATTAAGAATTTTTAAAACTATACTATCTAAACTATCTTTATAATTAAAATGGTTACCAAACATTTAACATGAATTATTAATATAAAAAAATCATAATTCATTTTTTTCTTTCACTAACCAATTAGAATATAATATAACCACGACAGCTAATTCAAGATGTTTAGTTCAAAATTTTCTTTTAAATCGTGACGATTTAAGCTATATATGCGGCATACGGTGCCGCAACTTACTCTGTGACACCGAATTGGCTCCAGTTTTAACACTATCTCGTGTCGATGAGTCTTTTTATGTCAGACTATCGTCTATCTCCACCACAACTTACATTGAGTCCACGACATGCAACGCACTTTGCATTCATACTTCGAAGTCAATAAAAGTTCATGAACCTTGATCATTTGATTAGGCTGTATACTTGAGTAACACTGTCTTTTGTACTGGTTTAACGTCCTTGTCTCCGGTTAAGAAATTCATTAACTGTTGATGAATGTACAAATTCATAAAAAAAACCACATGAGTATATTAAGCTTTATAAAATGCTTTGATTCATTGTAGATGAATTTGATGTGCAGTTGGGTACTTGTTTTTTTTTTTTTTTTTAAAAGAACTTTTGTTGATTGGACGACATCAATTATCGCTCTTGATTGCATTATCACTGATGGTAAATGTTATTTCTCTACAAAATTAATCTGTTAAATGTTACATTATAACCAAGTCTGGAAAATCTTTTTAAACAAGTCGAGCTTAACTAAATCGTCCCGAATTGGCTCATTTGCTGCATTGAGTCAACTTCACAAAGGTTCGCATTATTTTGATAAAAACAATAATATTCTGGTACCCAAGATTTAAACACGCCATTCGAGTAGTCTTTATTATTACTAGTAGAATAACTTGAAATGAAGAAAATTCTATGAATTTACCATTATATTCACTACAAAATAATGTTTGATTTACTAAAAGTCAAAAACTGTCACAAGACTGTCACTAATTTAATAAGCTGTCACAAATTGACTAAACTGTCACAAAGCCGTCGTTAATTGTTAGAAATATAAGTAAATAGTCTGACTCTATATAAGCAAATAGTTTGACTCTTTGTAAGAATACATATATTGAAATAGCTGTAGGATTTCCTACTGATTAGGAAATAGTTGCTCCATCGTTTGTATAAATATGTGTTGTATATTGTTAATAAAATTCATTCTTTCTGCGCTACTTGTTTTCATGGTACCAGAGCTATTTTGATCCATATACGCTTCCTTTCTACTCATGTTCCCGGAGTCTGTCTCTTTTTCAGTTTTTTTTTTCTCTCGTTGTTGTGCTAACACCAGCAAACAAACCAACAAAATACATATCTTATAAACCCAATTTACACCAACAATATCCTTCTTATATTCATGGGGGACGAAAATCAAACAAACATCGTCGGTGCTGACTCAAGCATGAACGATATAAATAATCCTTTTTTTCTCCATCATTCCGACAATCCGGGTTTAACACTCGTATCCAAACCACTTATCGGCGACAATGATACCTCTTGGTATAGGTCGATTTCAAAATCTTTGAACGCCAAGAACAAGCTAGGGTTTGTCAACGGTGCAATACCCCCCCCCCCTTCGAATGATAATCCTGACCAATTTGCGATATGGTCCCGATGCAACGATATGGTCCAATCTTGGATAATCAATCCACTTTCCTCTGACATATCTAAAAATGTAGTTTATTATTCCACTGCTCGCGAGGTTTGGGAGGACCTACGTGAGCGTTTTTCTCAAAGTAATGCTCCTCGTATCTATGAGATACAACGGGACATAACATACCTTAAACAAGAACAGTTATCTGTGGCTGCCTATTATACAAAACTTAAAAAGTTGTGGGACGAACTTTCTTCTTACTTGGAATTGTGCCAATGTGGAGCTAACCAAGATCGTCAAAAACTTATGCAGTTTCTAATGGGGCTCAACGACAACGACTCGTATAGCGCCGTACGAGGGCAAGTCCTCCTCATGAATCCTTTACCATCTGTCCGACAAGCTTATTCATCAATCACTCAAGAGGAGAGGCAGCGATATCTAAGCCAAACAACCCCTCAAACAACCGAAACAGCCACTGCAATGGCAGTGCAAAAACCCCAATGGAATCGATTTGGTCGAATTGATTCTCGCCCAAACTTTGATCAGAGGAGCGAAGGAAGATGCGGTCCGAACAAAGAAGATCAAAACCCTAGGCGAAATCCAAGAGATGGTAGTCGTCGACCTCACTGTTCCCATTGCGATACACCGGGGAACTTTGTGGAGACTTGTTATCAACTTCATGGTTTTCCCCTGGTCATCCGAAAAACATGACAAGTAGTAGGTAAAGAGGAGGAGCAAATAGAGCTGCTACAACGGCAAACCAAGTCAACGAAACCAGGATAGGAGAGACGACTTCTCTCTCTTCAATTATAGAGTCACAAATGGAGCAAATTTTAGATGTTCAAAATAAAAAAGGGTAATTTTGGAGTAACACCTCAATCAAATGTCAGTAGCCTACCAGGTTTGTCAAGTATTAAATCTCATCGATGGATAATCGATAACGGGGCAACAAATCACACTGTTTCATCAAGTATAAAGATGACATTTAAGGATAAAAATCATGCATTATCACCGGTTTTGTTACCAAATGGGGAAAGAGCCCCAATTGATTATGTTGGGTCCTTTCCATTAAATCCTGATTATAGCTTACACAATGTTTTATGCGTGCCTAGATTTCGAGTTGATTTAATGTATGTTAGCAAGTTAACAAATTTTATCCTTCATGTTGTGTTTTGCAGGATCTGGTTTCGAAGAAAACGATTGGTTTGGGTAGACAACAAGACGGGCTATACTGTCTGATGGGACAATAGAACGATATAAGACGCGATTAGTCGCTAAGGGATTTACCCAACTCGAAGGTATTGATTATCACGATACTTTTTTCTCCCACAACAAAAATTATAACTGTCCGTTGTATATTAGCTATCGCAGCCAGAAATAAATGGGCAATTCACCAACTCGATGTCAGTAATGCCTTTCTACACGGCGACCTTGATGAGGAAATCTATATGTCTCCTCCTCCTGGTCTTCCTCGACAGAGGGAGAATCTTGTATGTCACCTTCATAAATCCTTATATGGCCTGAAACAGGCTTCTCGTCAATGGTTTGCAAAATTCACATCTGCTATTCAGTCAGCGGGTTATACTCAGTCTAAAGTCGACTATTCTTTGTTCACACGAAAACAAGGACACTCTTTTACAGCTTTATTAATTTATGTCGACGATATTCTAATAACCGGAAATGACTTTTCAAGTATTAAGGCTTAAAAATATTTCTTCATAAATGTTTTCGTATAAAAGAGCTTGGTGAACTTAAGTATTTTCTAGGCATAGAAGTATCACGCTCCAAAAGTGGCATTTTGAATTGTACGTTATTTAAGCAGGTTTATTCTAGGCATAAAAATATTAAGTAGGTTTATGCACGAGCCTCGTAAACCTCATATGGAGGCGGCACTTCGAATTGTATGTTATTTAAAAGGAGCACCGGGAAAAGGGTTGTTCTTCTCTTCGTCAAATGATCTTAACCTACGAGCATATTGTGACTTCGATTGGGCTGGTTGTCCAACTACTTGAAGATCTATGACAGGATATTGTATATTTATTGGGTCTTTATTGGTTTCTTGGAGATCGAAGAGACAAAAGATCGTATCACTTTCTTCAGCCAAAACTGAGTATAGGTCTAGGACAGGTGCTTGCTGTGAATTAACGTGGTTGTGTTTCCTTCTATCAGACTTGGGAATATCTCACCCCGAACCAGCTTTACTTCACTGTGATAATAAATCTGCACTTCACATTGCCGCTAATACTATTTTTGTTGGCCCGTGCGGCTAAACCTTAGAGGGAGGGTGAATAAGGTTTTTGGCGCTTTTCGCCTAATTAAACTTAATGGCACCTAACAACCCAACTTTTTGCAATTCTAAGCTTAAGCGTTTAATAACGTTAATGAAATGCTAGAAGTCCTAAACGCAAGCAAGAAAATAAGCAATAATATAAGTTGCGGAATGTAAAAGTTTAGGGAAAGAAATTGACACCGTGATTTATAGAGGTTCGGCAAAACGGCCTACGTCCTCTCCTCGGTACTACCGAGTATTTCACTAAAAATAATCTTTCCGATTTTACAAATCCTATCGAGCTCAATCAATCGATTCTCTCACCCTCTACCCGAGTTTCCTACTCTTGATACAAGTGCAAGCGAACACGTTTACGAGTCAACGACTCCCACTCAATCTATAAGTACCCAAGTGTTTAACCTAGAACTTTTAACCAACACTTTGGCTTAAAAGCTTCTACCATACACTCACTCACAAATGAGTTTATAAATTACTCTTTACAAAATTTGTTACAATAATGTAACTACACTCACTATTTTATTTGCTTCTAAATAAGCTAATTGGTGAGTCTTTGATGTTGTTTGAGCTTGAATCGCTTTCTCCTTAATTTCCCTCTTTTTCGAATATTTTCACCAAAATGGTGATATTTAGGGTTTTGAATGAGAGAGGTTGAAGGATGATGATGTGTATGTTGATTGGTGGTTTGGGAGAGAGATTGGGCTGGTTTATATAGACCAAAGGTTTGTTTTTTTGTTTTTCTGACCGTTGGTAGTGGTTGAGGATTTTATCCATTGGTTTTAAGACATTTCTCAGAATAAGCTGAAAAGCTGTTTTTGAAATCTGCAGAAAACGATCGGTCGTTTTCTGCATTTCGATCGGTCGTTTTCAGAAAACGATCGGTCGTTTTCTTTAGTCGATCGATCGTTTTTATAACGATCTCTCTGGAAGAATTTGGACCAAAAACGATCGGTCGTTTTTGTCCAGACGATCGGTCGTTTTCTTCTGGCAGATTCTCGGTTTTCTCGCTATTCTTCTAATGCCCATAACTCTTTCGTTTTAGCTCCGATTCTGGTTCCGCTTGAACCTGTGGCTTCGTTTGTCTGTGCTCTATCTTTCTGGCATTCTGAAATTTTCATTTTCTACTTTTGGAAAAGACAAGCATTATATCATCGAAATAGAGAAATAGTAAAATCATTAAAAATATAATCAAAGTTATAATCAAAATCAATTATTGAACTCTAAGTTCAACAGTTTTTCATGAGAGAACAAGACACATCGAAATGGATTGCCATTTTATTAGAGATAAAATTAAAGATGGATCTATAGTCACCAGGTATATTAGCTCGTCAAATCAACTCGCTGATGTCAACACAAAAACATTGAGTAAAGACATTTTCAACTCTATGGTTCGCAAGTTGGGTGTTCGAGATATTTACTCTCCAACTTGAAGGGGAGTGTTAGAAATATAAGTAAATAATCCGACTCTATATAAGAAAATAGTTTGACTCTTTGTAAGGATACATATATTGAAATAGCTGTAGGATTTCCTACTGATTAGGAAATAGTTGCTCCATCGTTTGTATAAATATGTGTTGTATATTGTTAATAAAATTCATTCTTTCTGCGCTACTTGTTTTCACTAATAAGTTCGTAACAAAAAATACTGTCACTAATCACGTAGTTATTTGGGTATTTTTTTGTAGTGATTATTTACTTTTCACTCGGAGGCATGTATTATCATTTTACTGTACATCAAACATTTTACTAAATTCTATTTTATTTTAGGGTTTTGCTAATATATGCCCCCGCATATGTTAAACATTTAATGAAAATGGCTGACCAATGTTATATATATTCTATCATTTATTGATCGTAGAGAAACACGGAACAAAAACTTTACAATTATAATAAAAACAATATTTCATCCAAAAAATTAATTTATGATGTCAAGTTTGGACACTAATTAATTTGGTCAATTAATACTTCTTTTTTAAATAATAAAGATCACCTAAATATGTAATATTTTTTTATAATTTTTTTGTTTATTTTTTTTATTAATTAAAATACAATCTATAATTTGATAAAACAAAAATAAACCCTAAATTAGTCTAACCTAAATTTAAATATTAATTAAAAATAAAAAAAATATTACATCTAATATTACTAATATATATATTGGTTATGCTTCTTAATATTCTAAAATTAAGTCATAATACTAGTTCATTCCAAGATTAATTATGACCATTCAATGCATTTTATATTTTTAATGACTCTATAATTAATATATGTAATTTACAATTAATAACAAATACAATAAATATTCTAAATATATATATATATATATATATATATATATATATATATATGATAGATTAACATAGAAAATAAAACCACTTATGCTCGCATGATATAGGTTACCATTTGCCTTGTCGCTTTAAAAAAAAAAAAGTTAATTTACCGTCGGTTTGATTTTTGAAAACCGTTGGTGTGAGTGTCGCTAAAATTTAACAACAGAATAACAACTAATTATGTTACTAAAATTTAGACACTCGATTTATCAACCGTTTTAAAAAAATAAACTGTTACTAAATAAATTTTTGATTGTACTATATTTTATATAGTCGGTAGCAAAATGTTTCCACGCTATCCTCAAAAGAATTTGCACATCACCATAGAGTTTACAGAATTGCCACGTTGAATGACGCGTGCTTCCTCCTTCTCTATGTACATATACACGTATATAGTATAGTATTATTATAATAATCAAACTTTAGAAAATTTGAAGCTGATTTTGGGAATTTTTTTTCCAAAACACCTCCACTCTATTTTAATAATGATCGGTTAATTAAATTAGTAATTTATCATCACTCTATTTTCTCAATTACTAACCTAACTATCTCAATTTAATTAATAATTCGTTTTAAACATCATAATTTTAATAAATGATACAAAATATAAATATTGTGTTCTACGAGATTTATGTTATTACACGCACACAATACGTGAGTTATTGTTACTAGTAATAGCATAATTAATCTCTCCCATACTTACCATTTAAGAAAGCTTTGCTCTGTTATTGGCGTTTCGGTTTATCCACTCTAAGGTAAATACGTGTAATAACTTATATATTGATCATATAGTTCAAATGTTAAATTTTATGATTATATTTAAAAAAAAATCATTTCAACAATTTTGATAAAAGTTATAAGCCGGTCAAAATTACACGTACACATCAGAAAGGTTTACCAACTTGACTGTCTTCTTAATTTATGATCGCAGCACGATTGGTTGTGTACTTAGAGATCGCTGACGACATTGTTAGACAGACACTCCTGTATTTTTATTCGCTTTCCTTTTTCTCGAAAATTCTGTCTTGAAAATTTTGGTGTTTGCGGTTGGTTATTTAGGCTAATGGCTGTATAACCTTTTTTTGAATCCACACTACAAGAAATTTGTCATATAGCAAAAAAATAAAATAAGAAGTCAAATTATGTTGCTGATTAGCAACAAAAACAAACAAAATAGCAACATAAACTATAGGAACTATTTAGTAACAAAATTTCCAACTATTTAGCAACTTAAATTTAGCAACCTCGTAATTTGTTGCTAAAAAAGTTGTAAATTTTTCCGAACGAAATCAGTAACAAAATTAGCATCAATTCAGCAACATGATCTCCTCATAATATTAGCAACATAACAATATGTTGCTATAATTAAATATTTATCTTAAATTCAAAATAACAATGGAATTGTATCGGAATTTAGCGATATAAGTTTCTATGATACTAATAGATTTTTTTCAAACATACTAATATGTTTTCTTTTATATTAAATTTTTGATAAATGAATCATGCAACATCTAGTCACTACAAAATAATGTTTGATTTAGTGAGAGTCAAAAGCTGTCACAAGCCTGTCGCTAATTTAAAAAGTTGTCACAAATCTGTCACAAATTGACTAAACTGTCACAAATCCGTCACAAAAACTGTCGCTAATAAGCTCGTAACAAAAAATACCGTCACTAATTCCGTCGCTATTTGAGTATTTTTTTGTAGTGAGTGACAGTTGAAGGCAACATTAGATTTGTTGATGGCATTTTGTACCATTAGATGAAATTGTGAATGTTGCGTCCATTTTCAAATTCTTTTGCTAAATTTATAATGGCTAATTGGGCTGTATTAATGAATTGATGGGTAGGTTTTGGGCCATTTGCCCCATTTCCTTTCTTTCAATTATTTCCTAAATTCATAAATTATTTCTCTTTATTATATTTATACTTCACAATATTTCTCTTCTTCAATGTCAAAATTTTCTCACATACATTATTTCCTATCAAGTTTCTCAATATCTATCGGTCCTCTATTTACAAAACAAAGTTTCTTCCATTTAGTTACCATAAGAAAGGTCTTGTCAATTTTTTTGTAATTTAATTATAATATTTTATTGCTAATTTGTTAGTTTAGCTTGGAAGACTTTAGTTGATTTTTGGTATATTAGTATTTGTAAATTAAGGTGTTAATTATATTTAATTTTCATAAGTATTGGTTATAATTGAATTTTATTATTTTCTTAATTATACTTTTAGTGTTTAGGGTTTTGGGTCGGTTTTTTAGGAAGAAAAATAAGATCAAGATAGGCCGAGTATAAATTTGACTCTTTAAATTACGGGTGTGCAAAATAACATCAAATAACGGTGTTTGCAATAAAAGTTTCATCGATTTATTGATAAGACATCATTGATAGATACTACAATAGTCTAATTGACATACTTGGATTGGAACACCCAAGAAAACCCATAAAAACAATGTTTTATTTAAATATCAATGATTAATATTATCCGAAAAGGAAAGAAAGTACATAAACACAACAATCTTGTCGATATTAATATAAAATTAAAATACCTGAAATACGATCCATTTATTTTGGCTATGCAAGCGATGCAACAGTGCTATATTCCTTTATCCAAGACGATCGACAAGGAAAAATAATGAAATTATAATGAGACATATGAAACAAGCAATGCCGATAATGATTGGTGAGATGTAATAAATGTCAAAACTACAATAGTTATTGTTCAACATACGAATACTGAATTAGAAGTCATAAAGGCATTTCAATATGATGTAAAAATTTGACAAAAAATATGAACCATTAAACGATGTTAATTCTAAACCAAAGTAACAAACTCATACAAGCAAAGTGAAGAAAAAGCAATTTTAATAGCAAACTTTTCGGATTCGAACGACGATGATGATTAACACGACTATTAACGGGAAGGGTATGAAAAGTAATATGGATATTAAAAAAAACGTTTTTAATATTAGAATATTCATGACTTACAAAGAAATTTAGATACATTTTGAAAAAAATGAGAATTGACTATTGTTTGATTTGTTTCTCGCTTTATTTTTAGATTTCCCACACTTATTTTAGTTTTGCGCGTATGTTTTCCCCCTTTATTTTTTTCATCAACAATTGAACGAAAACACGATAATATATCAAACATACAACGCACACTCTCTCTCTCACATCGCACCAAAAGTAACAAAACAAAACCCTAGATCTATCTAGCCGCCGTCTCACAGGTCTCTCTCTCTTCCTTTTATCTTCATACTTTATAATCATGTTATGTTACTTTGATTATGATTATTATGTAGATAGTGGTATGAGCCTCTAATTGATCCATCAAACTTCTTGTATGTGCCTTTATCCCCTTTGTGTGTGTGTTTATATATTGTTTGGACTATTCATACTAATTTGAATTTGATTCTTGTGTATGTAATGGTTTATTAACTCTAAATTGGCTCTAATTGTTGCTATTATACAACACAACTTTAGTTTTTCCAATTTAATCATGTATATGTGTATCAAAGGTGCGGGTTTTTTGCATTTTTAAGTGTATGTATATGACTGTAAACTTTTTCTTCAGAATTCATCATTAGGTCTGGTATATCTAAAGTTTTAACCTTTTTCCAAATTTCAGGAGATTGTTTTGTTAGATCTATCAGTTTACTAAACTGGATCCATGTGATATTGTCTTTATACTATAAATAAATCATGATTCTACCACTTTTAAGTTTGATACACCCAGGTGTTTACTAAACTTAAAATCCCAACTAAGTTTGTGAAAAGCTGGAACTGAACAAAGCTCATGTGTGTTCATTTTTGTTTTGTTAAAGTGTTAATTTTCAAAGCAATCAAACTCCACATGCCCTTTACTTTATCAAAGGTACACGTGAAACTAAAAACCCTATCTTATTGTTGATATGCTTCTTTGTAAGCAGTTAAATCCTTAATTTTATTGTTATGATGGCTAAACCTCATGATACTGTGTCAGTGGTTCAGACCCGTGAGGATGATGCAGTCCATGATGGTAATAAATTAAAATCTGCAAACTTCTTTTATTTTTATTTTGTTTTGCATTGTCTACATTGTTTTTTTCACTAATTCTTGTTACTTTTTAATAGGCTCAACCATCAACAGATACGAAAAGGAATCTTATTTTCAAAAACAAAGTACAAGATGAGGGGTCAAATTGCACAAAAGTCACGCTTCAAGTGAACGATAACTATTGGAAAGAAATTAAGGTAACTCATTACGTATTAGACTTGAATACATTGAAATTTATGTATTTGGTTTTGTAGCTAGATATCAGTGCTCATAAAGTTGCACATGTAATTGGTTTCAATTGAGTAACCCACTGACGTGCAATTGTGTGTATTATATACTCATATTACAGGTTAATACTTATAGTTGTATATGTGGTGTGCTTGGCTTATGGTTTTCCATCAAAACCTGTGTGTATCTATGAGCTTAAGTCTTGTTATATTCGATATGCCCGAACTACTCGTGTGGTCTCACACAACTCAATCGCAAGTATAATTCTTCAACAATATTTCTGCTTGGGGTGGCAAAGAAACTTCAATCTTAGATAATGATTTTGGAGGTTGGGATGTACTTTTAAAACATAAAGTTTATGTTTTCAATTAATTAACTAACAATAATGGCTAACTAACTGGCTTAGCATAAAGTTTTTGGGTGCCAATGAAAAACCTTCTTTTAGTAGAGGCATTTGCCAGTTTGTGTAGGAATGTAGTTATTATTTTCTATAGTTTGCATTCAATTGTTTGTTTACATATACAATTTATGCTATTTTGTTTGATTTATATTATTTAGAAGTATTGGTTGGAGCTAGAGGAGTGGAAGATGATGTTAAACAAATGTTGGAAGAAAACAGACGGGAGATGTTATCACAATTTTATAAATAAGGTTCGATCACAGCTTCTAAGCACGTCATTCGCTTTGAAATGAAGAACAAATTGTTGGCCCTGGCGGCTAAACCTTAAAGGGGGGGTGAATAAGGTTTTAGGCGTTTTTTGCGGAATTAAAATTCTAAGCACAACTAACCACCCAACTAGCTCAATATATATTTGCGATAATAAATATGCGATGATAATGTATGAATAAATAGAAGCATGCGCACAATCATAAAAATATAAGTTGCGGAAAGTAAAAGATAAGGAAAGAAATTGACACCGCGATTTATAGAGGTTCGGCAAATCGGTCTACGTGCTCTCCTCGGTATTCAAGCTACCAAGTATTTCACTAAAAATCTTATTTCCGATTTTACAAATCCTATCGAGCCCAATCAATCGATTGGCTCACCCTCTACCCGAGGTTCCTACTCTTGATACAAGTGCAAGCGAACACGTTTACGAGTCAACGACTCCCCCTCAATCGATTGGCTCACCCTCTACCCGAGGTTCCTACTCTTGATACAAGTGCAAGCGAACACGTTTACGAGTCAACGACTCCCCCTCAATCTATGAGTACCCAAGTGTTTAACCTAGAACTTTTAACCAACACTTTGGCTTAAAAGCTTCTACCCAAACACTCTCTCACAAATGAGCTTATAATTTGCTATTTACAATTTTATCGAAGTTGAAACAACACTCACAATTTGATTGCTTCTAAATAAGCTAATTTGTGATATTTGATGATGTTTAATCTTGGTTTGAGCTTGAATCACTTTCTCTTCAATTTCTCTCTTTTAGAGCTTTTTCTTACCAATGGTGATTTTAAGTGTGTAGGATAAAGAGAGGTTGAAGGATGATGTTGTGTCTATTTTGGGAGAGGGATTGGGCTGTTTTTGTAGACCAAAAGGTCTGTTTTTTGTATTATGACCGTTGGGTAGGGGTTGAGGACTTTATCCAATGGTTAAAGCTGCTTATCGAAAAAAGCTAAAAAGCTATTTCTGAAATCTGCTGAAAAACGATCGGTCGTTTTCTGCAGTCGACCGGTCGTTTTTCAGATGACATCACTGGAAGAAATTTGGACCAAAACGATCGGTCATTTTGTCCAAAACGATCGGTCGTTTTTTCTGGCAGTTTCTCGGTTTTCTCGTTATACTTCGAAAGCTCGTAAGTTCTTCGTTTTAGCTCTGATTCTGGTTCCGCTTGAACCGTTGGCTTCGTTTTTTTGTGCTCTATCTTTCTGACGTTCTGAACTTTACATTTTCTACTTTTGGAAAAGACAAAGCGTTATATCATCGAAATAGAGAAATCGTAAAATCATTAAAAATATAATCAAAATCAATTATTGAACCAATGGTTCAACACAAAAGATAGCCAACCTATAACAAGCTGTTCGAGATGACACATTTGAGGAATAACAAGTCTTTTGTTGATGAGAAGTCGGCTACAATCAAAGTAAGAAAAAAACTCTATTGTCGCTGCTTTATTCTTAGTTTACATAATTTCAAGTTAGTAACCGGAAATCTAGATTCTTGAACATGTTTAATGATTCATTTTTACTATTTCCATCCTTTGACGTGTTTGTAAAAAAAAATTGGGGACTGGTCATATTTTCTTTAGTTACTGTATTTTTACTTCATATTTTGAATGAACTAAATGTGTATTTTCATTTAATTTTTGGGAGCATTCACACAAGGGAATAAGATCATGCCCGAGTACTCCCAACCTGATTTCCTAAGAAGTTGTATGTAGGTATGCAAATTAGTTTTTAAACTTGCTTTCTTAATTAGTAAGCAGCTCATGGTTACTTGCTCATTTTGAACTATATATTATTACTTTGGCTATTTTTGTGTTGGGTCTGAACATGTATTTTTCTATAGGCGCCATTCAAATCAAAGAAGTTAGTAGTTTCCTAACAATTGGATGAGTATGAAAGGACAGAGGATAAAAGGAGTTCACATTATGAAAAAACGGTGCATTCGGATGAAGAATAGAGGATGAGGCAGAAGAAGGAGATGAGAACTTGGAAGAAGATGATCTTAACGAGGTTGACTATTATACTAGTAATGACGGCTACGACAATTAGTACCTTTCGTGACACATGTGTGTAAACTCTTGTGATATGTTGGCATTCTAAGACATTTTTTGTAATTTTTGTGGCAAATGCGCCGTAGCACTTGAAACCAGTGCTTTTATTTTGTATTATGTTGGCTAAATGCTGGGATCGTGGTCGAATGATTGTAAGCTATAATGTTTTGGTTAATTGATTGACTAGTTTATGCTACTTTAGTTCTGTTAAACTTATTTCACTAATACAATATATATATGTATGTATGTATATATATATATATACATGTATATATATAGGACAATTAATAGCTTCATGTTTGGTAACAAAATAGCAACATAATATCACGAATAATAGCTACAAGTTTCAGTAACAAACATATATGTTACACAAGTGTTGCTTTTTAAAGACAAAAACCTATTAAGTAGCAACATAAAAAACATGTTACAATTAAGTTACTAATATAGCAATATAAAAAGTGTGTTACTGTTTTGTTGCTGACGATAATAGTTTGTTGCTAAGTTAGTTATTACAATCTGCAACAAGGCAAACAATAACAGACAATTTTTTGTTGCAAAATTGTTGCTAATCCTATTTCGCAACATAAAAAGCTCAAATAACAACAAATTTTTTTGTTGCTATATGGATTATTTCTTGTAGTGCCATCAACTTCATGAAAGTATCCGATCAACTTGTAACTCCTTTCTGAGTGTTATCTAGACGTGTTTAAGTCATATTTCTTGACTTTCATTGATCTTGATTCGTCTTTTGAATCTTCCATGTCGTCTTTGTTAGTCTTGGTAAACTCCATGTGACTAATTTAGCGTTAAGGTCTGCCTTTGTAATTTAACCTGAAATACACATATAATAGAATATATTTGCGTTGATTTGAGACCCTCTTACAACCAAAATAGGCTATATTTTCCTTTTACAACCTAAATGATTGCAACAACTATCAAATTAATCACCTAAATATGTCAGTTTTCAAGCGCGATCATAGAACCGAGAATGTGCAACTAATTTAGGTCTAATATATGAGTAAAATGTTTTTAGTGTGGTGATGGATTATTTGTTCTAGAGCCTTCTGGCTCTTATATCCATGATTATAAATTTTACTTTACAATGGTTTTGATCTGTCTTGAATTGATATACAGTAAAACCTTGAAAATTAATATCATTGAGACCAGAGATATTTATTAATTTAGATAGTTATTAATTAATGGATAAATTAATAATTTATTATTTTATAGAGTTTTAAAATCGATGCAATAGATATACTCGTCAATGACATAAAACTCATTATCATACTATTAATATAAATCAACTCAAGCATTTTGAGGCTACTCAATTTTGCTTAAATTTTCCAAAAATACTATTACTCTAGTATTGTAATTACTCTTAAATGTCATCACTCAATTCAAATACATAAATAACTTAAAAAATATTATTTTTCACACATTTATATTCCAAACAAAACCGTTGTGTATATTTTATAAGAGTAAAACATTATGTTACTATTTATATACGATTGTTAATTAATTATATTTAATCATTCGATATTTAAAATTAAAAAAAAATATTAATTTTATTTGTCGGGATCATATCTATGTCATTACGTATCGCACACGCAACGTTACTAAGAAAACTCGTTAGTAAAGTCAAATACACTACACTTATTAATACATAAATTCTGTTATATATTAACACTAAAAAAAAAAAAAAAAGTTCAATCAGAGACGGATTTTGTGATAAATTTATTACCCAACGCCTTTATCGTAGACGGATTTGCGACAGATTATAATTTTATTGATGAATTTTGTTATTTCGCAACAGATTTATGATAGATTTGGCCGTCCCTAATTTAACTTATTTTTGTAGTGTAAATGATTTAGCAAAATAAAAATAGCCACTAGATACATCAAATTAGTGAGTAACTCCAACGAGATTTAGATTTTAAGAATAATAAAATGATTATAGAGTCATATTTCACTAAATCGCCATATTAATTTTTATCATTTTGAACAATTATTAATTTATGATTTGTATGGACCAAATATTTATATAAGGATATTTCAATTTTTATTAATTTATCAAAATTTACGATTATTTACACCAGCCCAAATCGGGACCGAAAAAAATAATTATTTTGAAGAGATTATTAATTTAACGAATATTAATTTATGGAGGTTAATTATATTGTACGTTTTAATGCGACAGTGTTGTGGATATTGTTATTGCATACTTTAATTGCAAGCCCAAAAAAATTGGTGAGCAAGATGAACATAGTAGTTTTGGAGAGTATTGAGAATACCTAGTAATTTTTCTATTTTTAGTTTTTCCCCATATTGCATACATGTTTTTGAGCGATTACTTTGTAGACCTCACGTTTGACTTTTTTTGCTGGTGGTCTTGAATTTTTTACGATCGTATTGAATGTCGATGGTAAAACACTCATATGTCATATGTCTCTGACATATTTGGTATTGTTTTAACTCCAATAAAAAAATCTATACAGCAACACTTAAGTTACAATTTGTCTGATACTATATTACTTGTTACTGAAATTTAGTAACAGTGTAGCAACAGAAACTGTTGCTAAATGTTGATAAATGTTGCTATACTGTTGCTGAATTTTCTACAATAAGTCGTATAGTAACAAACCGCTTGTTGTTATCCTGTTATTTTCTTGGTGTGTTTTTTCTTTTTTGAAAGTATATTTGGTATTGTTTGTTAGTACTTGTTTCGCAATGGCTATCATCTTGTATATGTGATTTTACCTCCCGTTTGGTAGTAATATTTATGATAAAATTAACAATCATATGTCCATTTTTTATTTGATGTTGGTAATGTAGTGTACAGTACCATTACTAACTGAAAATAAATATAGTACATTAACAGTATGTAATTTTCTCATGCCACAATATGTGGTGCAGTAATTGTGTAACAGCGTGATACTTTTTGAGTGTCGTTGGATGTATAAATCCTTTTCGTTTTGGGTCTTCTATTGTCGAATCTGTGCCAATAGTTATCGTCAAAATACGAACGGAGGTGGGAACTGTTGGGTTGTTACATAAACAAAAAAGTGAGCCCATTTTTTGTCGTTGTGAGACACTACAAAAAAATACCTAAATAACGACGGGATTAGTGACGGTATTTTTTGTTACGAGCTTATTAGCGACGGTTTTTGTGACGGTTTTGTGACAGTTTAGTCAATTTGCGACAGATTTGTGACAGATTTTTAAATTAGCGACATGCTTGTGACAGCTTTTGACTCTCACTAAATCAAATATTATTTTGTAGTGAGATGAGTTTTACCTATTCTCGAAATTTCATTGACCCAACTTTGGGGCCCATATCTCTCTCACACGTTTCTCGGTTTCGGACAAGCTTTATTCCGTTGCGAAACTCTTTTGAAGTACTTCGACTCGATACCAAACGCAAACCGGATTGGCTAATAACCAAAATTCAAGCAGGAACGTCAACGGAGGTTGGTACAACGCTGGACCAATTGGTTGAGGAGGCTATTGCATATCATAGCTAGCGCTTTGAGCATTGCCGGGTTATTAGTCGTGCTTGCACTGTCCTATCACATCCATTTAACTTTTTCCATGGTTGTACATTAATTGTTACCGTGTTAGTTTGCATGGTATCCAAAACTCTGTTTATTTTTTTTGCATGGTAATTAAAGGGTTAAGGAAACAATATGACTTTTGATTATATACAAAAAATGTTCTAATTGGAAGTGTGTTTGAGAAGGTTTAAATTGTAGTTATTGATAAAAATATTATTTTCCCGTTAATTGCAGCTTTCGCTTATAAAATTATAATCATATCATGCGTGATAGTTGTTGGTTATCCAACCAAAATATAGATTTTGGGTCTTAATAGGGGTTCGTGTCCTCAATTCGGTTTGGTGTGGTTAGATTTGGGTTTTCATCAGTTAAATAAAAACCGAATTAATTATCGTACTTAATCGACTCGGTTTAGTTCTGTATGGACACATGTAAAAATCAAAAGTAGACCATGATCACTAGCAGTTTTTGTTTCGACCTATTTGATTAGTTTGAACTTTAAGCGAAAAATGATAAAAAATAACTAGATAATTCGCAAAGTAGAATACCATTGGCATTATACCAACCCTACTTAAAGAAAACATGTTAGAAATAGTTTGCATCATGAGGATAATAGAATATGGGAGTTAATGTTTAGGAAAGGTTATTTGAATCCAATCAGTTGAAACTGAGATCGTAAAACATTGTCTCAATTGTTTATACTGTTGCTACTAGGTCATTTAAATAATACAGAATTCGAAATTTATTTTTAGTACATTATAAATTGTTGTTGAGAGTTGACACATGTACGTACTAAGTCTCGACTCTCAACTTGTTCAAAAAAATTACAACTATAATTTCCAAAACAACTTATATGATGATTGCTTGGATATGAAAATTACGCGATGTGAGACGCATACACATAAACAATCCTTAACAGTAGCTAAACTTTTTATTGTAATAATTGTAACTCTGTGATTAATAACGTTACTGAAAAATTTATGGGCCAGGTCTTGCAAAATTAGCTATAAAAAGAAAAAAATCTAATCAAAATTGCTCCTAGATTATGTTTCTTAAACAAACCATTTCAAATGAAAATTTAGCATAATGATTATTTTAGACATTTGACTTGGTCAGCAAGGATGATTAGTAACTTTCATATAGTTGGTCATAAGTTGGAAATTCGAACCTAGAAAATGGATGTATAATTCTGTGGGTATACCGTATACCTCAGTTTTTCTTTATTGTAATACTTGTAGATAGTTTCATAACTTGTCAAATATGTTCACGTACGTCTAGCTTGATGTCGGCCAATTGAATTTTAGTCAGTGGGGAGGTAATATTTGACAATCGCGGTGTTGAAATCATATATAAAAAAACACGTAAAATATTATGGGCAAGATGAACAGCTATTTTGAAGAATTTTATATGTAAAATATGTAATATCGGATAATTTATAAAAAAAAATGGACATGTTATAGCCCATGAAAGCTCATTCTTAACCTCTCCGGATTCTATATTATACTTGGTATTATAATTGTAATTTGTATGAACACGTTTGACCTCACATAAGAATAGTAAATATTCTAAGTTGAAAAATTCATACCGTGTGCTACATTTTTGACCATTTGGTATGTCACGTTAATTCTTATTCAACCTTTTATTTGGTTGAAAAAAAGCTTATACTCCACTACTTTCTAGAATCGTAATTTTAAACCAGAAAGTGACTTTATGCTTTTCGATTTGTATGATTATGTGGTACCGTGAATTGTGATCACTATTCGTATTTATTTTTGTCAGAGAAAACTAATTTTAGTATAGTGAAAATATGTTTCATCACTCATGAAGGGTAAAAACAGTGGATTTCCTATTTGTACTTTTTTGTATCAAAAGGTTTAATTTTACATATTACATTATTACCCATTGGAACAAATTATAATATTGGCAGAGTGAGGTTAGGACTTAATGATATACTGTAATTACGTTGATGATGCTATTGCCTATTACTATGATTTTTCCTTTTATTAATTTACAGGAACAACTGTACAAGCAGTTGAATGAGATTGCATAAGCTAATGTTCAAAACATTATGTCTACTATCTCATGCATGAAAAAATTTGAAAAAAATTCCAAATTAAAAAAATTTCTATTGATTTACAGATTAATTTGTTACTTTTTTTGTCATTTATTTATCGAGTAATGCTAGACCCATAATTTGCATGCAACTCACACACCTCATAGGCTAATAAAATACATGTTTATCCCTCCAAATATAAATAAAATTATATAATTTGATAAATCAAAATATAAATATGCAACATCATAAACATTCAACATACTAAAAACTGAAATAAAAATATATTAGAACCCTAGTTGAGACTACTCTAAATTTAAATATTAATTAAAAAAAATTAAATCTAAAAATTTAACACACTAAAAACACAAATAATAAAATAGTAAAACATAATTGATCATACCCTAAATTTAAATATTAATTAAAAAAAACTATTAAATTTAGTATTACTAATAATCAAAATCCCTGATAAGATGTATATGTCATGTAATATGAAACATAACGGGTTGATTTTTTGATAGTAAAAATGTATGAGAAAAACTTCTTACTGTTGTGTGACATATTGGCTCACATATATATTATATAGGAGACATAGAGAGAACATAGAGAGAGGGAACAGTGAGTCTTTATTCATCAGAATGTATCAATACAAGGGGACCCTAACCTTCTTTATATACTAGAGGTTAGGGTTATACAAGCTAGAAAGCCCAACTTAGGCTCACTATGAGTAAGGCCCAATAGTCCAATAATAACCTACAACACTCCCCCTTTGGACATCTTGAATTCTTCGTCTTCATGCAGTCGATCTGAGTCGAGTTCATTCGCAGTGCTAAACACATAAAAACCTTAGGGCCGGAAAACCCAGTGTGGGACAAAACCGGTACCTAGGAGAAACTGTGTAGCCGAATGATATAGGCCGAAATATCATGCAAGAACTAACCACAAAACATTGTGCCTCATCAAAACCTTGCCAGAGCAAACCCAATGGGAAAATCTCTGATCGAAGGAAAAAGAGTGCAACAATGGTAGTAGTAGGGGATCAACCACAAAACAGGTGCCTCATCAAAACCTTGCTAGAGTAAACCCAGTGGAAAAAACCTCTAGTCGAAGGACAAAAGAGTACACAGTGGTAAGAAGTATACAACAGGATACTCCCCCTAATTCGGCAATCTTAAGTGAGATAAGATGGGAACGTGTCTCGCTAAAAAAACCTTGCCAAGGAAAACCCAGTGGGAAAAAACCTTAGTCTAAGGACAAAAAGAGTACACGAGCATGCGACTGGATGCTCCCCCTCACTTACACACGACAGGGTGCAAAGATTTCGACTAAGTAGTAATTAGTGCAATAAGCATTCACCTGGATGCTCCCCCTCACTTGCACACGACTGGGTGCAAAGATTTCATATTCCAAGAAAGAGTACGAACATTCAACTGAATGCTCTTAAACTTCATATGTGAAGATTAATTTCGGCGAGAAATGCTAAATAGCATAATTTAGTCATGTCTCTCTTGATCGATAACAACAAGTTGTCTTCTATGACAAGTGTTTTATCTGGATCGTGAGACAGAGCATATGTAATTCAAATATGGCTAATACTAGCTCGAAGCCATATACACTCTCTAGTCGTCTCATAGAGCACGAGTAGATCATAGTGATTCGTTTGGAGTCATTTCAAGACCTCCAGGATATCGCCTTATTCCTAATGGTAAAGACAGACCATGTTAGGAATATCCTTTATGCGGGTCTGATAAGTAACCAGCATCGGTATAACCGAAAAAGGGTTGCGTTAATTCGAGTACCGAAGGGGGTAGGTACACTCGATGACGCAAAATGGGATAAGACAAGCCCTCATCCACAGTTACCTTAAGGTAATGGGAAAATGTCTTTTATGCCATTTCGATGGCAGCGTGTTAGCGCGATGCTGTGTCGAGCTATATCATTCACAGCAGACGAGATGTTCATCCTAGCACATTAGACCAAGTACAATGATGCGCTTATTGTACTTAGATATGAACATCATGGTTCAATATCTCTTCATCGTCTCATCAGGGACGGACTGGGTCTATATCAATGTCTAGTGATCGAACGATCATGGGAGAATCTGACGACTTAACGTCATGATGACTAAAACGTCATAACACCTTCTGGGTGTAGTCTGAATCATGGACTTAGATTCAATCTTTACGGGACTCGATCATCAGGCTGAGTCACTACTGTGTCTTCCCAAGATCCTTCATCTCGAAGGCAAATCCAAAAAAAAATTTTGGGCATCAAATTTTCACACATCAGGGTGACTAACATGTGGTGACGGAATAACATCACGTCTAAACAGTCATTTCGCAAGTATGTTTTGCGAATTTTCTCATCATAGATGGCATCCAACATGTGTTGGGAGTTCTGGATTATTTATCATATAAAACGACTGGTTTATATGTTTATGGTTTGCACAAGCACAAACTTTTTTTCGAAACGACAGGTTCGAAAACATTAGTTTTGCTTCTCATGTGAATCGGTTTTCATTGATCGAACGACGGGTCGATATTGAAACACCAATTCGGCGAAACATACATCACTATATAAACACACTCGGGGAAATTATTATTTAGTCAACCCCTTTCGGTAGCTCTACTTGAAAAACGACCAGGAAAGACGGTGAGGGTGGAGGGCACGAATGCCACTTAAAACCCGACCTCATTAGGATATCGACTTCCGCCTATATCTTTCCTAGACATCGTATCCAAATAGGTGAGCCTAGTTGGGGAAGGTTCATAATTTTTCCAACTTAAATGTGAAAATATATGACTTTGCAAATTTCCATATTTTACACATGACAGTAAATAAATATTACATGGCAGTGATTATTAACATGGCAATTCATTAATTAATTCGATTAAGATGCAATGTTATTAACTTACCACATAAACAATTATCAAGTATATATGTATTTATGTAGACGTGGACCAACAAGTATTATAATCAAACAAACATCTTGTTCATTATATAGCAAACAAACTACATATTTAACATACAATTCGTGAACAGTTAGCATTAGTCAGTAAACATGCAATTCTTCAGACTATATACGCGTGGTTGCCACTGGTCTGTATACAGTTAACATGCAATACATGGTAGCAATAACAAAACAATAGAACTAATTACAAGTTCTATCAGGTTACAGTAATATAGCATGTGAACAATTTCGTCTTATTTGGATGGTAGTTTGCAATATCTAATCATGCAATTTACTATATATATATATATATTTTTTTTTTACAAACATGTGATTACAGTGATGATGTAAATAACAAATATCCCTTTGAATTAGCATGCACATAATTAAATATATACTATACAATTACAGAGGGTAATATGGCCGTAAACATATACGGAGGTTCTATAATGTTCACTAAGCTTCTTTCACCATAACCAATCAACAACCAATATGAAGTAGTACACGTAAACATCCAATCTCATATAACATGCGTACATACAGTAGCAAAATAATAATGCATGCAATTTTCTACCGGAAAATAAGGGTTTAGCAATTGTATCGAATTACCAAGTGCTCCAACGATTGATTAGAACAAGATATATCGATTTTTATAATCCCGTATCCGAGCGTTTACCCAAAATATCCAAGCAAATACTCTACTATATTCGAGCATCGTGCTGATAACGTGTTGTGTGACATATTGGCTCACATATATATTATATAGGAGACATAGAGAGAACATAGAGAGAGGGAACAGTAGGTCTTTATTCATCAGAATGTATCAATACAAGGGGACCCTAACCTTCTTTATATACTAGAGGTTAGGGTTATACAAGCTAGAAAGCCCAACTTAGGCCCACTATGAGTAAGGCCCAATAGTCCAATAATAACCTACAACACTTACAATATTTATATATATACACACGCCTATATATAGCAGCTATTCTAGAACTAGAATATAATTAGACACATCACTAATTCAATTTGACTAACTAATCAGTGGGTTTCATTTTCATAGTGAACGAGTCCAATTGAAATGTCATACGGTACTCATCAAATTTCCTAACCGATTATTTTACGTACAAATACACCAATTTATATCTATTGTTGCCTTCATATTTTTAAGAAAGATAAGGAAAAAATAGTTTAAGTAACATACTGAAATTGCTAACACTCCGTATGTACATGTAGTAGTAATATAGTATTGAAATGATATAATGGGTCACTGTGTCATAATTAAACTGGCATGAAATGATGGACGCATATGTTGCAATTTTATTTTGTTCCTTCTCATGATTCAATTTCGTCAATAATGTTACGATTATTGAAAAGTACATTAATTATGCACAATAAATAAGAAAGCGAGATTGTCATATATTAGATGTACATGTTTTTGTGTTTCAAAAACCAGTGTCTTAAACAGCTATGATTGGTATGAGATATTTATCATTTTAATCGACATCAGTGCAATACATATCGACTAAATTTGCATATGTATCTAATTTTCATAATTTAGGGTATCTAACTGTATGAAATATTGGATGTATTTTGCTTTACAAAGTTGAATAAACGAAAGCTCGGCTAAACTCTTTAGTCCTTTTTACACTTTAGCCCCCATAAATTATTTTTATCCGGATTGCTCTTAGCGTTTAACTATTTTTCCTCTGAAACAAAATAATACTTAAGTAATATACGTATTTAGTGTAATTCCGAGAATTATGCTCCTCGGGGTTCCCAAATATAAATTAAAACGAGTCTCTCACGTGTCACGTGTGTGTTTTTCAAATACAGTTACCGAAAAACTCGTTTTCTCTTTCAAAAATCACGCTTTGCGTTTTTCACTTTCCGTTTCTCATCCTAACAACTACTCTAAACCACCGTTTGGAGTTGTGAAAATTAATACGGATGACGTAAACTGCCAAATAATTGAAAATGTGGAGGTTTGATTGTCGGAGATCATGCATGCGGTGAGTGTAGTTGAGGTTTCGTCTCCGTTATAGGGGGGACAATTTTTTTTTACGCGTGACATGTTTTCACGCAGAAGAGCAATATTAGAACGTGTAACTTTAGAATCCGACAACCGCAAATTGATCGAGTTACGTGCTAACAGTTCGTTACAATACCCGTGGAAAATCTCCACAATTATTGAATTATTAGAACTTCGTCAATGTATCGGAATTGAGATTTCAGTTGAGTGCATGAATGGTAACGATACGACAAACTGTTTAGCTATCTATGCGCGATATAATAATGTAAATGAGTGTTCGGTCTTTTGATCCGATGATCCGATAAACTAGGCATGTATGTTAATACCGATTTGTTTTTTTTATATATATAATATAAGTACCGATTTGGCTTAATTAAAAAGTTTATGAATTTTTTTAAAATAAAAAATAAGAAATAAGAAATAAGAAATAAGAAATAAGAAATAAGAATACATATCTCTCTCCATTGACTTAAGGGTAGGTGAAAAAGTAGAAAGTGTCTCTAGTACTGCTACAGTGGCAATTCCGTAATTAATCTCACTAATTTCACTGAATACAACCAGCTAGAAAAATCCACACTCCAAACAAATTCAACCGTCTTCTTTTCACACACTCTCTCTCTATATTATATATACACATGGGTAAAATGCAAATAAGACCTTCGAACTATGGGTCATTTGCAAATAACCCCCATAAACCATCTATTCTTGTAAATTATCCTGATAAACTTTTTAAGATTTTGATGTAATAAGATCGTTTCGACTATTTATTATTAATGAAATAGTCGGTTTTACTTCATATTTAAAAGGACATAGTTTTTCATTCATTTGTTCGTTTTACAAAATTATCTTTTAGATATATGTAGATTGTAAATGCACATGACTTAAGATAACAGTTATCGTAAAAACTCCATCGCGTGATAAGATTTATACAAAAAAAAACTACTTTAGAGAGGGAAACAATTTTTTTGTTTCGTTTTGTAAAAAATTACTTGATATACATGAGTCTCGAATAAGTTATTGTAATAAGTGAAAAATCAACCAAATAGATCATCAAGCATACCGCCACGACTTGGTTAGTGATGTATTGTATGACATCATTCGGATAGCAGGAATTTCAACTAGAAAGGAGACACATGTGAACTTTCTTACGGATCCATCTGATGATAGATCTACCCTTATGTCAGCAGACGTTATTGTTTACAACTGAAACGGTGGAAAACACGTGTGTTGACCTTGCCGTCGTTTCGCCCTTGGTGGGGTTTGGTATTGGAGAATTTATCGTGGGTCACGCATCTACTACTGTAACGACAGTGAAGGTAGAGAAACATGAGAAGACCTGTCAAGACAATCAGCACAGTTTCATACCATTTGCGTTTGATATATTTGGGTTTTTAACTAATGAGTCTGTTGAGCTTCTCAGGAGAGTGCAGAAAATTATAAACAAAAATGTGTTGACTGCAGATTCGACTGAATATGTCTTTAGAATTATATGATTTGCTATTCAAAGAGAACTAGCGGCGTTTTTTGTTGCCTATTTATCTCAAACTCATATGAAATAATTTTACTCTATTCAGTTTTATTAATATAAACCGAATTGCAAAAACTTGATAGTTTATGTGGGGTTTAATTGAAATAATTGATAGTTCATGAGGTTTATTTGCAAATGACATATAGTTTCAGGGGATTATTTGCATTTTATACATAATCAAATACTTCTCTTTCTCTCTCTCTCCTCTGCAAATACACATATATAGATACATACATATACATATACATACACACATATACATATATATATATATATAGGTCCCACATACATTCTCTCTCTCTCTCTACAATTCTACACATAGCTTCTGAAACCACCATTAATTGCATTAAACACACACCATCTCCCACTTCACCTAACACTCTCTCTCTCTCTACCATTGCCGGAGCTAAACTCCGATGCGGCGGCTCTGAACTCCGATGGGCTGTGTGTTTGGGACGTGTCGGCAGCAAAGCAGAGACGCTGGAGGTGAGATGAGAGATGGCGGGGCCGAGAGGAGAACGGAGGAGGAGGAGGAGGAGAGAGGAGAGAGGGAGAGGCTCCCGAGGGTGGTGATGAAAGGAGGAGGAGGAGGGTGGCCGGAGTGGCTGTGTGAGGTTGCCGGAGATGCGGTCAAGGAGTGGGCTCCGCGGAAGGCTAACACCTTCGAGAAGATCGATAAGGTCCCGTTTATTTGTTATCCCGTTTATTTGAAGCTTTTTTTAAGCTTTGAATTGTGTTTTCCTATTGAGAAAATCAATAAGGTTGTGTTTTTTTTACTATCCTTATGTGTATATGTATATGTAGATGTATGTATGTAAGTATATATCAGTATTTTAAAAAAGATGAAACTTAGCTAAAGCGTTTTTGCAGTATAGCTTCTAGCGGAGGAAAAAGCGGAAAAGAGAGATTTAAAGCTTTTTTTTTAAGTTTTAAATCGTGTGATATATAGTGGCGGAACTATATAGCTTTTATCTTTGTAATTAGAGGGTGCTAAAAGGGTAAAATTGATAATTTTAAATACATGCTAAAAAGTTAAAAAAAGTTTTTCTTTTTCAATGTGTTTATGTTCTTTTTTCTCCATGTATATATAATAATATAAATATATGCATGTATAGATATATGTATATACGTATGCATAAAATGTATGTTTTTATATACTATCACTATGCCGATAAAGTGTCTTGCTAAATTTTGCGACAACAGAAAACGGAAACGGAAATTGAGACTGGTTTTTTGTTTGTTATTATTATTGTCCGAAGGGGTACGGAAATTGAGACGGGTTTTTTGCTTGTTATTATTATTGTCGGAAGGAATGGAGGCAGGAGTAGGTTGAAGGGAATGCAGCACCTCTGTAATATTGGAAAACCGATTTTTTATAGTGTATTTTATCAAAAAGTTACATACTTCAGCCTTTTAAGCATCCCCATACTAAGAAAAGAAAATTCATATGAATTTTAACACCCGATATAAGTTTCCTAACTCCGTCTTTGATTATGCGGGAAGTCGTAATGCTAAAATCTGTAATTTCTCTACCTTCAAATTCTAGGAATTTTCAATCCAAGGTAATTCAAATCATTTTGTTAAAAGTTAATGTAGTTTTTGTAAATATGATAAAACTGTTTTAAGTTGAGGATGAAAAGTAGATTTTACTAAATTGGCATAAATCCAATTTTCAAATTGTAGGAATTATAATCCTATGTCTATTGAAGAAATCAATTTCACAAGCATGTGAGACATTGCTTTACACGTTATACATAGTTTCTGCAATGATTTGGGTAGAAAAGGTATTCTATCTTTTTAACAAAAAGAAATGTTATTCCATCATAACTACTCATAACTAGAAATGTACCAAAATCTTTCCATCATAATTATCGTTGCATACTTGTTGCTTGTGATTACATAACTGTAATTGTCATGTAGTATATACAAATGTATTCACTACATATGTTTTCCTTTTTTAAATTGAAGAAAATGACATTTGAGGGTTTGCTTTGATGCAATAGCTTGCCAACTGATAAAGTAAAAGACTTCATTAAGAATTTAAGACAAACACATCAGAAATGTTTTAAGTTCTAATGTAATACTGTTCATTAGTTAATACTGTTTTAAAGTAAAAGAGTAGAAGTCAAGCAAGTATTATTAAGAAACACGAGCTTGGGAAAAAGCTGGGTGAAAGTTTTTTTTTTTTTTTTTTGATAAGTGGGAGAAAAAGGTTATACACTTAATACTCACCTTTTCACACATGTTAGCTATTTACATAAAATTAACTGGTGCTGGTTGTCCATATGTTAGTTTAATACCCACATTGACATTACCATCCACCAATAAATTAGTACTATATTGTAACTAAGTACCTAAGTTTTGCTTACAAGGCACTACTAACATTTTTATTTTAATATCTTCATCTTCAGTTATTAACCCCAAGGGACAGGCTAGAGGGCTCTGATATATTTTACCATTAAAATAATTTAACACTTTCCTTTTCCCTTTGTTTTTCTATTATTCTTTTGTTTTTCCAAAATGTTTGTCTAATCTTTAAAAACCAGACTAATTTCTTTTGTTTGAGCAAATTAAAGCCATTTAAGAAAACAATAATTCATGAAATTCAGCAAGGGTATAATTAGTGATTTAACATTCACAAAACAAGAAGTTTACATTCCCAAAACCGCCAGATAGTGAATGGAGACTGTATCTTCGTATTCAATTCTTATAGGAGCGATCTTTCGGGCTAACTTAGTTTTTACGACTAAATGGATTTTGTATAACATATGGTTATATGATTTCTTGACTTTGAGTCGCTGACAAGGTGTAGTAAAATATTGTGTTCAGATTGGCAAAGGGACGTATAGCAATGTGTACAAAGCTAAAGATTTGATAACCGGAAAGATTGTGGCGTTAAAGAAGGTTAGATTCGACAATTTAGAACCCGAGAGTTTGAAATTCATGGCAAGAGAGATACTCGTTTTGAGAAAGTTAGATCACCCAAATGTGATAAAACTCGAAGGTTTGGTCACCTCAAGGTTATCTTCAAGTCTTTACCTTGTGTTTGAGTACATGGAGCATGATTTGGCGGGTTTAGCTGCAGCCCAGGGGGTCAAGTTCAGTGAGCCACAGGTAACTTACGTTTTTAATTGGAGTAAATATATTTTCGCGACTCCTACAGTGCAGACCAAACTCCCTAAGTTAGTAATCCTTTGTGGGAGGACTGTAAAGATAACATAGCAAATTCGTTTAAGTGTTACTGAATTTAGCAAGTTCATTTAAGTATTACTGAATTTGTTCTAATTTCGTTTTGGTCCCTACCACTTATGACTACTGAAATGGGAACTATAATCTGGAGCGTAGAGTTGTGAGCCTAGCATTATTCCTTCAAGGCTTCTAGTTGCCTTCCTTTTGGTGGTGCAACCTGTTTTTGTCTATCCTTAATTGCTTCAAAATTAAGTGATGAATGTCTTCCTCCGATATAAAATAGAAATCCGTAACTGGCCTTTTGTGTTTGTTGTTATTTGATGGTTTGGTTTGTGGAAAGGATTTTTAGTTTTGCAAAATTGATGTACTGATAGACTTGTCTTGTGAGCTGGGGTCCAATTCTTAATTGTTTGGTATGGTATCCTATGATGGGGATATTTTGGTCATATTTGGGCATCTACTGCTTTGAATTTGATGGTATGTCACATCATTTTCGTATGTCTAAATAGTAATCTACTTCACATGGCTTAGCAGGACGAGTCTGTAGATGCTTCTTCATTTACGTTCTTTTTCCTCCAAACAAATAGGCATTTAGGGAGGTGTATTATTTTAGCTTTTACCTTTTATGCCTTTATCACAGTTCATCTGCTACACCTTTTACACTAGTATCTATTATTGTTTCTCATACTAATACAGAATTCTGCAAATGTTTTTTTTTTTAAACATCTGTAGCCATTACTGCCATAATTATCTCAATGTTGTACCGTGACTTTGCCTCTTGTGAGCGCAGGCCAGCAGCCTGCTTTTTTCTTTATCAAGGTTTGTGAAGAAAAATGTGGCATTTAAACATTTAATATCTAGGGTTGCTAAATAGAAGCTTGATTCAGTAGTTCATGAATAGTTAGTGACCGAGACAATTCTGTAGAACAATTCGTTTCTGCCACTGGTCTTGCCTATCTTTTTCCATTTTGAACTCAATAATAATAGAAACGACATTTAATAGTATGTTCTGTTTTTCTTAGGTGAAATGTTATATGAAGCAATTACTATCTGGGCTCGAACACTGCCATAATAACGGGGTACTACACCGTGATATCAAGGGTTCTAATTTACTTATTGACAATAATGGAAATCTGAAAATAGCTGATTTTGGACTAGCTTCATTTTATGATCCTCAACACAAGCAACCGATGACAAGTCGTGTAGTCACACTATGGTACCGTCCCCCAGAACTTCTTCTGGGAGCCACGCATTATGGTGTAGGTGTTGACTTGTGGAGTGCTGGCTGTATTTTAGCAGAATTAATTGCGGGAAGACCAATAATGCCAGGCAGAACAGAGGTACTTCGTTTACTGCACTTAATTTTATTTTTCCTATCGCAAAAAAATTATAGCAACTTCTTTTTGAACCATTGGTTCTGGAGAAACAACTGTGAGTATATATCAATGTTTTGGTAATACCGTATAATTTTCATATGGGTTGGCATTATACTTGAATAGTATGGAGCAATGCTGTGCTTGTTTGAAGCCGTATGGGAAGTGCTCACTTTTAGTTTATTTCGTTTCGGCTTATGTTTTTTTTTTTTCTTTTTTTGCCTTTTTTCTTAAGGCTGGACTGCATTTGGTTAACCGACTTAAGAACTGGTTTCTCTGGATGAACCTAGGATTTTCCTGAACCTCAGAAATCCCAGCCTATTTGCTTGAAAGCTACTACAGCCAAACATGCATTTTGTAATCATTATTGCAATGTAACGCATGCTAATGCACCCAATTTGATGACTTCAATATACGTGGGTTCAATCTATTTATTTCTGGTACTTTCGTGTTTCTAGGTTGAGCAACTGCACAAGATATTCAAGTTATGTGGCTCCCCATCTGAGGAATATTGGAGGAGATCAAAATTGCCAAATGCGACACTTTTTAAGCCACAACATCCATATAAGCGATGCATCTCAGAAGCTTTCAAAAACTTCCCACCTCCTTCTCTATCTCTTGTAGAAACTCTTCTCGCAATTGATCCCGCTGTTCGAGGTTCTGCCACTGCAGCTTTAAATAGTGAAGTAAATATCTTTTCATTTTAAATATTTTTTGATGAGATCTATGTGTTTATTATAGATTACTTGGTGGGTTTATGTGATACATTCTATTTTCCCAATTAGTAATAGTTTCAGTGTTGTATATGTTTGTTGGCTGTACTATCTTATCTACTTGCGCTTTTCTCTCAGGGTTTGAAACTTCTACATGTTAAGGATTAAGAAAACAATTTAATAAAGGCTTGTCTTGTCATGTAGTTCTTTTCCACGGAGCCTTTTGCTTGTGACCCATCAAGTTTACCGAAGTATCCTCCCAGCAAAGAGTTGGATGTGAAATTGAGGGACGAAGAGTCGAGAAGGTACTAGTCACCTTTTACAATTTTCTATAACAGAACTCATAAGACAGTAACCAAGCGATTATCAACTCTCTAATTGTATAGCAAATAAAAGGAAGATAGAGAAACATTATTTGAATGTAATATTTCCAATTATTTATTTCTCAGACAAAGACGTTCGAGCATGAAAGGTGATGTAGACCATGGCAACAGAAGAACGAGAACGCGAGATAGGAGTCGAGCAATTCCAGCTCCAGAAGCTAATGCGGAGCTCCAGTCGAACTTAGATGTATGTTATCTTATCTTCCGTATCTGTATATTTTCTTCTTAGGGTGCTTTTAATATTAAAGGTTTGAGAGAAACGGGATTTAGGAAGTTCACTGTGAAACTTCTAATAACATTGATCGATCCATTTGGTTTGTATTTATCTAGAGACTACTAGAATTAGATGATGATGAGACCTTAAAAAGCACACATAAAATTTATTGAGTAAACCAAAAAGGCGAGAATCATTTATTATACTCCATATTAGATATTAAAACCTACAATTGGTTTCATAACTACTATCAGACTCACGATCTTCATGGTCCCTTATCAACTGCCACTATCTACGGATACTCTTGATATAATACATCAAATCTACTGATGTAAGAACCTCACGCTTACCATTATATGCCTTGGTTGTTTTGTGGTTTTGCCCGGCTTTTCTATTTCATCTGCAGTATTACATTTTTTCCCCCTGAATTTGTGTATCATTTTATTTATTTATTTACAGCGGCGGAGAGTCCTGACCCAAGCAAATGCCAAGAGCAAGAGCGAAAAATTCCCTCCTCCACATCAGGATGGAGCAGTGGGGAAATTACATAACGGCCCTGCATCATTTGAGGGTCCAGATACTTCTTTTGGTTCATTAATTATCGATCGGACAAAATCTGCAAAATCGTTTGGCAATATTGGCGGCCCTTCAAAGAGGAGGACGAATAGGAAAGAAGAGCCCCACATGGCTCATTCTCGAAGTCGAAGATTTTTCGATACCCTGTTTCCATCTTCAATCTCACATTCAGTTGATTTTGGAGTAATAAAAGGTAAAAGGGCAGTTTCGAGATTTTCGGTAGCAGGAGATAGATAGGGCTATTAAGTGTTCACATTTTTTAAGAGTTCTGTTTCTGTTTGTTGTAATTGCTTTTTTGTTCAAGATTCTACCGATTTTGCCACATAAACCATTGTTGTATAATCTACCGGTAGAGTAAACTATAGTGGAGAACATAATTCAGTCCCATCTGTGTATAGTTCAGAAAATTGAAACAAGCAGAATTTGATGCACAAACTCGAGCAAAGTTTATTCTAAAGGTATGTCTTTTTAAATTCATAGACAAATTTTACTAATAGGTTTGAGCAGGCAGACATTTGTTAATTTTGAAAGTTTTAAGTGCAAAAACATACAGCGGTGATAGGTTGCCGAAATTACATTGTTTTAATTTATAAAAGAGAACGCACAAAATGCAACAGCATTACTTGGGCCTTAAGAGAGGTTAAGGTTGTAATTTGCTTCTCTGTTAAAATGAAAACTTATCACAAGGCACAAATCTTCCAGCACTATATTTCGATATAGTTAGCATTCGTATAATAAGAAACTGCCATTGGGATAAAGATGTTTTGATTAATATTGAACCTACTGAACCTCCCTGGACTATAAATTGCTTTAGTTGCGGGATAAAAGATAAAAAGGAATTCTTTTCATTTTAAAAATGGCAGGATTTACAAATTTGGGAGTTATTAAGTAGGACGTTTAATGGTTGTCAACGCGGCAAGTTGTCTCACTGGTGGCTTTTGGCAATCTGTGTTGTGCAGTACTTATTTGGTGGCAGCTTCTTTGAGGTTAGGAAAGAAGCCGCGATCATTGAAACTTGAGATTTGTCAATGTAGGTAGAGAAAAAGATGCTAATCTCGACCGTTACGTCAAAATATATGACAATTTCATGACAGTACCAGAATTTCAGATTATTATGACAAGCATTAGAAAACGTGCTCTAATAAAAATACCAAACACGATGTGTTTTCAGCTAAAACTTCTATGTCGACTTCCAAATAATAATCTTCAGTAAAATGTCTACAGCAGGGGGAGGGGGGTAATAAATAGTATGAAAACAACTTGTAACATACCGATGTTAGGTTTATATTCTAAATGGTAACAATACTTTGCATCTCACAAAGTAACTAAAGCTACAATACAAAACAGAAAGAGTTCATGTATACAAGAGAGAAATGATGTCGGAGTGAACAAGTAAAGAAGTTAAAAGCGTGAAAAATGAAAATTGAAGGCATCCCAAAACAATATATGTTCTACATTTAGAAGTGTTATTATATATATATATATATATATTTAATGAAGGCAGATATCCAAATGAAGGTCCCTTCCAAGTTACAGAAATTCCCGCAAAGGGAAAAAAAGGAGAAAAATAAAACTAAGTGGAGACAAGAATACAAAAAGTAGAATGCTAATAAATTTGGACTAATGAAATCGATAGTAGAAACACACGACAAAAGGATCTGAGATAGACTTAGGCAGAGGCAGCCATTGGGACAGCTCTGTAACAGGCTCTCTTTGCAGCACGTACAACATCTTCAATCTGTTCAATACATACCCAAAATAGAACAAGTCTTAGTAACTGAAGAATTTAAGGTATCTAGCTTGCTGCCAATCAGCCTTTAACATTACCAATATCTTCACCGTTTTCATATAAAAAAAACAGATTTCTCTTGGATTTTCTGATTTTTAGTGGTTTAAAACACATTTGGTTGCTACATTTGAGTTGAAAATATGTGGTTTCCAGTGATACCTATGTTTCTTTCCTGAGTTGCTTTCCTATTAGCTATGTTCAGATATGTACCTGCTTTCGGGATGAAATTTCTGTCTACCAGAAAAGTAAGCCTTTGATTAGGCTTTTAGCCCTTTTACTTCTACTTATATATTCATTTGCTTGGTTGGCTCAGTGTAGATGTACTTTTACTCGAGTGATAAAAATGTACTTTTCAAAATAGTAAGCATTATGATACTTTTGGAACAAACTAAATTTGCAACTCATTTTCTAGTAGTACCTATCAATTATTTTTCACAATATACAAGTTAAAAGTACACTTTACCACCTCCATGAAATAGGTGGACTTTTTTTAAAACTATTAGATGCAACAAAAAAACGCCGAAGAGGATGTCAAACTACTAACATATTTTTCCAATTCTCCATGCCACATTACCTACAGCTACAAATAAAAGCTAAAACTACAAGCAACTAAAAGCACAGAAAATCTTAAGCCAAATACCTGTGGGACGGCCAATCTCTCAAGATTTGCAGCATAAGGCATGGGAACATCCGCACCAGAAATCCTCTCCACAGGAGCATCAAGATACTCAAAACTTTCCTCAACAACAGACGCGCTGTCAACAAAAGTGGCAAAAATTACACGGGTGAGATTCGTAATCACGGAAAATTAGCACGGGGTGGAGAGAGAGATGTTACCAAATCTCAGCACCAACACCATGTTGAGGGAAACCTTCTTCTAAAGTAACAAGTCTATTGGTTTTCCTGACTGAAGCGTTGATAGTCGATCGATCAAGCGGGCGAATTGAGCGCAAATTTATAACCTGTTCCACAAGTAATTAATAGCTTTCAGACTGAGAAAACATTATTTTTCACCCTATTTTTCATTTACAATAAATGGAAAAAACATAATAGAGGCTAAATATTACCTCGGCACTAATTCCTTCTTTAGCAAGGATTTCGGCAGCCTGAACACAAAAGACATGCAAACATCACATCAAACAAGACAAGTGAGATGTATCAACTCTTTAGTAAAGGCAATAGCTACACAACAGCGTAATCAAAGGTAACATCCTGCATCAATTGAAGAAAGAAGACAAACCTTGAGAGCGTAACCAACCATTTTTGAGTAAGCAACAATAGTAACATCCTTTCCTTCTCTTTCTATCTGTAAATGGAATTACTTTAATTAGAAAAGAAGTCAATCCATTGTTGATAAAGAGACAAAAAAAAGTGCATACTGACACTATAGTTATGTACCTTAGCCTTTCCTATAGGAAGACAAAAACTAGAATCAAAAGCTTCTTGTGAAACAGGGAAGGACTCTCCATATCTGTAACACATTTACATATTTGAAAACCGATACTGCTAAATATGAAACCAAACAGATAAATAAAATACGAAAAAAAATACTTACAGTAACTCGTTTTCAAGGAAGACAACTGGATCAGGGTCCCTTATAGCAGCTTTTAGCAAGCCCCGAGCATCTTCGGCCGAGTATGGAGCCAGAACTTTTAATCCTGGAACTGAACCATACCATGCTGCATAACACTGGAACAAGCAAAGGGATAAAGTTCATCACTTTCTTTCCCTTACTGTTTTCGGCAATAACTAATCATGATATTTTCGACTTTGTACACTAAATTATCATTTTTCATTTGACAAACTAGCCTAGCATAAATAGATCAAAGCAGGATACCTCTGTCATAAAAAAAGGGTACCTCTGTCAAAATAAACAGAAAACCTCATTTTTTTGTAATTACATTTGTACACTAATGCTTTGGTAAATTTCACATTTATCACTAACCTACTGTCAGCGTCAGTTATTAGTATATTAATATTCATGGGCGTGTACTGATAGAGCAATCAACAACAGTTAGTGTAAGAATTACAAAACAATGTAGGTTGGTGCACAAGATCGACATTACGTGATAGGGTAGTGTAACACAGGAACAAATCCTTTTTATGGCGGTGATTTTGGATTCAAAATTCCAATTACATATCTTGTTCCAAAAGGTCTAAGCGGAGGTGTAAACTTCACCTGTGAGTGTTGGGCACCAACTCCAGCAGCAGCTCCATTTGGTCCTCTGAACACAATAGGTACATTTATCTGACCAGCAGACATGTAATTTGATTTTGCCGCAGAGTTGATGATGTGGTCGATTGCCTAAAACAAAACTAAATTGAGCCCATAAAAAACTCCAACAAAGTTAAAGGTCACAGTTCTACATCCTAGAGAAAGGGAGATAGGAAAGGGAACAATGCAATAATCCCTAACTTGAAACCACCTTGAATTTTCTTTTCCAGATAATGTACAAATCATTGCAAAACATCCACCATATCAGATTTTAGACCACTAACATCCTAATCACCTTTGAAACCTTGTGGGCTCCACAAATGATGTGTTTGGTTGGTAACTGCAACCGGCTAAACATAATGCAATTTAAGTGCTTCTGTAATACCATGATTTGTGTGTGTGTTGGCAGAAGCCGCATATCATGGGAGTTTATTGACAAGTCAACATTATAAATTATGTAATATAGAAGGAGAAGTTGTTCAGCAGTACACTGACCTGCATAGAGAAGTTGAATGTCATAAATTCGATAACTGGCTTTAAACCATGGTAAGCAGCACCAACTCCAATTCCCGCAAAGCCAGCCTACAGCAGGGTCCAAATATTTATTTTAAATTTTGATTAGATCATTAATATTTTAGTATTCCTACTACAAATGTCGGAAAAAATAAGAACAATGTAGTCAAAGTAGATTAAAAGGAAAGGTATTACTAGAATAATAAGATACCTCAGTGATAGGTGTATCTATAACCCTATCCGGACCATACTTATCCAAAAGGCCTTTGGTGATCTGAGAAAATTCGGATTAATTAAGTTAGATAGTCACCAAGGCTGTCAGAACCTTGTTATTACGTTAGACGTATTTCATTTAGAAAAAAACTAACCTTGTATGCACCTTGGTAGTCACCAACCTACAAGATGGGAAGAAATAAACATTAGAAACAAAAAAATAGAGACATATCAACTATGTGATTCTCCCAAAAGAAATTCACCAAACTTGAAAAAGGTACCTCTTCACCCATTATAAAAACTTTGGAATCCGCAGACATTTCTTCGTCAAGAGCAGAATTCAAAGCATCTCGAACTGTCATCTGCAACCAATTACAAGTACCAACAGAAACTAGATAAGGGTTAACAAGTATCAAAAGAGCAATCACCCGAGCCAGTAATTTGGATTCATTGCAAAGTTTGAAAGTGGCATTTTTGCCTTATTTATCAAGTAACTACTCAGAGCTTTAATCATGATAGTTGAATATTCTTTCTAGTGGATTCATTGCAAAGTTTGAAAGTGGCATTTTTGCCTTATTTATCAAGCTCTTATGTAACCTATACATATTTGCTACAAAAAGATTTTACGGTCACTTTTTTGTGTAGCTAGTTGCCTCTCTTTGGGGTTTGTACGACATTGATAGACTTCCATTATTTTTTCTTTTGGGTTTAATATACTCTTAACTTCTAAAACCAATTTCTTCTTTTACAGTCTTGTTTCCTTCAGTGTTTCAGTTTTTCGATATCTTATGGTTGTGTAATTTGCGGTTTGCTAAATTTTAAACCCAGAAAGTATTCCTTTTCCCTTCTAAAAGCAAGTTATACTACCATATATTTATGCGTTCACATAATTTTAGTCGACCAAAAAACCACCCACTCATTTAGGACACGATATGTTGAACATTACAAGGTCAAGTTTAACGTTTCCCCTCCCCTGCCCCCCTCATAAGCTAATTGTGCATTTGGTTTGCCAGAGCTAAGGTACATTTCTATCCTGAAATTCTTTTAAATCTTAATCTAAATAATATCCACTTATTTGCCTCAAAATTGTATACCAACCACCCAATATGCAGAACTGTCACCACCTACCATAAGTGCATACCTAACTATAAGTGACTATTTTTTTCTATGAAAAAAATATGGCCATTTACTTAACCAAAATCATCACCTATCATGGCAGAAATCTCAGTAATCTTTCTTACTCCTATTCCTACTATTTATTTACACTATTTATTTACCATTCAGAAAACGATACATAACCAGGGGCGACGAAATGCACCAAAAACAAAAATTAAATATTAAATATATGTATCATATATCTACCATTTTATGATATTTTCAACCAGCTCCCTATATAATCCTTCAACAAAGATTACCTATTTACATTACTAAAAATATATCATCTTTCAGTCGGTTTATGATATTTTCAACTACCTCCCCAGAAAAATCTTAATTCCGCAACCGTAAACAAAGATTACATTATTAAATAATTATATCATCTACCTATCATTTTATAAGATTTTCAACCACTTCCCCAAATGAATCCTTAAACAAAGATTACATAATTACATTACTAAAAAACATATCTATCATATATCTGTCATTCTACAATATTTTCAACCAGCTCCCCGGACCCCAAATAAATCCCTACTCCGCAACCGTAAACAAATATTACATTTTTACCTATTATATCATCTATCTGTACATTTCCAACCACTTCCCTAAACTTACATTAGAAAAAAATATATCATATATCTGCCAGCTTATGATATTTTCAACCAGTTTCCCAAATAAATCCTTATTCCGCCACCGAAAACAAATGCATTACTAAAAAAAATATCATCTTTCTGTTGGTTTATGATATTTTCAACCAGTTTCCCAAATAAATCCTTATCCCGCCACCGAAAACAAATACACTACTAAAAAAAATAATCATATTTCTGTTGGTTTATGCTATTTTCAACCACTTCCCCAAATAAATCCTTATTCCGTAACTGTAAACAAATATTACATTATTAAATATTATCTATCTGCCATTTTATGATATTTTCAACCACCTCCCCAAATAAGGCTCCGTTTGGTAGCCGATTGTTTGAGCTTATTTAATTTTATTTTATTTTAGACAGTCAAATAATTTAGCTTTTAAAAAACAGATTTTTAGGCTAAAAATCCAAAAAATAAAAATTCTAAAATTATGCTGGACTTTAGAAACAGCTTTTTAAAAGCTGATTCTTTACCATGAAATAAGTAGCCAAACGAAGCCTAAATCCTTAAACAAAGATAACATTACTAAAATATACATCATATATCTGTTATTTTATGACATTTTCAATCGGTTTCTCAAATAAAATCCTATCTCATCTCTAGAAAACAAATATTACATAATTAAAACAAAAAAAAAGGGAATACAAAAATACACCTCTTTTCCTGAAGAAGCATAACCCCTAACAGGTTTAATAAACGATCGAGACCGAATCTTCTGCAATAAACAAACACAATTTCCACATAATTAAAAACAACGAAATTCAAATTTAATAACAATAAACAACAGTCCAAATTATATTTACAAAATAGAAATAGATTTTACCGATGAATTAATTGTTTGCCTAACAAGCCCTAACATTTTTGCGCCTTAGCTGAGCACAAAAACTAAAAATAAAAAAAATAAAAAATCACCAGTTAAGTCAACGAAATACAAATAAGATTTAGATATAGATATAAAGTACGTATAATTGTGTAAATAATTGAATAAATTTGGGGTAAGTAAATAAATTAACCTTTTGGATCCGAGAAGTGAGAGAGAGAGAGAGAGAGAGAGAGAGCTTTCTTTCTTCTGTTCTATGGTTAGAGTTAATTTATAAATGGTCCCAATAGTTTTGATTATAACTATTTGGTTCATATACTTAATACTATTATTCGGTAGGGACACGATCACTACTACGGAACGAGAAGATAGTGATTACAAGTAATACAAATACGAGGATGTTAAATACTTAATTTCAATAAATTTTAGTAAAAATGCATATTATAGAATAATATAAAGATTACATTTTCCACACTGATAGGGGGGAGGGGGTGTTGTGGCCCTCAATAATCTCCATTTAGGTTTTGCGCCGACTGTCATGATGTTATTTGGTTCATATACTATTATGCATAGTTGATACGGGCGCTTAGCTATTTGGTTCATATACTGTATGCATCATATATACGGTCACAAAACTATTTGGTTTGTATACTATTAGGAACCATGGATACGATGACAACGATATTTGGTTCATATACTATTAGGCACATGGATATATGGTCACGAAATTATTTGGTTTGTATACTGTTAGTTATCATGGATACGGTCATAAAACTATTTGGTTCGTATACTTTTGTTTTTATCTTTACAATTATATAAGTATCTCGACATTTAAGCCAAGAATCAACCACGATAAAGGAAGGCATGAGATTCAAATACCAATAGTGATTTTTACCACCAAGTTAAACATTTGTGATTTGTTAGTATACATTTTTCATCATGAAAACTAGAGTGGCATCACTAGTTCTTTTGATGCAAAGAAAATGTTTAGTAAAACATATATTTCAAGATACAAAAACAAATCTAAATTAACCAAAAATAAAATCGCACGATCTTGATGAACATGTTGACGCATGTCCCACTGAAGCACAAGACCATCCTGTGACGAGCTCACTAACGTTTGTGCGTCTTATGCCAACTACAGTCCCGTACAACATCACTATGATGCTCAAATGTTCTTACCAAATTTGTGGTCAACCGATCGTATATATATATAAAAACAGAACCATCACTAGATCCGGTGTAGATATAACTTTCACGAGTACTAAATAGCAGAGAAAATTGATATCGAATGACCTCTATATCTGAACAACGATCGATCTCTATTGGGATTGAAGTGAATATCTGTGACATGCTCGGGAACATCTCTCCATTGTCGGGAACATCGATTATCCCATGAAATGTGAGCGTCAGTAATCGTACTATGCAAGTTGACCGCCACAACTTTTCTCCCTAACTCCCCACGACCATTTATATCTACACCGTAGACCACGATTGCACCATTCTAAAACAATGTGAAGAGAGATATTGAAGTAAAAGGTGGATCTTCTTTTGTTGAGACAATGAAGAAACAATTTCAATATGACCAATATTTCGAGGAGTGGTGTGTCTTTTATTTCTAAGAGCAGTTGGTAAGTTACTATTCTGCATATCTTGAAGATGATCACAATGATATTTAGATCGTATACTATTAGGCATCATGGATATGGTTATAAAGCTATTTGATTCGTATAGTATTAGGAATCATGGATAAGGTCACAAAACTAATTGATTCACATGCTGTTATGCTCTATGCATATCATGGATATCATATGGTCACAAAACGATTTGGTTAGTATACTATATTTAGGCATCATGAATAAGGCCACAAAGCTATTTAGATCCTATATTAATATACATCATGGATATGGTCACAAAACTATTTCATTCGTATGGTATAAAGGAATCATGGATAAGGTCACAAAGTTATTTGGTTCGTATACTATTAGACATCATGTATATGGTCACAAATCTATTTGGTTCTTATGCTATCAGGACATCTCCCTTAATTTTCACATTATATATTATTTCATTTCCAACTCATCTTACACCAAAAATCACACTAAAAGTTATATCCTTTTAGAATATTATTCTTTTTAATATAACAATGATATTATAAATTATATCTTGTTTTTGTAAAAACTTATATTAACATTTCTAGACTAATATTGATAATTTATTTTTTACTTGTCAATATTTTTAAATAGCAAATAATACTTTATTAAATAATATTTACAAAGATTAATCATTTTTTAAGAAAAATATTAATTTACCATTGTCAATCATCATAATATTTGAAAATATTATTCTGTATGTATATAGCTTTTTGTGTAAATGAATAATATTATATAAATGTATTAAAACATTAGTATATAAGTAAATAATGTTTAGTGTGTATGAATAGTGTTACACTAAACATAGTGCAAACACTATTTATTTGCACAATAATAGTGTTGAAATTGCATCATTTTAATGCCACGACACTTCCTTAATTACATGAATATACACACTCTTTCTGTATAATACTATTATATGAGTGGTGATATTTACACCGAATCAATATCCATGAAATTACCCCTAATAGTTTTCGGGACACAGTAATGGGTGTCGGTGCAACTATCGATCATTTGAGGAAACACATGAAAGATCAAAATGGTCCATCTGTGTTAATTATTTTTTAATTTGGGTAATTAGTTTTTATTTTATTGTCACACATGTTGGTATCATGTTAGAATCGATTGGTTATGTTGTATACATACAATCATGATATTATTCAGAGTTTCGTTTTGTTCCCCAGTAACCTATTTGATACAGTAGATAATTAGATAATGTAGTACAATAATTAACATATATGTACTCTCAATGATGTTGGTGGTGTATCTTTGTCTTGGATTAAATTAAGGGTTTCTAGTCTTGAATCTTTAAGTAATTGCAGAAGAATTGTGCCTTACTCACCCAGTAACGATTTAAAGTTAATTAAGAAACTACCATAAAGAGAGAATCAGACGAAATAATAGATCGATCATGTACAAAGATAACTACGCACACGCGATTCTGATAAAAAATGAGAGTTGTTTAGTAAATTTGGTCGAAATTTATTACATTCTCTTGATTCTCATAGCTTGCCTGATCAATCATTGAATTTACAAACATTGTATACTTTCCTTGAAAGGCTTATTGCAAACACAAATATACCATTGACCGGTTGTTACAAAATCGAAGTTGTAGAAACATCACGTGCTAATATACTTGATACCTATTTTTATAAAAATACACAGGTTATTTATTTGTCAAACAAAGAAGAGTTTGGTCGATAAATTGTCACAGCCATTATATATTGGCTTCGAAGTTCTTATCAATGATTACATTAATTTACAAACAAATTTTAAATGTTGAATCCCCTATTTTTCCTCGCTGAAGTAACATCTGTGATGGAGTTTGAACCGCAAGACGAATAAGAACTAGAGCTACTAGTTTCCGAATTATTCAAATCTAATCTCATTGACTCGTAATTGCTAGCTTGATCGATGACAGCTGAATTTTGTTTCTTCAAGTATACATGACAAAAAAACCATTCTCCCACTTGGACTGAGTTCTGCCATGCAATCAACACAAGTGAGTAAAAAAGGTATAGTAAAATCTGAAGCATTACATGTTTTTAGCGATTTAATTTTCACGACACATGAAAAGATTGCTCGTAGCATGATTGTCGTAGTACCTGAGCAACAGTGTTAGTGTCGAAAGAGCTAACAAGGCGATATTCATGCATAATCCACTCGGTTTTATATCCATCAGGAGATTTTCCCATGTGAAAAACCAATTTCTTTCTCATACCCATTAGACTACACGTATCTCTTGACCTTTTCGGACCTTTTATCTTCTTGTCTGCTCCGTTCGCTTTCCAGTTTCCGGATTTAGTAGTTCTGTTAACCCTATTCCCGTTAAGGTATTTAGTTTCTTTCTTGATGAAAAAGTACTTGTCTTGCTCCTCATCACCTGCACATTGACAATTGTTAGGACTAGCTTGATAGTGCAAAACATAGTAATTATTAAGTTATTTAAATTTCAGAAAGGATAGTATTTTAATCTCCATTATCATGGTCTCATGGCTAGAATTTATGTTATAGAAACAGCTAGAATTGTTAAAAGAATTTTGGGTAATGTAGTAATAAAAAGTACAAGATAAAGAGGTGATTAGAATATCTATTTCTATTTCCATATTCTATTCTCTCTCATTAAATTCTCATGGCATCCCTTTAAATTATATGTTAAGAAAATGATTGTAGGTTTCACGTTAGAAAAACATATAATTTGTCAATTAAAGAAGTAACGTGGAAGCTTTGTATGGATTACAAAATATTAATTGTTTTTTTTTTGTTGTGATTTTTGCAATAAACCAAAATGGGATATAAATATGCAACATTAAGTAACTATATACCTGGCATATCCCAAGGATCAAGTCTGTAGGTTGTGATTTCAGGTACAACTGAAGCAGGTAAAGGGTGTGAAAATGTTTTCTTGATTAAATACTCGAATATTATTTCCTCTTCTGTGGGTTCGAACCTAAATCCAGGTGGCAACTTTGCTGCTCCACCTTGAACAAAGTTGAGTAATTTGTTCATGCTCACAATAAACAGAAATATAGTTATGCAGTAAGATATGAGCTAGAAAGAGAAGAGAGAGCTTATGTGGTTCTAGAGCAGAATATGGATTCCTTTTATAGATTTTAGTAGCAAGAGGTGACATGGAAAAAGCACATTGCATTTAACTTAAACATGTTGAAGATACAAAGCGCATGGGTCGGAATCTAACACACGGAGAGAATTCAAAAAACGTTCCGCTAACGCATGCCCTTGGAGCACATGTTAACATTTTATTTCCTTAAATAATGTTAAATAAACATTTATGGTGAATTAAATGCGCGAGGATGCCAATAGTCTAAGCGGATTGGGCTAAAAATAGTAAATTTATACCATGTTTTTACTACATATTTTTTGAACGGGTAAAACAAAAAAAAATTTACTATAGAAAACCTACCAATTTTTATTTAGGACCCGCTCTGCATATTTTAACATCATTTAATACGTATAAATATATTTATCATAATATTAAGTAATCATTTATACATTAACATGTGCCTCTATTAGCATTTCTCTTTAAAAAAAATGTATACGGGGTTAAACCATTGTGTCTTTATAAATTTATATGTAAAATTATACTAACCATTGTGTCTTTATAAATTTATATGTAAAATTATACTAACCGGTAGAGTTTCTCATAATACGGGGGATGTCATCCCCATCGTAGCTCCTTTCCGACATGGAGTAATTATAAATCATGGATTAAGGGAAACTTGAATTTAAAGACACATGTCGAGGTTTGAAATCTGTTTCAAGTCTGAATCACTATAAGAAATCACAGATTTGCGAGAAAAGTACTAGGACCATATGTCTGTCGTTAATCAGAGTCGAATAACTGGTGGAACAACGACGAACGAGTTTATTAGCGACAACGTTTAATGTTCAATGCCAACATGTTTGGACATTATCTTGAATTTTCAGATACGAAAAGAAGAGGAAAAACCGTCCGAGTTAAAAGTATATGTAGATGATGTTTACCTAGGATACAAATGCTTTTATTTCCGTATGTAAAATGTCAAAATTCTTGTTGATTAAACGAATCCACTTTTAGTTAAACTTAAGTATATACTATACAACATGCATGTTACTCTTTGGCAGGAAAGGCAGTAATTCTTTGCTAGTTGCCACCCATGTTCTATAATCCATTGCTTTAGACTTTGGTTTTATTTTTAGATTCTAAACTTTATGCAATCGTTGAGAAATCACCTGTCTAAGAAGACTTGGTTTCGAAGCATGATTTGTTAATTAACTTTTAAAAAGAAAAGGAAGAAGAGAAAATATGAAAGATCAATATGTTAAAGATCTTAATGATGACTCGGAAACATGCATTGACATAAAGACTAAGGCATAAAAGTTGGTAGCTAATAAGTTGTAGAATCTCTTTACTTTTAAAAAAAGAAAAAAGAAAAACTTGAAGTACCTTTTCTGATGCAATTCTGTGTGTTAAACATGCAAGACATATTACAAGGCGGACGGGTGGACGGAAGGGGTGGCTGGGGGTGTCCGTGGTCATTCCGGTGGCGATTTTCATTTTTTTTTGTGTGTAATTTAAATTTTTCTAAGATATATACATTGATGGTCTCCCTAATAAAACAAAAAAACTGTTGGTGTAGTGGTAAAATTGGTTTTGAGGTATTGGAAGGTTAAAAGTTCAAATAATTGTTTTTTTTCTAAAATTTTATGTTTTTTAACTTGAAATTACCAAATTTCGTAAATGACCATCGTATTTTCTTAAACAAGATTAATAAAAAAATTATTTTATTTCTCAATACCATTTAACTTCATATTTATTTTATGCTATATTAAACATAATTTTTTATTTTATTTTGTATTAGACTCTATTTATTTATCTTATATTCGACATATTTTTTACATTCCGTAAATCCAAAAAAATCATTGTGATTCCGTGCTGGACATATATCAATTGCAACGTAATACATAGTGCTACATCTGGGGAAAACTAGCTATTAAAAATTATCAGCTAAGCTAATGTGGATACATGTGTGGATCCAACTGTTTTTTCATCTTTTGTTTTTTTTAATAAATAGCTAGCAGTTAGAGGATTAATTCAAACACCATGGTTTTGGATGGAAAAAGAGTGAGCTAATTTTTTCTCTCCAATTTTAAATTATATTTATCCTTTATTTCTGATGAAGTGCAATTCCTTTTTTTTCCCAGTGTTGTTCACTTTTGTAACTTACTTTGCGGTTGAGCACTTTTGGACAAACAGACTATGTGAGATCTTTTAATTAACTACTATTGAGTAAATCATATGCCTAAGTTTCTTGAAAATTAATTAATTTAAACAGTAGTGGTTAACTTTTTTTCCAATCACATTTGACTAGGAAAACAATGAGAATCCATTTAGTATTAGAATCATAACTGGAACTGATACAATTTTCTGTGTTTTTTGTAAATTTAATGAGCTATGTATATCTAATTTAACAAGCACGGTTTACCCCAAGCTTGATTGATGAGTCATTATGTCTTGAATCGGATTTAAAATAAAATATCCAATTCTAGAAAATTTGTACTATCTATTCGCGTAGTTGTATTACTATAAGAATACTAGAATATTGAGCCAAAAAGAGTGGATGATTAGAAACACCAAGATACAAAGGATTAGTAATGTAATTGATTAAAAAAGGATTAGTAATGTAATTGATTAAAAAAGGATTAGTAATGTAACTAATGAAAATTATCCAATCGAATATTTGGACATCAAGAAAATAAAATATATATCTAATTTAACAAGGAAAACAATGAGAATCCTCTGGGTATTAGAATCATAATTGGACCGACCAGTGACGGAACCAGAATAGCGAAATGCGAGACGGATTTTCTATATAAAAAAATTATACTTATATGAAGTTATTTTACGGAATGAGCGGAGGCTGAAACACTAAAATTTAAATGTTTTGATCAAAATACATAGGATTTTCATATTATTTTTTTTGCAAAAGGGAGGGCTGTAACCCCCGACTGTTCCTATCTATTTCATTCACATTTTTCTGTGTTTTTATAAATTTAACGAGCAATGCATATCTAATTTAACAAAAAGATTTAAGTCAACTTTCAAATATGCAATTTATCCGGCTTTGCTTTAACGTCTTTTGGCTGATAAAAAAAATCACCCACCTTTAAATTAGCAAACAGTGACTCATAAAGGTACACATGACACCTTAAAACATAATTTTGAGGTATAAGCTTTTGGTAGTATATTACTTTCCTCGTTCTATGATTTAAATTAAGGAATTGACAACACAGTTACACAAACATAGTTTCTACTGTTCTTTTAATTCTATTGATTAATTAAGAAAAAGGCAAAAAAAATAACATAGAACCAGGAAGTAACCAATAGTTAACACAATAAAAGAGGAGTGCAAAATTAGGATGTATGAAGCACTCTACTCGATATAAAATATTTGCTAACCAATATATTAAAAAAAAAAAAACTGCTCACACTGTATATGTGAAAGGAGAGAAGAATAAACACTCCAAAACATAAAATTTAGTAAGTTAGGTCTTAAAATGTAGTTTGCAAGTTAATTTGTGAGGCATTATATGAGTAGCATTTTGTAGCTTGGATAACCTTAACTAAATGTTTAAACAAAAAAATTGGAAAGAAAAAAAAGGGATTCAGTGACTAGTGTGATAATTAGGTGGGTGCATTCCTTCGTGGTTAAGATGTAGCTTTTGTAACTAAATTATAAATAGCCTGTGGAAACATGAAGTCAGCTCACTCTCAAAAGAAACCAAAGTGATTACACAATAATTTCATACTTTTTATCATATCACGTTAACGTTATCATATACAAATATATCAGTCTTGAAATTTGCAAATAGCCCAAAGAGCTAAACCTATTTTTCTTTGATACAGAACACGCATCTAAATAGCATCACGGTTGTTTAATCATCAATTTGTAACATGCAAAACCATTAACGACCACTGTACACAAATATGAGACACTGCAATTTTATAACTTCGTAGATTCCATGCAAAAGCCTTGCGTGGCGAGCTCTTTTTCTCCCTCATAAAATCAGACCGAAAGTTAAGAACACAATCACACAGCAAATGAACTGAAAAGGGAAACACCTTCTAATTGTTTCACAATACACTCACAATCCAAACAAATATTATTGACTGTTGCTAATATCAACACCAACAGCTCGATTTGAGTTCCCATTTTGGGAGGCCATTGGAACAACTTCTGGTGATAAGCTAGCCTGTCTAGAATAAAACGCACGGCGTAACTCTGCATTATCATTATGTTCATGCGTACTTACACCAGGTTGAGGGGATGTTAATTCGACGCTGTCGTCGTTGCTAAAATCGCCTTCATTCGGTGAAGTGTCATCCCATGCAGGCTTGCTTCTCAATTCTGTTTCAGCTGTGGATTTAGTCATATGCCGGCTAGCAAAAGCACTACTCAACATTCGAGGTGGAATTTCAGGCTCAATTGGAACCATTGCCCTGAATTTGTTCTTAGATTTGGGAACACTGGTGAAGAAAACCTCTGAAAAATTGTTTATCACTCCTCTGTTGTAGGGGTTGGCTCGTCGATCATACCGGTATCTGAAGTTCTCATAGGTGCTCTGCCAAAATCATACATAGAAGATTTCTAATGTCTGAAGTCTAAAATAAAATTTATGACGCTCTTAAAATAATAAAAAAATGCAGAAACAAGAATAGAGCATATAAAAGATAAGGGCCTCAAATTCCATCCAACTTTCAAGGCATTTAGGTAAGTTTAAAGTCGCCCAGTGGGGGAACTTCACCAAAGTATTAGTTGAAATTTCACTTAAACTTTATTAGTAAGGTAAATGGAAATATGCACATATATGTTATGTCAAATATCAGGACTTCTATAATCGGGGACCAAACTTTCAGACATAATAATCGGTGAAACAAATTTCCAAATACAACTTTGAGATCCTAAAGTGTGGAAAACGAGTACATGAAAGAGCATCAAAGACTTGTTATAACATGATGTTACAAAATAACGGTTACGATAAGTTAATTCTTACCTGGTTTGTGCTAATGAGGTAGAGGTGAAAGGCAGTTAGTCCACCAACAAACCAAACTGCTATGAAACTGTAAACAATCAGTGTAATAGAAGCAGGGGTTTTGGACATGGCTTTCCATAGTGATACGTGCTCGCTATTCTTTATCCTTACTATGCAAATCCAGCAAAAAGCAAAGACATATAAGCACAGAAGAGTTGTTGAAGAGACAAACATGAAGAAGAACCGGTAATTTCTCTGCAGAAATGTTGAAGAAAGAATTCGAGTCAGATACCAAAACGAGTCATGAACTAACTGTTAGCAGCAGATAAACTAGTTAATACCGTATTTAGCTCTCGAAAGAAATACATAATGCATCTATTAAGATTGCTACTAGTTTGGACGAAGGTATTAATTGGTTTTTTACACTATCGTCATATTTCAATTTTGCACACCAACCTACAAAATTTTACAATCTTTAACATTTTTTTTTCCAGATTTTGTACAGTAGACAAAATTGAAACCATAAATTGGGGACCTCAATTAGGAAAAAGGTGATAGAAATAGAATAGTGCATAAAATATCAAAGAACATGACAGAATATTCTGTCACTTAACTATGGAGTGCAAAATATATTAAAGACACGTGACACAATAGTGTACATATTACATACATATTTTATTTCCAAACCAATTTAGGACCTATAGATTTCTTCACTATTTAGTAAACTAAGGGTCTGTTTGGTAACAGATTTTTCTGATTTTTAAAATCATTGGCAAAAAAAGTTGATTTTAAAAAGGCACAACAAATACGGAAATCTAGATTTTATTTAAATCTGTGTTTGGTTTTAACTTTTTTGATTTTAGATTTTTGATGAAAATTAGATAACTATTAATATTAGAAGATAAGAATTACTCTTTAAATGCTTTTTCCTTTATCGAAACAAAGAAAATTAGAACAAGTACAAGCAAGAAGAGAGCACACCACAGCTAAGAACAGAGCAAATCACCATTTCAATGATACAGAGTAATGTAAAATTAAAGAATACCCATTAATATATTCAAACTCTAATATCACTACTAATTTAAAGCTGGATAGGCAGTTGTTACACAAAAATCAGTCAACAGTTTTAACATTGTAGTTTAAGCAATTGTCACACTAAGGCCTTGTTTTCCACAGTTTTATTACTTCTTAAAACTGGAATTCATTCAATTTTCTAGGTTAAAAGCTAAGTTATATATTACTTGTTTATATTAGAAAACAAACTTATCAATCTTAAGCTTGATAAACCAAGCTCTTTCCATTGCAAAAAAAGCAGCTTTTCATAAAACACTTCTAACCAAATCCAAACATAAAAACTTCTAAATCCATTACTCCTTTAGTCTAGATTTTACAATGAACGAGCGTGTAATATGATTTTATTTTGATCTTACCATTGCAAAGCACCTAAATTTACACATTCGTTCTGCCACTAACATACAAAGTGATCTCGATGCGGATGAATAGGTAAATATGATAAAAACGATAAAAACTTTCTCAATAATTTAAGATACATCAGATTATATGAGTTGAAAAACTTTCTCAATAATTTATGTTAGTTGGGTTGAGAATCTCAAATGTGTTTCCTGTGGAAAATCTCCCACTCTCTTGTTTCAGCGAAACTGATTTATTAGAAATAGGATATAATTAAAGTAAAAGGTAAAGGGTAGTTTTGTCCGTTCACATATATTTATTCAAATCCTATAAAAGTGGCAAGAAAAGCAAAAAAAATCCATCTAATAGTTGAATTATTGATTTTTAGCTTTTTAAGATTATTATGGTCGAAAATCTAGATTTTTAAAAGCAAAAAAATCACACAAACCAAACACCCATGGATTTTTAAAATAAAAAAAATCAACCCAATAAAACTGTTCCTAAACAGACCCCAAGTGTACAAAATCATCAGAAAATGTACCATTAGTTTACCAAGTGCAAATATCTGCAATTTGGTGCAGATAATGGAAACCTGGTGATATGATTATTGATAGTTAGCGCTGATAATGAGGCGAAAAGAGACGAAAACGGTCTATTTCGTTTAGTTTTGAGGTTTTTCATTATCGTTTCGTTTTCGTGATGAAACAGAAAATTTCGTTTCGTCAAGGATACGAAATTTTCATTTCGTTTCGTCTCAAGAATCAATTTTTATACTATATGTCTATATGAGTTTTATTAATTCATATATCTAAAATATACTACTATAAATTTATTATTACAAACATATACATATATATATATATATATGTTTATATACACATACACACACACACACATACACACACATATATATATATATAGTGCATAAAAAAACAAAATATATATATATATATTAAACGAAAACGAAATTTAACGAAACAAACAAGGCTATGATCATTATCATCTCGTTTACTAAACGAAATGTGTATTTTATTACATTATCATTTCATTTAGTAATGAAGGAAAACGAGACGAGCTCTTCACGAAACGAACAAGAAATTTTTCACGAATTTTTCGCCTCATTCACAGCCCGTATGATAGTGTACAAAAATGTAATTATCCTTTTTAGATTAAATTACTTAAAGGACGACTTTTTTGGCAAATTAGCCAACACAAATGCAAGAGCATTCTGACAAGTTCCCTAACTTACCAAATGATCTGAGAATTGAAGCTCTTGTGTAATTTTGCACAACTTTGCAACTTGGTGTACGGAATCAGAATGTGATTGATATGTTAAGTGTACAGAACTGTTGGGATTAATCTGTTGGGATACTATTACTTAAATGATGTTATTTTATTCGTACAAAATTAGCTAAGGCATACACAAAGGCATTCAGACAATTTCCCAGAGAAAGCAAGTTCGGCAAAAGTGAACAATAAGGATAAGAAACAATCTGTGGAAAAAACAACTTGAGGTAATGGAGAAGTAAGAAAAACAAGCTTTCACGGTACATAATCAGCACCAAATCCATTTGCATAAAAAGGAAAAGAAAAAGGGAGAGGATTTTAAATAAAACCATACCTTTCCAATGCATTGTCCTACCCAAGGGCAATGATGGTCAAACCGTTCAACACAGTTATTGCAAATCGAACAGTGTGAGCAACGAGGAGGTCGATAAAGCATGCAAGTGTCGCAATATTTAATCTTCACTGTCATTCCATTGACAACTACATCCTTAAAACGAGGTAAACGAAGCTGGGGTGTTTGACCAAACTCGTCATTAATGTTTTCTGGTTCTGGAGGGTGAGAATTACGGGGAATTATACCAGGATCCCTTGCAGACGTCATTAGAAGAAGAGCTATATCCTGCAATTACAATGAATACTGATAAATCAGTTTTTTCATGCTCAATTACAGGAGTAAATGTTGATTCAGTAATTAAAGTGCGTCTCACTTCATAGAATAACACAGTTCATCTATCTTTAGGAACCAGAACGTTAAAGCATAGCAGACAGTAGCTGTGTCAAAAAGATCATAATTATCCGACCATGGCATGAATAACGAATTAAACAAGATTATACAGAGCAGTGAAAATGCTTTCAGTTCTGATAGCACGAAATAATTTTGGGTACTCTATTATCCATCTAATTAGATAAAAATACTTAATCCTACATGCCAAAATAAAATTTAACAAATCACAAAAGGGGATACAGGCAAGAATGACACCTCTTCTTAATATAAACAGTACATATGAAGGATCAATCACAAGTGCTGGTAGGTAATGTAAATGTCACATGTTTCACAGCTATTACACACACATCACAGTTAATGGGCATGACACCGCTTATATAATAATATAGAGAACCAGATGAAATGAAGCTTTGTATCAGGAATATCAAATGGAAAGGGAAGAAATCTGAATTCTTATTATTCAAGTCAAGAGACATTATCTATGGCCATTATCTTGACATCAATACCTGTACCGGTTTGCATAAATACCCACATGAGTATCGTCTAACCCTCATACACAAAACAATGTAAAGAAACTAAGGCCTTGTAGGTAGTGAAATAACCAGAAACAGTCTTCTTGGAATTATGTTTGGTCAGTATATATAGTACTGTTAAGATTAAAAAAGTGTGACACACGAGGAAAGTGTCACTTCTATAACTTTCTATTATCGATACTAGAAACAATGTTCTGATAGAGACTACTACAGCCAGTGTATAAATATCAGCAATACACAAAAAATATGCAACGGACGCAAGTATTGAAGACTCACATAAACTGTGAAAACTACCACCACCACCATTATTAGTATGCCCACGTGATGAGAGAAATTATCCATTAGTTTTCTAGCAACAAAGGCACAGAAAACAGCCACTGGAGCAACTATAAGAAATAATGTTAAAAAAACTGATCTCGCGTCTGGTCCAAATATAAACCTCCCTTGGAGAAGAAACACCTGCAAGATTCAACAACTAACAATGAGAATAAGACAGGTCAGGAGTATAAACAAAAATTATGTATTTCTTTCATGTCAATGCAAGAAGAATACACACATTTTATAACTTCGAGAACCTAAGATTGGGCATGATAAATAATTATATTTAAACTTTAGAAGCAGATGTATTCTAAGGATATCTTCCGCTATATAGTATATCGATAAAGTACAACAAAAATTTTCTCAATGGTACTTTTGACTGTAACTTTAAATCTCAGCTTATCTGTACTTTTCTCTTATAAGCTGCGGTGCATTTAGTTGGCCACCTTAAAACTGGGTTTCTTGATATTTTGATATAAAAGACTCTGTACAAGTTTCAAACTGTGTGAACCCAATTTATTCGAGCCCAAATTAAGACCAAATTGCAGTCAAGCAAACTCGTATACTCTATTCATATCATTCTGTATCGGATATAACAAACTCTTCAACTGAAATTCAGTACTTGTAGTCTTTTCCTATGATCATTGACCTATGAGTCCACTAGCAAGCTCTTGTAACGCAAATGAGATACCAACTACAAGAGGACAGAAGAAGGCTATTGATAATGTTGAACAGTTTTACTTTCTTTACAGTGTATTATGGTAAAAATAGTCGATTACAACGTTTTACTCATGCATAGTAACAAAACGATATTGACATGAAGTTCAACCTCGCCCACTTGCAAATCCTGATTCCATCACTGATAAATCCATTCATACCATTCGTATTACCCTAATTATTTAGCAAACCCGGTGTCCACTAAGTAAAAATAAACTCAGAAGGGAAAGGGGAATCCTTGTAGAGACTACCTTAAACTAAATAAAAATGAATCAAAAAGTAGTTATTTTTGGTGCACTATTTTCTAGCATACACCCTTTTCAAACAATAATTGCCTATAGGCTATATTAACAACTCAAAGTTTAATTTCCCTGCTTTACGATTGAAACCGAATTGCATCTACAATCACAAAACCTCACAAATCACAATAACCTAAGCAATACTTCAGTTCAGAACTTCACACTAATAATCATTTCCAGATCAAAATACGAAACTAAACAAAAATCTATTTCTCTAAAGCCCTAACCACTATAACAAACCCACATAATTCGTATATATAATCATCATAACCATATCCACCTCTAAAACAAATCCACACATAAGCATTCTGGTTACTCGATAATAACAATTCTCAGTACAATTCCCCCCTCTTTCAGCATCTAAACCAAGTCAAGTACAATCACAAAACTCCCCCAAAAACCACAATAGCTAAACAATACTCCAAGTCACAAACTTTGCCTAACAAAACATCATTTGACAGTATACACAAACTCATTTTCCCAAACACCTAATTCCTATTTACAAACAAACCCACGTAATTCGTGAATATAATCATCGTAAACTTATCCGTCACTTAACATATCCGTACATAAGCATCTGTACTACCTAATATCAACGGTTCTCGCTTCAATTCCCCTCTTTTAACATCTAAACCTAATCAAACACAATAAAGAAAATGTCACAAATCACAATAACTAAACAATACTGATACTCCAATTCACAAACATCGCACTATCAAATCATCATTTCCAAATCAAACTAAGAATCTAAACAAACGCCAATTTCTCCAAAACCATAATTCCCCATATACAAACAAACCCACGTAATTCGTAAAAACCATCGTAAGCATATCCCCCAATAATATTTCCATACATAAGCATCTGTATTACCCCATACCAAAGATTCTCACTTCAATTCCCCTCTTTTAATATGGAGACCTAATCAAATACAACTAAAAACTCACACAAATCACAATAGCTATATAATACTCCGATACAAAAATTCCGCACTAGCAAATCATCATTTCCACGTCAAACTAGGAAACTAAACGAAAACCCAATTCTCCAAAGACCCTAATTCCCTATATACAAACAAACACACGTAATTTGTGATGATAATCGTCAAAAGCATATCCGCCACAAAACATTTCCATATATAAGCATCTGTATTAGCTCATACCAAAGATTCTCACTTTAACTCTCCTCTTTTCACATCAAAACCTAATGGTCCTAATCAAATTCAAACCAAACTAAGAAACTAAACAAACCCCCAGTTCTCCAAGCCCTAATCCTTATATACAAGCAAACTCACGTAACTCATACAGATAAACGTCAAAGGCATATCTGCCACTTAAACATATCCATATATAACTAATATAAGCATATGCATTTCCCTATATTAGAGACTCAGTTCATTTCCCCTATTTCGGATAAAAAACGAATTGACTAAAATAACAAAACTCTCACAAAAACCAGAATACGTAAACAATACTCCAATTCATAAACTTTGTCGAGCAAATCATCATTTCCAAATCAAACCAAATCACTACACACAAAATTATTTTCCTAAATGACAAACACACGTAATTCGTAAATATAATCATCGTAAACTTTTCCGCCACTAAAACATATCCGTACATAAGCATATGCATTACCCTATATTAAAGACTCTCGGTTCAGTTCCCCTATTTTTGGATAAAAAACGAATCGACTACAATCACAAAACTCTCACAAAAACACCCCAAAGCAAAACAATACTTCAATTCACAAACTTTGCACTAAACATATCCATACATAAGCAAATGCATTACCCTAATATCAAAGATTCCCAATACAAGTCCCCCGATTTAACATCAAAACCTAATCAAACACAATGATTAAATAAAAAACTCTCACAAATCACAATAAGCTAAACAACACTCCAATTCACAAACTTCACCCTATAAAATCACCGTTTTGAAATCAGACTAAGAAACTAAACAAAACCCATTTCTCCAAAGCCCACGTAATTCGTAATGATAATCGTCAAAAGCATATCCGCCATTGAAACATATCCATTAAGCATTACCCTATATTAGAGACTCAGTTCATTTTTCCTATTTCGGATAAAAAACGAATCGACTAATATCACAAAACTCTCAAGAAAACCACAATAGCTAAACAATACTCCAATATACAAACTTTGCCTAACAAATCATCATTTCCTAATCGACACTAAACACACTCATTTTCCCCAATACATAATTCCAATACACAAACAAACCCACTTATAAAATCATCATAAACTTATCTGCCTCCGAAATATATCCATACATAAGCATATGCAGTACCCTATATTGAAGATTCCCAGTTCAGTTCCAGTTCCCCTATTTTCGGATAAAAAACAAATCGACTACAGTCGTAAAAACTCCCCAATAGCTAAATAATACTCCAATTCACAAACTACGCACTAAACATGTAAATCATATGTATTACTCTACATCAAAGATTTTCACATCATTCCCCTCTTTTAACATCGAAATCTAATCATATTCAATTAGAAACAAACTCTCACATAAAAAACCCTGATAGCTAAATAATACTCCAATTCACAAACTTTGCACTAAACAAATCCATACATAAGCATATGCATTACCCTAATATCAAAGATTCCCAATTGAATGTGCTTTTAACATCTCAACCTAATCAAACACAATAAATAAATAAATAAACTCTCACAAATCACAATAAGCTAAACACCACTCCAATTCCTAACAAAATCACCGTTTCAAAACCAAAATTAACTTCTTCAAAGCCCTAATCTTCGCACACAAACAAACAAACAAACCCATTACAAAAACATAACAAATAATTTTATCAATATAACTATATAAATACTCACGTTACTTCCTTTCCACGCCTTGTAAGCGGGGACCTTCTCCGCCATGTCATCTCCCTCTCCGGCGGTCTTTTCCGGCTGCCGCAGCCCATTCATCTCTCTCTCTCTCTCTCTCTATATATATATATATATATATATATGTATCTATCTATACCTATACGTATATAGATACAATAAATGAATTAATTGAGTCAATAGAATAGTAACAAATTGGTCTAAACGGTTGATTAATTAAATTTAACCAATTGGGGAAAATTATTGAACAAAAATCACTAGGGTTTCAAATTTTATTTGGAATTAGGGAATTTTGGTGGGCGAGTCTCTTTTACTCCTCAAATTACTTATTTGAGCATATGGTGAACCTCCTATCTTATTTTTATTTATTTTTTCAATTCATTCCACTCAATTTTATTACAAAATAAATAACTCTAACACCACTTCATTATATTTTATTACACTTCATTTATTTACAAAATAAATAAATTTAGTCACTCCATCACACTGTTAATTAATACGTTCCTCTGTTTTTTTTCGTTTAAACTAAATACAAAATTAAAATATTTTATAATCATAATATTATATCAAGTTATCACTTTCAAGTAATTTATATTTTACACTTTTTTATTTATTAATTTTGTTACTTCCGAGTAAATAATTAAATTGTCCCCAAAACCATACACGTCGTTATTTTCTTCCATCTTTTCCTACCCACATTTAACCGGGTTAACTTGAAAGTGGTTAAAAAAAAATATTAATTAATAATGTGATGGAGTGGCTAAATTTATTTATTTTGTAGATAAATGAAGTGTAAAGATATGTAATAAAGGGGTGGCAGAATTATTTATTTTGTAATAAAATTGAGTGAAATGAATTAAAAAAATAAATAAAAATAAGATGTGACGTGGACCTGATTTTTAACCAGAACTTCAAATAAGTAAAATGAAGACTCAGATGAGTAATCTGAGTCCTCAAAAGAGAATCTCCCAATTTTGGTTAAGCCAGATTTTGTTTCTCTCTCTCTCTATATATATATTTATATTTTTATAAATTTATATAAGTAAGAAAAGTTGTGCGCTGAGGAGTATTTTACCAAATGTGTAATTTAATTATTTATTTAAGTAAAAAAGTAGCCAAAGACTATACTTAAATTTTTGAATTTAAAATGGAAATTAACATTCACTTAGACCTAAAACAAGTGTACGGTTTTAAACAAATGTTTAGTTTTTTTTTCAGTAAGTTTTCTCTGTTTTAGTTTTGGAAATAGTGTTTTTTTTTGGTTAAATCATTTAAAATTTAGACTTATACCTCACATTTAAAGTAAAAAATTGTTTTTATCTGGAAATTTTGATGTTTAAGAATTGAATTATTTGGGAAAAGAATTATTATTAATTTAGGGATGAGACTGTTTCACAAGTAGAGTTTTTTTTTTTAGTTATAAGAAGTATAGACGATGAATGTTTGGGCATATGAGAGCATATGGTCTTAAGAATAACCGCATCAATATCTCTAAATTTTTTATCAAATTAACATATTTTTACACTTTGAGATAACCATTTAATTTTGTTCCATTATCAGTTTAATCATGTTAACATCCATATCTTAACTAACCATATATTTTATTATTTTGCATTTAACTGTTTCTCCGAACATTTTTCTTTATAACTTTCTTTCACATAACAAATAACCAAATGAAAACAAAATGAGTAAAGTTTTAAGTATAAGAAAAAGAATGCATTGCACTTCATAAGAATTACAGGAACACCAATATATTCAAGTTGAATATTTCTGAAACGGAGTGAAAGCAAAACGACTAAATTAGCTATTTTTACAAAATCATGGGAGTCATTCCACTATATTGGTTATTGCCCAATTATGATAGTGTTTACATATTACAAGCCATCATTTACACTGATGCAAGAAATTCTTCAGGATTTTTCATATTAAGCAGGACCGATCAAGCAGTCTCCCAAAATGAGCTATCAACTAAAACAAGATTCCAAAATACATAAAAGTTAGAAATACGGTCATATTCGTAGGCGACTTCAGCCATATCAAACTTTTTGTAAAATTCATTTTGCAGTATATCACAGAATTTCATAGCAATGATTAATCATAAACTGGCGTATTTTTGTAGGCGACTTCAGCCATTTCAACCTGAAAGGGCACGAATACCTCATTCTTCATTTTTTATGTTATACAAAACAATACATGTAAGAGTTCGACTCAAAACATTCTCATACATAAACTGATTTGGAGCCAACATAAAAATTATAAAATAAACTAAAGATAGCTCATATATCAACTGATTTGAAACAAATAGACAAAATAGAAAATGATATCCCCAACTTTGAGTCAATCATTATTAAAAACTCAAAAGTGAAAGCTTTCTTGTAAGGAGTTGTAGAAACAAACCATGATTCATTGTTGAAAATATTGACTCAATAATACTATTTATTAGGGTCCTCACTCGAGGCATAAGTTCTCCAAATCAAAAGAACCAAGTATAAAAAATAAGAAACAACTCAACTTGTTTTGTGCTCATAAGTTTTTACTGTAATTTGACTGTCCATCTTAAAAAAAATCATTGTTTAATTTTTTGCTTTCAGAAACTATAAACTGCTAAGATTCAAGTTGTATGAAACATCTTATTCTTCATAATCAAATAAGCCAACTTACTTTTCTAAATATGAGTTTTCTGGTTCATTCTTCGAAAAGACTATAAAGTGCTTAACTTTCAGTTCAATGAGCCATATTGTTACTAAGAGACAAACAAGGCACCTTACTTTTGTAAAAGGTGAGTTTTTTTCTTTTTCGTTCCGTTCCTCGAAAACTATTAAGTGTAATGCATGAGCTATCTTTTTACTTGAACTCAAATAAACCAACTTGTTTCCTTAAAAAGACGAATCGACATAACCTCAGAAGTCAGGACTACAATATAGTATTATTAATACAATTAGATGATTACCATGAGTTATGAGTTTCCCTTTTGCAATAAAACTAATCAAAAGGTATAAAAGATACCAAGTCTAGAAAATAAAGCCATCTTTTTACACAAACTCAACTAAGCCAAATTTTTTTCTTAAAGAAAAATGCATTTGACACACTCGTATGCCCATAAAAAAACTATAAAAAAAACACACCAAGTGATGAGCTTAGAGCAATGAGCCATTTTAACACTCAGTCTCAAATAAGCTAAAGATTTTTTTTTGAAAAGATGCATCCTGCAGACAACTCCATAATCACAAGAGATATATGTATTAAACAAAATCACTTTGGTAATATCACAAACATCAACTTCATTACAATTGAATGTCTAGCCTTTATTAGTCATAGTCAACATGAGTTTCACCATAGCAACAAAACTAATTAGAAGCTAAATTCATGTACCAAGTTTCAGAAACTAATTTAGTAACTGTAGAGAGTTTAATGATAACTACCACCCAATCCAATAACCAAAAAACTATACGGTGGTAATATGATTGCTTCAGAAGTAGAGTTTTTTTTTTTTAATTATAAGAAGTATAGATAATGAATGTTTGGGCAAATGGAAACATATGGTCCAAGCAGTTATGTGTTAATGGTTAATGACTTAATGGGTCAACTTTATATTAATTCTGAGCTTTTACTATGTTAATAGGCCAACCCATTAACTCAGGTGCTACAGTAAAAGAAGTAAACTAGATATGTCTCACATATCAAATCACTATAAAAAAAATTGCATATAGCAACAATTTAGTAAAAGTTTAGATGATAGTATACGACTTGTTGTTGAAATTTAGCAGCATTGATAAGTGTTGATAATTATTGCTATAGTAACAAAACAGTTGTTGCTATCGAGTTATTTTCTTGTAGTGAATAGATTAGCAACTAAAGAAAACCTATTTAGAAGGAGGTGTAGGACCTGTCCGACCGTCCGTTATGTTCGTTGTTAATGGCACCCGAGGAGACGTCTTTTATTGCAATGTCATTGGACGTGACAAGGAAGTGTATCGTACTTGCAACCCTTTGAGTCTTCAGATCAACCTGCACACAGTCGACCACTTCAATAGCAGCTTGGTAATGCTTGATTACCAGGTTTGTATACATAGATCGAATCTAATTATGAACCACTACAAGAAAATTCTGATTAACAACAAAACAAATAGCAATAGTGGTTATTTAGCCACATACGGTTGCAACATAACCCCTTTTGCTAATCACTGGCAATATTTAAGGGATAAGAAATGAGGTGGTTTTTTATAGTAAAAAAACAATCCTTGTGAGTATTATCATCAAGTTATCTGTCTCCATAAAGACTTTTTGTAATCGAGATGGTACTATTAGTGAGGCTTCGGATAATAGATGGGGTTGCTGGTTAAAGCATCCTACAAATTGCTTAAAGAGTAATTGCGGCGCTTCTTTGAAGATGTCCCAAGAACTATCGCGATCTTTTCACGCTGGGACTGCGTCATATTTAAAACGGATCACAACGTGAACTATTGCGAAATTGAGATATGTAGATAATGGCGAGAGTTCTTAAGAAGATTTAATTCATTTTGAAGGACACTCTTAAATGAAACATGGTATGGATTAACGACTTAACGTTTTAGACTTTTAGGCCCATCAACCGCCAAAAATCGCCAATTCTTTTTTTGCCCGAGCTACTAGAAATGATGACTGTAAATTTGTGTTGCCTAATGAGTTATGATATCTATCGTTGATCAGCTACTTTAACATCCCTCGTTGAACTAAAATCAGCACAAGCATTTGGATCTCCGACTTGAAAATAAAAAAACCTCATTACTCTCATCAAATCAAATTCTAACAAAGGTACTTGAAAACAGCTTGTTGCGAGTAAAAAGGAGTCTATTTAAGACTTCAATTACTTAATTATCTTAATACGATTCAAAAGAGTAATAACCTTTCAGAGTCTTGTGAAATTAGTACTTATTAATTTTCAGAAAGAACACCTTGATAGTTGAAAACATTCTATTGAAGAACCGCTTAAATATACTCATAACAAAAAGGCAAAAACTGTTATACTTTGATCCCTAAATCACACTGACTGGCCAAATCTCTGTCTTTTTTCTGTCTGATGATACATTTTGTGAGCAAAAAATGATAAAAAAATTAACCAGAAGAACAAAGAACGGTATTGGTAAACTTTAATGGATGTCTTATATAAGTTGTTGTGATTATATAGTTAGTCAGATCAATTCTCATTGGTATTATATATTGAGATTGGTTTTAATAAGAAGATGAATAAAATTAATTATTTTTTGAAAGATGATTATGGGAATCAAGAAAAGATTACGTATTAATCTTCATGATTGATCTTCAAGAATTCGAATGGTCGTTACGTAGTGTTATCAATAGATACGTATCCATTAATTATGTATAACGAAGATATTGTATGAAATTTGTTTTGAAACGTTAAGTAATATAGTAATTAATTAATAGATAACATATCCATCAATTATGTATTAATATACTATTTTTGAAATTAGAGTGATTTTATGGCATATGATATGTCATGGTTATAATGCAGTTTATGTTCGTATTTAATAATGTTACTCGTCTTCGTGAAACTTTAGTTAGTTTTGAAGTTTTTAGACAGATGACTTGTCTTATATTAATTTTAAACTCCTCCGTTCACCTTTTTAATTGTCGTACGTGTGATTTTTACCGGCTCTAGGAAGTAATATACACAAATATAAAAATGAAATATTTGAACTACTTGACTAATTAAATTTTGATTATTTTTTCTTCGGCAATTTATTTCAAATTATTGGACAGTCAAAGTAACACGTCAAACTCATATCATCAACCTTGCTGACGCCTAAGATTTAAACAAATTATTAAATGCACCATAACCTATTGTTAATCACACTTAATAATAGGCAAGGCCAAGGAAATATTGATTCATCTGAGGAGAACATGTCGCTATTAATTGGCCTATCCGGCCTCGATTTAGTTTGGAGAAAACAGTTTGTGTCATTTTTTTTACGCCTTATACTCGCAAGAATACAAGTGTCAATTATTTTATAAAGCTGGTAAGATAAAGTCGTCCATAAAGAACGTCGTTTAAGAATCAATAACTATTAATAACGTTTAATTACCGAATCCTAAGTTTGCCTTTGCTTTTTATGTTTGAGGTTTGACCTAAAACAATGAAACACAACTGTCAGTTTGTGTACTTCAAGCTAGTCATGAACGGTTGAAAAATATTAACTATAATAAAATGACAATAATAAACTCAAAAATAAATAGGCGTGTATTAAAAATTAAAATGCATGAAAACAGACTGCATGAAAAATTAAAACTCAAAATAAAAATAAATACTGAATTTAAATAGTAATTAACAAGCTCATGGAGAAATATAGTGTTTGAACAATTATTTCGAGAAAGAAGGAAGCTCTTGAATAGAAAAGTTAAAGAAGTAGGATTACTAAATATGACATACAATGAAGGAAAACTATTACAAAAAATAAGTGAACTCTTTTTGGAGAAAAGAGTTAGAAAGAGAAATAGAAAAAAGAGATTATTTTTTTATTTTATTTTTTTGGTTTCGGCAAAAAAGTGGCCTAAGCTACATATTTATAGTGTTTTTCTCTGATTTTTTTTGTAATCTTATTCTAATATTTTCATTAACTGAAATTAGCCCCAGGTCTTTTAACACAAATATAGATGCATCACAAGTTCCATATAAGTTACTTCTCAATACTATTTCTTTCAAATTTATTAAAATTTCATGTTAGGATTCTTGAATACCCACTATGGTAGAATATTCATGTGGTAGTTTTTTCAGATTTTGCGCATGTAATACATGTCCCTTCTATTTCTCCAAGTAAAGCTCTCTTCGCATCGCAATGCCTATGGTGTCGGCTTGACCTTTCATAAGTGCGGACAAGAGAAAGCGTCCATAATCAATACGCTTGCTGTCTGTTCTTGATTCAACGCACTTCCACTGTAGTGTCCGAGTAGATACATGTTACTTTCTCTCGAATCATAGTAATATAATATTGAGAGTAAAAATTATTAACTGATTCGCAACTATAGACATATTTTAACTGACTCGAGTAAAAGTTCAATCGGCTCCTTCCATACCAATAGAACCTCAATCTTCATGTCGGCTTATTGAGGAATAAGCCAAACTCCTAGCACAAGCCTTATATTTTTCGGAAGCTGAAATTGTAATAACTCTAACAAAAGAGAAAACAAAACAAGGCGATCGAATGACCAACAACCGTACTTGTGTAATTTCCAATGAAAAACCCCAAAATACTAACGTACAATAAAAATACAATCTAGAGTTTATAAAAAATATAACTAGTGTTGGATTTGTGGATAACGCTAAAAGTGGATTGTATAATCGTATCGTAGGAGGGCAAGGCCATTCTAGCGAAATCTCAATTCACCATATCTTCTCCCCCGATTGAGGCTAGCAGAGCTCTCAGGCTCATTACAAAAAACCTAAAGACCGGATTGGGAAGGAAATTTCAATCAGACTTAAGAGAAAAATATGGGACTTGATCAATTTGAACTCGGGTAACCAATTGAATAAATGTTTCGGTTTTATGATTTCCGAAAGAGTGGACTCAATCAGAATTGATGACAACCGGAAGAGGAAAAAAAAAGGATGTAACGCATGATTGAGGGGTTGCTTGGTTAAGAAAGAGAGATACTACAGAGAGATGAGAAGGTTAACGGGAATAAAATGAAAATTTATATGCGAAAAATGGGTGACCGAAAGGGAGAAATTGGTGCGAAGAGAAAAGAGGACGTTGTTGATAAACAAGAGGGGGGAATGAGGGAAGTGGAATCGCTCAGGGTCGGGGCAAGGAATGAGATCCCTCATTCTGGGCGACGGCGGCTACTACATGGTTTGTGATTCGGGATAAATATAAGGTAGCCTCTATCATTATCCTTAGAGAACATGTTTATTTACAGTATAGTATAAGAGGGTATAACTCGTAAGTATGTACTATTAACGTGATAGATAATATCAACCACCATATATGTGTTATTAGTTATATCACTTATTATCATAAAATCTAATATAAATATTAGTACCATCACTTATATAATACCGAATGTTATTTGTGTAAACAAACAAATTATAATGTGGATCCCACGATATTAATTATACTATACCACCTCTTTCCAAAATGATTTAAGTCGAAGAATGTTTTTAGATCAACGTTACTAAAGAAAAATATCGATTCCTATATATATATGGTCATATATTATCTTGTAATTTTCTGTTTATTATTTTTTGAGCTTATCTATTTTGTAGTATTTTTTCTTGGTTTTGGAGTCTCATAAGTCATAAGGGAGTTTTAATTGTTGTTATAAAGGTGAATTTTAAGAAATTACAAGCTACTTACTGTAGTCACTTCATGAAAAATAAATTGTAGAGGGTGACTTATTCTCGAAAAATATATATTTCTTACTATACCTAGCATGTTTTTACGGCGTATGTAAACTATGCACCTTTAAAGCAAGTAAATCACACTCATCAAATATGATAAATCTCTTTTAATTAATAGAGATGATTGAAAAAAAAATTGTTTTCACATCAATTTCACAACACACTCTTTGTAAAATAGATAAAGTAATTTAAACTATTTATATTAAGAGAGTATTACTCATAGTCACCAAAATAAAGTAACAATATTTTATTACAATTTTTTGTCTCCTTCATTCATTTACATTGTCAATTTAAATTTAACTCTATTAATAATAAAATAATTGTTATAGAGATGTTATAAAAGAGCGTGAAATTTGACACAATATAAATGAATGCTCAAAATCTAAAAAGTGTACTTTTATTCACAAATTTAAAAAGTTTGATAGAAATATTAATGCGGATGCTTTTACAAATAATTAAGTTATTTTCAGGTATTGTGGCCGTCATAATAGCTAGCTTCCAACTTTCAAGAAGCAAAAAATAAAAAAATTATGTTTTGTTGTTTGATAAACAACAAGTTCATCTTTATTTATTTTAATCAACGTTCCATACGAATGGCCGTAGGTGTTAAATTAGGACAATTATGGACGGAGCACTAAACTAGATACATACTTTGCAGAAGAACGAAACCTCGGGGATACTAAAAAGTATTATTAAAAATCCCATCTAGTGGGATTTATTAACTTATTAGCACTTTGTAGTGTTTGTGTTGAATTACTTTAATCGATCCGAAGCATTTCCTTGACTGTGGTTTCAGGTGTGCTTTTCGATATCAAACATATATATCAGATTCTCATGATTTCTTCTTTGACGTACGGCTCATAAGCTAGCCTCATACCATTTCTAAAAAGTTTTGATGTGTATGTTAGTGGTTTGGAAGTTTAGTGGACCGAATACCGAATAAAAACCACAAACTAATACAGAATCATAGACCTTAATCAACATTTGGCATTGATAAACATTGTACGAGAACATATTCACTAAGTGAACTTTATTATGCAGTATTGCTGATCGCGATAGCTGGCAGCCTGGTTCTGATAATAAAAATGAATTTGTAAAAGTTTGATTAATTAAGTTATTAAGTAGATATTTAAGTAGTTATTTATATGCCGTCTAAAAATTTCAGACGAATATCATGAAATTAGAAAAAGGACATGCATATAGTTCGACATATAACATTTATATAACAAACAAAATATGTTAGTTTTTCTAACAATGTATGGATAATTATTAAGCAAACGCAATCCTCACCTAATCTATGGTATCATGTCACATTGAGTTGTCTTGAAAATAATACGAGCCTTTAAGGAGACAAAATAAGAAGTTTATTGTGCTACAAAACTGGAGTATTTTACATTTATAATCTCGGGGTCCCCTAGACCGGCTAGAGGCTATTTTGTAGCATCGGATTGGGATGCTCCCCGACTTATCAAATTGGTAGTACTGGAGCGGAAGTTGTTTGAAATCGTGACATCCCTCTGAGATGTTAACTCTTTCATCCTTTGGTTCGCTAATTTCAACAAAATGTCAACACTTGACGATCTTCACAAAATGGAAGCTATGTAGAAGAAGGTTGGAATCAAGGGACCCCTTGTGCTCAGCGTCCGGAATGATTCTCAAGAAATTCGAAATGTTAGTTGTGTTCGGTCACTGTAGATTCAAACATTTACCTAATATAGGAGTTTTAGTTTAGAGTGTGGTAATACAACTAAAAACGATAGGGTCTAATTATTCCTCATATTATTGAACATTTTCTAGCAGCGGGTAAAGTCTTGAGATTCACTTCCATTAAATGCTTAACTTCTCCATTAGAAAAAAAGATGTCTAACGTGCATAGTAACATAACTTGTTGAAGAAAATTAAGCAATTGTTGAAATGTGTAACACACAAACACACACACACTTTGAGAGAATTAGTTGATTTTTTAACCCCGAACTTTTTTAGGCAGAAACAGTACACATTTTCCTCCTACTCCCTTAAGAAACAAGCTTTAAGGTGAGGACTTGCTTCACATTTTATAAAGTAGAAATCAAAGCATTTGTTAAAATTAGTGGAATGAAAATATAACTTTTAAACATTACTTAATCTTATCAATTTATATAAAATCCGATTGCTTACGCACACTGTTAAGTAGTTATTTACTAAAACCCAAAAAAAATAAAAAAATATATAGCTTGAAAATAATTGCTCTATGCCCTTTTCTACGCCTTTTATTGTTTTGTCTATCAAGTTTCAACTCAACTTTTTTTTATTTATTGTTACTATATAAATTTATTGCCTGATTCCTCTTCTTCCACACAATGTGCGCCAGAAGGATGATTCATCTTTAGTTTGAACGATACATTTGGATACCGACAAAGACTACAATGCACTTCTTTTATTTATGTAATATATTATTATATATCTATGTAGTGGGAAATTCAGTTTCATAAGATATAATAAGAGTATTCATATCAGTTTTATCAAAATTTTCTTCAAATAGAGAGTAAAAATTTAATTTTTTGGCATTTAGAGTGTCATGTACGTTTTTATAGTGTATTTAAAGCATCATCTGTATTAATAATTGACTATGTAAAATTCATTTTTGAAATAATAACATACACATGATTAAAGTGGGTTGCATTGATTTTTAGTTTATGATGTAAAGAGTCATAGTGATATTCTTCATTAATAGAGAGTTTATTGTGAGTTTTTTTTTTTCTTTTTGAAAATATTATTGTAAGTTTGATTTACTTGATTTTTGAAGCTAAAACTCGTCAATTATAAAGAAAATCAAATTCGGTGAGCGAGATAAGAATGTGTAAGTATGCAAACAAGAAAATCAAATTCGGTGAGCGAGAGAAGAATGTGTAAGTATGCAAACATGCATGCACCTTTTTTTTTTTTTTAAATTATAAAATTAGTTATATACGTAGTGGTTTGTGTTCTTTTGGAGAAATTAAAGTATCGTTCTTTTGTTTTCTTTATGTCCTGGATGGTCAATTCATATTCCACTACTGATAGCACCTACCTTAGTACTAAGAAGAAAAAACAAATTTAGTTTGTACAGCCAGTGATACAAAGAGTTGGTGAAGTTTCTCCGACTTGGGGACTGATTTAAACGCTTGTTTTGTTGTAAAATGGGTTTAAAAAAATATTTACGGTTAAAATAGATTTGACTGGTGATTGCTTTATTGTAATTTTTAATTTTTTTTTTCCAATGTATATTGTAAAATTGGGGCAAACGATTGCCCTGCAAATAAAATTATGAATGGTTTACGGAGCCTCTTTCTTCATTCTTTCTAATACTAGTTTTGTAACTATTATTAATTATAGGTCTACTCTTTCAAATTTATTAAATAATTAGTCTAATTCCATTAACAAATAAAAATAAAAATAAAAGGAAAAAATAGAGAAAATTCTAAAAAATAAAAATAAAATGAAAAAATATTAAAAAATTCTGAAAAATCTAAAAAACCCAAGAAAATTCGAAAAGGCTAAAAAAAAGTCAATATTATTTTACGTATATATCTATCTTATTGAAAATAATTTATAATATCTTCTATACTTCTAATTTTATGAGTTTATATGTTGAAAATTTATAAGTTATTACAAAGTAATATACAATATGAGAGAAAATATATGTTTAGCTAAAGTTTCCTATACAACTTTTTACCAAACAACGATTTATTTGTTAAAAAATACAATTTATAAAAAAAAAACTTGAGTTTGTATAAAATTTTAGGAGAAATTTTTTTTATGCACCAACCGTCCGTAAATGAAAGCAAACAAATGTTTTTAGTGTAAAACTTTCTCATGCAAATATTTTTCAAGTGTAAAACTTTTACTATGAAACAAACGGAGCCTGTAAACTTGTCGACAAAATAGTTTTTTTTCCCCTCTAAATCTAATTTTTTTAAATGGAAAACAAATCGGAATGTACTGAAACAAACTCAAACTACACTATTGAACTGAACATGAAACTTTCAAACCCGCGCCTACGAAACAGGTTTATCTACAAGTGAGAATTTCTGATTATTAAAAAAAAAACTGAACATGAAACTATACTACTGCAGAATTGAACATAATTGAAATTATCTAAAGGTAAAAGACATAAATCAAAATACAAGAAATATAAAAAAGTCGAGATATTTTTCTTCTTTTGACTGAATATGATACCCTATGCCCATTTAATCGCAACTCTCAGCACCAACATTGCAATTACTTACAACTCGCTATAAAGTTCAAAGACTTGTTTTGTAATCCGAGACCCGAACCCTTGCCGGGCCAAGCGCGCACGCACATGTGTGGTGCGCCCATCTACACATATAATAAGTTACGTACACCTCACATGGAGCATGATTGTTTATATGCAATCCATGGACTACATTTCTAGTCAATGCGGAATAAAACTTCAAGAGTTTCCACATTCCAACCTTTTCAACTTCCCAAGTTGCAACTTTTATATTCCAACCTTTAGCCCAATTTAACATTAATATCGACTAAGCTAAAGGCCTAACTGAATTTACCGTTTCAAAACTTATCACACCCTTTTCAAATAAATTGAGAACATTACCAATTATGCATTTATAATTTTGACTAAAATCATTGTTGGACCAGTTTTAGAACACCGATGTAAATTTATATGTTTTCTAACATAGTTGTCTTCAAGATAATTTATTTCCTTTTAACCTTTTCATTCGTTTCCAATTATCTCAACTGAATCACAACATCTCTGCAAACTTAAACAACTAGTAGATATATAAAACGTAATTACAGAATTTTGTGAGATTCTGTATCACTTGTGAGTTCCTTGAGTATATCTTGTGAGTTCATTTCTGATTGCAATTGAGTTTACAATTAAACTGACACTAACATAAAGAGTTTAAGCAATCATCATGCAGTACTCATTTTTGCTACAGTGCAAGACATGGAAATACAAAGTCTCACAACTTTGAACCTAATATATGTCAAGAATTAATATATTTAGGCTTGAAAGTTGGATAGTAAAAGAGCGCCATTGTGAACGGATTCCATGGAGAATCAAAAAATGGCATAAAAGCAGGGCCGGAGCCAGAACCAGATGTTTAGGGTTATCAAAATAGAAACACATAATTCAGAGTATAAAAAATGGAAAATCCGAACTTATACTATATTAAATAGTCAAGTTTCCGTATATGAAATAAAAGTTCCAAATTTTAGAGTATTAGCGAATGAAAACAATTCGTGCTATGAATTTTGTAATTTTTACCCACAAAAAACTATTTGATACAAAAGATTTCAATTACTTATTTTGCATATAACCTCCTAAATTTCCTATAAATTTGTATTTGCAACCCACTATGATATTATACATTATTTTTTTATTTATTCTTTTCACAACTTGTTCCTTGTTTGCATATTGCAATAATTTATTATTTTTTAACTAGTACTATTAACAATACATGACAATTCTTAGTTTGTTATTGTAAAAACAATATATAATTTTAAAAGGGGTTGCCGAAAAAAATATTAAGTGCTTGTCAAAATAATATATATAAATTATTTTGAAAAACACTATTAAATTTTTAAAATTTTAAAAATGGTAGGGTTTGCCGTGACAACCCTTCTGATCGTATATTATATATATATGTGTGTGTGTGCCGCCACTGCATAAAAGGAAGAGAAAGATTGTTATATAAAAGCAATTAAAGCATTAGTTACTTCGGGTTAGTGGCTTTAGAGGCACTTCTACAGGTCTCAATACGCTGTCATGCATATTATATATAAAGAGAGGTCTCACGAAGATCCATCAAACTTAAAGACCGTAAATTAAAATATTGTATATTTTATAGCTTAAAGAATCTAATACTACTTGTTTATTTTTATTTTTAAATTTAATATGTTTTGTTGTAGAAAGGGGACGAGATTAACAATGTGATTTATTGTGTGACACACAGTTAGTCTTATAACCTAATAAATTTGAAATATTTAAGTATCCACGTAGTTGGAAGTCACTACTGGTGGTCGCAGTACAGCTCGTGTAAGGGTATAAATGTGGTACTGCTGACCATCTTTTTTTTTTTTGGCAAGTAAGAAATATATTAAATAAGTAAAATATAATAAAAAGACTTGGGTCATCACAAAAAAGATGCCTCAAGTTTTGGAGGCTAACAATGCCTTTGGGAAAATAACAGTAATCATTACAAAAATAAACAACAAGATTTAGTCTGAAAAGTGGTGCTGATGACTATGAGACTATCTTCTTAATCCTAAATATAGTAGTACTGTTTTGTTCTTGATGCTCGTTTCCAAGATTCATAAAGTAAAATATATATTCGTTTGTACTTTTGGACGTATAAATTGCTTTTTAATGGAAAAGTGAAATTTGTTTGTATGACTAATACCCATTAAAATACCCCAAATAATTTGTTAAACAAAAAAAAAAAAATCGACAAAAAATGTTCAGTATGTACATTACTACATATACTGTTCGAATAACATTCCATGATTTAACATGTAGCATGGAAAGGCTTTAGTTGGTGCCACTTACACGTTATCTAGCCTATCTGCACTGCATGGTATTTTAAAGAAGAGTTTATTAGTGGGATTTAAGGACCTACATACTTTTAAGATGGGTTTTTCTTAGTTTTGCATGGATTCATGCATTGTCGAATAATTCAATGATTATTGAGGTAAACAAATTAGCAAAATGGTAGTACGCGCTTTAAATTTTATTTAAATAAAATGACTCTAATTTATATAATTGGTGGAAAAACCTACTTTTTTTATATTAATAATTGAGGAAATTAAAGGAGTTGGTTTGCAATTAAGTTCAAAAAACAAACAAAAAGGAGTTGGTTTCCAATTAAGTTCAAATATCTCTTTTCGTACGAAACATTATAATTTTACCTAAAATCCCATCTTTCCTTCTAAATTTATGTGTAAGTGTTGCTTTTTTCATACGGATTAAAGGATATTCATAGGTCTATATCCCAAATTTCCTTCTAATTTACCCAATTACGGCCTTATGGTCACAATGTATCTCACTACTTGTATGGAATAAGATTAATTAAGTAAACGAAGTAATATATAGTTTCCTGTTGGTAACAGTTTACTAGGCCTTTATAAGTTAAAACTAGGTTATAGCTAGGGTGGGTCGATTAAGGCAATTATCTTCTTGCGCTGTGGACGATTAGTGGGTTACATATATAGGTAGTGGCGGATCTAGTATTCGGAAATTGATTACTAAAATTTCAACAACGTATATATGGGGAGTTGCTACCCCTTTCTTGTTATAAATTTATAAGAGTATGTAAAATATAATTGTAGGGCTTTTCATGATATTATAACCACTCCTAACATATATTATAAATTTTAATCGACTTATTATCATAAAAAAAACCATTTTACTAAGCAACCAAGCCATTTTACTAAGTATCAAAGAAAAAAGTTATTCATGGGACAAGGCGCCATGATGACTGTAATAACAAGAATCCAAAAAGGATTTACAGCAACACCAGTAACTATCAATATAACCGATAACAAAAGGAATTCCGTTGAACTGCAAATGAGGGTAAAAAGAATCCAAGTTAGTTAAATCTTTTCAAAAACTCATTTCCTAGAGAAAATGAGCTAAAAAAACGTAAATTATCTCCTTATACCCCATATACTTACTGCTCCCCTTTAATTTTCACCAAGTATATCATATCACTACTAATCGTGCTCCACGCGTTGCGTGTGTGACGCGCAATGTAATTAAAATATAAAAAAGAAGTGTACTTATGATACAAATACGTGAATAAAAAAAAATAGTATAACATATTTGGTTGTTAAAGAGAGATACATAGTGTTATTAGTTGTTACTTTTTTTTTAATACTTTTTTATATATTTTTATGAGAGGATGGTATTATTGTAATTAATAAAAAAGTATAGGAATATTTTTGAAAAAAAGTGATTAAATTGGACAGATTCATTTGATTTGAGTTGACTTATTATAATAGAATGATGTCATACAAATAACCGGCTATAAAAATACTTGCATCCTTCGATAAGTATATACCAAACATTTGTTAGGGTCGATACAGGCGAATCAATGAAAGACAGAAATACTAAAACCGAGCACACACACAATTTGATAACGGAGTTCACCCAAATTGGCTACGTCTCCGGGCCGCTACACATGGCACTTACTATTATTTAAGAGGATTACAATCGTAATCTAGCCTAGTTACAAGCTATGATTCTCTCGCAAATAGAACTCTTCTCTTTATAATATAGATGTGTTGTGTAAATGTGTAATTAAAATACAGGATATTGGGGCATATAAATAGAACCCTTAGTGGGTCATATTACAATTTCAGGCGATGTGGGATAATTAGAAAATATGGCCAAACCTCATTTGGCTCCACAACTCAACAATCTCCCACTTGGAGTCAAATGTCGAGTGCTTCAAAAGAATTCTGATTATCCCCGACCACCGAACTCATTGTGCTCCACCGAGCAGAATGCTCCCATCGGTATCCTTGTAATTTTTTATTACTCATCAGAGTTGCTCATCTTCCATGTAGCGGCGACCCTGAGTCTCAAGCTCGGAGTCCTACTGAGGTTGCACACAACCTCAGTTTGTCGATTGTAACAGTCTTCGTTAGCATATCGGCGGGGTTCTTAGCACCCTCAATCTTTTCTAGCGCGGAGATTCCATCTTCCAGAACAGCCCGGATAAAATGGTAACGAATCTGTATGTGCTTTGTGCGTGAATGGAATACAGGGTTCTTAGCTAGCTGAACTGCACTTTGACTATCACAGTGCAGAACTCCCTTGTCGATTTTCTGACCGAGCTCCTTTAATAAACTTTGCAACCAAATCATCTCTTTGCTTGCTTCCGTCACTGCGACGTACTCAGCCTCTGTGGTCGACAGTGCAATGATCTTTTGCAGCTTCGATGTCCAACTCATAGCAATACCACCGTAGGTACAAACACATCCCGTTGTGCTCTTTCGGCTGTCCAGATCACCGGCCATGTCAGCATCCACATAGCCATGCAGGCCTTCCGAGGTATTCCGGAAACATAATGCCAAACTCACGGTACCCGAGAGATATCTCAATATCCACTTCACAGCTTCCCAATGGTGCATGCCCGGGTTACTCATGTAACGACTGACAACTCCCACTGCATGGGCAATGTCCGGTCTTGTACACACCATAGTGTACATCAGGCTACCAATTGCTGAAGCGTATGGTATGTTCGACATACGATCCTTTCCTTCCTCGTCTGAGGGTGATTGTTCCTTCGACAAGCTAAAGTGTGCGGCTAGCGGTGAGCCTACAGCCTTGGCATCACTCATGCTAAACCGTGCCAACACTTTCTTCACATACTCGGCTTGCGACAGAAACAGGGACCCATCCCTTCCTCGGGAAATCCTCATACTGAGGATCTGATTTGCGGCACCCAAATCTTTCATCTCAAACTGTTTCGCCAACTGTTGCTTCACCTTGTTAATCTCAACAAGGCTCGACCCGGCGAGCAACATGTCATCTACATACAGCAATAGAATGACGCACGAAGAGTTCTCGAATCTCTTCACGAAACAGCAGTGATCACTATCACTTCTTTCGAACCCGGTATCCGCCATGAAACTGTCAAACTTCTTATACCACTGCCGTGGTGCTTGTTTTAACCCGTACAAGCTCTTCCTTAGTTTGCAGACTAGTTTCTCTTTTCCCTTTTCAGCAAACCCTTCAGGTTGGAGCATGTAAATTTCTTCATCGAGATCTCCATGGAGAAAGGCAGTTTTCACATCTAACTGCTCGAGATGAAGATTCACATTTACAACAATGCTCAACAATAGCCGGATAGTCGTCAACTTTACGACTGGTGAAAAGATCTCGGTGTAGTCAATTCCTTCATTTTGCTGGAACCCTTTGACTACTAGGCGTGCCTTATACCATTTCGTGCCGTCTTGTTCCTTCTTCAGTCGGAACACCCATTTATTGCTCAGTGCCCTCTTCCCCTTGGGCAGTTCGGCTAACTACCAAGTCACATTCTTCTCGAGTGAATTCATCTCATCCTTCATCGCGAGCTCCCACTTACTTGAGTCTTTCAGCTCCAGAGCTTCCTCTCTACTTTTCGGGCTCACCTGCATCATTGAGCAATATGTAATGCAGGGAAGGAGAGTATCGGGCAGGAGGTCTCTTCTTGCGATGACCTCGTCCCAATTCAGGTCGAGGAGTTTGGGGCAACTCATCCTCGTCCTCTTCAGCATGTGCTGGTCGGTTGTCGAGCACCACTGGCTCATTTTCAGTGTCATTTTCCAAGTCTAATCTTGGAAACGCATTCATGTCGACCATACCACTTTCCTCGGACGGGAGCGCTTGTTCTTCCACATTTTGTCGATCTTTGTACAAAATGCTTTCGTTGAAGATGACATCCTTACTGCGAATGATCCTCTTTGTTTGACCATCCCAAAAACGATATCCAAACTCAGCTCCACCGTACCCCACAAAGTAACACACTTTGGATTTCGAGTCAAGCTTGGTACGATCATTTATGTCGACATGGATATATGACAGACAACCGAACACTCGCAAGTGTTCATACGAGATAGGCTTTCCTATCCATACTTCCTCGGGAATTCTCTTTTCCATTGGCACTGAGGGTCCGCGGTTAATGAGGTAAACCGCCGTGCTTACTGCATGTGCCCACAAGGATTTGGGCAACCCACTTTGCAGTCTCATACTCCTAGCACGCTCATTGATTGTTCGGTTCATTCGCTCGGCCACGCCATTCTGCTGTGGCGTTCTTCGGATGGTCTTCTCCATTCGAATGCCTCTTTGAGCATAGAAATCTATGAACTTCGCATCAATGTACTCTCTGCCGTTATCGGACCTCAAACACTTGAGTTTATTCCCGGTCTCTAGTTCGACCATGGCCTTCCATTCTTGAAATTTCTTAAACACCTCAGACTTGTGTTTCAAGAAATAGACCTATGTTTTCCTCGTCGAATCATCGATGAAGGTCACATAGTACTGAGATCCTCCTAGTGAGGTTACTTGAGATGGTCCCCATACGTCTGAGTGGACCAGTGCTAGCTTCTCCTCCTTGGGAGCTTTTCCACCTTTCCGGAAACTCACTTTCTTCTGCTTCCCGAAGATGCAACCTTCGCACATGTCGCGGTTGAAAAACTTCAAGCCTGGAAGTTTACTGTTCTTCGCTAACACATTCATCCCATTCTCACTCATGTGACCCAACCGTCGATGCCACCGTTCCGAGCAGCTGCCGCCACTGTACACTCCTCATCGGTCGTCATGTACAGTGTACCGACCTTGCTACCTCGGGCTATCACCATAGCTCCTCGTGAAACTTTCCAAGCTCCACTGCTGAACGAAATGGAGTGCCTTTCGGCATGGAGTTGACCTACTGAGATCAGATTCTTGGTCAACCTCGGAACATGCCTCATTTTCGTCAGCTTCCATGCCGATCCATTTGGAATGCGAATCTTCACATCGCCCATTCCAACAACCTCCAACGCTTCTCCGTCGGCTAGATACACTTTATCGAAATTACCCGCAGTGTAATTTTCGAATAAATCCTTCTGAGGGGTTGTGTGAAATGATGCCCCAGAGTCTAGAATCCACGAGTCTATATCTCTCTGTACGGCAAGCATTAAGCAGTCACCGGAATCATTGTCGCTCGCAACATTAGCCGCGTGTTCACGGCCGGTACCCTTCTTCGGCTGCTTGCACTCATGACTGAAGTGCCCCATACCCTGGCAGTTATAGCACCGAAGATTCTTCTTACTTCGATCACTATCTTTGCCTCCTCGGCTTTGCCCTCTTCTACCTCGGGATTGGGAGCATTCACCCATGTATAATCTCCTGAGTTCCTCAGCGAGTATTTAATCTCGGATGCCGTTGTAAGTCAGTTTCTCCTTTCCAATTGAGTTGCTAACAGCAGCTCGCATGAATTTCCAACTGTTCGGTAAAGATGCTAGCAGTATAAGGGCTCTCACTTCGTCTTCAAAGGTTATCTCCACCGCATCCAACTGATTTACGGTGTCGATGAACTTGTTCACGTGACTCGCGACAGGTGTCCCCTCAGCCATGCGTAGGTTGAACAACTTACGCATGAGATGTACCTTGTTGTTCGCGGATGGTTTCTCATACATGTCGGTGAGGACCTTCATCATCCCCATCGTCGTCGTCTCTCTTGCGACGTTATGTGCTACACTCCTAGATAGTGTTAGGCGGATCACTCCCAACACTTGTCGGTCTAAGAGTTTTCACGCCTCCTCGGTGGTCGTGGTCGGCCTTTCCTCAAGGAGAAGTGGTTGATGCATCTTCCTCCCGTAAAGGTAGTCCTCTATTTGCATTCTCCAGAATACGAAGTGCTTCCCGTCGAACTTCTCGATCCCGTGTGCGGTTCTGTCTTCTTTCGCCATCGATCTTCCGAGCTCTGATACCACTTGTTAGGGTCGATACAGGCGAATCAATGAAAGACAGAAATACTAAAACCGAGCACACACATAATTTGATAACGGAGTTCACCCAAATTGGCTACGTCTCTGGGCCGCTACACATGGCACTTACTATTATTTAAGAGGATTACAATCGTAATCTAGCCTAGTTACAAGCTATGATTCTCTCGCAAATAGAACTCTTCTCTTTATAATATAGAGGTGTTGTGTAAAGGTGTAATTAAAATACAGGATATTGGGGCATATAAATAGAACTCTTAGTGGGTCATATTACAATTCCAGGCGATGTGGGATAATTAGAAAATATGGCCAAATCTCATTTGGCTCTACAACTCAACAACATTTGCATCCACACATGGAAGTATAGTGCGTGCATTTGGACCATATATGTTAATTAGGAAGGTAAACAATGAAATGAAAAATGAAAACGTCAAAAGAAGATTGAAAACCGTACACAAAAGAGTGAGAAAAGTCGGATGAGAAGCAGAAAGTGGAAGAAAGAAAATATGGGTTTGCGGAAGGGTAAACAAGCTTTGCGATGGAAAATGATGAAAATATACATACTTTTGGTATTTAATTAAAGAAAACCGTACAATAAAACATTTTTAAAGATTAGTATATATGTTAGATGATACTACATAATGCTACATTATATGTATCAAAATTTTAAGTAAGAGTTGAGAATTCAGGTTTTTAGATATTTTGTATATTTTTATGTAGAATCAATGATTCTTCCCATTGGTAAATTTATGCACTAGAGCCTATCCTTACCTTCATTTCGTGCTTATAATGACTAATATGTCACCTATCATGTAAATTAAACAGTATCGTTATATTTCATGATCCTATATTTGGTGCATGTCCATTTATTCATATATACACAGTCCACTACACTTGTTATACTTGATAATCAAATGGTAAAGGACAAAAAAGCAAGGCAAGATAAGCAAAAGAGTCATATCTAGATACTAGATAACGTTTCAATAATTTTTATATAAATCTTAAGGGAATGGAAAAGTTACACATAACTCCTACATCCGTTCCAATTAATTCTCTAATTAGGTATAATTTTGACCGACTTATAATATGTATCAAAATTATCAAAATGGAAAAATTCAAAACTAAATCATATAATTTAATGTTTAAACTATATGATTAACTTTTGAAAATTTTCATTCCGACAATTTTGATACAAGTTATTAGCCGATCAAAATTAGATGTAGTTTCGTAGTGGGCAATAAATTGAAAACGGAGAGAGTACGTCGCTACATATTGAGGCACTTAAACTTGTCCACTGGGAGAGACCCTACAGAAGGAAATGGCTCCGTTTGTATTATTGGTATGATATGGCATCATATAAATGGTCGATTGATCACACTTGGCTTGTGGTTTATTGCTGAGTGGGAACAAAGTTTTAGATATTTTTATTTTGGTACGGGGAACAAATTTTGGATATTTTGCCGAAAGTATACTTCTGCATTCTTGTACTTTAAGAGTACAAAAATTGTTTGGTGATAAAAAAAAGTAAGGTCTGAGTTACTTTTGAAAAAAAGTAAAGAAATATGTACCGTAGCATATGAGTTTGGAAAGACTTTAATATGCAATTTAACCATTCTCCCACCCTGTTATTTGACATTGCAACGATATTGTTTAGTTTCATTTTATTTTTCTTTGATAATATTTTTAAAAGGAACTTGTTAGTGACGGCAATGTTCACAACCAGGGTTTGTATCTTATGGGTATCGTTCTAAACACACACAATATTTAGATGAAAATGTTTATAACAGCTAGACCGGGATTCAATTCGAATAAATTTTGATGGGAATTAATTATAATAAATTTTGACGTGTAAGTATACATCTTTTAATGTTTCCGTGTGGTAACTTTGTGTTTTTTTGCAATTTTTTGTGTTTATTTTAATAAAAATTCATTTAAGATAATGCTAAAAGTAAGATTTGTGTACGTTTTTAGCATAGAAAAGTAGAAAGTAGAAGAGATTTGTCAAACGATATTTTTACTGAAAAGTAAACTTTTATGTTGTTCACCGAACAGAAAAAATATACTTCTGTACTTATAAGATGCGACCAATGAGCTCGTACGTACATGGTAATTTCTACCATCTAGAGTTTTTTTTTCTTAAAAACTCTTAAACTGAATGTTGGCAATACTTTGAATAGCACATAAAGGACAACGACATAGCTGTAAGGGTGATCGCAGACCGAAGTGGCTTGTAATTACATGTACATGCATCCGTTTATATGTTTGAGCACGGAACCGCTTCAGTTACGAACAAGGTCAAGAGAAATCACTGAGAGATCTATGAGGTTGTAATTCTAAATTCAAATCACTAATTGATGTAAAACGGTAAATTGCATTTCTGGTATACACATGACCTCTCTTGTGACACTCTATCTAAGAATTAAATTAATTAATAGGTGAATGGACTGTACTATAAGTGACACGAAGGTACTTTTCCGTACACGGTTGGTGAGAGCACACGGACAAAACTTTTGTGTCCACCATTCGGGGTATTTCCCTATTGGATCCGATCAACATAGCGTCATATTCATAGTCATTTTGATCGAGGCTCAAGCTAAACATTGATTGGTGTTCCAAGGGAAACCCGGGGTTATTAGCTACATAAGACATAATGCGGGTCACCACAAAAAAAATGTCTAAATAGTTATAGGATTAACGATGATATTTTTTATCACAAGATTACTAGCAACGGTTTTTATGACGGGTTTGTGTCAGTTTATACAATTTGTGATAATTTTTCGAATTAGTGACAATTTTATGACAACTTTTTAACTCTAAATAAATCAACATTATTTTGTACTGTTTATTTGGTGGGTTGTGGCGAGTTTTCAGGCCAAAGGTCGACTATATTAACAGAGAGGGGATCGTCGTCTTAGGTACTAGATTGACGATTTCTTTGGGTTTTGAGCAAATCGAAGTTGAGGCAGATTTGATGATGGTCATATCATGGATTTTATCGACACCTCTCGGGCCTTGGAAGGATAGCTACACTATCTCGCGCATTTGCAAATTGTGCTCATTTCATATTATATTGGTTTAACACGTCTTCAGATAGGCGAATCAGACTCCTGACTTTATGGCCAATTACGCGTTCATTCAGCGGATTTTATAAATTTTCGCTTACGGACAGGAATTACCGTATTGTATCTCACAGGTATTTTGGTGTCCCCATATTATGACTTGACGAACAGTTTTGATCATTCACGTATTGATATTTCATTTAACGCACTTTTCTAATTTGCAGATTTGATGTGTTTTCATTTATTTTCAGAGGTTTTGGTTGTTTATCCCACTCGGCGTACTGTACTCACATGATTATTATATAGGGGTATATGTCTTAAATCAACTCTTTAAGGGATTGTTCGATGAAAAAAAGTACTTCTAAAAAAATGATTCCATTCATTTCTATACACCGTCCCGATAGACAATACACTTCATAAGTAGATTAATTTTGGATTATACTTTTTGAATGAGAATGGAAGTCTCACCAACACATCATATCAACTAATAAAGTTGAAAATTATTACGTTCCTTAGAAGAGTTTCCCCAGGAAAGCATACCAAAATGAACGAGTTCTTTTATTATAGAAGGTTTGGGTATTCCGGGGTGAACCAATCAAAATATCTATTCTAATGTTGTTATTTTTATTATTAACTAAAATAGTTAGTTAACAATACATTCTTTTGTCTCCATTACTTATGTTAAATCATGTGTTATCTTTAATAGTTGTTAGAGCATTCACAATAGTTGTGCTAATTTTAATAATATTAAGTTTAACACATCATCATTTAATTGCATTTTAAATGACACATGTGTAACTTAAATTTAACATTCACATTAGTATATTAACTTAACAAAGTTATCTAATTTTAATTAAAATTAATTATTAATTAAAATCTCATTAATTAGTCATTTTGTAAACCCCACTAAAATAGGAACTAAAATAGTAATAGTTGAAATAGAGTTTACGTGAAAATTAATGATATTTTGTCACATCATCAATTAACAACATTAAAAATATTGTTATCTTTAACAATTTTTTTAACATCTATAAATATAACACATGATTTAACATAACTAATGAAGACAACAAAATATATTTTTAGCTAACTATTTTAGTTAACAATAGGGATAACAACAATATTGTATATGCTAGAGCATCCACAATAGTGTTGTTATCTTTATTGTTAACTAAAATAGTTAGATGCTAGAGCATCCACAATAGTTGTGTTAATTTTAACAATATTAATTTTGACACATCATTATTTAATTGCATGTTAAATAACACATATGTAAGGTGTATTAACAAAGTTATCTAATTTTAATTAAAATTAATTATTAATTGAAATCTCATTAATAGTCATTTTGTAATTGAAATTTCATTAATAGTGTTGAACGTTGTTCTTCTAATCGATTATTTTAATGATAACAAAATTTGTAAAACATAATAAAAGCTCGTTTTGCGTATTAATCATTTATCTAGCGTGTTAAAGGTTTGAAATGATAGATTACGTAAATACAAAGCCATCGGTTCAAGCGGAACCTCAATCAGACTCAAAACGAACAAGTTACGAGCCTTCGAAGAATAACCAGAAAACCGAGAAACTGCCAGGAAAAACGACCGATCGTTTTTTATCAAATTTCTTCCAGTGAGTTCATCAATAAAACGACCGATCGTAATGGCAGAAACGACCGATCGTTTTTGGTCCATTTTCTTCCAGTGAGTTCATCAATAAAACGACCGATCGTAATGACAGAAATGACCGATCGTTTTTGGTCCATTTTCTTCCAGTAAGTTCACAAGAAAAACGATCGATCGTTTTACAGAAAACGACCGATCGTTTTCAGGAGAATTTCAAAAAGTGCTTTTTTACTTATTCTGGAAACTGGGTAACTGCTGAAAACCAGTGGATAAAAGGATAACACGACATACAACGGTAACAAGCCCAAAATCATTCAAATAGCCCCCAAATTCATTATTGGAGAGCTACCCAAAATTCACACAACAATTAAGCTCTTTCTACAAGAAATTTTCAAGCTTATACTACATATTTCTCACTTGTATTCGTAAATATTCTTGAGTGTAATATTATTGTAATCATATAAACACCAAGAAATTATTTGTCAGTGAGTGATTCATTTCAAATTCAAACTTGTAAGAGTGAATTATAAACTCATTTGTGAGCGAGTGATCGGGTAGAGGATTTATAAGCAAGTGTAGCTTAAAAGTTCTAGGTCTTTTCATTCGGAATACCCATAGAGTGAGGGGGAGCTCAATCGGTCGATTAGCTCGTTAGGGTGCAATCTTGGGAAGAAGATTCTAGTGAAACACTCGGTAGTGTGAATACCGATGAGATGACGTATGCGCGTTTTGCCGAACCTCTATAACTCTTGTGTTATTTCTTTTCCCTTGAACTTTTACTTTCCGCACTTATTTATTGCTTATTTTGTTTGCTTGAATAGCTTAAAATTGTATTAAATAGTCAACACGAGTGTTTAGTTATAAAATTCTACTAATTAACTTAGTTAATAGCTCATAGTTTTTATTCCGCGAAAATCGTACGTAAAGCTTATTCACCCCCTCTCTAAGGTTTAGACACTTACGGACCAACAAATAGTCATTTTGTAAACTCACACTAATATAGGAACTAAAATAGGAGTATTTGAAATAGATTTCATGTTTTAATTAATGGGGCAATTAACAAAAACATACCCTACCCCAATTATATTAACAAAAACATAACCTAATAATTTAAATTATCGAAAACATACCTATATATAATTATTATTTGTCTAATTCTAATCAGACCATAGTCTAACATCTCTCTAATCTAACCTCTCTCTCTAACCGCAACTCTCTCTCTCTCTAATCGCATATCTCTCTCTAACACACGATAATCACACTTCTTTCTAATACGTTCTAATCACCCATCTCTCTCTAAAAATGACTAAAAATTAACAAAATATTCATATGCTAATTATAAAACGTCATACCCTAATTTTAAAATTTCCTACCCTAAATGTTCTGAATCACAATCAAATATCTAAAAAAGAGTTCATACCCTAATTTTAAAACTTTAACCCTAATTTCAAAACTTCATACCCTAATTTTAAAACTTCATACCCTAATTTCAAAATTTCATACCCTAATTTTAAAACTTCATACCCTAATTTCAAAACTTCATACCCTAATTTTAAAACTGCATATCTTACATATGGATTTCTCTCAATACTGTATATATGAATTCTCCTCTTTCAACTTGAAACTCACAAGATTTACAATAGTCTCAAATCTCAATAAATAGAAAACAATCTCACCAATTTCATATATTTTTTTATATATTATGGGGTATCAACCAGTATAATATTTGTCTATTACGTATGTATATATCTGTATTTATATGTATATGGATGTTTATATAATCTAGATGATGTTCGGTAGTCAATGGCGGGTTTTCGTGGTGGAGGATTGGAAACAGATAGAGTGGGATATGAAAGAAAGATACAGAGAAGAATGGAGGAGAGAGATAGTAAGATCAGAGAGAGATACAAAAAAGAATTGGTGAGAAAGAGAAGAATGAAGGAGAGAGAGAGAGTAAGATGAGAGAGAGAGAAATAAGAGAATAAACAGCATTAAATTTGTTTGATATATTTTTGATAATGAAAAGTTTTTGGGTATGTTTTTGTTAATTTAGTTTAAAAAATAGTATGTTTTGTTAATTTATACTTTAAGGAATTATATTTTGCCACATCAGCAATTAATAACATTAAAAACATTGTTATCTTTAACAATTTTTTTAACATCTATAAAGATAACACATGATTTAACATAACTAATGGAGATAAAAAAATGTATTATTAGCTAACTATTTTAGTTAAAAATAGAGATAACAACACTATTATAAATGCTCTTAATGATGATATGGCAAAATATCATTAATTTTAAGGCGAACTCTATTTCAACTACTTATATTTTATTTCCTATTTTAATGAGAGTTTACAAAATGACTAATTAATGATATTTCAATTAATAATTAATTTTAATTAAAAATAGATAACTTTATTAAGTTAATACACTAATTTAAAGGTTAAATTTAAGTTACACATGTGTAATTTAACATGCAATTAAATGATGATGTGTCAAACTTAATATTGTTAAAATTACTCTGTTTGTTTTGAAGAAAATAGAGTCTGAAAAATATAGTTTTCTCTGTGTTTGTTTCGAGGAAAAATCTGTTTTTCAGGAAAATATTTTCCAGAATTAGAGGAAAATTAAGGAAAATATTTTCTAATAAAATTATCAAGAAAATATTTTACAGAATCATAGCGTAACAATAACAAAAGGTAACTTATGGTTAAAAATGATAAATAAAGTTAAATTTAACTAATATTAACTTAAAATAATTTACAAATTAAAATTTAAAAGTAATCCATAAGCTAGAAAAAAAGTAACTTCAAATAAAAAAGTAAATTATGCTTAACACTTATAACTTAAAAAGTAACTTATGAATAAATAAAAAGTAAAAATAAGTAAAAGGGACTTTTTTGCTTGTAGAAAGTTAACTTATTTTAAGTAAATTTCAAATTACAAACAATAACTTACATAAAATATTTACTTATATATATTATTTCTGAAACAAAGTAGCTTAAATGTCTAAATGATGTTTTATATTTGGTCTCGTTCATCATAATGACAGTTAAATCTTTATGACCATTAAAAAATGTCTAAATAACACTTGTACATAAAAATATACTTTTAATTTAAATTGTTATAAGACATTAATTCATAATAAATAAAACTAACTTATTGCATATTATTTCTAATAAGTTGAAAGTAACTTATTACAATTTGGTACTCTTGAAAAAAAAACCTTAAAATTAAGATAAAGAGAACTTAAAAAAGTTAACCTTGATAGTAACTTTTAAGTTGAAATCAACTTTTTTTATGCTTAAGATAAAAGAAATAAATAAAATTATGTAAAAGTTAACTTAATATGTAAAAATAAAAAGTAATATGTAAAAAGTAACTTATAATATATATACAATAAATTTGGACTAGGAAGTATTTAATACGTAAAAATAACTTATAAGTATTGTTAAATATTAACAATTTTTGTAGTTAAAAAGTTTCCGTAAAAATTTTCATGCACCTCCCAAACAAGCAGAAAATATAGGGAAATAAAAACAATTCCTGAACAAATATTTTCCAAGAAAATATTTTCCGATGAAACAAACAGAGCCTAACACAACTATTGTGCATCGTGGATGCTCTAAGCACTTGCAATGCAACAATTTCCGATATTTTTGGACATTGAAATTTGGGAATCTTATAACTTTCCCCTTAATAGAAAAATGTGAGTTGTAAACCTTCATCCCCAATTGGCTTGGTGGGCGACACATCAGAAAGGTTTGTGAACTCATAGGAATTGGACGTGTATACCTTAATAAGACTAATTATTGTGGTGAAACCACGTTAGTGTTTTACGAAAAGTATCAACTCGGGAAAGTAATTAGTGGAGCCATGGGAGAAAATTGCAAGTCGAAATGTGTAAAAATTACTGGATCACAACTGGAAAGTACAATAAAGAGGACACTTTTAATTCGATTTTAAATTAGGGTTGCGGTGATCAGTTTCAGCATGATTTTCTTCGAACAAAACTACTCTGTGACATTGAGATGCGATATTATAAGTATTTTATTAACTTAAGCTATGGACTCCATCATTTAGTTTTTGTTTTTCTCATGTTGCATCCATATATACTGTTGTGTATTGATCACCAAATAAGAAAATTAGCATTGGTTAATTTTTTTTTTAATTAAACAAGCACTCTATTATATAATTTGGGACCTAACCCAGTTTACATCAACAAAGTGAATAAAATACGACCTATTACAATTAGCATTGATTATCTTAATAAATGGATTCATGAAAGAATTTTACGCGCAGAAAGAAGAAAGCAACACGCTATATATCTTTGAGGCTATAAAAGTTAAAGCTCTATAATATTTTTGACATATTTTTTTGAATTACTTTAATTATGAGTGTTATTTTTGTTATGTATGTTAGTAGTTATAGTAAAAAAAAGAAGAGGTTTCTTAGTGCAATGAAGCTTCATGGATCCTTCTAATGCCGATTGCCGCACATCCATCTTTTTTTAATAAAAGATTCAGGCCTATACTCTCTTTTTTGTACTGCAAATTATTGTTCTAGCAAAAAAGTTGCTTACTATTAATAAATTTCATTTACAATTCTAAACCTTTAAGTAATGACATTCTATAAAAGTGGCCCCTACTCGTGGCCTATATATAAAGGGAACTCCGTTCTTATTTTGAGATGTGCTTGTGTAAAGAACTCAATTTACTAGTTCTTTGAGACACCACTTAGTAACACATCCTTTTGTGTTACTTGAGAGAAAAAGAAAGAGTTTTAATTGAGATAAAGAGAGATGGGAGGATTCTCTACTCAAGAGTTGGCTTTTGCATTTGGCATAATGGGTATTTTTATTTGCCACCTTTTCTTTTTATTTCTAAATGTAGTTCTTCTCTTGTAAAGCTTTTTCTAAGTAACTCACTCAAACAACACAATTATGTACTTGTGTTTTATCAATTTAATTAGACATAAGTTTGGTTTCCAAAACTATGGCTTCTACTTTTTATATATGGGAGCTAGTTTGAATTTACATGGTCTCTAGGTTAGATTTTGTATCGGTTGGTTTTAACTATTAAGCTATACATATTATACATATTGTATTAAGATACTTTTATAACTATTAACGAACATATAATACATAAAATACTATCATATTATTCTCTTAGTGTCTTCATATATCATGCATATATAATACTATTCTCCAAGTGCTATTGCACGTACGTGAAGATTCGCCTCTTTCTTTCAGGTGGTATTGCAAAAAATAGTACATTCAAATCTTCCAACCTCCAAATTAGAGCTCATGAATGATAATTTACATGAGCTCGATCTTTTTTCTTTTTTTCGGAAAAATTGTAACCATTGAGTGCGATGCTTGTAATTAAGTGGTACTAGCTACAAACGCAGTGCATGGTTATCAAATAGAGTGGTCGTGTTACATTGCATTAGTACTGAAAAATATTAACATACCAAAAACCTAATCATTTGTGTTTTCGCTATTCGACAGGGAACGTTATCTCATTCTTCGTGTTCCTTTCACCGCTGTGAGTGCTCTCTCTCGTATTCTCTTCATTCAGCAATATTTATCTAAGCTAATTTCTATGGGCATGAAAAGAAACTAATTGAGCTTTAAAATATTTTCAGGCCAACGTTTTACCAGATATATAAAAAGAAATCAACAGCCGGTTTTCAGTCATTGCCATATATCGTGGCTCTATTCAGTGCCATGTTGTTGATGTACTACGCTTTTGTCAAGACAGATAATGGCACTCTTCTCATAACAATCAACTCATTCGGTTGCCTAATTGAGTCCATCTACATCGGCCTTTATCTCTTCTATGCACCCAAGAAGGTGATACATAATACAGTACTTAACTAACAATTTTTACGCAATTAAACTGGAAATACAAAAGCAAAAAAAAAATAGCCTCACTCTTACTGCGGCATCAATCTTCACATATAGATTTGTTACTAAAGATTAGAATTTGGGAGTGACACAATATGTACATATGATCTGCAGAAACACACTTTGAAGCTACTAGCATTGATGATTGGTGCGTTTGGGATGATATTACTGCTTACATTTTTCCTAACTCACGGACTTCTTCGCCTACGCATTGTTGGTTGGATATGCTTAGTATTCTCTGTCAGCGTCTTCGTTGCTCCCCTTGGCATACTGGTAATAACTCATACATCACATAGCCTTGTCTTTGCCTTTTGCATAAAAGTTTCATTGCATTTGGGTGAGTATTTTAAAAACCGAGTTATTCTGGATCTTTGGTCAGAAAAAGTTATAAGAAGCATTGTGGTTTTGTTTTCTTATCCTAAAAAACTCCGGCTTATTCGCCTAAACGTTGCAACGAGAAAAAAAAATCCCCCATAGGTATCATACATGTACTTGATTACCAAATTCTTTGCGCACACATGCATCCTATTAATAGTATTTCCAATTCAATTTGTGACGCTTTTTTTGTATTTATTACAGAAACAAGTTATAAAGACCAAAAGCGTGGAGTACATGCCATTCTCCTTATCGTTTTCCCTTACTCTTAATGCGGTTATGTGGTTCTTCTACGGCCTTCTTATCAAGGACTTCAATATTGCTGTAAGTACACATATAACATTGATATACTGTACTGCTTGCCACTGTTATTATCCCGAGCTAGCTAGTTTTTACCTTCCACAACATCTAATAAAAAGACGGTTGACCAAAAAATGGCGCCTTATGTAACATGCTTTCACCAATTATATTGAACATGTTTTGAAGAAGAAATTGACAATTGAGACTCCCTATTTAACGAACTTGCTCTTTCTTTTTTTTCTAATATTGACAGATTCCAAATGTGCTTGGCTTCGTTTTTGGAATGATCCAAATGTTCGTCTACGCGATGTACAGGAACCCGAAAAAATTTCTAACAACCGATGAGAAAGTACCGTGTGAGAAAATAGTCGAGCATCAGATGATAGTAATAGACAATGTTCCGGCAAAGCTACCTGCTGAGTTGCCAGAACAAGTGATCGATGTTATGAAGCTTAGCGTGATTTTGAATGCAAATGCTACAGTTGGAGATGTTAATAACCTAAACATCAACAAGCCACACATGGCAATTCCTGTTGCAGTCTGACTTAATTAGTAATTATATTGTTATATAGCGACCTATAGTTTCGTTTAGTTAATTTGGTACGTTGCTATTATCATGTTGTTGGTGTATCAATCCAAATAGTGTAAGATCAATTAATATTCTCAGTCTATCTGAGAATTAAGAGTCAACTGCATCTTTTTCTCTCTGTCTGTGCAGTTGTTCCATTAATGTACTCAAATAACTTTGTTATAATAATAAATGTGAAAGTTCAAATATTACACTGTGTTTTTTTTACATGAGTATGTGTTAACAACTCGACCAAGAGCCGTTCTGCAGCCCAATGATGGTTAATTTTGTCGGTATGTTGTCACTTACTATTTTTTTTTCCAAAATAATGTGTTTTGTGTTAGATTATAGATCCGAGATTCTAATGACATATTGTTTGTCATCATATTGAAAAATATAGTTTTATATATTCATAATAAACTCTCAATATACAGACATGTATTGTGTAACGATTAAGTTCAAGTTGTGTATTCAGTTGGAACCTCAGTTGCAACCGCAGTTGGAACTGACTATGGTGGACAGATTCTGTAATATTCAGTCAAATATATTCTAGAAGAATCAAAACGTGTTGAATAAGTTTAGATGATTTGAACGCATCTCTGAATGATAGAAAGAATATATTGAATATCTTTTCTTATTGGAATAAGAAAACATAAAATAAAATAAAAAGATTATTTGGAGATATCTTGAAAACAATTAAATTAAAGATCTGCATAATTTCGAATTAAACAATATATGATTTGTTAGAAGATAAAGACTAATTAACTAGAAGATATATATTTAAACATCTTCAAGTCGGTCAAAAAAAGAAGATAAAAGAAATATTTTCCTTAATGATCAAGTTATGATCTTTTGTAAATACTATATATAAACCATATTAGAATTTAGTATTTTGTGTGTTGAATATAATGTAGATATACTGATATTATAGATCAACAACATCCGTTGTACATGAGAGAGAAATAAAGTTAAAAATATTGTGGCGGAAAGTCATTAGAGATTGATAGTTGTGAGTTAGAGATGGTAAGATAGACATATAAATGAGTGAGTCATGATATTGTAAGTCTCGAGTCTTATCATTGTTCATTTCAATATCAATAAATATTGAGTGAGTGCTCCGGAGATGTAGACAATGTGATCATGTCGAACTCTGTTTCAAAACGTCTCGTGTTCAATGTTTTTGATTAAGTTCATTATATTTGTCAGTTGCAACTGTGATTACAACTGAAAACGCGTAACTGCACTCGTAACTTCGAGCATATGTTGTTTTCATTTTGTATAAACACAACCATTATTAATCAAACTCTTTTTTTTTTTTTAATAATTAGTGGAGAAAATACACATTTCTATTTAATAATACGAAATCAAAATGTGGGGAACCCCCAAAAAAGTAGAGTGCATCGTGTAATATTAACCAAATTCATGGAACACAATTATTGAGTGTACATGTCACAAGCAAGCTTATCTTAATCCTGATTATACACTACTAATGTGTAAAACCACTACTCTTCACAACTATACTAAAGCGGGAAGTAGTTTTCTTATCAGACAATTTCGAATTCAAACGTAAATTTACACTATTATATATTCGTAAGAAGTGACGCAAGGCTTAGGAAGTCAGACTCATTTATTTCAATTTATATTTGATGCATGAATACAAACATATTCATGCAAATGAAATGCAATGTGAATAGCGTTTGGTTATTGAAAGAGAAAGCAAATTCAGAGAAATATCTTCCTTAGCGTCCATTTTCAAAAGGCGTCCTTCAAAAGCTAGCTAGCCAAGTTTCAAAATTATTGCGAAAAATCTAAAAAATTAAAGAAGAGAAGGAGAAAAAGGAGTAGATAAGAAAGTAAAATACCTCGTTGGACTTGAATGAGTGCAATTTTTATTTATAAAACGAGGGATGATGAAAATATACATAGTCGTACTTAATTATCAAAAGATACATATGTCAAAACACTTTTAAAAATTAGTATGTATGATAAATGATGCTATTACATGATCATGCTATACATTTTTACTCTTTGGCTTGGATTTTGACTTTGATGTTGCATGATGCAATATTATATGTATTAAATCATAATTAAGATATGAGAATTTAGGGTTTTAAAAATTATGTTTTATGTATTAATCAATGAGACTTTATTTAATGAAAATAAATAATAGGAAATAAAAGTTGAGATAGCAATAGAAAAGGAGGGATGTTCAAACTTAATTATTAAGAAAATCTAAATTTGTATGTTTTGTTCAAAACATGATTATATTAATTAACGTGACATCATTAACCACGGACGATAAAAACAAAAAGAAAAGATAAACATCGTCATTGAGCATATGCATTTAATATTATTAAAAGAAATTTTAGCCTCGTTTTTTTTAACATTATTTAAGTCACAAACTTTGTACTAAATGATTAATTATTGATGAAAATTGTTGAATAGGTGCACCAATTGGTGAATGCATCACGTAATGAAGGGGGTTGTCCTTGTAGTTTATCTAGCTATTCTTTCCATATATCACTAAGAAAAAATGTTAGGTTATCATCCAACATATACATATTGTTGCTAAACTGATGATAAAATAAGTGTCGCTAAATTTAATAACAGTTTAACAACATATTTTTTGCTAAATTACTGCTAAAATTTAGTGACACCCACTTTAACAACAATTTTTAAAAAGTAAAATGTTCCTATGTTAATTTTTTCTTGTAATGTATATACCAGGGGTGTACTTTTTGTACCGATTTGTACCAACCGACCCATTTTCGAACCGAACCAAACAAGTTGGTACCGAAACTTCGGTATACCCACTTTTCGGTACCGTACACAACCGAACCAAACTTTAAAAGTCGGTTCGGTTTCGGTATCCATTTCGTATGTTTGGTATAATACCGAACCGAACTAAACATTAAAATTATAAAATATATAGAAATTTACACATAGTCATAACTTACAAATAAATTGTATTACAGTTTAGCTTAATTTTACTTACGACTTATTTTTCTATTTACGAAGTCAAATACAATAATTTTGTATTTATCCATTTTCTTATCTACTGTTTTAATTCTTAATTTATAAGTGTTTACTATTTTAATCAAATTCACGATAAATGTAGAAAATATAAGAATAATTGTACACGTTTTACTTTTTACAAACTTTTTTGCTATTTTATTGTTATAAAGAATTGTCTTTTAGTAATAATAATGTTTCGGTATAAAACGGAAAACCAAACCGTACCAACCGAAAAAGTCGATATACCGAACTTTCGGTATATCGACTTTTTCGATTCGGTTATGGTATAATTTTTTTCAAAACAAATAAGTTCGGTTCGGTATTGGGATGAAAAAAAGTCAGTAACCAAATCCACTTACAGTATATACTCTCTTACACCAGTGATTTACTGGATAGAAGGAAGAGTAAAACATGCATGGGAATTGGGATCTGACCTTACAATTAACAACTAACTTGCAAAACCCCCCTGAAAAACCAGCTAAGAACCAAGAACAAATATCATTGTGCATTTTAATTTATTAGACTATCTTTGTTATTTCATTAGACTGTATATGTACAATAGACTTTTTTTATTTGTCCTGATCTTCTTTATATTTTCAATATTTTTGGATTTATTTTTTTATATCTAATTTATTCAATTTTTTTTGTCGTTTTTATTTTTTGAATCTTTTGGATTTTTAAGTTTTTTCGTAATTTCTTTCACTTTTAGTCAATGCTTTCTTTATTATATGTGATTTTTCTAGGGTTTTTTCTTTCTTTGATGTTTTAATTTTTTTTAATCTATATATGCGGGTCAATGGCGGCACCATTCAATTAGGTCGTTTGAGCTTGTACGGTTAAATATACGGAGTATATGGCTTTAGTAGTCAAAACGAGCAGAGAGGCGTCTTTTTCCTAAATAATTTGAGTTAGGAATACTAAAACTTTGGTTTTTAAAGGATATTAGTAAAACCCAAATGTCCAAAATTCACCATTTATTTTCCTCTTTTTCACTCTACAGCTCATGAAACTGTCTAATGTAACACCTCTACGTTTCATTGAATAGTGACATTCTGAGAACAATTTGAAAACGCACACGGAATCAATTATTTAAAAGTACTTACAAAATGATCTTTGTGACAATTAATAGTATCCAGATATGATGTTGTATTGTCCTAATCCAACTCGCCTCTCTTTTTATCTAAAAAAGCCAATGACTTTTTATCGTAAAATGTATCCAACTTTTTTCAGTGACTCTATGACGTCACCATCTGGATATCACGAACACATATTGGTCACATATGGCAAATTTTGGTTGTTTTGTTTTTCTCTTACTCTCAACCATGGCCCCACAAAAGTGTAACCACATCCATCAAATATACAAAAAATATTTCATCTTTATGGAACGATAATACTATCATGAAAAAGAAAAGAAAAATGGGAACGATACTACAATTATTGACAAGGTGTTCTAATTTTCTTTTGCTCATTTAGAGATTACCTCTTTGTCAGTCAAAGATTAACAAAACACATTACTGCATAATTAAATTTGATGGCTGCTTATAACTAATCACAAAGTATCCATAACTTAAACGAAATACTATATTTGTAGTTACACGTACGTACGTATAGCCAACTTTACAGACTATTTTCGTCTGCATTTAAGTCGGAATTTGACGATGACAGGCCATATTAGCTAGAATTGATAACTAGTAAAGCAAATACGAAACGCGGATATATATAAAGTTTTATGGGGAAAAAAAGAGATTTTCTTAATAGACTAATACCAAACCTATTAGCGTGGGAACAATCAGTAATAGTTAATAAATGGAAATCTAAACTGTTCGATAGCTATATCAGTGGTCAAGGCTCGTGACGTTAATGTCATACGAGCTCGCGTATGTGTTTATAATTAAATTTAATGGACAATAATGATATAAGAACATCGACGTTAGTTTTGTTAACTTTTACATGTTAAATATTGACAAATCATCATGTTAAATGACGCATGTGTGTTTTAATTTTAAGTTTCGCATTAGTTTTTTAGTTTAATAAAGTTATATATTTTTAACTAAAACTAATAATTTATTAATTGCTCATTTGTACCTTTCAAACCGTCTTATAGCTCTTCAATTTGGCAATATATTAATTACATGCGGAAAAAAGAGAAAGACGAGGAGTGATAGCGTGGAATTATTGTTAATTTTGGTAGTGGGTCAATTTTATTTGCCACATCATCAACCGAAGTTATTGTTAAATTTAACAAGAAACTTAACAATTTTAAAGTTAACAATTATTTTAACATAACCAATGTGAGTGAAAAAAATATATTTTAACTAAAATTTTATATAAGAAGTGAGTTAACATGTCTATTGTAAATGCTCAAATGTCATTTGTTTTATGAAATAATTAAGATCATGTCAATTCTTTAGTTCCAATCATTAGGTTCTAATCAGCTGTCACAAAACCCCCTTATTGGAAACAAATAAGTCTTTTAAGTAAAGAGATTGCATTATGACACGACTGCACTTTTGTTTCAATGGCAGGAGGAGGCTGCTACTACTTTTTTTAATTTTTGTAATTATGTGCACATGGTCATTCAATTCTCTTTTCCTTTATTAAAATTAAGCAATTTTTTTTTTCGAAAAGTAATAAGCACGAAATTAAACCAAACAAAAAACTAGTGTTCTAAAAGGCGTAATGCGGGTTTTAAGCAAAATTGTCCGCTTAACGCTTAATCAACACCTAATTGTCGTCTAATTTGCGCTCAATTAATACGCTTAATCTACCTAGTCTTTTAGGCTTTTAGGCTCTGCACAGCGTATATGCGGCGCCTAATTTGCGCATAGTCGCGCCTTTTAGAACACGACATAAAACAAACCTTTTTTGGATAACAGGTCATTGAAGCTAGATCCGTCCGAAAGGGTAGAATTCCCAATTGACAAGTCCGGCTTTTTAAAGTTGCTAGAGCTATTACACTTCAAATAGTTATCAAATATAACAATATTAGATACATTTCCATAAGAAAACGCCTATTATTACAACTTTCCAATAGTTGCCTATTATTAATTACAAGTTTCCCAGAGAGAGAATTACTCCCTATTATATATTATGGTCTTACTATAGCAAAGATTTCCTAATATTCTTATTGTTGCATTCTGATCAGCATCATCTTTGAGATGGCAAATTGCTTCTTTCTTTCTTCTCTTCTTGAAGAACCTGCATGGGCATAATTAATTGTAAAATTAACTTGAAATATGAACAACAGATAACCTGATATAGTACTGGTCAAGTGGTGTTAAACAGATCAAAGTGGTGACGACCTATGAATCTGAGACCTTTTCCAATTTATTTATCTTTCTATATATCATTAATTAGTTATTTAAATTTATACCCTATATATTTTCCTTGACAAAACCAAACAGTAGTTCACATTTTTCTAAAGACACGTATCTTCAATTGTTGACGTCTTTTAACAAAAAAAATGACTGGAACTCTTAAATTTGATATGGACTTCAAATAAATTGAAATTCCATTTGTGGTTATATTGTTTATTCAATGGACCTAAATACAATAACGTAGTTATTCGAATTTACAACAAACATTCTACGCTCTAATAACGGTAGTTGGGGTTCGAATTCAACTCGTATAACCACATGCACCCTAATCCATCATCCAGCCGTTAATGGCTGCCATCGGAGGCCATGCCGCTTATGCGGTGTAGGTGGAGCAAATCTTAGAGAGAAAAAAATATGCTAAAATAGAATTGAACCTTATTTGTACGTTTTTAGAAATAATATATCTCAATTAAGTTTTTAGAAAGGATACTTATTCTTAGTTTAAAAACTAGGGGTAGTAAAAATACTTTTTAGGGATACCGCATCAGTATCATTTTTCTCGTGGGGCTGTGGTGTAAAAAATATGTCGAATATAAGATAAAATAAATAGGGTCTAATACAAAAATAAAGATTTTTTTCTATGTTTAACATATCATGATAAAATAAATACGAAGTTAACACAAAAGGTATTGGGCAACAAAATAACTTTTTTAGTAATCTCGTTTGGAAAAATACAATGGTCATTTACAAAATTTGGTAATTTCAAATTAAAAAAACAGAAAATTTTAGAAAAAAAACATCGAACATGATTTGAATTCCTAAACTTCCACTAACTTAAATTCAATTTTACCACTACACCATCAATATATATCTTAGAAAAATTTAAATTACAGATATAAAAATATAAAAAATCGTCACCGGGTGGTCACGACCATCCACAACGACCCACTGAGTCCGCCCCTGGATACCGTCTCCAAAAAAAAAAAGCATAATCACCGGAAACTAAAAATCCCATTTATGTAAAATTTAAAGTTTGATCAAGAACCAAGTAACGAACCATTTGCCCAAGATTAGTGTCATGTTATTAGGCTTCACTTTTTTAGGCCCGTCAAATAAAGAAATGGGAGTATTTCTTGTTTTATCAACAATTTGATTCAGGAAATTAAAACATTTATGTGTCATCAGAGTTGTATTTTTTTTTTTTAAAAGATCGGTATATGAAATTGGTACATTAATTTCTACCTTAAAGAATGCCAATCTACGTACTTATTCTTAGCTAGAAAAAAAATTTCATGTAAATAGTGGGGAAATGCTACATTTTTATAAATACTATTATAAGCAAACGGCAAAAAGTTGAGTTTGCCAAATTTTAACTTTTTTTTTTCAAAACTACCCCTATACTTCTTTTAATTACCATATTACTTACTTTTTTAAAATATAGAAAAATAAAAACTAATTAACACTGTTTCTCACTCTTTAATTAACCACACAAAATTCTTTCACTTTTCATCTTATTTTTTTTCCTTCTCTATCATCGTCACAATTGCGTCTCATACGTAATGCATGACATTGATTACTAGTTTTATAAGAAGGACAAACAATCTAACAAGATTTATTAGTATAGTAACTAGGTAGTGGAATATACATGAACCCTTGTAATCTAAACCCCTATAAAACGTGAATAAAGACGTTAAATGAGTCTTCGAAACTAGTGAACCCTGATATATTGTGTATTTCTTGGTTGGATTAAAATACTCATGATGTGACTTTGTAAGTTATTACCAAAACAAGTTTTTAACAATAATATTGTGTGTGAGGGTTGGCACTACTCATAAATCTATTTCTTTAACTCCAAATGATTGGAGTGGTATATTATTAACAACTCCTCAATTATATACAAATAAAGTGTTTTATTTTTCCAACTGCATATATAACAGTGAAGCTCGATCACCTCTTATATGAGTTTGGTAAGTGGTTGTAGGGTTGGCTCCGGGTGCGGGCCCAATGGGGTGCTGGGCGGCGTCGTTATCCCGGCGACGATTTTCAATTTTACTTTTATTTTTTTATGCATGTAATTAAAAAAATTCTGATATATATACATTGATTGACCTCCCCAAGTTAAACAAAAGAGTTGTTGGTGTAATAGTAAAATTGGAGCATAAGTTAGTGAAATGTTAGAAGTTCAAATCATGTTAGTTTTTTTTTTCTAAAATTTTCTGTTTTTTATTTTAAAATTACCAAATTTTCTAAATAACCATTATATTTTTCCAAACAAGATTATATAAAAAATTATTTTATTGTCCAGTGTACTTTGTGTTGATTTCATATTTATCTTATGGTATGTTAAACATAGAAAAAAAATATTTTTATATTAAATTATAATTTTTTTCTATTCGACATATTTATTACCGCACGATCCCGAATTCCGCCCCTGGTTGGCCCAATAATATATTCACATTAATACTCTTGACGTTCAGTGCATGAGAGAAGCATAAATGGATAAGATGTAGTTTTTAATAATCCCACTCTTGTCTTTATGTATAGACTTCTATTTAGATTAACATAGAAATGTCAAATGGTAATTTAACTCTTTTTTTTAACGAAGAATCTTATAGATACACCACCCCAAGTACTACTTGCTCGAATATTATTAAGAATGATCATCAAACTATTAAGAAATTATATGTTGGTTCTGAGCTTCCAGAGGTCATGCATGACATATTAATTGCTCTCTCATTTAAGACTAAAAACCTAATACTTTTGCTGAATATAGGTGTATTGGTCTTAGCAATTTTTACAACAAATTCATTTATAAAATTGTTTCTATTAGACTATCTATCTTCCTCCCTAGCATTATTGTGGATATTCTAAGTGGTTTTATTAAAGGGAAGCATAATTGATACTGCATGTTCTTCTTTCTGATCAAGAGCTTATTAACATTTTGAATTCATAAAATAAAAGCAAAAATGTGGCTATTAAGCTTCATATGAAAAATCTTATGATAAAGTTTCTTATTTATTTTTAACTGAAAAGTTAGGCTTTACTGATCGGATCATGATAGATTGAATATGAAAGACTTATATCTAATATTCATTTCAGTTTTTTGTGAATATGGTTGCCACTTTAAGTCCACTTAAAAGCTAACATAATTAAGAAGATCCTCTCTCCTGTGACTGATTGTTCATTCAGTGTTTTGGGTTCTCTCTATATATATGCCTCAATGCCCTAGCCTACAACAACAAATACAGAGATTTCACAATACCTCAAAGGTGTCCTGCTATCACTCACTTAGCATATGCAGATGATATCATCATTTTTCATCTCCTAGTAAAATCACTATTGGAGAAATAAAAGGGTAATCAAGAACTAGGAAAAAAAAGTAAGGATCAGCCGTATATTATGAGAAAAACTTCCTATATTGTTCAGAAAATGTGAGTTTAAGCAAATGCAAAGATATTGAAGACATTATGGGATTTAGTAGCAAAAAAACTCCAATCACTTATTTGGGCTCTAAATTGTACTATGTTAAGAAAAAGTGTATCTACTTTTCACTACAAAATAATATTTGATTTAGTGAGAGTTAAAAGCTGTCACAAGTCTGTCACTAATTTAAAAATCTGTCGTAAATCTGTCACAAATTGACTAAACTTTCACAAAAACCGTCGCTAATAAGCTCGTAACAAAAAATACTGTCACTGATCTCGTCACTATTTGAGTATTTTTTTATAGTGTTTATTCTATGATGAGTAAAGTAAGAAATAAACTCAACTGTTGTAAGTCAAAATGGATGTCTATGAGATCTAAAGTTGTACTCATTAAACATGTCTTAATGTCAATTTATAACTTCGCATGCAACCTCCTAATAAGATTATTCTCAATTTATAAAAAAAAATCCTAATTTTCTTTGGGGTCTGAAAGAAGAAAAGAATGAATTGATGTTATTTTCCCCTTGACAATAATTATGTATCTTGGGCAACCCCAGAGCGGATGCAGTGTACGACATGGGGCACGTGCCGCCCAAATTTTCACCTTTGATAAATTACCAAAATACCCTTGGAATATTTTAATATTCACTTAATTATAATTTTTTACATCTAACATATATTTTCATAATATCGGTAACTAAAAGAGTAAGAAAAATATAAATATAGTTCAATATTTTTTAAGGGTGTGCCAACCGATTACACAACGCATATTGGGAAACCCTTGTGGTAACTTCCATAATAGTAATTCAAAATAAAATCGGAAAACCCTCATGCCAATCAATTAGTTTTTTTAGGATGTTATCCTTGATAGGTTATTTGGTTTACTACTATATTACTATGGTGATATTTTTGGTTTAATTACGATGGTTTAGAGACTTGACGTGGCAACAGAAATACTAGTAATTGGCTTAACAGTTTGATTGTTTTTATCGAAAAAATATATCTCTTAATTTACCAAACATTGTAACTATATATGTAGCATTTTTTACAATAAATTAAGTCGTCTAGTACAATTGTAATTTAACTTTGAATTCATACACTACAAGAAAAATGGGTTTTCACAGCTTGACTTTAGCAGCACAAAGGGAAAGCAAGCTGCAAATTCAATTATTAGCAGCGTGCTTAAAATTAACGCGCTGCAAAATATATTAGTACAAAGTAACAGCAGCGTATGGTGGTTGCGCGCTGCGATTAATATCTTTTACAGCGAGTAAAGTAAGCTGCAATAATTTTTTTTAATGGCGTACTAATGCACGCTGTAAATAATTTTTTGCAGCGTATCTATGCACGCTGCGAGTAATAAATTTTAGCAGATTGCGAAGTGCGCTGTCTATGTTATTTCTTAATAACAACAAACTAAAAATAAAATACTGAAATTATTCAGCCCGCGAAATAAAAAGAGCTCCCTCCATTTTTTTTGCCCTAAACCCCAAATTGCTATACACACAGCTTACTCTCTCTCTTTCCATCTCACAATTCGAATACCCAAAATACCCTCACCAGCTCGATACCCTCTCTCATCCTTTCACACTTCATATCACCAGGTATGTATATATACACACTATATATATTAAAGTGAGTTTTAGTTCAGTTTTTCCCCTCCGTGATTGTGATAAGTTGTGTTGATATATAAGTTTGATTATTTTTTGACGAATTGATTGTAAAATTTATGTTAGATATTTTTGGAAACATGTGAAATATATGTTGAATGGGTACTTTTTGTTTCATTTTTACGAATATTGACATTATTTGATAAACTAATTGTTAGATTAATAGTGTATCTGTTCTTATTTGATTGTCACAATCTTTCTTTTTGATTTGAACTTGTCTAGTTTATGTTTGATTTTTTTTTTTTTGATATGTTCTTATTTGATTGTTACAATGTTTTTTTTTTATTGTCACAATAAGGTACTGATTGTACTAATAGTATTATTAATATGGTTTTTTTTATTGTCACAATAAGCTTCCTAACTTGTTGCTGCTTATCTACACTAAATATTTGACATTTTCTTTTATGTTATTATAAAAAGTGTATGTTTCCTAATAATCTCAAAATTGTCTTTATAGTTCCTTTAGGACTTGTTCTAATTTTTTTTCATGATGCAATGTTTTAATTTTGTTTGTTAAAATCCATCTTAGCATAGCAGGTCTTGGTCATAAGATGGATAAAAAATGGATGAATCTTACTTCCAGGTATTTTTCCCCCTTTTTTCTTCCATTTTTTTCAAAATGTTTTTGATCAATTTAACACGAGAGTCACTTGATAGGCTTCTACCCCAGTATGAAGATGGTGTTACAAAATTTATTGAACAAGCTAAAAATTATGCCAAAACGCGTGATTTAATTTTATGTCCTTGCATTCGTTGCAAAAATAAGAAGTATAAGAAATTCAACCAAGTGTACGATGACTTGATTATCAATGGAATGGATCCTTCTTACACGACTTGGTTCTTACATGGAGAAATTCCTGCTTTGCAATATCAAGGTGAAACTAGTTCTGGAGTTGGGAAAAATGAGAAGGAAAGTGGAGAGGCAAATTTATTTAGGGACACCTTTATGCTTAATGGAGAGGTTGAAAACTCTATAGGAGATGCGATAAATTGTGAGTTTACTGATTTGTTGGAGGAGGCGGAATCTCCTCTCTACCCTAGCTGTAAAACTTACACAAAGTTGTCCACAGCCGTGACATTGTACAATTACAAGTCTACAAATGGTCACACTGATACTAGTTTCAATGAGCTTCTAGAGATCATAAGTGGTATGCTTCCAGAAAATAACAAGCTTACAAAATCTGTCTACACAACCAAGAAGTTGTTGAAATCATTTGATCTTGGATATGAAAAGATTCATGCCTGCCCAAACGATTGTTGTCTATTCCAGAAGGACCTTCGAGACTTAGACTCATGTCCAAAGTGTGGTTCATCAAGATGGAAGGTCGACAAACTCACTAAAAAAGTTCATAAAGGAGTTCCTGAAAAAGTCCTATGATATTTTTCTGTGATACCTAGGTTTAAAAGGATGTTTCAGTCAGAAGAATCGGCAGAAGACTTGGTTTGGCACTCGAACCACAAAAGCAAGGACAATAATATGCGTCATCCAGTTGACTCTGTAGCATGGGATACAGTCAACCAAAAGTGGCATGATTTTGCTTCAGATCCTAGAAATATCCGCCTTGGTCTTGCAACAGACGGGTTTAATCCATTTGGCGAACGTAGCTCTAGTTATAGTTGTTGGCCGGTTATTTTGGTCAATTACAATGTTCCTCCGTGGATATGCATGGAAAAGGAAAATCTTATGCTCACTTTACTAATCCCAGGGCCGAAGCAACTGGGAACGATATAGATGTATATTTGGAACCCCTTGTGGAGGATTTGACAGAGTTGTGGGAAAAAGGTGTGGAGGTGTATGATGCATTTAGCAAGTCATTCTTTAATCTTAAAGCCATTTTGATGTGGACGATCAATGATTTTCCATCTTATGGAAATCTTGCTAGATGTACCACTAGAGGGAAAGTCGCATGTCCTATATGTGGTGACGGCATATGCTCCATGTGGCTTAAATACAGCAAAAAAACTGCATACTTGGGACATAGGAGATTTCTTGCTCGTGGCCATCCATATCGACAGAAAAAGAAGTGGTTTGATGGAAAGATAGAAGAAAAAGGAAAGCCTAGACCTTTATCAGGATTAGAAATTCTCACTGCAGTGAAAGACATAAAAAAGGACTGGGGTAAAAAACAAATTTGCAAGCCTTTAAAGTCTAGGAAAAGGAATCAGAAGAAGCAAGGAAGTAGTTCGAAAACGGCACATGAATTTGTTCAAATGTGGAAGAAGAAGTCAATTTTTTTTGACTTGCCATACTGGAGTGTAAGCTATTCCTCATTCTTTTGAATACCTTTAGTATAATTGTTACTTTTTTCTTATGATTTATTTGGTATCTAACTATTACTTTTGTATATCCTCATGGTTATTTTAGGGGCTTTTGCTACGTCACAACTTGGATGTCATGCATGTTGAAAAGAATGTATGTGAGAATATTATAGGCACGCTGTTAAACTTGAAGAAAAAATCAAAAGATGGTGTTAATGCTCGCAAAGATTTGGTGGATTTGAATATTCGAAAAGAACTACATCCTCATAAAAAAGGTGAAAACGTATATCACTTGCCTGCTGCTCCTTACACTTTGTCGAAGAAAGAAATTGATCTATTTTGCACTGGTTGAAGCAAATAAAGTTACCTGATGGCTATAGCTCAAATATTGGTAATTGTGTTTCTTTAGAAGAGCGTAAACTAATTGGGCTTAAATCTCATGATTGCCATGTTTTAATGCAACAATTGCTCTCTGTTGCATTGAGAGGACTTTTAGAAAAAGGGCCACGTAATGCTATATTTATGCTCAGTGTATATTACAATGAATTATGCCAAAGAGTTATGGACATGAATCGTTTAGAACAACTTGAAGATAGTATCTCTGAAACTCTATGCATGTTAGAAAGGTACTTTCCACCTGCATTTTTTACCATCTCAGTTCATTTGACCATTCATTTGGCAAGAGAGGCTCGTTTGTATGGGCCAGTTCAGTTCCGTTGGATGTATCCATTCGAAAGGTAATATATGCTGATATATGTATTCTACCCATTTTATTAAATTTAGTAAATCTGATTTTGTTATGGACATTTTTTCATTTGAACTTTATTTTTTATTTAGATTTATGAAAATACTCAAAGGGTATGTGAAAAATCGAGCTAAGCCAGAAGGTTGCATAGCGGAGGGTTATCTTGCAGATGAACGGATGCGGTTTGTTAGTAGTTATTTAAAAGAAGCTGCTAATATTGGTGTTCGCTCTAGTCGAAATGAGGATCATGAGAATTCCTTGGTGCAAGAAGGCCGCCCAATATCTCAGGGAAAAGATAAGTCTTTGGATGAGAATATATGGCAAATCGCACATAGATATGTGTTGTTCAATGCCGCTGAAGTTGAACCCTATTTAAAGTGAGTATTGTTAATTCCAGTATCTAAAATGTCTACTAAATTAACCATTTGCATAGTCTAAATTTTACTCCGCTGACACAACGGGTCTAAATTTTACTCATATATCTGCATTTTCTTTTGCTTATCTAGACTAGACTAGATTCTGTACACAGTGGTCCGAAATGGAAATGAAGAATTTGTATTTATTGACAGAAAAAACAGTATCTAAAATGTCTACTAAATTAACCATTTGCATAGTCTAATATTATTTTTGACTTTTATAGGATGCATATTGAGGAGCTTAAAGAAGCAGACAATCGGTTTGCACGTAATGAAGCGTTATTACAAAAGGAACATATGGAAAACTTTCCTAAATGGTTTTCAGAAAATGTTCCTGATAATTCGTCTACACAAATTAAATGGCTAGGAAATGGTCCAAGAAAACATGTTGTATCGTACACGGGGTACATCATTAACGGACATCGGTTTCACACAATTGATGTCGGAAGGTCGACACAAGATAGTGGTGTTTCTATTGAAGCCGACACTGTTAGTCAGTCTACTGTTATTGACAATTTCCATACTATTGGAAGACTATCGTACTATGGGGTTATTCGGGATATTGTTATATTAGACTACTATACATTCAAAGTGCCTGTTTTTAGGTGTGATTAGGCCAATCCTACAACTGGTACCAAAATAGATGAGGGTTTTACATTGGTCAACCTGCACCAAGGCCTGAAAACTTTTGAAAATGATCCTTTCATTTTAGCATCACAAGCAAAACAAGTATTTTATTCTCAAGAAAGTGCAGAATCGAATTGGTATGTGGTTCTCAAAGCACCGCCTAGGGGTATTCATGACATGAATTTGGTTGACGGGGAGGCCTATGTATCATCGGTACCTCTTGAGGTGGAAAGACTTGAGATTAATATAACTGAAAAAGAACCATATTCAAGGAAGGGATTTGAAGGGATTGATGTGATTGAGAAATGATTGGGTATTTGTAACTTAAAATTTGAATGAATAAACAAACAATGGTGTACAATTAAATACTTTGTAGCTTAAATTGGTGTCTCTGGTCCTTTGTTTCAATTGACAATAACCATAAAATTTATTTTTATTTTTATAATGGTCTGCTTGTTTAGTTCAAGAATTATTTTGATTGTTGGATTTTTAGGAGCACATTGGCCAAAAAACGCAGTAGAGCAGCTGTGGATGGTACATGACTCCTAAAGTTTGTTTGTTTCTTGGGTTTTCTGTGCAGGTTGAGGAATTTTTGGTGTCTCTGAACGAGAATCGCATTATATATACAAGTGCTCTATTAAAACTCGACAAAGACCGTGTTTTGTTCCGAAACTATGTTTTGAAGTTTATTTTGGTTTGTAGTAAATTGCAGAATCTTTTGAAGCTTAATTTGGTTTGTGTTATGGATGTATTCTTTTTTAAGAGAGTTTCAAATTGAAATGGACTTTAATTTATGAAGATTTGAAAGTGTTTGTATTTTCATTTTATTATATATATATATAAGTATATGTGTGTTACGCGTGTGCGCTAGTATGATAGCACATAAAACGTCTTGTTATAGAACATCTACAACGATTCATGAGAGCTACTAATAGGCAGTTTTTGGCAGCGCACAATCCGCACTGTTAATAGGAAGTTTTTGCCAGCTCACAACACGCGCTGTTAATAGGAAGTTTTTGGCAGCGCACTACACGCGCTGTTAATAGGCAGTTTTTGGTAGCGCGCAACACGCGCTGTTAATAGGCAGTTTTTTGCAGCGCGCTTTGTAAGCTGCAGATGACATCAAGCAAAGGCAGCACTTAACTTTTCAGCGCAGCGTTGTGCGCTGCGAATGGGGTTTTTGCACGCTGCCAAAGGGCATTTTTGTTGTAGTGATAGTAAAGTTTATTTTTTTTGTATTGTGTATATTTTACTAAATTCCACTACATGATTGATTCTATTGAAATTGTGTCCCCGGAATATAAAATCATACATCCTCTTAGCAACCCCACTCTTACACTTTCTGGCTTATATATATATATATGTGAAGGTTCATGCTTTTCTCAGTGTAGACAATATATATGCATACATCATGTGAACTGTCACGCCCCAAAATCCGTAAAGGACATCGAGGCATGACTTTTTTTTTTTTAAAAGAAAAGGAAATAGAACCTGTTGGTACAAAATTTAAATTTTAAAAGAAAAGCAATTGTGAGCTAATGGAACAATTAAACGAATAAATAAAACTGTTTGCCAAACGTGGCTACATGACCAAATGGTTTTGACAACTTATAAAAATTACCAAACGAAAGTAAATTGCCCGTAGGCTACAACCTCAAAAAAATGAACTAAATATAAAGAAAGCGATCAAAACAAGCCCCGAGCCCATGCTATACCATGCTAATGCTCCTAACCAACGCCTCAATCTAAGTTGTACCTGAAAGACAAAATTGTAACGGTGAGTCCCACGCACATAACTAGACGGGACGGCACCACAAATACCGTCACTCCATCCCATAAATGCAAGAGCTCACAAATTCTACAACTACGATAATCGACGTATAAAGAGAAATATAATGACATTCTACAACTACGATAAATTAAATAAATTAAATAACATCAACACACAACTATAGCATACATGGACCTCTCACGCCACCTACCCCAGTCCGTAAGGTAGGTCATTCCCTATCCCTTCGGCCGTCTTATGTCCCCGGAATTAGGGAGAGACATAGACCATTGCAACATAAAAGTAGATTTATAGTGCGCACTTGGACCTCTCACGCCACTTGCCCCAGTCCGTAAGACGAGTCATTCCCTATCCCTTCGGCCGTCTTATGCCCCCGGAATTAGGGAGAGACATAGACCATTGCTAACATAAAAGTAAATATAGTGCACACTGGGACCTCTAACGCCACTCGCCCCGGTCCGTAAGACGAGTCATTCCCTATCCCATCGGCCGTCTTCTGTCCCCGGAATTAGGGAGAGACAGAGACCATTGCCACTACAGCTAAATCACAAGGTCTCAGCCAATAATATAAAATCATCCAATTAACACAATCTCATACGTATAAATATTAAGGCCTCGGCCAATAATATTATACTATTCAAATAACACCATCTCATACGTCACTTAACGTAATACAACATAACACATAACCACATGTACTAAATTCACAACTAGCCAAACGCTATAACAACATAAAATCACTTTCAGCCATTTTAACAAACACCTTGTATGCATAAACTACAATTCACCATTATTCAACATGAATTTATCCAATTTCATCAATAATTATATAATCACATAACCAACACATAAAACATGCAAACTCATCCATAATCTCATTAATCCGAAATTAATATAATTAACTCATCAATTTCTCCCATTCAAATAAGTGAATAAATCATACAACAAATAAACCCAATTAACAATTTATAAACCTAATTAAGATAAAAAGGCATAAACCCCCAATTTCTAATAAACGCAAAACAAAATCCTAACATACACCCTCGTCTAGTCGCAATGGATAACCCTCGTTACCTTAACGTGTAGAGGAGATGATTCCGGTAATAATCCGCTAACGTGATTTCTCTTCTTCTTCTTCTTCTTCTTCTTCTTCTTCTCTTTTCTCTCTTTTTCTCTCTCTTCTCTTGGCTGATTTTAGGTTTAAAGAATTGAAAGTGGCTGATTTTTGGTTTAGAAAAAACTGTTTTTAGAAAGTTTGTGGAAGCGAACTATTTGGTCCCCAAAGTTCTAAAAGCTTACTTTTAATCAAAATTATTAATATACTACTCAATAATAACAAATCTTTAGAAACAAAACTATTGGGTCCTTTTTATTTATAAAATTAGTAACAGGTTTTAAAAAATAAAGGTTTTCGGAAGAGTTTCGGTTTTTGGCTAAAAATTAGTCGAATGACCGGTTTTTGGTAAAATTTGAATAAAACGTTTTTGGATAAATTAATTCCTAATTAAAAACACTTATAAAAAATACGGGATGTTACATGAACACCTTGGCAAAGAAAAATACCACTAATTGCCAGAATTAGATGACTAATTTGTAAAACATTGGCCGTCGTTAATTATTTTATTAGTTACGTACGTAACTTTTTATCAAAAAACATTCAATTGCTCATGTCAACCAGTTGAAAATTGTGCTAATCAACACTTAAAGAAAGATTTTCAGGACAGCATTTAGTGCTTCGATGATTGATATTAGATTAATGGTAGGAAAGGAATCATAATCATCCTTCTATTATAATAAGTCAAAGAAAAAAAAATAATTCTGTATAGTTTTGTCTAATTTTTTCAAAAATACCATCAGTATGTTTTAATAATTACCAATATACCTAATCTAATTAATTAATAATTTGACCTCACCATATTTCATAATTACGGATGTATGCTAAATTAATTAACAATTTATTTTAACCTGCATGACTACAATAAATGATACAAAATCTGAATATTATGTTCAAAATAAAATATATTACGAGATTTATGTCATTACGCGTCTCCCAAGCAACGCGTGGGACCGTTGATAACTTTTACTAGTATTAATATAAGTTAAGCCAAGAGAAATAAAACTGCCAATTTTTGTCATTTTTTTACAAATACTCCTATTCTAATTTACTAATTACTCATATATCATAATGCAATTCAAATACATAAATAACTAAATAAATATGTTCCTTAGCGCACATCAATTTATCTCCCAAATTATACTTTTATAACAATAAAAGATCATATTACTTCTTATATACGATTATTATATTACTTTATTCATTTCATTTTTTTTCATTTTTTTTTAATTCATTTATCCGGAATCATATTTATATACGGCGTTGACATGTCACTACCAATTGCAGCACAAGAAAAACATTTGTAATAATGCAATAATTATTATTGCATTCATCAAATTTTACGTTTGCTTCCAAGAATCTTCTACCACAAAACTATAATTTCTTCAAACAAAAAAATGAAAAGTTTTTGGGAAGATTGAATAATTCTTTGCAGATACTCCTTACGATCTTTTATGCACAATTCTTGTGAGATGACTAAGCACAACAGATACCAATTGCAGCACAAGAAAAACATTTGTAATAATGCAATAATTATTATTGTATTCATCAAATTTTACGTTTGCTTCCAAGAATCTTCTACCACTAAACTATAATTTCTTCAAACAGAAAAATGAAAAGTTTTTGGGAAGATTGAATAATTCTTTGCAGATAATTCTTTTGATCTTTTATGCACAATTCTTGTGAGATGACTAAGCACAACAAATAGAGAGAAAATTATTGTTTACTATACCAGCCTATTGGTGGTTAAAAATTTGTATACTCACGTTACTAAATTAACAATTTAAATACTCACATTAAAGAGATTTATCAATCAATACAATTTATTTGATTTATATTAACTTTTTAACCGATTTTTGGTCACATATGATCACGTGACCGCTTTCAATTATGATTTAACGGTAAAACAAACATCTGATCAAAAATCGGTTAAAAAATTAACATAAATCAACTAAATTGTGTTGCTTGATATATTTTTTATAGCTGAGTATGTAAATTGTTAATCTTGTAAAATGGTTACACAAATTCTTAAACACCAATAGATTAGTATAGTAAACGATAATTATTTCAAAATACAAACACAGTTTTGTCATGAATTGGTTTTATGTTCATTCCTTTAACAAGTAATATGTAGAGAAGTGTAAATGGTATGTGCATTATATTACCCGTGAAGATATACATAAGGACAGAGTTATACTCCATTAGGTTACCCGAAGAAACCTTATTAATTCATGACGATTCTTATCCTATGTTTTACAATAAATAAATCATGATTTTTTAGAGTTCAAGCAATTTATAGAAATGTTCTTACAATCTTACTCAAGTCAAAGCTGCAAAACACGATCTCTCTAAAAAAAATTACAAAAAAAAAAATTACGAATTAAGGAAAGCGCATAAATGTAGAAAAATCAACATTTTCACCAAGACACGTAATTTTCAAAAGAAGCATGGTTTCATGTACAAGCAACATTTTTCAAAAAAAAAAAAACACATAAAACAATTTTCTTCACCAAAATAACGCATTTTTCTTTAAAATTTGTTTTTTCATTAAAAAAAGAAAGGTCTTTCATATAAAATCGGATTTGTCTCCAAAATAAAACAGTTTTTTTTAAAAAAAAAATGCATTGAATACCGGTGTTTTCACCAATAAAACCGACTTTTTTTAAAATCTAAAATAACTAAATTTTCACTAGAGTGGCGACGCCGCAGCTTAATGCAAATTTTCTACTAAAAAACATTTTATTAAGAAAATAGCATTTTTTTCACAAGAAATAGCGGTCTTTTCACTTTAAAAAGGGCTAATTCAAAAGACACGAAATTTTAACCAAAATGCGTCTTTCAGATTGAGCTGAAAGTACATTGGTTCATTTGGAAATGATATTATAACCTAAAAAAAACTTACTCAAAAATCTTACCTAATATGGCAGATGAGGTGTAACAATCATTTTTGTTTTGATATTAAAAACATATTTTTATTTAGTCTATAATTGGTTCACTTAATCCGTCACGTTAGCAGGTTTTTGAATAGGTTTTTTGAGTGTGTATAACAATACTGTTTGAAAGTAAATAGGGTTAAGCTGAAAATATTAGAAACGGTTGAAAATGCATAAAGTTCACATCAAAGTGTCTAAAGTTAAAGGTATATATAGTTTAGTTAAAAATACATTAAGTTCAATTAAAATTGCATATGCTTTGGATAAAAAAGGCATAGAGTTCATTTTGAAGCACATTAATGTATAGTTTAACTTTTTCTCATACACACTTACATGCACGCGCACACACGCGTGCACACGCGTGCGCACACACGCATGTTGATGCACACGCACATACACACACATGTATTGAAACACGTGAAATCCGGTTTGCGTTTAAGTCCGCTAATTTGCACATAATTATACGTAACTTGATAAAAGAACCCAAATTAACCGAAATTTGGCAATTAACACCGGAAAACCAATTTGTAAGATCGTTGATCGAATATGTAACTACTCATCGCCAAAGGACCAATTGAAAAATAATTGTTACTGCCAAAGTCTTGCAAAAAGTGACCGGAGGGACGAAGGGAGAGGGAGGGAAGAAAAGCAATTCATGCAAAAAGTTCATCAAGCGAAAAGAGACACTTGCAGGGGTGAAACCAGTGGGGGAAAAGGGGTGCCACTATCACTCTAATCTTTTTTTATATAGAAAAATTCAAATATTTAATATTTTATATTTAATAGCCCCAAATAAATAAATAAATAGTAACTTACTTTAAATGGTAAACATAAATTTTTTGTGTCGTAAGGTCACTAATTCGAATTTTGTGTATATTTTTTACTCTTATTAATTTAATTAACATTATCTTACTTTTTGAGTTCTCCATTAATTAATAGCATCTTTAAGATAATATTACAAGATTTTATAAATAAATGTTTTAAAGTAATTTAGTAGTCATATTACAACAAAGTTTAAACTAATAAATTCTTATTTATAGTCAATTTTTCTGTATCGTTTGAAATTTTTAGATAAATGGACAAGTCAGCTAAGTTTTAAGTTTCAGGTTTTTTTGGGTTTTTATACCGTTTATTGTTATTGTACTAACAAAAAAATTCAACGTTTTAAAATTTTACATCAATTGACAAGTCAGCTAAGTTTTACACTCTAGGTTTTGGTTTTTTATACCGTTTATTGTTATTGTACTAACAAAAAAAAAACAAAAAAACAGTCACTCTAAGAATTGAATTATGGTTCCGCCACTGAACACGTGTGCTATCTACTAAAAAGAAGTTTTCAAAGTATTTATATATTTCAGAAAGTGAGACTTACTGAGAAAAAAACAATTTTATGTGTACGTAACCTTTCAGAGATTAAGTTAAACACGCGACTTACGACTCATTAGATATTTTTTCAAAACTTAATAAGGTACAGAAGGTAATCAAGACATGCTCCATCATTAGCAGAAATATATAGTATCAATTCAAATATTTGCAAGCAATTTAATTTTTGTTATAGATATATACAAATAAAACATGAGGATTCTGGAAAAAAAATATTGAAAAAGAAAACTAAATGATACTCCATAAAATAGAGAAAATGTAAAAGCAGACCAAGTAAAACTGAAAATTTATCGCAACAGAAAGTGACGACAATTGAAAATTGACTAATTTAATTATATAACTATAACCGTAAGACAAATGTGCAATCTTTCCTTAGTTAATTTTATCTAAACTATAAATGAATGATAGATGAATATAGGTTAGTCAAAATAATTTAATAGAACGTAAGATGCACATTCAGTTTCATACTTAATGCCCATTGCACACCTTTAACGCTACATAAAATCATAAAAATGGAATCCCACAACGAGTAGTTCACTGTTCAATATGAAGTATTTCATCATATATATAATTGTTTCATTTCAATTGTTGGTCACATCACAAATTTAATTTAATTTTTAGTAGATTTCAACTCAACTCGTCATACATATACTCCTAAGATAAGAGAATAATATATCTAATTTAAATTTGTCAACTTGAAAATTGTCAATTTAATTTAATGGCTGATTGATTGACTCCACCGATTGCCTACTTTTTAATAGCTACTCCATGCTATTTGACTTTCAGAATAATTATACTTTGGATAAGCCAAAACAACGGGTTCATTTGACGCGGTCCGGATTTTTTTATAAATAAGTCTAAGAAAGATATAATAGTAAAAAACGATTCGTGTCGGAAACCTTTAAGTCTTCACCTCATCGTCATCCTCGTAAAATGAATAATCTCCAACTTTTCCTTCTCTTTAGAAAAGATCATGCAATCCAACCTCAACCTTAACATATCGTAACCGCATCTCATATTGTTCATTACCGTTCACCCAATATCTTTGAAATTGGGCGTTTTAATATCTGAATTTGACACATTGTGCACCTTAACTTCCTCACTGAGTTAATAGATTCTCTTCAAAATAAGCACATATGCAACATGTACCGGTTGAACAAAAAAAAAACTCACATTTGCCAATGGTCTGTCATATTAATGTGATAAAAAAAATGAAAATTTACATTTCTTTTAAGTATTTTGATTAAAACTTATAAAAATTAGCATTGTCACACCTGATATGTGATAAGGAAAGAAAATAAAAATTATATATAGACTATCGGGCCCATCCATTTATTTATCCGCCAATGAAAATGAGACATTTCAATATGTATTACCCAATACTAGCTCGCTTAGAGCACTCGCATTAGTTCTCTTATATCATCAATTTATCTTAAATATGAGTAGATTGTTTTAAAATTGTATACACATCAGTTTGCTTATCCATTATCTTAAATATACATGAACTCAAATATCGCTCAAATATAATGGATCAATATGTTCCATTATAATTAAAATAATAATTTCTCTCTCTTACTTTTCTCTTATTCTCTCTCATTTATTTGTACTTTTCACATATAAATTAATAAAATAACAAAAATATGAGTTGTATAGTTGTGATAGAGAAATTTATAAAAAAAACTGATAATTTGTATAAACCAAAACATTTCCTTATAAGTTGTAAAAGTGTACTTTTTACTTTAAATACGAGAAAACTTATAAGTTATTTAATGTGATTGCTCTAGTAAATTAATTTGAGTTAAAAAAATTGATAGAAGTATATTAAAATATATTAATATTTAGTTATGATAATAAATTTGATAGAAAAACTGAAAAATATATAAAGTTAAATTGTTACCTTAAAAATATAAAAAACGATGATAATTATATTAAATATAAAAAAAATATATAAGAAAACTTATGATTTTGCACTTACCTATACTATTTTACTATTTTAGCTCTCTCCCCGCTTTAAAAGCAAAACATTGAATTTTCAGCTTATGTGGCCGTTGACAATATGTTAGTTAATTATTAAAGTTACAATCTACCGATTAAAAAATATATATTTAGTGTATATAGTATAGTACCGGCTATATATATAACGCACTTCTCCCCTCTTCTAAATAATTAAGACTAATGCTAGCTTATTTTAAAAAAAAAAATCAGACTACTATCCAACACAACTCTTCAATCTCTCCTTTTAAAGTCCTTATTAAACCCCTTGAAATGTATTGTCCATTAATTCACTTTCATTAAATTCATCCTCGATCAAGAAAACATAGATTTCATAGTTTCGTATTTTTTCAAGTCTTTTGTGTAGGTCATGATGAGCAATATAGCAAGGCCAAGGATGAGATCAATGTTCAATTTAGCATATGATAGAGGATGATCAACACCAATAGTTAACCAAAACTAATCAGATTATCGATTGTTGCCTTGTTCGGATAGTTCCTAGTAAATTAAGATTATTTGATTTATATCATGGATAGTTCTACGAAGGGGAAAGAGAAAAAAAACGTATTTTCGAAGACATGGGAGAGGTGTAAATCAATGAGCAAAGACCGCGAAAAGCCACCAACTTTCTCAAAGAGCAAATCATGGAATATGTCAAAAGCCACATCTTCTTCAAAAGGTAACAAAATCGCCCCCAACGGTTGCTTCACCGTCTATGTTGGGCCTCAAAAACAAAGGTTTGTAATAAAAACTAAGTTCGCAAACCATCCCCTATTCAAAATGCTACTCGAGGATGCTGAGATGGAATATGGGTACAATTGTGAAGGCCCAATAATACTACCATGTGATGTTAACCTTTTTCACGACGTATTGGCCGAGATAGATAGTAAAGATGATCGGATTGTGTCCAGTTGTGGGTCTGCTTATGCAAATTGTAGTCCTTTTACACCGTCTAGGCGATTGGGTCATGGTGATATGGGCAAAGGGTACGGGTCATATAGTTTTCTCACTCCACCAAGGTTGCTTAAAATGAATCATTTCTAGTGTGTGAAAATATTTGTAAGATTGGATTTGCGTTTCCATGTATTTGAAGCTTTTTATAGGAACACTAGTGCTGTATGATAACAAAAAAGTTGTAACACCAAATTCCTTATCAATACAATAAAAGATCGTTTTCATAATTTTTGAACGATGATCTACTATGCTACTACTATTCAAATCTCATTTTGGTGGATGGATTTAAGTCGAGCGAGTTTCGGTATTGGCAACATACTAAGCTTCAGGTCGATGCTTACCCAATTGAAGGTGTACTGATTATCCATATACATAATTGCTTAAACTTAGATACTAATCTAATGGTTCATGCATTTGCTGCTTATGGAACTAAACAAAGTTAATATAGAATAATGATATAAGAAAAAAAACTCACCTACAGATGATGCATCTCCTATTACAAATGGAAGAAACGTCCTTTGGGTTAACCGATTACGAACAAAAGTAAAATATTGTTTTAGCCTTTTAGGTCATGCCTAAGTCTAACCAATAAATTACTTAATTATGTAGACATTAAGGAAATTATGAAAATAATATTCCATACCAATTATTACGTTTGGCTAGTTGTATTACTAATTGTCTATGTGCTGTTTGAAAATAAGTGCTTCCCTAAAAAGTACTGTCTGGAAAAGTGCTGTTGAAAATTGACTTATATAAAAAGTATTTTAGAAAAAATTAGCGTCTGGTGGAAAATTGCTTTTGATTTTTATAAGTTTTGTCTGCGTTTGATATGTATAAGTTCGAAATGACTTAATACCACAATAATTCATATACTACGAAAACACACATAAAAATATACTAATAAATTTTGTATCACTTTAAAAACCAAATATTTATAAACAATTACAAAAATAAAAAAACATCGATAAAATCATTATTGCTAAATAAATATGCAAAAACAACCTACTGCGAACAATAATTTTATTTTAAAAAACATTTTTAACAATTGTTATAGGATGCAAGAATAGAATTTGCAATTGCAGCGGTGGAAAAAAATCTGATGGAGGTCATCTCCTCTTGATAAGATCTACGAAATTCAACACCACGCCGAAAAAAACACGGTAACTTTGTGTGAGAAAATAACTACTGATTTATAAAGATAGAAGGGAAAATTTTAAGAATAGATTAAGGATTGAGACCAGATAACGAGAAATTCTACCGGACGAGAGAGAAAATAGTTCGATTAGTATAAGAGAGAGTGAGAGAAAAAGAACGCACTGTATTTTTCATTTTGACTTTGTGAGGAAGTCTATTTTCAGAAGTGTCAAAAAACAACTTCTCCCAACTGGACTTCTTCTAATGCTGAATTTTTTGGGAAGTGGGTTGCTTTTACTTACAACACTTATAATTTTGCTAAATGAGCTTCTGCACCTAGGAAGTGCTTCCAATTTGTCCGCCAAACACATCCTTAGTCTTGTTGGTGATTTTAGCAGCGGTGACTGGCGAAAGGGGTTGGCCCCTTGGGAATGAGCTAGATGTGAGAAAGAGTCGAGTAACTTGAGTTCCGTAGTTCATTCACTTGCACTTGGGCTTGAAAAATGTAGTACGTGAAAAAGGAAGACCAAGAAGTAAAATAAAAACAAACCACTTCTTTCGGTTTTATAGAAAGAAAAAAAAACCTCTTCTGGTATACGTTTTTCATGCAGCAAGAGTGTAAGATCAATGTAAGCACCTAGTACATAATTTCTTTTAAAAAACTTTTAAGGAGAAGGATGTAGCGGAGCCGGAATTAGGCTACGGAATAAATCAATGCCAATTTATAGATCAATCTGGTAAGACTTTATTTTGCCTAGTTATTACTCCTTTCTCATCTGATAATACGTGACCAACCAAACACAAATATAGAGTAAATTTCTCCATTAACTAAAACTGCCAAGACCAAGGTCCTCACATTTATGATATTCTCTCTCAATTGTACACCAAATTAACAAGAGAAAAATCTAAAGAAATCGAAAGCAGCGAAAAATGGCAATTAAAGCTACAATCATGGTCAAACAAAAAAACTAAAAAAAATCAATCTAAAGAAGAAAATCTAGACCACAGCTACAGCAGCTAAAACTTAATTTCTATAGTACAGATGAGCTCAATACTACATGCTATCTAAAAGGTCAAGAACATGACCAAACCACGTGGCTCGATTATGGTATGGACATATCTCGAGGTCATTGGTCCTAGTTTTTGATGGACTAAGCATCGCTGTCACTCTTCTCCTCCTTCTCAGATTCATCTTTTCCGCTGTCACCTCCCTCTTCATCTCCATCTTCCTCTTCTTCCTCATCGCTCATGTCATTTATCACATCACTGATTATGGCTTTCACTTCATTCTTTCTGTGCATTAGATCCACATCGAAGTGCTTCCCTGGGATTTTTATCATTTCAAACAATTGACTTATCAGCAACTTAAGAATACAGGCTATAAACTATTGAAACAAAATGCTTCACATACAGACTATAAATACAGAACTGAAGGTGTAGAGTTCGACTTCTGTAGTAAAAATCTTAAGAATATACAAAAGAGATTGTATGTAATCCTTACCAAGTTGCTTCAGAATGTCTGCTAAAGTAGCCTGAGAAATGAAAGAAACGACAAAACATAAGCTAAATGCATAGTGGTAAAACAATTATTGACACAAGAGGGTAAAATAGTTGGCTTCTTACAGTATTGAAGTCCACTTCTTTCAGAATATCTGCAACAACAGCACGCATCTGTTCGTTCGTGGGTTCTGGCTTAACCTTCTTGCTAGATTTCCCTTTTCCTAAACAAAAAAGATACTTTCTAAAGTTAAAACAAGCAATCAGCAAATATAAGAAGAGAGTGACAGATAGAGACTGGAGAAAAAATAACCTTCTGCCTTGGCAGGTACAGCTTTAGAAGATTTAATTTCCTGCTTCTTTCCTTTATCCTTAGCAGAACCGCTTGCATCCTTGCTTTCCTTCTCAACTTTCTGCTTCTTAGCAATAGAGGCCTTGGACTTGGAAGCTGAAACAGAAGCTTCGTCCGCTTTATTATCGCTTTTCTTTGAACTAGAAGACTTGGTGGATTTTGAAGATGTTTTCTGAGATTTTACTGGCGTATCCTTCTCCGATTTCTTTGGGCTGGCCTTCTTGACAGATTTGGACTTTTCACTAGATTTACTACCAGAGACAGATTTTGATTTTTCAGCAGCTTTTTTCTTCCCTGAGTCCTTGACATTCTTTTTTGAAGTCTTCTTCTCAACCGGCTTTTCCTCAGGCTCCTTTTCATTTTCTTCTTCATCCTCGTCCTCACCTTCCTTATCTTTTGCTTCTTCATCAGTCTCACTATCCTCCTTTTCACTCTCTACCTTTGGAGAACCATTATCGGCTTGATCATCATCTTCTTCGTCTTGGGATTCATCTTTCGGGTCTGAAGGTTCAACTTTATCTTCGTCCTCTCCCTCAGAATCAGAAGAACTCACGTTATTCTCTTCAGCAGGAGGGGTTTTCTTTTGCTTCTGTAAGTTAATATTATAGTATAAATATTAGAGCAATGCTAAAAATTGCAGCAATTGATCAACATGTGCAAAAATGTCAGAGTATACAATAACATATGTTCCCATGTAAACCGTTAAAATATACATAAACTGAGCTTATTATGGATAGGATAGCGATGTCCCACAAAAACGCTAATAGGATAAGGAGCTATATTCACGGATGCTTATGCGGGCATCATATCTGATACTATACGGATACGACGATACAACAAAGTTCTAAAATTTAGGATAATATAAAGAGTACCGACAAAATATACATAGCGAAAACTAGCAATGTACATTTGCTCAAGCTACGAACTATTTTGCGATCACGTATGTCTTGTATATAATATCTATGGATACTGCATACTTAATTGAGACCAGTGATGAATACATTATAAGTGTTATTAAATGGTTGGCCTACCTTCTCAAGTTTTTAATTTTTTTCCAAAACTCAAAAAATAAATAAAAAAATGTCATATCCAGAACCACATCAGATTAAATCTTTAAAAAGTCAACAATACTCCATTTTGTGCATTGATACGTGTATCGAAGTATCCATGCGTATCAAAGTATCGTATCGGTACCTAAACCAAGTCATTTTTTCCGGGGAAACCTGCCTCATAGATGAGTAGAATACAAGGGAAAAAGGGGATAAGTAAAGGCACCGAAAACAACGTGAAACGACAAAGAAGAGAATAACTATGTTCATGGAGGCATTATAGCTAACTGGTACAGGACTGCAACAGATTACGAGAAAGGCAAGGTCTAAACATGGTTCAAATAATGCAACAATTAAATTAACATTTTAAATTATACCAATTATTGTTTTCTCTCCCTTAAATATATAACTTGCTAGTTGGAGTATGTTAGAGCGAGAAAAGACCCCAAACACAAAACAATCACACAAAGGAAGAAGATGAATTTGCTGGATTTTGAGGCCAAATTAAAGGTGTACAGGAAATAGCAAGGGAAACAACAGTTTACTAAAAAAAACAAAGATGGAAATATACACCTCTCTGGGACTTAAATCTTCAAACACATTACAGTAAAATGACGGAATAACATATACAAGACCATTTCACAGTAAAAAGGAGCAGTTATGATGGTTACACCTAGCAAAGAAGGGGGGTGGACCATGCATCAAAAACCGGTCAGGAGGCTGAAAAAATTGACATTAGAAAAAGAAAAAAACTAGATGGCAGGTGAGAGAATCATCAAGTTTAGTTGCTCAAGTTTTTTTTTTGGAGTGTGGTTGCTCAAGTTGTCCTGTCTGAAAATCACAGTACTAAAACTAGAGGTTTGTACAGACTTTTCTACTGACACCAAAATTGCTTATTAGCATAGTCTTGAACAATCTGGGATGTACGAATGCTAAATTGTCCTCTCTGAATTGGACATGTAATATCTATTTTTTGTTAAAAAGAAATGGCATTATCGAGGTTGGGTGTAAGGAACAATCTGAATCTTACTTCTCACCAAGACTTAGCCGCACATCAATTATCTTCCTACTCAAACAACTCTTTTGCAGTGCTAATTCTATTTTCAGGGTTTAGCTCTTTAAGAATTAAACAGAAAATTACTTTTAAAAATCCGCAAGTATGGGTGACGAAAATATATTTAACAGTGTACTCCATAAAAGGTGATACAAATTAAAAGAAATGACCAGAGAGGTGATGACACTAAAGGCAACATGATTTATCATGTTAAATTGAGGCTACAACTTTCAAATAAAGTTAAAGCTACTAAACAACTATTCTAAAGTAGACGGGTATCAAGAAATAAACTATCTAAACAAATGAAAACATATTCATCTGATCCATTACCAACAATAGTACATATGTCGCAGCTGAGAGGCTAGCTAGTGTTAAGATGATCCTCCGTTCTTATTTGGGAGGATGAGATGATCACGGCTTTAATACTTTTTATATGAATACGCAGATTAATTAGCAGTATTTGGAGCTTTTAAAAGATAACTCGAATCACAGAAAAGTCAAACCTAAAGAAAAACTAACCTTAGAAGAAGATTTTCCAGATGCCTCTCCTGGACTTGCCTTTTTGCTTGGGGTGGCCTTACTCTTTCTCTTTTTACTTTTCTGAAATTCCAAAAAAAGGGCGAGCTTGGTCAATATTATTTGCAAAATCACAATATTTGTGATTAAGTATTTCAGCATAGAAGGTCAAAAGTATTGATGCAGATTCATGAATACTTATTCATTAAATTAGTGTCTTTTATATTATCCATGCGTCTCGTAGTTGTACCACTGGAAAAGTAAGAACAATTAGCGCATGAGATTATATTGTCCGATATTGACGGTGCTGAAACTGACATGAAATTTTGAAGCATCTGTTTAAACTCATCAAATTCTGCCTTGAATATGCGAGTTGTCGTCTCCATTTTGAAATATTGTTTCCATATCATCTCGGAACTTGTTATATTGAGCAGTTCATTATTTGAAACCTTTTTTTTCCTAAATAAATCTGTTTTTTGTGTGTACCAAACTCAAATAACAAAAGAGTACCAAACTCTTTAAACTTTTTTCAAACCCACTATATAAAATAATTAACAATGCTCCTATTTATAGGAAGACTACATAAGAACTCAATAGTTTCACAAGAACCTAGATGCACATTGAAAAACACAATTCTTAATGCAGACACTTGGGAAATATGAAAAGACGCATGGATAAAATAAAAGACACTAATTTAATAAAATAAATATTCGTGAATCTGCATCAGGTATGGACTAACTTGTTCTTTATCAGCGAGCAATGTATCTGTAGTAGAATGTGGAGATTCCAAAAACTCCAACAGCTTTACAGATAGTTCATCCTGAGAAAGATAACATATAGGGAATCAAAGTTGCCATTATCATGAATTATACTTTATTCTGACGAAGAGAAAAAAAAAGTGAACAGATAAGTTAAAAAGAACCAATTCAAAAGGACTTACTTTTTTCACACTGCCCTTGTTAATTGGTAAATTAAGAATATCACAGAAATCTATTAGCTTTTCTTTATTGCATTTGTCAATCCTTTCTTTCACTCTTCCCCTGTGTTTCTCCTGTTAAAAAGATGCCCAAAACAATAAGAAATTAAGAATACAGTACAAGAATAAGACTTGCTGAAATATGATCAACGAGTATAAAAATTCAATTATCTACATAAAATAAACGAGTACGAGTATTCTAAAAGGCGCATGAGGTTTTATGCAGAAATAGGTCGCCTAGCACCTAATTTCACTTAACCACCGCCTAATTATTACTTAATTCCATGGAACACCTAGGCGCCTAATCACTGCCTACCGCCTAATTTCAGCATAGGCTAGCTTTTTAGAACACCGAGTACAAGTCTGAGCAGAAAGAAAAAGTTGAAGTTGTAGAAAAAAAGTACCTCATTTTCGACCCAAACAAAACCAGAAAACTGTCCAATGTTCCTCTTCAACATTTGTGTCTGCAGATGGATAACAGAAGAAAGACTCGGCACAATAAATACAGAACAGTGATAAAAGAACTTGGAAAGGTGCTAAAAGTTGAAGGCGGATAAAAAACAAAAAAAAATTACAAAAATGTTTGTTCACCTTTGCTTTCTTTCCAAAAAGAAGTGAGTGAAGCATCTGAAGGGTGTCATCAGGTTTTCTCTTCGACAACTTGAAAGCCACTGAAAACATCATATACTAGTAAATATCATGACACCAAATGTATGAAGGACACCAAATGTATTAAGGACACCATATGGTTGGGCAATAGGAATCAGATGCACATTAAACATAATCAACATTCTTTTTAAATTTAACAGGCTGAACCAATTCTTTCACACTTTATTTGCACATAGGTTAAACTTTCCCTGTCAAGTATGTAAGAGAACGAAAATACCGAGTTTAAAAGTTTAGGTCATAGATCCTTTTTATGTTTTGAGGAATATTATCTTTTTCACAACTACAGAAAGACAAGTGATATTGTATTTAGTCTAATAGTCAGTAGGCTTTCAGTATAATTTCATGTCAACAAACAAAGATATAAGCTGAACCATTTCATCTGTGTCAAGGGCTACTAAAAAGGAGTTCGCTGTTTCTTTTTCTGACTAATGAAAAAGTAGATCTTTCATGCGTAAGAATAATTTACACATTATACATAATCAATTTAACATGGTACATACTGACAACTAATGTCAACTGTTCAGCATCGCAGATTCACAACACTAAGTGAGCTCATTTAATTTGAAACATCATCCTTGAGACAGAATTATCTATTCGGCATTGAGCTAATAAACAAATCAAAAATGACAAACTGGAAAAAAATTACTTTTATTGGAAAATTAAATCCTTTAAACAAGAAGTTCATCACGTATTAATAACAAAATTAAGCCCATCCATCATAATATTACGATTCTCTATTTACCTCAAAAAACAAAGTTCAGCAAAATATTTTAAAAAGATAATAAAAATAGAAATATGAGTTTCTGATATGTAATACTAGTAGATTATTTTCATGTGAGACGTAACAGAAGTAATGGACTGGGGTACTCACCGTTGGGGATCTCTTTAAGTTGACTACCTCGACCCTGAACTTACACAGAAACGAATAATTAGATGTCTTTCTAAGCTACAAACATACATAAATGCAAAACCTAAATTGAAGACATTTTTATATGATTAAACAAGTTTCGCAAAGCGAGGAACCTGGGTTTTACATAAAAAAAAAATGCCTTAAGAATCATCCCACTAATAACTCAGAAGTACTTTAGTATAAAAGATTCCAAGACTATTACGGGCTTACAGCTTGAAAACTAGGAACATTTCAGAAAACCTTAGGTCCAGCTAAAATGTAAGCATTGATTAGAGGACTACGTGTAACAAACTCAGAATGAGATATAACTTCAGAAGTGGGGAATATGATCATCTGAACATGTAGCTTTCAGAATTTATGGCCAATTCAATTAGATTTTGTATAGGCAATTGACAAGAGAACATATGAAAAATCTAAAAGTTTTTTCTTCAATAGGGCAAAGCAAAATTCTATGAAGACTTAGCTTAAAAAGCAGACTGGATCAAATAGGGTCTAAGATCTTGCAGAAAAATGCCAACCAAACATAGCCAAACTAATCTAAATGAAAGGGCAAAGGCCGCAAAACAGAAACCAAAACTAATCTAAATAAAAAGGATAGCTCGTTGAAATTAGAAAATGTGCGGTATGAATATATAGCTTGAGATGAGGGGTATTAAAATGATAATGAGAGGAGATTGCCAGGAAAACTAAAAGAGCTCAAATGGGGCTTTTTATATGTCTAAACGATTTTGATGATTAAGATTGAAGCAACAGATTCTTTTGAAAGCCTCTTTTGCAGTCACCGTATATCTATTTTGTAGCCTATAAATTGGATTATACAGAGGTAACAGAGCTAAACTAATCGTGGTTAGACTAATTAGGGTTTAGTACTCACCGAACATATTGTTGTATTTGATAAACATATCTCGAGATATAATCCCATTGGATGTGTGATTTTTGTTGTAATTTTGAAGTAAATTATATGCCAAAGTTTCCCAAATAAAAACCATGAAACGAGTTAACACGTCAACCTATGCTCTTACAATCAAGCAGCTACAAACATGAACATGTGCAACCAAAAAATACAATCTTTAGAAAGAGGCCAATATGATTGTATATCTAACTTGAAAATGCTGGGTAAAACGAATGTTACAAGTTTAAGCCATGATCACAGAAACATAAGCAGACAAATACAACAAAAAGTAGGAAACCATCCTAAAGGGGGCAACTAGACTGTTCTAACACATGTTGCTATACACAACTTGAAAGACAACTCGATTTTTCACAAATAAGAAAACAAATGTAACAAAAACTAGTAAGCCATAATAAAAGGGGGATAAAGAGACGAACAAGGTGCTGTTCACAACTTGAAAGAGTAAAGACGCAATTTTTCGAAAAGAATGAACAGGTGAAGCAAAAAAAAAAAACTTAAAAAGGGGTCAATATAATTATATTTGATAATTAGAGCAAACCGTATACAACTCAAGGCCATGATTTAGTGACATATGGAAGTCATCCTAAAAGAGGGTCAAATAACCAATAGACAGACTGCAATGGAGAACTTGGAAGAGTAAAGACACATATTTTCATAATAACAAGCAGGTGTAAACATGAACCAGTGCAAGGGAAAAAATGCAATCTTTAGAGGGTTAATATGACTGCAATCTAACTTGACAATTAGGGGTAAATCAAATACTCCTTTACAAGTTAAGGCCATGACTCGAATAACACATGCCGACAAATAAAACAGAAATTTGGAAGACATCGTTCAAAAGGGGGAAACAGATGGTTCTAGAAACACATCTTATACTCGTATTTAAATAGGGAACCAACCTAAAAGGAGACGATTCTACGAACAAGGTGTTATATAGGGCTGGACGAAAAACCGCAAAAACCGAACTGAACCGATAACCGAACCGAAAAAGACCAAAACCGAAAAAAACGAAAAATAACCGAAACTGGACCGAAAAAAACCGGTCCGCTTCGGTCCAAAAAATAAAAAGACCGAAACAGAAAAAAACCGAACCGAAAAATATGCTCGGTTTCGGTTTTGCTAAAAACCAAACCGAACCGGACCGAACCCAGCCCTAGTGTTATACACGACTTGAAAGATGAAGGCTCAATTATATTAAAGAGAAAGACTAAAAAGACACATTTTTTCATATATTTACCTTCTCAATAGACAAACCCTGGACATGATAGTTAGGGGTAAAACAAATACAGATACTACATGTTAATGCAATGATCTCAGTAAAATATGCAGACAAATAAAACTAAAACTAAGAACAAACCCTTCAAAAAGGAGTAAAAACTCGAAAGATACAACACCTGCTATGCACAACTAAAAAAAGACTAAACATATTTTTTCATAAATTTACCTTTTCAATAACATATTCCAGTAAATAAAACTAAAACTAAGAACAAATCCTTGAAAAAGAGTAAAAACAAAACAAAAAAGACAATTTTACAAACACCTGCTAGACACAAAACTTCAAAAAAGACTAAAGAAACAACTTTTCATAGATTTACCTTCTCAATAGACAAATCCTCGCTAGGGGTAAATATCTAACTTGAAAATTAGCAAATACTTCATATGTTAAAGCAATGTTTTCAACAACATATGCAGACAAATATAACTAAAACTAAGAAGAAACTTCAAAAGGAGATAAAAATACAATAACATGATAATGCCATGATCACAATAACATATACAGACAAATACAACTAGTAACATACAAGGGTAATTTTACGAGCACCTGATATACACTAAAGACGTATTTATCTCAAAAGAATTACCTTCTCAATGGACAAACCCTTGCTAGCACTCCTCGCGAGGGTCGGTTCCGAATATCTCTCCACAATCTTTCTCTCTCTAGTCGGCCTCTCATTCGGCGTAACAGGCTCTCCCTCGTCCTTCTTAACACCCTTCTTTCGGCTACTCTTCGGTTTCTCTTCTCTCTCTTCTTCCTTCTCCGCCATCTCCGTATCCTCTTCTTTTTTCTTCTCCACGATCTCCGTCTCCTCTTCTTTTTCCTTCTCCTCCACTTCATCATCAACTTCCATAGTTTTAGCATCTTCTTTATTATTATTTTCTTCGGGTTTGGTCTCAACCTCGGCTATGTCATCCTCTTTCTTCTCGGTTAGGGTTTCGGAGGCCATTTAAGAGTTATTATTCAACTGAAATTCAATAAATAAAAAATCATAATTTACCTTCTCAACAGACAAATCCTTCAAAAGAGTAAAAACTAAAAAGGCATTATGAAAACATTCAAAAAAGACTAAACACGCAATTTTCTCATAAATTTACCTTCTCAACAGACAAACACTTCAAAATAGAGTAAAAACTAAAATATACATTTTTACAAACACCTGCTATACACTGTAATAAACAACTTTAGAAAAGCCTAAAAACACTTTTTTTCAATAAATTTACCTTCTCAACAGACAAACCCTTCCAAAAAGTGTACAAACTAAAAAAAGACATTTTTACAAACACCTGCTATACACAACCTCATAAAACACTAAAAACGCATTTTTAAAATAAAAATAAATTAACCTTCTCAACAGACAAATCTATCAAAAAAGTGCAAAAACTATATATTAAAAAAAACATTTTTACAAACACCTGCTATGCACAACTTCATAAAACACTAAAAACACATGTTTCCATAAATTTACCTTCTCAACAGACACACCCTTCAAAAAGGAGTAAAAACTACAATAAAAAAACATTTTTACAATCACCTGCTATACACAACTTTAGGAAACCCTAAAAACACATTTGTTTCCATAAATTTACCTTCTCAATATACAAACCTTCAAAAGGAGCAAAAACTAAATAGACAATTATGAAAACACCTGTCATATACTACTTAAAAAAAGTACTAAAGACGCAATATTTCTCATAAATTTACCTTTTCAACATAACTAGTTAAAACTAAAAAATAATAATTTTACAAACACCTGATATACACAACGTCAGAAAACCCTAAAAAGTAAAAAAACAAAAAAATTTCCCAATAAATTTACCCTCTCAATATACAAACCCTTGTGAAAACACCTGCTAAACAAACAAACCCCAAAAAAGAATTGAAGCAATAACTCAACTAAAATTCAATTAAGTGTTAAAAACCCTAGGTTTAGAAATTAAAAAAAGAAAAGAAAAAAAGAGAGGAATAAGCTCAATTGAGTAGAATAATTAGGTATTTAAGTAGATAAGAGAGTAAGGATTGATAATTTAATACCTTAGAGAGAGACTGAGACGTATACAGTAGTAGTAGCTGTGTATGTATGTATCTATTTAGTTTTGCTTGCCTTGAGAGTCGGGGAGAAGAGAGAGAGAGGGTTAATAGTGATTTGGTGGGTGGGGGGGCGAGATCTGGGGTGTACTAGATTGGGGAAATAATAGGCTAACAGGGGGTTAAATTGGCGGATTATGAAATCTTGGGGGTCAAATTGAAATTTATTAACTTGTTCCACTGGCCACTTGTTTTGGTTGTGTTTCGACGTTTTGTGCGTATTCGTCTTCGGGTTTTGAAATCTCAAACTGAAAAATAAATTTATTAGTGGCATTTAATTAATAATTGCTCCGTCAGCCATTTTCTGTGTATGGAGTGTGCTTTCAACGTTTTGTGCGTAGTTGTCGGGTGGAGAAACGGGAGGAGCAGGGGAAACATGAAACATAAAGGAATAAAATGAAAATGAGAAGAATTTACGTGGTCAAATTGGCGGGTTTTTAATATGATGGTGAAAGTGAAATTTAAGGGTTTTATTAATAATTACTTCGTCAGCCACCTTTTGGGTATGCAATACGGTTTCGTCGGTTTGTTCATAGTAATCGGTTGTGGAAACAGTAGTAAGAGGGGAAACGTTTAACGTGAAAGAAGAAAATTTAATTGGAAGAATTTAAATAATATTGGGTCAAATTAACTGCTTTTAAAATCTCAAAGTAAAAGATAAATTTATTAGTGGGATTTAATTTAATAATTGCTCCGCCAGCCACTTTTAAGGTATGCAGTGTGGTTTCAACGTTTTGTGCGTAATTGTCGGATGGAGAAACGGGAGGAGCAGGGGAAACATAAAACATAAAAGAATAAAATGAAAATGGAAAGAATTTACGTAAAATAGGGTCAAATTGGCGGGTATTTAATATGAAGTTGAAAGTGAAATTTAAGGGTTTTATTAATAATTGCTTCGTCAGCCACCTTTTGAGTATGCAAAACGGTTTCGTCGTTTTGTTAATATTTATCGGGTGTGGAAAAAGTAGTAAGAGGGGAAACGTGTAACATGAAAGAAGAAAATTTAAATGGGAGAATTTAAATAATATTTGGTTAAATTAACGGGTTTTGAAATCTCAAACTGAAAGAGAAATTTATTAGTGGGATTTAATTTAATAATTGATCCGTCAGCCACTTTTTGGGTATGGAGTGTGGTTTCAACGTTTTGTGCATAGTTGTCGGGTGGAGAAACGGGAGGAGCATGGGAAATATAAAACATAAAAGAATAAAATGAAAATGGGAAGAACTTACGTAAAATAGGGTCAAATTGGCGGGTATTTAATATGAGGTTGAAAGTGAAATTTAAGGGTTTTATTAATAATTGCTTCGCCAGCCACCTTTTGGGTATGCAATACGGTTTCGTCGGTTTGTTCATAGCCATCGGGTGTGGAAACAGTAGTAAGAGGGGAAACGTGTAACGTAAAAGAAGAAAATTAAAATGGGAGAATTTAAATAATATTTGGTCAAATTAACGGGTTTTCAGCCATTTTTTGGGTATGGGGTGTGTTTTTAACGTTTTGTGCGTAGTTGTCGGGTGGAGAAAAGGGAGGAGGAGGGGAAACATGAAACATAAAAGAATAAAATAAAAATGGGAATAATTTACGTAAAATATGGTCAAATTGGTGGGTTTTTAATATGAGGGTGAAAGTGAAATTTAAGATTTTTATTAATAATTGCTTCGGCGGCCACCTTTTGGGTATGCAATACGGTTTCGTCGGTTTGTTCACGGTTATTGGATGTGGAAATAGTAGTAAGAGGGAAAACATGTAACGTGAAAAGAAGAAAATTAAATTGGAAGAATTTAAATAATATTTGGTCAAATTAACGGGTTTTGAAATCTCAGAGTGAAAGAGAAATTTATTAGTGGGATTTAATTAATAATTGCTCCGCCAGCCACTTTTTGGGTATGGAATGTGGTTTCGACGTTTTGTGCGTAGTTGTCGGGTGGAGAAACGGGAGGAGGATGGAAAACATGAAACATAAAAAAATAAAATGAAAATGGGAAGAATTTACGTAAAATAGGGTTAAATTGATAGGTTTTTAATATGAGGGTGAAAGTGAAATTTAAACGTTTTATTGATAATTTCTTCGCCAGGCACCTTTTGGGTATGCAATACGGTGTCGTTGGTTTGTTCATAGTTATCGGGTGTGGAAACAATAGTAAGAGGGGAAACGTGTAACGTGAAAGAAGAAAATTAAATTGGAAGAATTTAAATAATAGAGCGTCAAATTTGCGGGTTTTGATATTTGAGGGTGAAAGTGAAATTTATTAGCAAGAATTTATTACTAATTGTGCCGCCCACTTTTTGGGCATGCATATTGTTTCAACGTTTTGTGCATAGTCGTATGTGGGGAAACGGGAGCAGAGAGCAAAAATATGAGCAGGGCGTTTTGTGCATAGTCATTGGGTGAGGAAACGTGAGCAGGACGGGAAATGTGGAACGTGAAAGAAAAAAATGAAAATTGGAAGAATTTACATAATATGGGGTCAAATTGGTAAGATTTGAAATTTAAGCGTGGAAATGGACTTTATTAGTAGGATTTTATCAATAATTGTTCAATCGACCACTTTTTGGGTATACAGTGCGCTTTTGACGTTTTATGCCTAGTCGGCAAGTGGGGAAACGGGAGCATGACGATAAACATGAAAGAAGAAAATGAAAATTGGAGAATTTACATAATAAAGGATTAACTTGGTAGGTTTTGAAATCTGAGGGTGAAAGTGAAACTTATGAACGGAATTTATTAGTTATTGCTGGCCGGTCACTTTTTGAGTTTCAAAAGCGGTTTCGATGTTTTGTGCATAGTCGTCCGGTGGGTAAAACGAGAGCATGAGGGGGAACGGGGAACTTGAAAGAAGAAAATGAAAAGAAAATATGAGGTATGCTTGTGAAGTAATGGGAAACGAAAAACGGTGTAATTGCAAAAAATCACATTTCTTGGGAATTATTTGCAAATAAACTACAGTTTCAGGGTTCTTTTGCCTCCACCCAAATATTTACACTCCACACTTATAAAGTATAATCAAAGACGACAGTCAAGTTCCAAACTTGTATCAAACGAGACATAATAACTAAAGATGGGTAAAGTCTAATAAAAATCAACGAAACATGATATATACTTGTTCACTTTTATCCTATTTTTAAAGTGCAGTTTTTCAATTTTATAAACAATATTATATGCAAGAAAATTCTCTAAAGTATGACTTGAGTTTCGGTATCGTATTGTTAGAGTTTCCGAAGATTATTATTTAAGTATTTACAGAGTTTTGACCGATAGTCAAAACATTTCTACTCATAAACGTCGTTCGTTATGGAAACGACTCAATCCGAGTTTTCTAATAACTATGGTCCCAAGATTAATTAGAGATAAAACTAACACAAAAATGTTAATTTATATAGTTAAATGAGGAATGTTAGAGTTCTAAGAAGTGTGCTTAGGTGGCGTCTTGGCTGAAATTAGGTGATATGAAGAGTATAGGCAGAAATTAGGCGATATGCGAAGTCTAGACGCCTTATAAAACGTTGTTAATGCAATAGATGTTAAATGATATAATTTTGTGCAAGGGCTGTAAGTCGGCCCTTAAAAAGCAGCATAAGTTGATCTTGACCATTCCGACTTCCGAGTCTTTCTGGACTCCCTTACACATTGGGTGGTCCAGAGCTTATAATACACGGATGTTAAAATGATGCGGTTTCGTCGTGTATCCTAGCAATATCGTGTAGATGACAATTTTCTGATGATTATATACTAGGCTATCGATTCTGATTTCTTGAACATTTTTTGTTGGGTGCATTAAACAAAATAGACATTATTTTCTGTTGTAAAATTTACTTATAAATAAGAACTACTTGAGTTTTGTGCTTATAGAACGAAAAGGTTCTTGGATTTACTCAGAAGTCCCAACCAACTTTTTTCCAATCTATAAAAAAAACAAGATTATTTGATTATCACAAGAAAAAAGGCTCAAACTCGAGACATTACGAACTCACTCCAGTATCTCCGATTATACCTCTCCTTGTCTCTCCCTCCAGTAAGTTCCTCCTACGCTAGGTCTTAGAACAAGAGGATAGGCCGGATAAGGGTGGTTGCACAGTGATCAGTGCGGTTTACGGATTGGTTCCAACTTCTAACGTTATTATTTAGTGACAGTAATGTACTACCCGTACTTGCATGGTAATGTTGGTTTCGTTTCAGTGAAAGTGTTAAAGGCGTTAAAAAATTGTTCACGTACTATTTGATTTATTCATGTTACAAATGAGAAACATAAAGTCTCGGATTCACTTTTGATTTTTTAATACCGGTCGAAGGAATAGCTTGCTTTCAGCCCCCAACTTAGTTTGGAAAGGCTTCAAAGGCATGGACAGTTTCACTATCTTTCTCAATACAAGCAAAGGGTAAAAATTGAACTTTTTTTTTTCTGGTGGCAGAGCCTTAATATCAGAGATTCTCATAGATCACAATGTAAGTTATGAACTTGATGAAGATAAAACTACTTCTTACCACGAGTTCAAGCTGCATAAGGCACACCAACCATAACTTTTAAGGCTCTCGAGTTGTTTGAGAATACGTACTCGTGCTAAGAGATGCAGAAGAAGTCCGTGATAAGGTTGGCTAAATTAGAGTAGACATACTTTTAGAACACTCGCTAGCAAATTAAACATATTCCTTTCCAGACGAGAACCAACTATTTGGTCTAGCTGTTTCGCGGTGGTGTACTACAGAAGATTTTCTTCAAATAAATTCTACATTAGCTTCATCTATGTGCAAGTTTGTTGTCACGATTAGTAATTTCGTACTATAGCATTGAATCCTTTATTTATGAAACGCACACACGAGATCTCGCAAGTTCAAGTTTATTTTTTTTACCTAAAACAGAAAGAAACCATGCTTCAATCCTTCTTAATTTCTCGGGAAAGCAGAGAGCGTGGGTATAGAAAACTCTTCAATCCTGTGATATCCAGGATTTTCTTGCTGGGAACTTCCTCGGGTTGTATACCTGGTATAGGGGCCAAAAACCAGCGGTTTAACCACTCCAATGACTCGGGCCAAAACATTGTCCAATAGAAAGTGGACATGTACCAAGACGGCTCTGTTAGATAACGATCTCCTCGGCATGCACTGTTCACCACTGCGTTTGCATAAGTATGCACAGTCTCGATGGGGAGTATGCTCAATTCAACCTAATATTAGCATGGAGAAGTACACTACATTAAGCACTAGATCATACAATTTATATTTTAATAGCCTAAAACTTAACCTTTTTTTTATTGAAGAATACATGTAGCTTGTCATTAGAAAATGTGATTTCTACGAATAATTCACTTTGTACGTTTAGGATATGCAATCGGTTACACATAGTGAAAGAATTAGAATAAGAATATATTTTTATGAATATATAAAAAGACTTGCTTTACGCATTTGAGACACCACAATATTGATGGAACATAGAATTTGCCTTTCCGATCAATTGTTAACAAATGAGAGGTTTGAGGCCCTTGTTAAGAAATCAATAGATATTTGTTGTTTCTAAAATGAAAATAAGGAATAAGGATTGTTCAATTTGACGATAGTACGGTGGAGATAGGGAAAAAGGGGTTCCATACACTTTTTTGATCAAATTAGCTTTTTGTTGATTTGTTACTCAAGAAGGTCCACTTATTTAAAGTTTTAAACCTCCTTTTGAGTATCTGTAGATTTATCAATACATTTCCAGAATATCGTTTGGTCCTTCACATGATGTCAGTGGTATTGAAAGGAGTTAATTGGTAGAATTATAAGAAACGAAAGTCCATAGTATTTATTCTACAGCGAGGGTGTTCTTGGTTCTTCCAGTTTTAAGTATTTCATAAAAACCTGAGGTAGTTAGGTGTATATAAAAGGGTTCTGGTATACGTAATCATGTAAACATGTAAGCTAAGCATTAAAAATGTCAGAAATATGTAGAAAAAAGCAACGTTGGATCTTACGTCTCTAAGATCTTGATCAACTTCTAGACACCCTTTTGGTGTAAGAAACTTTCCTTTGGTTATTTCTGATTCGATCAGTCATGGGGTTACAACTGTAATTCCAACATCTGATAGCAGTTCAACTCTCAACGTCTCGAAGAAACTTACAACTGCTGCTTTACTTGCCTGTTACCATTCCCAGGGGACCAGTTTAAACTTTAAATACTATATTTCATAAATCATAATAGAATTTATTTAAAAACATTTGAGAAACAAAAATAATAGGTGTTTACATTGTAAAAGGACAATCTTGGTGCATACAACCACGATGCTGACGAAGCTATCACTATGATTTTGCCTCTGCTTCTCCTCAGATGTGGAATCGCGAATCTGGTCGTGTAAACGTAACCCCAAAAGTTTATGTCCTACCAAGTCATCCAATGGTAAGTCGGTCATTTTCAGTTATCCTGTTTGATTTTTCTCTCAAAGTTGTCCATTCAATAAAATACTGTCATATACGCTGCAACTTTCTAATTTAAACAAGAATAACTTAGAAATATTTTACTGACATAGTCCAGAGAGTCACGATTTGTTTGTTTGACAGTTTTCATGATCACAAATTATTCACTCCCTAGATCGTAAGATGACGATGAAGCATATCAATGTACTAATAGTCTAACAGAGAATGTCCACATTTCAATATATTTTTCTACAATCTATTACCATTACTGGAGCGAGGTTTGTGACATCTTCAACTTCTTCAAATAAGCACACAGGTGTCTCTCCAGCACACAAAACCACGTGATCCACTGCCTCGTAAATTATGTCAATTAGCAAATAAATTATATAAAAAGAAATATTACTGAGATCTCTAGATCATTGCACAAAAATTTGGCTTGTATTGGTAATATATTATGGAATACTGCATCATATTTTTGGTATTTTGGTTCGTACATAGCCCAAAGTGGTTAATGGTCTCGTTGATTAGACGCTCACAATCCTCAACTTCGGAAACATCGGTCTGAACTGTGATGACACCTGGCGAGCCGAGGTAGAGGGCTCTATCTGCTACCTCTCTAAGACTATTAAATCTTCTAGCTGCTAAAGCTAAAGAGGCACCTCTCCTAGCATATTCATAAGCCAGATGCTACAGTATCACAAAAAACAATCAGCCAAAAAGATTAAATCATTAAATTTCTATTTTAAAGGTAGTATATGCTTGTTTGGTGCAATAATATGAAAATTATTGCAATTGATTAGATAAGTCTTTTCGGGCACATCCTTAAACTCCGAAGTGATATACTGCTTCTTATAAATTTATATATTTCTTGAAGTACTTTTTTTTAAGCAAAAGGAACCAATTATTATTGAAACCGGAAACAAAACGAAGACGAACTACAACTTTTGAACCATTCAAGCTAAACATTTCTTGAAGTACTTTGTTACAACTTACAATTACTATAATCTAATGATCTGATGAACACTACACTATACTATAAGAAAATATCATATACTATAAGAAAATATTAGGATAACAACATACACCTTTTTGAAAATTATTGATAAAGTGAGTGGTACAGTGTTCCTAAATTTTAGCGACACGTAATTTACTAACAGTTTTTATTGTGTCTGTTGCTATCCCGAAATTTTGTACAAGACGTTCGCATAACTTAAACCATACCCTGGTACTTTTTTATTTTTTCATGTCTATCTTAGTCACGGTTAGCATTTAAGCCAACAAAATAACGGAACACTCTACGTGGATTCCAGAAATTCACCACTGAGAGAATCCTACTGGTTATGCAACTCATTTATTCACTAAAATCAATACAAAAATGAAAAAAACTACTACGATTTTCATTTTGCAACAAACTCATCTGTAACTCTCTTAGCACTTATAGTTGCTAGTACACAATGACACAAATTAATAAACATGGTTTGTATATATAAATTATCAGAAGATGACTATAAAACACATCCAATTTTTATTTAAACGAACCTCACCCATCCCTGAAGAGGCGCCAACGATAAGAATGACTTTCTCGGCGACATTTTCACTAGAATAAGATCGGTAGACATACGACAAGAACTTGAGAAAGAGGTAAACAGGTATGAAGCTTAAGAGAACATTAGTAGAAACATGAGGTACAAAACTGTTGAGAAGATTGTTGATTAGATCATTTCTTGAGAGAGTTGGAAGAGAAAGAAGAAAGGTGATGAAGCGGTTCATTTTGGTGAATGTGTTGTTGAGTGTAGAATGTGGTGGCAACTATTTAAGAGACCAACAAAGGCTCTAATTGCATACTTGGCTTGCTTTATAAATAGCTGCTGATATATTAATTATTTGCTCATCATTTTGAATTAGAATTTGCAATAATTGTTATTCATTGCGTAAATGTAAGATCATTCACGATTTTGTAAACTCAAAAATATAATTTCTTAGATTTCCGTAAAATGTTGTTGCATTTGTTATATATTTTAATAGTTATACATGTTAACCGTGAATGACAATCTAACGATTCATATCCAAACTCAAAAAGATGTTTTTACATTTGTTATTTTTTTTAATAGTTATAAATGTTAACTGTTGGATGACAATCTAACGATTCATATCCAAACTCAAAAATATGTTTTTGCATTTGTTATTTTTTTTAATAGTTATACATGTTAACCGTTGGATTACAATCTAACGATTTATATCCAAACTCAAAAAGATGTTTTTGCATTTGTTATTTTTTTTAATAGTTATACATGTTAACCGTTGGATGACAATCTAACGGTTCATATCCAAACTCAAAAAGATGTTTTTGCATTTGTTATTTTTTTTTTAATAGTTATACATGTTAACCGTTGGATGACAATCTAACGATTCATATCCAAACTCAAAAAGATGTTTTTGCATTTGTTATTTTTTTTAATAGTTATACATGTTAACCGTTGGATGACAATCTAACGATTCATATCCAAACTCAAAAAGATGTTTTTGCATTTGTTATTTTTTTTAATAGTTATACATGTTAACCGTTGGATGACAATCTAACGATTCATATCCAAACTCAAAAAGATGTTTTTGCATTTGTTATTTTTTTTAATAGTTATACATGTTAACCGTTGGATGACAATCTAACGATTCATATCCAAACTCAAAAAGATGTTTTTGCATTTGTTATTTTTTTTAATAGTTATACATGTTAACCGTTGGATGACAATCTAACGATTCATATCCAAACTCAAAAAGATGTTTTTGCATTTGTTATTTTTTTTAATAGTTATACATGTTAACCATTAAGTTTGTATGTTTGAATTTCTTCTTTGTGAAGCATACAGATAAACCAAAATAATATCACGAAAGATATAATAAGAAATCGGTTGTAGGCATCCACAAGTATTCATTTTTCTACTTTCGGTCCTTATGCGACATAGAGAGGCTTTAGAAAGCTACCAACGGCCATCTGTTGCTCATCATAACTTCTCAGAGTTTCGATGAGGACCAACGGTGGCCACGTTAGTGGTGGCATGACATGAGTAACGTTAGATTCACTACTTTAACACTTCTCCTTACACTTTTTGTGAGATAAATGAAGACAAGAACACTACAGGACAAAACTGTAAATTTTGACGTAACTTCTCTCACAAGTAGTGTAAGGAGGAGTGTTAGAGTAGTAAAAATATATTACCCGGCATGACATGGATCTATAGTGGTTGCATTTTAGAGAGATAAAATGTGTATTTTAGTGGTAAAATGTTTTTTGCTTTTTCAGTTAGTTTAGACATAAACACTAATACTTATGCTGAATTTTTTGATTCATGTCCTAGTTTTCATATTTGCCACTGCTTAGATATTCATAATTAAGTCTTGAAACTGACTCCGTAGTCATCAATTTATAAATCAGTGGTATGATATTTCTAAACCTCCAATTACGTATAATAACATTTCGGAGGATATTTGTATCTTAATGGATCAAGTTAACTTTTTTTTTTTTTAATCTTTTGTACCTTTGATTATTCATTTTTCCCCCTTTCTACCTTTGCTTCTTCAATTTTCTTTTTTTACCCTAGTTTATACGCTTTTTTTTTTTTTTTTTTGCACCTTAGTTGCCAAATGCATCAAACAATTGAAAATTAAGGAAGGCACAAAATATAAAGAAAGGATATCTCTGAAATATACACATCGCCATTCTAAACCTCCTATTAAATATATTAACATTTGGGAGGATATTTGCATTTTACTGGATTATGTTGGATTTATTTATTTATTTTGGACATGCGTTTTCTCTTCTCTCTCTTTTTCCTATTTACCTACGTTTTTTAAATTTTATTTACCTTGTTCATTTTACGGTTATGGTTCATTTGAGGATTTATTGGGTCCTTTAGGTTTTGTATTCTTGTTTTGGTGGAGTTACGGTTTTTAGAATCCGATCTAGCTAAGATTGGTGTTAGTAGTTTGGCCAATTCTTATTAGGCGACGAAATGAATGAGTTTGTTTCGTATGAGAGATCCAATTGGACTTTTTATTATGTTAGGGTGGGGGTTAAGATGTGCGCCTAGATGCTATCGGTTCAACATCTTGACTTTCAGAACCTAATTTCAATGATTTACGATGACTGTTTTCTTCGAACAAAAATTGAGGTCGGATTGGTGGATGAAGACATGTTTTGTCGTTAAACAATGAATCAATACTTTCGGAACTTTACTTGTTGTTGAGTGTGATCAACTATAGATTATGGTGCATTTTACAATTTATTTGGACTTTTATGCATTGCCTCTCGTTTTATGGTGTTATGATTTTTCGACTCCGACATGGCTACGATTGGTACTAGAAGTTTGGCCTATCTGTATAGGCGACAGAGAGTTTGGGATTCTATTGGTATGGCAAGAGCCGGTTGGACTTTTGGTTGATTTGAGGTTAGGATTAAAATGTGTGCCTAGATGCTAACGGTTTATCGTTTTAACTCTTGATACGCCAACTATTTATTTTGTTGTTTTCTTTAAGCTAAAATCATGGCCGGATAGGGGAATGATGAAATGTTCTCTGTAATGATGAAATGATATTACGAGTATTTGTTTATTGTAAAGTGTGATTAATCATTTGTGTAATTTATTTAAGATAGATCATTTTATAGTTAGTTTATAGTTTTATTAATTTGCTTTCAAACACTATTGCGACATGATTTTTTGTTATTATATGTTTGTAATCGATGAGGAGTTGGTTTTGATTTTCTTAGCCTGTGAGCCCCCTTCTTGCATATCAATATACGGTTACTTTTAACTTTCAAAAAAAAGAAAATGAAAAAAAATGAACAAACGAAGATACAAAAAGATAAATAAAAATCCAACATAATGCATTAAAATAAAAATATCCTCCCAAATGTAAGTATACTTAATAGGAGGTTTAGAAATAATATACCACCAATTTCTGATGACTTAGGAGTAAGTTTCAGTGACTATACTCCCTTGTTTTATTTTCTTACAACTTGGATCTGGACATTGTATTTTGTTAGCATTTTGTGGGGGTTTTCATCCCTATTTTATTAACTTTTAATAAAATGGGGTTTTTTTTCCACCAAATTATATATAAAAAATGAGTAGCAAATATGATTATATGAAGAGTATGATATAATGCAAATAATTCAGCATAAGTGTGTATTTAAAAATTTAAAATACACACTTTCTCTCTCTAAAATGCAACCATCAGAGATCGATGTTGGGCCACCATTACCGTGGCCACCGGTGGTCCTCATGAAACTCTAGGAAGCTATGACGAGCAACAAAGGTCCTTTGTCAGCTTTGTAAACCCACTCCGTCTCGCTATAAATACCGAAAATAGAACAATGAATACATATATATATATATGCATGCCTACAACCGGTTTCTTATGCTATTTTTCACCATGTTCTTTTGGCTCATTTGTATGACAAGGAAGAAGTTCAGACACTAAGACATGTGCCTGACAAACTTGTAAAGGGGAAGGAAATGAGATAATTTCACTTTAGTGTCATGTGTTTTGCCTGTTTTTTAGTTTAGTGTAATATGTTTCGAAAATATTGATTTAGTGTCCTCAACTTAACATATTTTTTGATTTATTGACATCCGTTTACAAAATTTTGATTTATTTACCTCAGTTAATTAAAAAATTGATTTGATGACCCTACTTAACTTTATAAGTTTTAAACAATTATAATTCAGCCCATATAATTTAGAATTTAATAGATTAGCCACTGATTTGTTGAAAGAGACAAAATTAACTCTTTAATTTTTTTTTAAAATTACACGTTTTCAAATAAACAAATTTTCTTTTTAAAGAATATTTTTTAAATATTATTTTTACAAATAAAGTGTGTGTTTCTTTTAAAACAAAAGTAAACAATTTTGTATTGGGAAAATTTTCAATTTTTAATTATGTTATAATATATAATATGCTTTTCAAAGTATATTTTTATTTAATATTTTAGTAAAAGATGTGAAATATATTGATTAACTTTTTAAAAGAACTACTAGTTTTTATAAACACTACTGGTAAAATTTTATTCTTTTTTGAAATAATTTATTCTCTAAGAAATTTGTTTAATATATTATTCTCTTTTCAAAATATTTCAAAATTTCAAAAAAAAAGCTTGCTTTCTCCAAGGGAAGAATTTCTTGAAGAAAAAAAAGTCATAAAATTCGTTTTTTTATCTATTTTAAAATTTCTCATAAGTAAATAATTTTTAAAAAATATTTTGAGACATAATTTTATCCGTAAAAATGAAAAAAATTCAGTATTATTATCGAAAAAATATTTTTTTTTTAATAGCAACTCCCACTTTATTGGAAAAAATATATGTTTTTTTTATAAAAAAAATTAAAAAAAGTTGTTGATTTGGAAAAATGTCTTTTAAATTTTTTGTAAAAGAGCTAATTTTGTCACTTTCAGCAATTCAATGACTAGTTTATCAATTTTTAAACTATGTGGGCTGAATTATAATTTTTAATAACTTATAAGTTAAGTTAGTTTCCAAATCATTTTTTTTACATAAATTTCATCTCGTACAGAAAGTCGTGACCCATATTTTTTTACATAAATTTCAGTTCTTTTTAGACTTTGAGATACCTTTATTAGACCACAGCAATGAATTTATCGCTAAAATACATGTGAGCTAAATTTATTCCCATCAATTTACCGAAATAATCCCAAATTTTTTTAGCAACTCGACGCATGCTAAATAAATTATTAGTGTCTTCGATACATTTATTCCAGTTTTTTGGGTTTGAGCTTATTTCAAACGATTTGCCTTCTTATATTGTGTTATTACTTTTAAGATGCCAAAAGCTTTTGCCTTCTACTAATGCCAAATCCATTCATATGGCAATACAATGTATAGCAAAAACTAGAGGTCTTTAAAAACGAGGAACAACCTATATTGAATTAAAAAATATCCAAAAAAAAACTGGATTCAAAATAAATATTGTTTAAGATTGTTTAACTTATTACAATATAATATATATTGGTTTAAAAAGAAAGAGCAGATAGAAGTTTTTTGAATATTTCAGGAAGCATTAGTTTTTAAAAATAAGTAGTTGGTTTTTGATTTATTAATAAGTGTAGGGATAAAATGCTATTATAAGGAGTTCTGTTTTCACATCTTGCGTATAATTTCTCTTTCAAACCAACTTTTAAAGGACATATATTTTTAGTGACATGTTGTCTTTGTTTCTTCATCTTTCGTTTGGCAAGACAAGCATGACATCAAACGAAAAGGTTACAACTGGTCTTGATCACTATATCAATCCTATAGGCTAGACCAAAGAACTTACAAGACCAAATTACAAAACTTTGCTAATTATGATAAGTTTGGAAAAAAATACATTTACTGTGCTGTACTATCTTCTGTTAACGATTTACATATCATACTATGAGAATTAACAATTGAGGTACTCATCTATCAAAATGTTCACAATTCTGGTGTCCGCCGTTAACTTAATTGGATGAGATTTGCTTTCATTTTTTATTTTGGTCATATTCTTTGTAATTTGTATAAATTTAATCATGTTTTGTTAAAAAGTTACAATTTACAATATTCATGCTAAAACACATAAAGATGCACACATATTAAATATCTCAATTTAAAAAAAACATATTATTTGACTAAATTTTATTTGAAAAAAATTATTTTTCTTAAAATCCATTTTTTAATAAAAAAAAACATAACACTTTCTTTAAAACGAAAATAACGTGAGTTTTAGAAGTGAGTTGGGAAAAAACTATTTCAGACAACATTATTATTCGAATACTTATGGAAAAACGACAGAAAATTTGTTATTTTTTTTAAAAATTATTTAAATAGAAAATATTTTTTAAGTATTTATAATTTAATTTGTATACACAAACATCGTTTATATAGGAAGAAAATATTAATCTAGAATTTATATTGTTTGAAATAATATATATACATATGCATAATATTATATGTATTTATACATGTATATATATGAACGTGTATACACATACATACATAGATATGTGTATGTTTGTGTGTGTGTTAATATATATATAATGAATATGTATTTATGAATTTATACTAAAATGAGACATTTCAGAAAATTCGGGGTTAGCAATATGTCCAAATTGAAAATTCAAACTAACTTACATGCATTTCAATTAACGGCAGTAACTAAATTGTGAATGTTTTGATAGTTGAGTAACTCAATTGTTAATTATCATAATCTGCTGCCTAAATCCTTAACAGCAGATCGTACAGTACACTAAATGTATTTTTTTCCAATAAGTTTGAAATAGACTTAATTGTTCTTTGCACTATCACACCTACACATGCATGTTTATTTCTAAACCAATTTAATTACTTTACGAAGATATGATTTACTTACACGTACCTATGTATAGTTTTTTTAATTTATAAGGTTATAACAAGTCAAGTCAAGTAAGTAAAATTGAGAAACGTGCACATAGACGAATATGCAGCCTTATGTAGGTCTTACGCTGCTATAGCAAAGAGCCGTGTGAGTAATTGGTTGACACTATGACATGTTAAATGGTTTGCATGTACAAGTAATATGGACATATTTTAACATGAAAATTAATATTAGTACTTAATTAATTACCTATACAAGAACAATTTCAAATCAGCCAAAAAAAGCAAAAAGTTTATTCGCCATAATGCTTGTAATTATAAGTTCCTTTCACATTCTTTATCCGTCTTTGTGCTCTAATTTTTCTTTATATATACTTCTCTGTGTTGATCACTTTTTTATTTCATTTAAACATTATATATATATAAAAAAAGAGTTAAGAGTGCAAAAGATGACATCATCTAGAAAAAACCTGAGGGTATTGGTGGTTGATGATGACATATTATTGCAAAAAAAGCACAGTAAGATGTGTAAGCAAATTGGATGTGAGGCTAAAATAGCCATAAATGGTAAAGATGCTGTTGATTTGTTTCAAGCGGGGAACAAATTTGACCTGGTGCTTATGGACATGGAAATGCCCATAATGGATGGTCCCACATCAACAAAGAAGCTCCGGGATATGGGAATCGATACCATAATTATTGGTGTAAGTTCTGAAGATGAAGAGTCTAAGAAAAATGCATTCAAAACTACTGGACTAACTGAATTTCATAACAAGCCATTGAAAATGGATACTCTCAAAGCGATTGTCGAGAAAATTAACAAAAAAGATTGATCGAGTTGGTTTTATTTCATTTGTTAGTTCTTCGATTATCCAACATGTCTCTTTAAGTTAAAAATAATTGTATCATCTCTTTGTTGAGTTTTTCTTTACATTTCAATTATTGTTTGTGAAAATTTGCCGAGTTTTGATAAAAAATAATTAATAATGAATATATATATATATATATATATGTGTGAAACGTTTATGTGGTTCTATACATTCTACTCACACTAAAACCTCTATAAATTAATATTGTTGTAACCATGAATTTTTTAATTCCGATATTAATTAATCGATAAATTAATATTTTATTATTTAAAGAGGTTAATTATTATCGATTTAATAAAATATACTCTTTAACAACATCAAACTGATGCTATATTTTTAAGAATGCTCGTTTAACTCGTTAGTAAATGCAAATACACCACTTCACTAACTAATATATAAATTTTGCTACATCTTAAAATGTGTAGCAAACTAGTAATAAACATTATTTACATTAAACTATCGATCATTGATTATTAAATAAAAAAATACCTAATTTTCAAAAATACACATTCTCAACTTTTATTTAAAATTTGGTGTATATGTAGTTTCATTGAACATCAAAGTTAAAAACAAAGAATAAAAACAAGTAGCATCATGTATCATACGTTCCTAAGTTTAAAAGAGATTATAACCATGAGTTTTTAATAATTAAGTCTCAAATTATGTACCAAATGATCATTTTAACTAAAATTAAAATTTAAAAAGAAACAAACGACTATTAGAGCTATATTTTACCAAGTTATCCTAGTAATGTTTGTCATTTGAATATTTTTTTATTTATGATTTTGCGGGGACCAATAATTTATATAGAGACTTTTCAAAATTTATTATCTTATTAATTTATTAAGGTTAGTGATTTTTTTACATAGGTGCAAATCAGTACAGGAGAAAAATATTATTTTAGAAAGTTTATTAATTTACCGAGTATTAATTTGTAGATGTTCTAGTGTATATATTGCAATAGGAGAGGCTCGATTATATTATTGTACAAAAAAATGTGAGAAGATTTATCGTCATTTTGACGTATAAAATTAGCCATGAGAAATGATATGGAAAGCAAAACTTTTTTGTTGCTTAACTTATTGTGAAAGAAATTCTGTAATTGTTCATCGCAAGGTGAGAAGAAAATAATTATTAAATGATCCTATTATTGAGGGTACTGTTCCCGAATGATTAGTGTGGGATTTTTTTATGGATTAGTAAGGATGGGTAAAAAATCCGCAAACTCGTCCCGTAATCCAATCCATGCGGATTGGGGCGGGTTGGGTGTCAAAAAAAGTTAAATCCGCCCCGCCCCAATCCGTAAAAAAATTCGTGGGTTGGGTTAGGGTTTGGGTTTGGGTTTCCAAACCGCGGGTTAATGCACACCAACCCATTTCAATCCACATATATATATATATACTAGCGCACGCCGCCCACGCGATGCGTGGTGTAACGGGTAGATGTGTAAATTATTGTGAAATATTAAACAAAAATATTTAGCAACACAAACTCAATTTTACAAAAAAAAAAAACAGTTATAATCATAAACATAACAGGAAGAGTAATACCTGTGAGGAGGAGAGAGATAGTACAGAGAATAGAGATAGAGGAGTTATTTTTTTGCTTTATTCAAATAGTAATTGATATCCTATTTTGAATTTTGAAAGTGATTGGTTTCTTTTAACAGTTACATTTTTTTTTTTTTTGGTTTTTGAATTTCTAACCTATATGTAATTTTTTAAACTATCAATAGTTTTTTGTAATTAGTTGTTTCAAGGCTTCATAAGGCCTCTACACATATATTAATAGTATATATATATATAAATATAGATTTTCTCAAAATCTTTTTTAATAAGAGTTTCTATATTATAATAATATTGATTTAAGAAAAATTATATATATAGACAAAAAATCTTTGGATTGTCCAAAGTTAAGTTTAATGATTCGATTGATATATTGTCTTATAAATTCAATGTATTATGTCGTACTTACAAAAAGAAGAAATTTTTAATCTGGGTCTAGGTAGTATGAGTGGTTAATTTATTTTTAAAAACTTTATTTGTAATTGAATTATAGCCAAATATGAAGTTATATAAAGTTATTACGAAATCTGTAGCTATTGAACTTGTGGATTCAATTAGCTATTGAACTTTATTTTGATTATGTTGATGAAGAATAATTTGTTTTGTTTTGTTTTGTTTTACCTTTGTTACTTGTTCCGAACATTCTAAACGTATTTTGGTTGACTTTTAGTTTATATTTCTATTTGAAAGATTTATTTTTTTAAAAATATTTAGGTAAATTATGCGAAATAATGAAAAATTAATGACTAAAATGAAAATTCAAGAAACAACCCGCACCCAATCCGCCCCGCTTGATAATGGGTTGGGTTGGGTTGGGGTTTTAATTATAATGGGTTGGGTTGGGTTGGGTTGGGTTGGGATTTGAATTTCACTAATCCGCCCCAATCCGTCCCGCCATTTATTTTACGGGGCGGGTTAGGATTGCGACCAATCCGCCTCAATCCGCCCCGTGCCCACCCCTAATTAGTATGAATTAGCATTAAGTGCTTAACATCGTAATCAACATTAATGTATAAATGATAACAATGCCATTTATTGCCCATTTAGTGCTTAGGTGAATTTATAAAGGCCTATAACATTGACTGGTTTTTTTTAAAAATAATTTAAAAAGAAAGATTTTTTTATTAAAGACAAACTTAATCTTGTTTATAATTAGTACTTGATTATACGGATTAAATACTTTTATTGAGCAAGTCTAGTATAGTTTTCTTCTTCTTTTGGAACATTATCTTTTACAAAGTCAGAGTGGGAATTTAACTAATGTGAAAATTTTAGGAAATTAAAAATTGAATCACTTAACATTTAATTCACTACATTTACTGGCTTAACAAGCTCCACTAAATCTGACCGAAAGTGGTTGGTCCAAGTATTTGGTACCCGAGTATATCACGGTCACCATCAGGGTTCGAACCCGTGCGCCTGCGAAGCAGGGTTACTCCAAAATAGGGTTATTAATTATCAAAAAAAAAAACGCCACTAAATCTCTCTTAATTAAAGCCTCTATGCACACACCGTGTATCTTTTTCCATTATTAATTAATGGCATTGATGTTTCGATAGATAGCTATAACTTATGTCTTAAAACAGTAATTGTAAAAATCAGGTAGATACTCGTAAATACAGTATTGCCAAAAATCACAATCTCCACCATACCCTCTTCTTACCCTTTCAATAAACTCTTAGATTAGATCTATTTTCACACAGATTCTGGCCAAACCTGGCCTAAAAAGCATAGAGGTAGCTTCATCTACTTTTAAAGATACCCCAAAAGATTTAGATATAGAGAAAATGCTCAATATATTTTAAAGATTAATAGGTAATTTTGGTAGAGAAATCCAAACAGCGGCGACATGAGTTTCAAAATCCGGGTCGAAATCATAGGTGCATTTGAAAACTCTCATAAGACCCTGTTTTATATAACAAATGTTCTTAACCCATATTCTAGTAAAATCATATTTATGAAAACAGCGAATTAGAATATGCTTAGAATCTAAAATACCTATGTTATAAGCAGCCTTTAGGTCTAATTTACTGAAAAGCTTCCTTATAATTTCTATATCCGCCTTACTGTGAGTGAATTTATCCACAATGGTATATTTAAACGGTTTCGAGAGAGCTTTAACGTCTTTCATAGATAATTTAATAAGAGGTTCACCTTTGTATGTACAAACTTCTTTTAGGTCGATTTTCTGATTTTTTGGTAGAGAACTAACAATGGATGCGAAAGATTTTGTTGGAGGAGGGTCGAGGGACATTAGGTGAATGTTTTTTGTATTCATAGGAGTTTTATCTCGCTCCGGCGAAGAGGCAGCCATGCAGCCGTCAATCGCCTAGAGAGAGAAAGTATTAGGGTTTTTCCTTCTTTCATCCAGCAGCATCATGAAAAGGGTATAAATTAAAGTCTAGTATATACTACAAGTATTTTAGAACGGTTGCGATTCAAACAAAATTGTGCATTCCCACCCTTCATGTTTTTAGTCCACTAGCAAGGAGGTCCATGGCATGTACGGGTCGGTTTATCTATTTATAAAAAGTAAGAATGTTCAGTCTTCGCCTTTTCTCTTATCAAGATGGAATAGAAGTATAGCACTTCGTTTGTGCAGAAATCTAACCGTTAAGCATGAAGACTAACTCGTCGAACGTATTATTACGATTACAAAGATGAATTTTGTTGGGTACGTTGTAAATAATACACAATAATTTCTACGGAAAAGAAATGGACAAATAAACAGAAAATGGTTTCCTCAAATATATAATTATCAATTACAAGATTTAACATAAAATAATGTAAATGATACCGAAATGGACTAAAGTCCGAGACGAGGTAACTGCAAGCAGTTTCCCTTAAACGATATTTGCCCTGCCACCTCTGCTTCTGGCTAAATGGGCACTTCGTTCCCAAGGTACAACGTCTATCACATGTGACTCGGCGGAAACGGCACCGAGCCACGGTCGGGCCGTTGGTGGTGCGGTACTCTCTCTCTATATGTATGCATATGTGTTTGTGTGTGAATGTGTATGATGCCATGTATCTATTTCTCTTCTTTTTTCTTGTCTTGAAAAAATATAGATATATGCATGTTTTTTACAAAAAAACATATGAAGAGTTACATGTCAATAATGTCATAAATGGGGGGCAATTAGCATTGTAAGTTACACAATTAAATTACATTCACTTACAAAACCGTTTCGGTTTTCCAACAATCCCCCACATGAATGCAATCAACTGACATGCAACGTGCATCCTAAATGCAATCGAGAGAACCACGAGAATTCACTGCATAAGGACAGGTAGCGCGCGCCTTGAACCTGCCATAGTGATGTAAAATCTGATATGCTACTATTGGGTAGCCTTAAAGCCTTGAACCCTTTAGCGTTTGTGCATACCAGGGTAATACTCACACAGTGTCCTCTCTACACCACTTACTAAGCCCTTTGGTTGTTGTCCATATTTGGCCCTGGACTGCCTTGGCAAATTCAACCGAGTGCTCTAGTGATTTAGCCCTAGCTCATCACATAGTATCGGCCATACACACTCGTTATAGGTGATTTACAAGTCAAAGGTGTCCTGACTCACCCCACTCGACCTTCGAGATACTTGATTCATTAAGAGCCTTATGCTCACCCTTAAAATGGTACAGGTCTATCACTCTTTCATCATAGAAATGGGCTGAGAACTTATGTTCTCGAGTGCTTTGTTCGGTAACCCGCACAGTTCAGTTTTCCCATTGAACCTGAGACTGAAATTTCCAGTACAGTTTGGGTAGCTTATGTGAAGGTTTCCAATTTATTGGGCTTCAAACCCCCATTTTCCTCGATGATGCTCCGACTCCTCCACGAGTCAAGCATTTTGTATATGGATCCGCATTATTATCCTTAGACCTTGCAAAGTCTATGGATACCACAATTTTGCTAGCAATTCCTCTTACGGATTTGTGTCTCCGACGAATATGTCATGACTTTGTCGGGACTTTCCATTATACAAATTATTCTGATCCCGTTTAATAACTGACTGACTGCAGCAGTACACGTTTATTGCGGGAACAGATTTTGGCCACTTGGAATACCTCCCAAGACTTCTCAGCCAATCTGCCTCTTCTGTAGCTTGATTCAACGTTATGAATTCTAACTCTACAGTTTCTCCAACTATGCAGGTCTATTTTACAGACCTCCATAAGACTGCAACCTCTTTAAGTACAAACATATCCACTAATGGACCTTGTACTGTTAAAGTTCGAGATACACTTGGTATCTAAATACCCTCCAAACATTTTGGACATTTCGTATAACGCAGTTCATGATTGGCAGTATACCTCATGTATCTGAGAAGCCTCATTGGCAAACCTACTGAGTCTGCTCACTGAGTTGGCTATAACTGGTCTAGTGCAGTTCTTGACGCACAATAGACTAGCTATGATAAGTTAGGTGTTTGTTTTAGTCCATATAACGACTTAACAAGTTTTTGCACCTTGGCTTACTTTACACTGAACCACGACCCAATGGGTTGTTCCTAATTTTCTAGATCTCCATTTATAAAACACATGTTCTCATTAATTAATGATGCGTACTTTTTATAGAGATTAGAGTATAGACATTAAAATTATCAAACCTGTCAGTTTACTTAAAGTAATTGACTTTATTTCTCACGTGCCTATCAACCTCATTGTTGATGGCATCTTCCCATATACACATTATATGGAAAACATTGATTATTTCAATGTCGTCGATTCACCTTCACTCATGAAGGTCGAGGGAGAAAGGAAGTTTCATTCCTTACCCTTTTATCATGCTGAGACACTTCATCTTCCTTACAAGATTCACTTTCCGCATTTTTTCAGTACCGTTTGAGTGTTCACTTGTCTTGGGTAGCGTAATGCTTTGAACCCTCAACGTATTGGTCATACTCGCCAGGCGTTAGAGTTTTGCGAAAAACTTCTCTTTTAGAAAGTATGCTTCTCGGGCATAGAACAATGTTCTATATGCACTTTAAAGTCATATGCCTTATGCACTAAAACCGATCAGCACTATATTTTGTGCTTATCCGAAGAACACACAATCTACCGTTTTCGATCCTATCCAAGTCCTTCAAGGAACAAGATTGAGACCTTTCTTAGGTAGCACCAAACTTTCACAAACTTATAGTCAGACACCATGCCTTCTATAATTCTGACTGTTTTGTCCAACTTCCTAAGAGGTAGTTTGTTCAACACATATCTTGCGGAAAGCGCACTTCCCGCACAAATTCAGAGTTTAACCCTGAACTTATCAACATGACATTCCAACCACACAATTGTGCGAATGGCGTCTCATATTCACCGTTTCATTTATACTGATCATGTATTCTTATCCATGTGAATATACCATTTCGAAACTAGTTAGACAATATCTAATACGTTCAAAAATAGTCTATCATTTAATGATTAACACTTAATCATTGAATTGAAGTTGATAGATTAACACAACAGAACACTCATGATTAAACATGTTTTCTGACAAGTCTTAATCCTCAACAATAGAATTCACGTATTCATTCTTACTTGAATGAATATCTCGACTGATTTATCTTTACTTCTCATCAAGTAGACATATCAGTGTTTAATACATCCATCAATAAATTGATGAAATATCTTTTAAACCCTTCTTGGTTTTGCACTCATCTCAAATGCATCGAACCATTTGGTTATGTACTCCGTTCGAAACTTCGAACTGAAGACTTAACAATACATTGCTTCAAACACAAACTCATATTTGTGTTTCAATTTAAATAATAGATTTAGAAAAATAAAACATTTAAGTTTTTTATATTTTCAACACCTACTATATCATGTCAAATCAGTGACTTGGTTGAATAATTCAACATGTCATTATTGACCACAAGAGTATCGACTAAAATGCTCATTTTGAACAAATAGTCACTCATGTATTGCCACAAACAAGCAAGCTTATCACAATTTGATCCTAGTGTTTTGGCTACCGAAAGGCTACTGCCCTTTAGGTTTCAAAACCACTAGTCTTGATTCAGATTTGTATGCTTGCACTTGTTAGTGGATTTCCAAATGTTAAAAATGTTTCCACACATTAACGCCCCCACAGTTCGTGCATTCCCTTTTGTCCTCACTCAGAACATTCACACTGTTATAGAGAAACTTAATCGATTTCAATATGGTAAATGAAACGATATCATTTATTTCAGACGTTTTAAGTCCATACCACTGAACCGTTAGGTTTTCTCCCATTCGCCCGTAGGCGCTTTGGGTACATTTAGATTCTCGATCTACATGATCGACGGGTTACCCCCACATTTGTGGGACCCTCGGGGTTCTCCCCCAATAATAGTAATATGATATTACTAAATTATTATTCTCAATAATAGCAAGCTCAACATATTCACAATATGTTTTACTAACAAATTAATAATATGTTATTTCAACAAATTATTAAATGTTTTTCCAACAAATAAATAAGATGTTAATTTCAACAAATTATTAAATGTTCTTTCAGCAAATTAATAAGATAATATTTCAACAAATAATAAATTAGCCGATATTTGTTTATTATTAAAATAAAACTCAACGGCCATTTATAATTTGTTTAATCATCAAATTATTTGCTCTTGGATGAACAAAGTTGGTTATTAAATAACCTTTCATCCAAATAAGTAACCGACTCGTCATTGCAATTCGTAGTTAGCTAATAAAGCTCTCCATAAATGTCAACAATAACTGTCGTTACAATAATTTATAACTCTCCAAATTAAATTACGATTAATCACAATTAATAAGAAGTTATAAATACTCGTCATTAATCTCATTAATGATTACCGTTACAAATTTTGTAACCCTCCAAATTAAATTGCAATAAATCACAATTAATAAGGACACCAACCATTATATCACCACATTAGTGTTTTTTTTAATAATGGTGATTTCGAATTTGTAACCTCCGTCATTAATATGCACTCATGCAAAATTAATAGAAGTTACACCGGCACCCACAATGTTCTGGTCAGTTCCAGCACCCACTGTGTTCCGGACATTTCCAGCAGGAAACTGTTTGTTATCTCAAATAACAAACACGCACAATCTAATTTCGAAAAATGAAACTAAAACTCCTCCTTCGCAAACACCAAATTTCTATAACCACGCATGGTTTCAAGAAATTGATTTTGCAAGAGTATTCTAGTTCATTCCTGAAAAAGATTATCAAATTCTGAAAGATTTATTCAGCCGTAAACACCAGATAAATCTGATTTTACACAGAACAATCTCAGAATTCAATCAGTTCTGTCGTAAGCCCCAAATTCTGAAAAATCATAAAATGGTTTTACAAGAACTATTTCAAAACATGTTCTGTCGTAATCCCCAATTTAATGGCTTTTACTAGAACTGTTTCGAATAATCACCACCATGAAACGCATACCTTAATAATACCGTTTCATTTATATTCTAATAAATGACAATAACACCTCAATATGCACTGTATAAATACAATTAGTTTGACTAACTTATTAAAGAGTATGCAAATGCAGAAGCTTTTACACAAACAGATTGAACTAATTCCACAAGACTACTTACATAATCTGATAATAGGCATGTGCTCATGTAGTTTACAATCATGACCCTTTACTAGGCTAATTAACAAAAGACAAACAGTAGGAAATCTCCTGCACACGTTCTAATTTGACTTTTGGTACATTATTACAAAAATAAATCATGGATTATGTTATAGTAACTTACACAACATTTAGTACTCAACTAAATGTGCATTCACGTAACCGACACAAAAAACAACCACTCATTGTTTAATCCATTGACAAATATTAAGTAACCCAATTGCTTTATAAGCAAATTCTAAAATCTGTTTCCAGAGAATCACTAGCCACAGTTTATTACATACAAAATCATGACTGCACATGGAATTTCAACGTTATTCATTTCTACTTTTTACAGGTACACATGTGAATAAATCAAAAGGTAATATACAGTTCCAAGACTTGTTACCATTTATATACAACATTTCATGTCCAACCAATATGTCTTACTAATAACATTTCATGTTTTGTAGTATATACACGTGACTAGGTATGCAAATTTTAAACAGATCTTGCAAACACATGCTGTCCTTGTACCGAATTATATATCTATACAAGCAAGAGTAATGCACTGCTCATAAAGGAAGGTTTAAAACCAGAGAAAAGATTTTCATGAAATCCCAAAAAGGTAAAACAACAAAAACCGATTTTCACAATTCAAATGGAAAAATCAATTTCTTAAAACCAAGGTTTGTTAAAAAATGATTTTCCAATGAATTGTTTTCGAAACGGAAATAATTTTCTGTTTATCCAAACGCCAAAATTATTGTATTAACGTACGAAACATAAAAAAAAAATATCGTTTAAGATTGTTGGGTACGTTGTAAATAATACACAATAATTTCTACGGAAAAGAAATGGACAAATAAACAGAAAATGGTTTCCTCAAATATATAATTATCAATTACAAGATTTAACATAAAATAATGTAAATGATACCGAAATGGACTAAAGTCCGAGACGAGGTAACTGCAAGCAGTTTCCCTTAAACGATATTTGCCCTGCCACCTCTGCTTCTGGCTAAATGGGCACTTCGTTCCCAAGGTACAACGTCTATCACATGTGACTCGGCGGAAACGGCACCGAGCCACGGTCGGGCCGTTGGTGGTGCGGTACTCTCTCTCTATATGTATGCATATGTGTTTGTGTGTGAATGTGTATGATGCCATGTATCTATTTCTCTTCTTTTTTCTTGTCTTGAAAAAATATAGATATATGCATGTTTTTTACCAAAAAACATATGAAGAGTTACATGTCAATAATGTCATAAATGGGGGGCAATTAGCATTGTAAGTTACACAATTAAATTGCATTCACTTACAAAACCGTTTCGGTTTTCCAACATTTTCACAGAAACACCACAAAGAATGTCCAAATTTGAAATCCTTATCTGTGTACATCCCAGAAGCGACATTGCTCAAGGCATAAAGTACCTAAGTTATACAAAGAAATTGTAGGGCTTGAGTTCTTTTACTTGTGTTCATAAAATACAGGATTGCTCGCTAATCTTGGTGTCATCCATACAGTTCAACCTCCAACCTTCACAAAAAAATAAAGACATACTATGAATCACTGAATCTTGGCACGTCGACTCTCAAAATAAAGCAAGATGGTTTGCGGTAAGCGTCTGAAACATTTTTGTATGTCATAATTGTAATTCTATTTCCATGAGTGAAAAGAAATGGTGAAGTTATAGATAGAACTTATGACGGAGTAGTATATGTAACATAGTTTGAAGTTGTTTTCAGCTTTCCATTATAGCAGCTTGCATCGGAAACAATGTACTTTAATACAGTATTAGAAAGAAAGAATTCAGACTTTTTTTTAATAGCATCTACTCAGAGAAAAACATGGTTGATAGAATATTTAGAATGAAACTTACAAGTTGAAAAGCGGAGGGTGACGAAAAACTTATATGGGATGTCACCACTGGCTATGTCTCTGATAATAATTCCTTAATTTGTTGGAGTTACATACAAACCATATAAATATATGTCAAAGATCAAACGGATACTGAAACATAACACCTCAAAAGGAATAAGAGCAAAGCCTGGGAGAACACAAATTAATCTCAAGTATTTCCAGCCTAACCAAGTGGATATTAAGCTCAAGTAAACACTTCTGTGACATAAAAAAATTGGAAATCCAAACACAAGGATTTTAGCTCGAACAACAACTAAAAGGATACAAATAAATAGAGCTTGAAATCAACTCGCATTTCTAATACTTCACGAATAAACCAAGTCGCTAACATAAAACGGACGCGAACTGAATTCAAAATGCACTCAAATATCAGATCCTGACAACATAACCAACCGATGCCCAACATCGTAAAATAGATATAAAAAATTAGCTCATAAGGAAAAAAACTAAGGTAATTATCTTTAAACACACACAAAAAACAAAAAAACATCTCAATTCAGCTACCATGGCCTACCACATTACATCAAATAAGTTATGCGAATGTTTATGAAGTGTTTCTCTATTAGGGTTTCTTTTAAAATATTATAATAGGCCTTGGATCAGAAAGCAAATGAGACATGCAAATCAGAAGGAATGAAAAAGCCCATGCCTGGAACTGAGAGCCAATAGGGGATCACACGACTGAATAACACGTGCAGTGGCACGTGATAAACAAAACATAAATTGAAACACTTGTAAAACTCAATAAAATACTACAATTTCTATAAAATACTTCTCAATGTTATTACATAAACAAACCATTACAAAGTCAACTTTCAATTACAACTCATGCTCAAAAAATTAACGAGCTAACCGAAAGATACTAGCAGCGGAAAACTATACTTAAACTCCTATGAGGTCTATCTGTTATCGACTTTTCCATTGATCCAAAAATTTCGAACGATACAGAAAAATTAACTACAATTACAAATTTATTGGTTTAATTTTTTTTTTTGTAATATGACTATGAACTACACAATAACATTTATTTATAAAATATTGTAATAGTACCTTAAATATATAATTAATTAATGAAGAAGTTAAATAGTAAGTTAATTTTAATTATATAAAGAGCAAAAAATAACCAAAAGATTCGAACTAGTGAACTTGTTAACACAAAAAGTTTATGTTTGCCATTTGTTACAGTATATATTTTGGTTTAAAAAGAGAGAAAGTAGATAGAAGTTTTTTGAATATTTCAGGAGCATTAGTTTTTGAAATAAGTAGTTTCGCCAACGTTTTTTTTAGGACAACATAAATTTTAAAAAAAATAGCAAAACACGCGCGGTGCACTGTCCATCATGTCTGTCAAACTCCTAGGGGAATCTTTATAGATTTGAATTTCTTCGGCCATGACTTTTCCATTTTTGAAGAAGTGGTCCGCACAAATGTTTACTTCACAAGATTTGAATTTCTTCGGCCATGACTTTTCCATTTCCATTTTAGCATAAATTTTATATCAGTAACTAGTCCAAAGAAAAATTTAGGAGTGTCTCCTCCGTGATGAGATTTATAAATAAGCCTCTAGATAAAAAGATATTAGGAGTCCTATTTGCATACCTGCATATATATAATTTCTCTTTTAAACCAATTTTTAAAGGACATATATATTTATAGTGACTAAATGTTGGCTTTGTTTAGCAGGACAAGCATGACATTAAAGGAAAAGGTTACAATTGGTCTTGATCACTTTAGCAACTGTCCTATAGGCGAGACCATGCAAGTTACATTGCTAATTATGATAAGTTTGAAATATACTTAAGAATTGTTCTTTGCACTATTACACCTATACATGCATGTTTATTCCTAAATTAATTAATGATATACTTTATGAAGATATGATTTACACGTACCTAGCTATATGGTTTTTTAATTTATAAGTTATGACCAATCAAGTAAGGAAATTTGAAAAAATCGAAAAAAGTGCACATAGACGAATATGCATCTTTAGGTAGGTCTTACGCTACTATAGCAAAGAGTCTTGGGAGTAATTAATTGACATCATGACATATTAAATGCTTGGCCTGTACAAGTAATATGGACATATTTTAACATGAAAATTAGTAGTACAATACCTAATTAGTTACCTATACAGGAAAAGTACCAAATAAGCCCGAAAAAGCAAAAAAGTTTATTGGCCTTAATGCTTGCAATTATAAATTCCTTCCACATTATCACTTTTTTTTATTATTTCATTTGAATCATTATACAAAAAAAGAGTTTATAGTGCAAAAGATGACATCATCTAGCAAAAATCTGAGGGTGTTGGTTGTTGATGATTTCATAGCATGGCAAAAAACACACAGTAGCATGTGTAAGAGTATTGGGTGTGAGACTAAAATAGCCAGAAATGGTAAAGAAGCAGTCGATTTGTTTCAAGATGGGAACAAATTTGACTTGGTGATCATGGATATAGAAATGCCCATCATGGATGGTCCCACAGCAACAAAGAAGCTCCGGGATATGGGAATCGATACCATGATCGTGGGTGTAATTAGTTCTAGTGATAGAGAGTCTGAGATAAGTGCATTCAAAGCTGCTGGACTAAATGAATTTCACGTTAAGCCATTGAAAATGCAAACTCTCACAGCAATTATCGAGCAAGTCAACAAAAAAGATTGATCGAGTAGATTTTCATTAATTTGTAGATCTGCGATTTCCGAACGTGTCTGTTTCAAATTAAAAATAATTGTATGAGCTATTTATTGAGTATCCGTTTTCCATTCACCTTTACATATTTGCTGAATTTGTGATATTTGAGTAAAGTTTGTGATAAGCTCAAAAGTGAAGATTTTTAGTCGTTGAATGAATGCAAGTTTGTAAGAAATTTAAATTAGAACAGTTTTTCACATTTTGCTGAGTTTTGATTAAAAAAAAATATTAATAATAAAAAATATATGCAAAACGTTTATGTGGTTCCGTACAATCTAGTTATATATAGCATTCCGAGTCTCGATTATAATGTACAAGCGCTTTAAAAAAAACACAGAGTATATTTATCGTCCTCCTGGGGTAAAAAATTAGCCATGAGAAATTGTGTTATGGAAAGTAAAACTTTTTGTTGCATAACTTATTTGTGAAAGAAATTTTTTAATTGTTCATCTCAAGGTTACAAGAATATTTTGTACCAATCAGACCGCTTCAGTTAGTCAAATGATAAATAATTATTAACCGATCCAATAATTGGGTGACTCTGGGGCATTGTCTAAAAATGATTAGCGTAAGAACTTTTATGGATTAATTGTTATAAATTAGCATCAAGTGCTTAACACCGTAATCAACACTAATATTGTATAAATGATAACAATGTGAATAATTGGCCATTTAGTGCTTCTAATTACATGAGGTGATTTTATAAAGCCCATAACATTGACTGTTTTTTCTCGTAAATAATTTTCAAATTCAAGTTCGCCATTGCAGGTATGAGAGGGAATCATAATTTACCATCGATTTTCTTCTTTTTGTACAGGACTGCATATTTGTTTTTATAAATTTCAATTGTATATTTTTCTCATAGAGTTGCTCTATATAAATCACCTAAGGGTTGGGAAAACAGAGAAAATATAGACGAGAAACAGATAACTTATGAGAAATAACAGACTAGCTTTACACCATTTTTCATAACTAATCAATTCATAATATAATATAATATTGAGAGAGAACTCTCTACATATAGTCTCAAAAAAGACTAATAAATTAAATAATAAAATATCAAATATGTCTTACACTACAAAAAAATACTCAAATAGCGACGGGATTAGTGACGGTATTTTTTGTTACGAGCTTATTAACGACGGTTTTTGTGACGGTTTTGTGACAGTTTAGTCAATTTGTGACGGTTTTGTGACGGTTTAGTCAATTTGCGACAGCCTTGTGACAGCTTTTGACTCTCACTAAATCAAATATTATTTTGTAGTGTTAACTAAATAATGTAATTGTTAGGACCAGATTTCTGGCTCATATACTATTTGTTGTCTATTGGTTTAAACTAAATAATCCTAATTGTATCTTAAGAATTGAAACAGCCTTTGGTTTCAAGTAATGTTGCAACCTCAGTTGCAACCACAGTTCCAACCTGCTGTTCTGCAGGATTCTGTTCAGTTCTTTAATTCTGCATTACTATTTTTTAATGATGATTATTTGTTTTAAAGTATGCAGGATACATTCTCATATGTTCTTAAAGATTCAGTTTATGTATATTGAGAATATTAAAGTGATAAGAATGATGTTTCCTAAAAGTTATAAGGAGATTAGTTTGTAAAAGATATGTTTAATTTAAACTAGGCAATATATATATCTATTCTTATGCAAATCTTTATCACTTGTTTCAATCTTTGTTATTTATCAAAATCAGTATAATACGTTTAAGATTGAATGAAATATGGGGTTAATGTTCCATATATATATTTAGAAAGATTTTATCTCCAAAAGATACTATCTTATATGTTACTTGTTTAAGAAATAGATTAACTCCTATTTCCAAGCTACTTATTAACAGGTACTATCTTATGAAGATTGAAGTCAATCCTACGCTGAGGTATCTTGTGCAATATGGAAAGATTGAAGCCAATCAAAAGAGTCAAAAGCAATCATCAAAGATCTTGAAGAAAGAAGATTGTTTTTACTTCTTTATATAGTTGATAACTATGCTTGTAAAAAGGTGTGTGTTCTAAATTATAAAGAACTCATTCTTGAGAGAATACACAGTGAGTTTTAAAAGAAAACAATGGTGGGATGCCATTGATTTTTAAGTGATAATTATAAAGTAGGAGTAATATAGAGATAGGCAGAAAAACCTAGAGGGAGTCTGAGAGTTTTTTTATTAATACTTGAATCCTATATTGTAAGCTTTTATAATATCATAATCTGGGAGAGTGCCCCGGAGACGTAGCCCAGTTGGATGAACTCCGTTGTTAAATGTGTGTGTGAATTAATTCAAGTACATTTAACTTTATTGTTCTGTCCATCAATATACTTAGGTTTCAACTGTGGTTTCAACTTCACTTGGAACCTAACTGCAAAACTGCAACTAGAACAGCGGATAGGAATTTCAATTGGTATCAGAGCTTCACACTAGATCTTACTTAGTGTGGATCCTGTGTTCTGGTAAAAATGGACTTGATGAGGGAAGGAAACGCGTTCAACAAACCACCATTGCTTGAAGGAGGAGTCAACAAACCACCATTATTAAAGCTCTTATTAAAGCTGAAACTCATGTTTTTGACAATAAGATTAGAAGTACAGTTGCAACCAAGAAAAAACTGAATAGGTTTGAGGATAAATCTACTTTTAGGTTAAAACTGTGTAACTTTTGTAAAAGACCCGGTCATTCAGAAATCCAGTGTTATTTAAAAAGGAACAGGAAGTATATTTCTTAGAAAAACTGGTTGGCCTCATGCTATCAAAAGATGAACTGGGTCTGGAAAGTTAAAAGAAAATCTACCTTAATTGCCAATAACAAAGCTGTTATTACTTCTTTAAATGTTGTTACTTCTAATTATTGGTATTTTGACAGTGGTTGTTCTAAGCACATGACAGGTACTACAAGTTCTCTAAAAAATGTCATTAACCTTACAGGAAACACTGTTGTGTTTGGAGGTGGAGATACAGGTAAAATTATTGGAAAAGGAACCTTAAACAAACCTGGAATGCCTGATATTAATGATGTATTTCTTGCAGATGGTCTAAAAGTCAATCTTATCAGCATTAGTCAACTGTGTGACAACAAGATGATTGTAAAGTTTAACAAAGATAAGTGTCTAATTACTGATCTTAATAATGATTTGGTCATGACAGGAGTTAGATCAGCAAATAGCTGCTATGTTTTTGAAAAAGCTGAAAAAGAATTGCCTCAGAATAGGTGCAATCAAGCTATTACTAATAATGTTGATATTTGGCATACAAGGCTTGGTCATGTGAACTATAAAACCTTGGATAAGCTTGTTAAAGAAGAATTGATAAGAGGTATTAGTTCTAAAACCCAAGGTGTTTGTGGTGATTGTGCAATAGGTAAACAAACAAAGAGTATTCACAAGAGTGCAAGTCAAATCTACACTAAGAGAGTCCTAGAACTTCTTCATATTGACTTAATGAGTCCTATACAAACTGCAAGTATAGGTGGTAAGAAGTATATTTTGGTAGTTGTAGATGATTTCTCTAGATACTCTTGGGTAGTGTTTTTAAGGGATAAATCTGAAACTTTTGAACTCTTTAAAACTATGTGCTTGAAACTGCAACTTGAAAAAGGTTCCACCATTGGTAAAATGTTAGGGTCAGAAGTGATCATGGAACTGAATTTGAAAACAGCAAGTTTAGAGAGATTTACAACTCCTTAGGTATAAGTCATGAGTTTTCTGCACCAAAGACTCCACAGCAAAATGACATAGTTGAAAGAAAGAATAGAACTATTCAGGAAATGGCTAGAGTCATGCTTAATTCTAAGAATCTTGCCAAAAGATTTTGGGCTGAAGCTGTTAACACTGCATGTCATATTGTTAATAGGGTCTATATTACAAAATGTACTACAATGACTGCTTATGAAATATGGAAAGGTAGAAAACGTAATGTCAAGTACTTTCAAGTATTTGAGTGTGTTTGTTACATTCTTAAAGATAGAGAGCATCTTGGAAAATTTGATTCTAAGAGTGACAAAGGGATATTTCTTGGTTATTCTCAAAACAGTAGATCTTTTAGAGTCTTTAATCTGAGAACAAATTGTGTCATGGAATCATATAATGTGATATTTGATGACTTAAAAGATGTTGATGAGATTACAGGTGATGATGAAGAGTCTGGAATTACAGAAAAAGAGACAGGAGAAATTTAGCAAACAGACAGTCCAATAGTGGTTGGAAGTCCAGTTGCAACCGAGGTTGAAACCCAGAATACAACAGAGTCTGAAGAAGAAGAAGAAGGATCTCCTATTCAAACTACTAGCAAGCCTCGCTATGTAAGAACTCAGAAAAATCATTCTCTTGACAATGTCATAGGAGAAGTCACTTCAGGTATGAAAACCAGAGGTAAAAGAAATAATGTTGTCCACTTTGCTTGTAACATTTCTCCGTTAGAACCTAAGAATATAAAATAAGTTTTGGAAGATAGTGAATGGATTTTAGCTATGCAATGAACTGTCTCAATTTGAGAGGAATGATGTATGGACTTTAGTATCCAAATCTTCTAATAAAAATGTTATAGGAACTAAATGGATCTTTAGGAATAAAAGTAATGAAGATGGAGTCATTATTAGGAATAAAGCCAGACTTGTAGCTCAAGGTTACACTCAAATAGAAGGAATAGATTTTGATAAAACTTTTGCTCCTGTAGCAAGAATAAAATCTATTAGAATGCTCCTATCACTTGCTTGCTTATATGATTTTAAGCTGTATCAACTTGATATTAAAAATGCCTTCTTAAATGGTATTATTCAAGAAGAAGTCTATGTGAGTGAACCCAAACGATTTGAAGATCCAAAATTCCGAGTCTCGATTATAATGTAGAAGCGCTTTAAAAAAAACAATGAGTATATTTATCGTCCTCCTGGGGTAAAAAATTAGCCATGAGAAATTGTGTTATGGAAAGTAAAACTTTTTGTTGCATAACTTATTTGTGAAAGAAATTCTTTAATTGTTCATCTCAAGGTTACAAGAATATTTTGTACCAATCAGACCGCTTCAGTTAGTCAAATGATAAATAATTATTAACCGATCCAATAATTGGGTGACTCTGGGGCATTGTCTAAAAATGATTAGCGTAAGAACTTTTATGGATTAATTGTTATAAATTAGCATCAAGTGCTTAACACCGTAATCAACACTAATATTGTATAAATGATAACAATGTGAATAATTGGCCATTTAGTGCTTCTAATTACATGAGGTGATTTTATAAAGGCCCATAAGATTGACTGTTTTTTCTCGTAAATAATTTTCAAATTCAAGTTCACCATTGCAGGTATGAGAGGGAATCATAATTTACCATCGATTTTCTTCTTTTTGTACAGGACTGCGTATTTGTTTTAATAAATTTCAATCGTATATTTTTCTGATAGAGTTGTTCTATATAAAGCCCGTAAGGGTTGGGGAAATTTAAACGAAAAACATAAAAAATATAGACGAGAATTAGAAAACTTAGGAGAGATAACAGACTAGCTTTACACCATTTTTCATAACTAATCAATTCATACTAGAATATTGAGAGAGAACTCTCTCTATATAGTCTTAAAAAGGACTAATAAATTAAATAATAAAATATCAAATAGGTCTAACTAAATAATGTAATTACCGAAAAGAACCGTTCTTATCATTCCATCCCCCTTAAGATCAAGCTTGTCCTCAAGGTTGTGGTTAAGCGCATGGTTGCACCCTCTTACTCGATCTGGCGACAACCCGACAACAGTCATCCCTCCTTTTAAGCGTAGCCTATCACGATCAAATAGAAACCCATTCAAACTCTTCCAACCACCAAACACATGTTCCTCTAAATTTTTGGCATTCGACCGAACCAACAATCCCAAAATAATATATCGAAACCACACTTCCAACTAATTTTTCCCTCTAAAGATGTTTTCAAACCGATTTTGGGATTGCCCACAAAACCCGTAAAACCATTCAAACCACGATAATAAATTTCAAGAAAACTCGAACAAGTCATAATTGCATAAACAGTATCAATCAAAACACTCAAATAATCCAGCAAACAACCAATATAAAACGGTTTCACATCCACATCCTTAATCAGGTCAACCATTAAACAATGAGCATAAAAACCTTCCGAACACAAAAAATGAGTCATTCTCCGAAAATCATACCTCACAAGTCGTTCATCAGAAATTAGTAAATTTTATGTCAAAATCTCCGTAACTGTCTCGTGTATCTTTTCACTGAGTTTCTTAAAATTTGAACACTTTTTACTTAACACAAAAATTATTTTATTCGGACTGGTCCATTCTGTCCAGTTTGGACAGTACTGTTCATTGAACTTTGAAAATTCATAGCTAATTCCTTTTTATCCAAACGTTGCGATTTCAGCATGCAAACGTCCCTACACAAATAGTCTATCTTCCCACCAAAGTTTGTCTGAATCCAATACCATTTGCTAGGCAAAACAATTAATTTTCTAAACGACATCGTAGCTGTCATAATAGAAAAAACTGCACACAACCCAAACTTTAAAAGGTCATAACTCGGTCGGTATTGATCCAGATGCATCGATTTTTGTGTCCACGCGACCATATACCAGTAGTCTACCAACCCACAAAATTTCAACCAATTTGAAATCTGTTTGATATAACAATTAATTATTTTTTCAAACAGCTGTCTAGGTGTCCAAGCAGAAAAAAATCTGATCCGCAGTGTCGATTTAAAAAATTCATATCTCATTAACTATATAGCCAAACAAGGCAAATCTTGTTTCCTAACCTCTATGTATGTCTCATATATCTTTCCACCAATTGTCAGAATTTTTAGACACTTTCGACTCGACCAATAATTAAAATATTTCATACTAGTGATCCAATTTATCGAGTTTAGACCATAAAATAATTTCATACCAATTAATCCACGATTCATGCAGTTCTCAAATAACAAATCTACAAATAATATTAGATGACCATTGCTAATTAAATATAGGTGCCTATGGCAGCGGAAAACGGTAAGTTGGCACCTAAAAGATGTAACATCTAGCTTATGGTTTTTGTCGAACAGCTTAAATGCAGCTATAATTACAAAACTTTCTACTTCGTTCGGAGTTTCCGAAGATGGATGTGGCTTTGTTGGCGCCGGATGTGATAGTACCAGAGGCGCCACACATGGTGGTGGTGACATCGGATGAAAAGCATCCCATAAACAATTATCGATCAAGTCCTCATATTCATGTGAGTTTACATCTAACTCGTTTTGACCATCGGATTCTGATGCGATGTCCTGCTCATCATCACTGCCTTAGATATTTTCCCACTCACTAATGATACCTCTTATTTCCTCGTTTTTGTTCATTAAATCCATCCCAAAGTAGTCGTTTAGCCTTTTAAGAACATCTAGTATGGTGGTGGTATCGCAAATAATTTCCTCCACGATATATATATAACCACAATCCGAATCTGTTCGTTTGTGACTTCAATTTTTTCATAATTTTTGATATTTTCCATAGATATTAGATAGAATTGGATGAGAAAAAAAATGAAATAGGGTTCCCACGAGGTGTAGAAAATACCTGCTCTAGATACCAATGATAAAACCCGTAAGGGTTGGAGAAATTTAGACGAGCAACAGAGAAAACATATATGAGAAACAAATAACTTAGGAGAGATAACAGACTATGATTACACCATTTTTATAACTAATCAATTCATACTATAATACTGAGAGAGAACTCTCTACATATAGTCTCAAAAATGACTAACAAATTAAATAATAAAATATTAAATAGGTCTAACTAAATAATGTAATAACCGAAAAGAACTGTTCTTTTCATTCTAGTGAAAGTCAAGAGCTTTTTTCAATATTTTAGAAAACTAGATTTGAAGCTCTTCAAAGCTCAATTTTTTAGTGGGACTTGTGAGCATATTAAGAGTTAGAGTTAGACATTTGTCATGAGAGAGAACACCTCGTGATAGCATATTTTCTCAAAGAAACAAAACAGAATCCAAAATGTCCGTCGTATAGATTATGCATGGTTGCAGCAGACTCTTTTCTCTTTGAAAGCTAGGTTTATAGAGGTAGCACTCCAAACCATTTTACTCTAACAAGTGGCAAGGAAGTGGTAGTGGTGGTGTTGGTGTGATAGGTTTTGTGTCTGCAAGTTCTGGTGGTGGAGAGAGTAAAACTGATGATGAGGCTGGTGGTTCTGATCAGGGGACCGGAGGCAACACAAGGGCCTCTGCAGCATGAAACATGCAAGGTTGGTTGCGTTCAGGGAAGGAACTAAATAGGTACAGTCGAGTGCTACAGCTCCATTTTTGAAAAAAATGTATGAAAAAATAGATTTTTCCTATATATTTTGATCAAAACTTGTAAATTTTAATGTTTCAGTTCCCAATTACATAAAATAACTTCATATAACGCATACATTTTTTTATATAGAAAACCAGTCTCTCTATTTCGCAATCCTGGTTCCGTCACTTGTTGCATTGTACATATAGCATGTGTAGCGGTTGTAGCAAGAATTAAGATGGTTTGGTTGCATTGTATATATAGCAAATGTAGTAGAAGTGGCAAGTGACTTTTGTAAGATCCTTATGAAATGAGTCTGAATCATCTGTCACTTATTCTCTGTCTATTTCGTGCTCCCTTATCTTTTTAACCCAAACTCCGTGAACCAGCAGGTGACGTGGGGTAGGGCGGTGCATGGCATGCAGCTCACGTGCCGACTTAGTCTATTTTTTCAATATATTGTCGAATCATTACCAGTGATCCCTAATTACTAATCATTTAGAACTTAAAAGGCAAATCCCAAGCTAAACCAGCAGACATCAGATTAATCAGACTGATTATGGAATAAGATTTTCAGAGGCCGAGCATATATTACATTACAAAAATAAGCCATCATATTACCAGGGTCGAAAACTTTTAAATTCTCCGATTTTCATTTCAAACTGATAATTAAATATGCAAGTATACAGTTCAACTGAAATGAAATTTGCCAAAAGCATAACCAGTCTAACAGACTATGTCAACAAAATAGCAATCACAACGATTAATACCTTTATTTCTATAAACCAGACAACTTGATAAATAGCAAAACTCACATGGATTATCTTTTTAATCTTTTTGAATTTCGGGGCTGTGGATCGTCTCTGGGTAGAGAATCCTGCTAGCACCCGTAAAGTCGAGCATCTTCTTGATAGGAGCTTGTTTCGGAGACTCCTCGTGGCTAGCTTGGTAAAATAACTTGAAACTCCACTCTAGAACTCCCGGGCATAACATTTTCCATTCGATACCAAGCTGGCTCTGTTATGTATCTCTCTCCTCTGCATGTGCCATTCACCATCGCCTTCGCACACGCTTCTACTCTTTCCACTGGAATGAACCCGACTTGGACCTATTGAAAGACCACTTCTAGTTACCATTGCATAGGCCCATACAGACACTGGTTATAGTTGACATTAAAATCTTCAAACACCTAGGAAACAACCAAATCGGGCTCTCACGGAACGATAACTTGGATCATTTTTGAACTTTTGACCACCTTTTTTTCCAGTCGGTTGTTACTGTGAGCAATCAATATAGCAATTGAGCAAACATGAAAATAGATTGTAGCATATGAGCACTATGGTTCTAATTAGTTCTTATGCACTTAATTAGCGTTTTTGGTAAAGTTTACTCCCTTGTTGTTAGAATCTTTTCGAATTCCAACCTTGTGCACTAGACTCTGAAAAGTCGGATTTTGTATATTAAAACAAAAACTCTCTGTCAAGTTACTACAGTACATCAGTTTTGTGTCCTTAACGAACACGAATTTCAGTTTTGTACAAATTGAATGATTTTACAATCAGAAGACAAAAATATTCCTAAGATTGAAGAATCACAAATTTGACTGGCAAAGAACAAAGTTTACGGCAGCCCGCAAACCTAACCAACAAGCATATCTAATTCACTGTATAAAATGAAAAATCAATAGCTGAGGATACAAAATTAAAATTATTTCATAGTATAAGTCCAGAAAAAGATAATTACCCCCTCATAATTATTGTAAAAAAAAAAAAAAAAAACTACCACTCTCTGCTTTCACCTGTTTCGGGTAACAACTACCACTTTCTTATGAATGGGAGGGTAGAGTACCAAAACATAGGAGTTAGCCAGGGGGGAGGGGGGCGCAATGCAGGATACGGGCTTCAACGAACAGTGATCGACCACGGGGCATGGCAAAGGAAAAGCTGGCTATCTAACGAAGCACATTAAATTGTTGGTCCGTAGGAGTCTAAACCTTAGAGGGGGGGGGGGGGGTGGTGAATAAGGTTTTGTACGTTTTTCGCGGAATAAAATCTATGTGTTATTTACTAAGCAAATTAGCGGTTTTTATAACTTAAACAATTACGTTAACAAATAATTGCTAATTTAATCTATGCAAGCAATGAATATAAGCAATTAATAATTTGCGAAAAGTAAAAGTTGAGAGAAAAGAAATAACGCAAGATTTATAGAGGTTCGGCAAATTGCGCCTACGTCCTCTTCTCGGTATTTTCACTACCGAGTGTTTCACTAAAAAATCTCCGTTCCAAGGTTACACTTTAACGAGCTTAATCAACCGATTACGCTCCCCCTCACTTTATGAGTATCCCGAATAAATGACCTAGAGCTTTTAAGCTACACTTGCTTAAAAGCCTCTACCCAATCACTCGCTCACAAATGAGTTTATAAAACACTCTTTTACAAGATTGAATTTTTTGTATCACTCACTAACAATTAATATCTCGAAGTTTATAGAATTACAAGAATAATACTCTCGAGAAAAATTATGAATACAAGTGAGATTTTGGAAGTATAAGCTTGAAGAATTTCTTAGTAGGATTTGCTTAAATGTTGTGTATGCTTGGATAATCTCTCCAATGGACTTTGGGGCTATTTGTAGAGTGAAAAGGTTCAGCAATTAATTTCAGACCGTTGCTGGTTGTTGGCTGAATTGAATGCTGGTTATTCAGCAGTTCGCACATTTTTCAGGAAAGGCTTAAAAGCTGGAATTTTGAAATTCTACAGAAACGATCGGTCGTTTCTGAAAAACGATCGGTCGTTTTTCATCTGTGCTCACTGGAAGAAATCACACTAAAAACGATCGGTCGTTTTAAGCCTGGCGATCGGTCGTTTTTGTGTTGAGCTCACTGGAAGAAAATTTCTGCCTAAAACGATCGGTCGTTTTAGGGTAGCGATCGGTCGTTTTTAGGTTGAGCTTACTGGAAGAAATACGCACATTTAAGATCGATCGTTTAGGGTATATGATCAGTCGTTTTTTGTTGTTCTGGGTTAGTTTCGGTTTTCTCGACAAACTTCGAAACCCCGTAACTAATTCGTTCCAACTCCGATTTAGGTTCCGCTTGAACCAATGGCTTCGTAATTACGTATTCTATCATTTTGAACCTTTAATACACTCAATAAATGATTAGTACGCAAAATGAGCTTTTATTATGTTTTACAAATTTTGTTATCATTAAAATAATCGATTTGAAGAACATCGTTCAACAATCTCTCCCTTTTTGATGATGACAAAATATTGACTTCAACATACTATAAGCTCTTTTTGTTTAAACAAGAATAACCGAAATGTGTAGATGACTCTTTACTTGGATACAAGTTTTTTTTTGAGAAAAAGCAAGTAAATGTCATAACATTCGATTTTTAACAAACGACGTTAAAACAAAGCTAAACGATTAGGGATTACGAAGATCTATATGCAAGCGAAAATTTGGCCATAGTATTGCCTAAAAAAAGGTCAAACGCCACAAATAAAAAGCAATGTATATAACCCAATCAACTAGCAATCTATGTGCGCCAATGCAATAATATCAAATAAGATACAAACGCATATTTAAAAATGCAATCACACAAAGCCATATAAACAAGAGCAATATAAGAAGAAACGCATCATAATAACCAAGTAAAACCGTTTCCTACTTATTACATCAAAAAACAACTTGTTCAACTAAAAAGGAAATAATAGAAATACAACGCAAAGACAAAAGAGAGAGGTATTTCTCCCCATTTGACATCATCAAAAACATGAAAAAGATAGATCCGCCTAGTCGCGGTGGGAAGTCGCATCATCCTCTTCGTCTTCGTCATTGTTATGACCGGCAAAGTCGGGAAAATATCCATGGAACCTCGCCCGTTGCTCGTTGCTTAACCTTTCGATTTCGTCCATATCTTCTTGACTAGGATGCATGGAGCGAAACATGCGACGTTGAAGTCGCGCATTCTGATATTGATCAATATAGAGATCGTTGTAGAATTGTTCGGTGTGCGGAGGAAGAGTCGAAGATCCTACTTTAGCTTTTCCGCGACCTCGAGAGGGACGGGAGGAGGTAGGGATATCGGTGGGGGGTAGAGACTCGGAGGAGATAGCAACATCCTCATGAGAAGCACGCGGTGTGGCCTTGGGACCGACATATTCTTCCTCTTCGGGAGAAAGAGGGGTATAGCCGGGGCCGGACACACGTTTGCCGGACCAAGTTATGGACTTGTCGGCATTATGGAATTTGATGGACATTTGGGAAAGATAGGAAGTGTCCCAAATGTGTTTATCCTTATTTTTGAACAACGTTCCACCGGGAACGAGATTAAGGTCCTTTAGAATGGCCGAAATTAGGGCACCGTAAGGTAACCCATTCTTGGATTTTGTTTTAAGCGAATCCATCTTAAAGAAAATGAGGGATGCAAAGTCGAGTCGGACTCGGCGATGAATGCATCCCAAAAGAAAGATGTACTCATTGGTAACATCCGTGAAATTTGAGGTGTGTGGGAGGATTATGTGAGAAAGGATGTGGTAGGCTAGTTTGTTTTTAAAGAGAAGGCCATGGGCTTTGTTGGAGCGATTTTGGTGGTTGGGATGAAAAATTTCATCCTTGAGATCGTTAAAGTTATCAATCTCGAGAGTCTCACATAATTCTTCACTAGACTCATAGATACCATCGCTATCTAGGCGTAAAAGGGTTCGTAGGCGGTCTATACCGTAAACGAAAGGTTGTCCGTTAAACGATGAACGCAAGCGGAGTGCGTCATCATTATCCCTATCGAGAACTAGGTGATGATAAAATTCATAGACATTTTCCTTGTAAAAGGGCTCTTTAAGAGTGAGGATAGTATCTAGTTTGTAAAAACTTAAATCGATCATGAGAGCGGGAAATCGTTCTCGGAATAAAGGCATGTCTAGAGTGAAGTTAGACAATATACCTCTTTTACCCATCTCGGGTGGATAGAGAGGAGGTAGAGGGCCGGAGCAAGAAGCGGTGGATGAGCCGGTGCGTGGGGCACGAGGAATAGCCGGGCGGCGAGTGGGTGGAGGCACGATCTCGTCCTCATGCTCATCAACGAGGTTGAGTGAGGCTTTCTTTGTACGAACCATTTTTTTGATTGATTTGGATGAAAAAATTGGGATTTTTGGGTGATTTTGGAGGGGGAGACGAATTTTTGAGAGAGAGAATTGTGATGTTTGGATTGAAATTAGGGTTTTGAAGTGTTTTGTAACACTGGAAAGCACAAAAACGATCGGTCGTTTTTGTGTGTCGATCGGTCGTTTTGGAACCAAAAAGTTCCAGTGAGCAAACCTTAAAAACGATCGGTCGTTTTTAATAACGATCGGTCGTCTGTATGAAAACGATCGGTCGTTTTTACAGATGATCGATCGACTGTAAATTGGTTACAGAACAGGATTTATTTGCACTTTACGACACCGATATGGCATAAAAATCATAAAAATACTGAAATATATATAAAATCAATTAAATATATATATATATATATATGTATATTTCACACATCAAACATGCCTAACTCTCGGCGAATAAAGCAAAATTGTTCCTCATTAAGGGGTTTTGTGAAAATATCGGCTAATTGCCTATCGGTACTTATATATTCAAGTGTAATATCCCCTTTTTGGACATGATCCCGTAAAAAGTGATGACGTAAATTAATATGTTTAGTGCGAGAGTGTTGGATCGGATTTTTAGAAAGGTTTATTGCACTAGTATTATCACACAAAATAGGTACACTATTAAAAGATAATTCAAAGTCGTTTAGTTGTTGACGCATCCAAAGGATTTGTGCGCAACAACTTCCCGCGGCGACGTATTCTGCCTCTGCCGTAGAAAGCGCAACCGAGTTTTGTTTCTTGCTATGCCAAGAAACTAAGGCGTTTCCTAAGAAATGGCAAGTGCCACTAGTACTCTTTCTATCTAATCGACAACCGGCAAAGTCGGCGTCGGAATAGCCAAGCAATTCAAAAGAAGTATCATGCGGATAAAACAATCCTAAATTACATGTACCTACTAGATATCTAAAAATGCGCTTAACGGCTATAACATGCGATTCTTTAGGGCAAGATTGATACCTAGCACACAAGCAAACACTAAACATGATATCGGGTCTACTTGCGGTTAAATATAAGAGGGATCCAATCATACCTCTATAGAGCTTTTGGTCCACGCTTTTACCCGATTCATCCTTGTCTAGTTTTGTTGCCGGACTCATCGGAGTTCCTAGCGGCTTTGCATCGCTCATGTTGAATCGTTTGAGCAAGTCTCTCGTGTATTTGGCTTGATTGACGAAAATTCCGTCCTTTGTTTGTTTGATTTGCAATCCAAGAAAGTATGTGAGTTCACCCATCATGCTCATCTCGAATTCACCTTGCATACACTTAGAAAACTCCTCGCACATGCGAGCATTAGTAGCACCGAAAATAATATCATCAACATATATTTGAATTAAAAGCATATCTTTTCCATCCTTTTTAATAAAAAGAGTAGTGTCTAAAGTACCACGAGAAAAACCCTTTTTGATCAAAAATTTACTAAGTCTTTCATACCAAGCCCGGGGTGCTTGTTTTAAACCATAAAGTGTTTTACGAAGTTTGTAAACATGATCGGGAAATGCGTGATTTTCAAAGCCGGGTGGTTGTTTTACATAAACTTCCTCATTAATAAAGCCGTTCAAAAAAGCACTTTTAACATCCATTTGAAACAATTTAAAGCGTTTAAAAGAAGCATAAGCAAGTAACATTCTAATGGCTTCTAGTCTAGCTACGGGTGCGTAAGTTTCATCGAAATCGATGCCTTCTTCTTGGTTATACCCTTGAGCTACTAGTCTAGCCTTATTTCTAATGACTACCCCGGATTCATCCATCTTATTACGAAATATCCATTTCGTACCTATAATGGTTTTCTCATGCGGTCTAGGTACTAAGGTCCATACGTTGCTACGCTCGAATTGATTTAATTCGTCATGCATAGCTAATACCCAACTCTCATCAAGTTCCGCTTCATGAATGTTCTTGGGCTCTAATTGAGACAAGAATGCAAAATGATTAACTATATTTCTTAAAGAAGAACGTGTATGCACTCTTTCTCCCGGGTTACCCAAAATTAAATCTTGCGGATGGTGATTGGCATATCGCCATTCTTGAAGCAAATCGTCATGAATGTGTACACTAGATTCTAAGTCCTTTTGACGTATATCTATAGTGACTTCATCAACACCGGGTTCAACCTCTATACTAGGCGTAGACTCTAAGCTAGATGCGCCATGATTTGAAGAAGATGCTTTATGAAAAATATCATCATTAATATTATGAACAATTAAAGGCTTATCAATCGTCGGTAAATTCTCATCAAACGAAACATGTACCATCAAGTTGCTTTTGTTTCATCTTCATTGTAATCAGTAGCATGTTACATTTGTTTTATGATTGGAGAATGTTAGTAGTGAATACACTCTTGTAATGAATAGTTTACATTTTATTTTAATAAATGTTAATGATGATTTTTTTAGTAATTGCTTGGTGAATGATTCTAGCAATTGAAAGTTGATTTAATTAATTTATTTGTATTATAAATGAATGAAATTGAATTAAAATTATATAACTAGCATTTTCATTTGCAACAAAAATAGATTATGTATCTGCAACGGTAGAGATCTGAATCAGCAACAACTAATGTTGCATTTGCAATGATTTTTTTCCACATTTGACAACATTTTATTTCATTAGTGCAACAAAAATATTTAAAAATCAGCAACAGGATTGTAACCTTTAACATCAAATAAATTGAAGGATTGACAACAACTTATTTCCATCGGCAACAATATTTATTTCGAAACTGCAACGAATTTATTTGTTGCAAATAATTTTTTACCGATCTTTTTAACAACGAAAAATAAACTTTCGGCAATGAAATTTTCTATTGCCAAAAACGTATTTTCTTGTAATGATTTTAGTCACGGTTAGCATTTAAGCCAACTAAATAACGGAACACTCCCTACGTGGATTCCAGAAATTCACCACCGAGAGAATCCTACTGGTTATGCAACTCATTTATTCACTAAAATCAATACAAAAATGAAAAAAACTACTACGTTTTTCATTTTGCAACAAACTCATCTGTAACTCTCTTAGCACTTATAGTTGCTAGTACACAATGACACAAATTAATAAACATGGTTTGTATATATAAATTATTAGAAGATGACTATAAAACACATCCAATTTTTATTTAAACGAACCTCACCCATCCCTGAAGAGGCGGCGCCAACAATAAGAACGACTTTCTCGGCGACATTTTCACTAGAATAAGATCGGTAGACATACGACAGGAACTTGAGAAAGAGGTAAACAGGTATGAAGCTTAAGAGAACATTAGTAGCAACATGAGGTACAAAACTGTTGAGAAGATTGTTGATTAGATCATTTTTTGAGAGAGTTGGAAGAGAAAGAAGAAAGGTGATGAAGCGGTTCATTTTGGTGAATGTGTTGTTGAGTGTAGAATGTGGTGGCAACTATTTAAGAGACCAACAAAGGCTCTAATTGCATACTTGGCTTGCTTTATAAATAGCTGCTGATATATTAATTATTTGCTCATCATTTTGAATTAGAATTTGCAATTATTGTTATTCATTGCGTAAATGTAAGATCATTCACGATTTTGTAAACTCAAAAATATAATTTCTTAGATTTCCGTAAAATGTTTTTGCATTTCTTATTTTTTTTAATAGTTATACATGTTAACCGTTGGATGACAATCTTGTTGGTTTTTGGTACTATTTCGAATACGATAATTGAAAGGACAATAAAGTAAAAGACAGGAACGCAATGGAAATAAGACTTTATTTTTCACAATTGGAATATCAATTACAATTCCTGACTCGTACAGAATTTAAATTAAACTGCTGGACTGGTTTGACAATAATACAAACTGCCGGACTGTTTTGATAATAAAACAAATTGCCGGACTGGTTTGACAATAAAACAAACTGCAGGACTGTTTTGACAATATAAAAACTGCCGGACTGTTTTAACAAACTGCCGGACTGGTTTTAACAAATAAAAAACTGCAGGACTGTTTTGACAATATAAAAACTGCCGGACTGGTTTTAACAAATAAAAAACTGCCGGACTGTTTTGTAAATAAAACAAACTGCCGGACTGTTTTAACAAAAAAAGAAACTGCCGGACTGTTTTAAACAAACTGCCGGACTGTTTTAACAAATAAAAAACTGCCGGACTGGTTTTAAACAAACTGCCGGACTGGTTTTAACAAATAAAAAACAAAAACTGCCGGACTGTTTTGTAAATAAAACAAACTGGACTGGTTTTAACAAATAAAAAACTGCCCGGACTGTTATTAAATAAACTGCCCGGACTGTTATGTAAATACTGGAAATTAAAGTACAGGAAAGTAAATTACAGAATAGGAAAGACTGAAATGTAAATTACAGAAACTAAAGGTACTGGAAAGAAAAATACAGAAAGGAAACAGTACTGAAATTAAATGAACAGAATAATAAAGGACTGAAAAATAAATAACACAAATTAAAAGAAGAGGCAACTGCTGAGCAGTTTCCCTTAAAAAATATTTCCCGAACCACCTTTAAAGGTTTCTGGTTTCGGGACTTTGTTCCCAAGGTACAACTTCTATCTCAGAGTGGCTCGTATGGAAACCGGCACCGAACCACAGGTCGAGCTGTTGGTGGTGCGGTTCTCTCTCACTAAGTGTATGCTTATGCTGTGAGTTGTGTGTATGAAGGTGTGTTAGAATGAGAGGGGGATGGCTGCCTTTTATAGGCTCTAATGAAACCGCAGCCATAAATGTTGGCCTTTAATTCTGGGAGTTACACCCCCAGAATCCGCTCAATCAATTCTGAAACCACAGCATTTAATCTCATTCATTGCTGGAGCGTTTCTGATTGCTGGAAACTCTAGGGACTGCTTTGTATTTTATACAAAACTCCCTATTCGGGTTTGGACCCAAGACCCGAGACCCGAGACATTCCCCAAATCCCAAATCCCAAGCCCAAGCCCAATACACACTAATACTCTTAGGTGTATGTGGACATGTTAGTTTAATAACTACATGGGTTGGTATGGTATATATATTGTAAAATTAACTCTTAATCTTCCAATATGGGATTATACTAAATGGTTTTCCTTTACCATTTCGGTTTTTCCAGATTTGAGCTTTCGAGGCACCAACTTTGAAGCCACTTTGTATTCACACCCATTCTCCGAATAGGTCATGTGATATACCGTTACGAAGCTCGTCACACGGGCTACTCAACCACGTTGAGTTTGGTATAAACAACTCAGCGCTGTTACACGAAATAATGACTCGAAGTTGGTCTAGTGACCATTCGGAAACACCCATGTTTTCACATGTTTTTCCAACAATCCCCCACATGAATGCAATTGGCTGAAAATAAAATGCTCCTAAATGCATACGAGAGAACCGCAAGAGTTCACTGCATAAGGACAGGTAGCGCGCGCCTTGAACCTGCCGTAGTGACGTAAAATCTGATATGCTACTATTGGGTAGCCTTTAAGCCTTGAACCCTTTAGCGTTTGTCAATACCAGGGTAATGCGCACACAGTGTCCTCTCTACACCACTTACTAAGCCCTTTGGTTGTTGTCCATATTTGGCCGTGGACTGCCTTGGCAAAATTCAACCGAGTGCTCTAGTGATTTAGCCCATGGCTCATCACATAGTATCGGCCATACACACTCGTCATAGGTGATGTCAAATCAAGGGTGTCCTGACTCACCCCTCTCGATCTTCGAGATACTTGTTTTCATTAAGAGCCTCATGCTCACCCTTAAGATGGTCTAGGTCTATCACTCTTTCATCCTAGAAATGGGCTGGGAACTTAAGTTCCCGAGTGCTTTGTTCGGTCACCCCCACAGTTCGGTTTTCCCGTTGAACCCGAGGCTGGAGAATCCAGTTCGGGTTGGGTTGCCTCTGAGGAGGTTTCCAGTTTGATGGGCTTCAACCCCATTCCCCTCGATGAAACTTCAACTCCTACCTGAGTTAAGCCTTTTGTAAATGGATCCGCTATATTGTCTTTAGATCTCACAAAATCTAATGACACCACACCGTTAGCTAACAATTCTCTTACGGATTTATGTCTCCGACGAATATGTCGGGACTTTCCATTATACATATGATCCTGCGCCCTTCCAATAGCCGACTGACTATCGCAGTGCATGCTTATTGCTGGGACAGGTTTCGGCCACATTGGAATTCCTTCCAGAAAGCTTCTCAGCCAATCAGCCTCTTCTGTTGCTAGATCCAACGCTATGAACTCGGATTCCATAGTTGATCTAGCTATGCACGTCTGCTTGGATGATCTCCATGAGACAGCTGCTCCTCCCATCACGAACACATATCCGCTAGTGGATTGTGTACTGTTGGAATCCGAGATCCAGTTTGCATCAGAATACCCTTCCAGTACAGCTAGATATCTGGTATAATGCAACCCTCGGTCTGCTGTGTATCTCATGTATCTGAGAAGTCTCATGATGGCCTTCCAGTGTTCCTCATTTGGATTACTGGTGTGCCTACTCAGTCTACTCACTAAGTTGGCTATGTCTGGTCTAGTACAGTTCATGACGTACATCAGACTGCCTATTATTCGAGAATATTCCAATTGTCTCACACTCTCCCCAAAGTTCTTTTTCAGGGTGGTTGAGATCTCTATCGGAGTTCTGGATGTAGCTCTACTATCTTTATCAAATTTGTCAAGCATCTGCCTGACATAGTGAGTTTGAGATAGCGCATATCCGTCTGATGTCTTGGTAATTTTCATACCAAGTATAACATCAGCGACACCCAAGTCTTTCATCTCGAATTTTTGTGACAACATTTTCTTAGTGGAGTTGATGTTATCAATACTCCCTATTATTATCATGTCATCTACGTAGAGGCAGACTACCACGTAGTCCTTTTCATTTCCTTTTACGTAGACGCATTTGTCACATTCGTTTATCCGAAAACCGTTTGATAGCATCACTCTATCAAATTTTTCGTGCCATTGTTTAGGTGCTTGTTTAAGTCCATACAAGGACTTCACAAGTTTACACACCTTGTGCGCTTTACCTGGAACCACAAACCCTTCCGGTTGTTCCATGTAAATTTCCTCTTCCAGCTCACCATTCAAAAACGCCGTTTTAACATCCATTTGATGTATTTCCAGATCGAACAATGCTGCGAGAGCAATGACTATCCGGATTGACGTCTTCCTGGAGACAGGAGCATAGGTGTCGAAATAGTCGACACCTTCGGTTTGTCTAAAACCTTTCACTACAAGCCTTGCCTTGTATTTCTCGATTGTTCCATCGAGCTTTCTCTTCCTCTTGAAGATCCACTTGTGTCCTAGTGGCTTACACCCGGGTGGTAGATCCACTAGTTCCCAAGTGTGATTTTGTAATATCGATTCAACCTCATTGTTGATCGCTTCCTCCCAATATTGGGCTTCCGGGGATGACATTGCTTCTTTGAATGTCGCCGGTTCGCCTTCTATCATGAAGGTTATAAAATCTGGACCGAAAGACGTTTCCTTTCTAGCCCTTTTACTACGTCAAGGCTCTTCTTCTTCTTCCTCCAATGGTTCACTTGCCCCCACATTTTCCTCACTGTGTGACTCCTCAGTCTCTACAGTTTTGGAAGACTTGCGGGGAAAGATCTCCTCGAAGAAAGAAGCTTCTCGAGCTTCGATGATAGTATCTACATGCACATCGGGATTATCCGACTTGTACACTAGAAAACGATAAGCACTACTGTTTTGTGCATATCCTATGAACACACAGTCTACCGTCTTTGGCCCTATTCTCGTTCTTTTCGGAAGCGAGACAAGGACCTTCGCGAGACAACCCCAAACCCTTAAGAATTTATAGCTCGGCCTATGGCCTTTCCATAGTTCATAAGGTGGTTTATCACGCTTCTTATGCGGTAGCTTGTTCAATACATAGTTGGCGGAAAGCAGCGCTTCCCCCCACATGTTCTGGGGTAACCCAGAACTTATTAGCATAGCATTCATCATTTCCTTGAGAGTTCTATTCTTATGCTCAGCAACCCCATTCTGCTCCGGAGAGTATGGGGCTGTCGTTTGATGTATAATGCCATTTTCTGCGCATATCTACGCAAACGGTGCTTCGTATTCACCGCCTCTATCACTCCTCAACATTTTAATCTTTTTATTGAGTTGATTTTCTACTTCGGTCTTATAAAGAGCGAATTTCTCTACCGCTTCGTCTTTACTTCTCATTAAGTAGACATAGCAGTATCTAGTACAATCATCTATAAACGTGATGAAATACTTTTTCCCTCCTCGCGTTTGTATAAACTTTAAGTCGCATACATCCGTGTGTATTAGACCGAGAGGTTCAGTACTTCGTTCAATATGTTGATACGAAGACTTGGTTAATTTTGCTTCAACACAAACCTCACATTTATGTTGTTTATCAAATACAAAATTAGGTAGTAGATTCAGTGATATTAATTTCTTCATAGAATTAGAATTCACATGACCTAATCTACCATGCCATAAATTAAATGAATCACAAGAATAAGCAAACGAAGTTTTATTGGCCACTTGGGCAACATTCACGATTACATTATTCTTGGTACTGGCCTCAGCCTTAGTACCCTCAATAGCTAACTCGGCTTTAGGATCCGGAGTACCAACATTTAATTTAAACATGCCGTTGGTCATATAGCCACGGCCTACATACATTCCGTTCAAAGTGATTACAATTTTTGCAGATTCAAATACAAGTTTAAATCCTTTGTTCACCATCACGGACCCGGAAACCAGATTCTTGCGAATTTCCGGCACATGGAGCACGCCATTCAGTGTGAGCTCCTTTCCCGATGTCATCTTCAGCAGCACGGTTCCTTTTCCTTCCACCCTGGAAGTAGCCGAGTTCCCCATGAAGCAGTTCTCATTGTCCACGGCCGTATAGGTCTTGAACATCCACTTGCTGGCACAGATGTGACTAGTGGCGCCTGTGTCCAGCCACCATTCCTTTGGGTTGCTCCCCACCAGGTTCACTTCAGAAACCACAGCACTCAGGTGCATGTAGTCTTGTCCAGCATCATCTCCTCCCTCAGCCACATTAGCCTGAGCAGGTGCCCTCTTCCTCCCTTTCCCTTGGAACTTCCTCTTTGGGGGGGGTTTGGGCTTGTCGGTGCGCATCTTACAATCCGCGGCACGATGGCCCGGTTTGTTGCACACAAAGCAATCTCCCATAAATTTCTTCTGGAGAGAAGCACCGACTACGCCGTCAAAGCGTTTCCGCTTAGACATAGCGTTCTCAACCACATGGGCCTTGGCAACCGCGTTGCCTGCTCCGCCACCGCCTTTCCTTCCGGATCGACGGTTGCTTTGCTCAACATTGAGCCTCTCAATGAGTCCCTCCAAGGTCATAGCCTTTCGCTTGTGTTTCAGGTAGTTTTGAAACTCTTTCCAAGAAGGTGGCAGTTTCTCAATCATTAATGCCACTTGGAAAGGTTCGTTGATAACTAGCCCCTCAACCTCAAGCCTATGGTATATGAGTCGGAGTTCCTCAACCTGCTCGATAACACTCTTCCCATCAGTCATCATGTACTTGTGAAAGTCCGTGACGACAAATTTCTTTGCGCCAGCGTTATTCACTTTGTACTTTCTTTCGAGAGACTCCCAAAGCTCCTTTGCAGAAGCCTTGGGCTCGAATACACTGAAGAGAGTGTCATCCAGAGCACACATGATGTAGTTCTGGCATAGGTAGTCGCCATGTTTCCACGCTTCTACCGCCGAAACCGTCTGCACGTCCTCATCGTCCTCGCTTAGGACGGGTGCAGACTCCTTAAGAAAACGGGTCAGATTAAGGGCAGTTAAATAAAACAGCATCTTTTGCTGCCAACGTTTGAAGTTGTTGCCCCTAAACTTTTCCGGTCTCTCCAGTTGAGAGGTTGGCAACATTGGCATCGCCGGCGTTGCCGGAGCCTTGCCCTTTGCCCTGGCCGCTGCCACAAGCGCTGCTTTGGCCGCAGCCTTAGCAGCAGCATGTGCTGCGGCCGCAGCCGCAGCCATAGCATCATCCTTTGCCGCAGCGGCGTCGGCCGTAGCCTTTGCCGCAGCAGCTTCGGCCTGAGCCTGTGCCTGAGCCTGGGCCCCCCCACTCGCAGCGCTCGCAATGTTATGGCTACTGCCAATCACAACTGCGCCCTGCACGAATCCCGAAGGATCGATGGGTGTTCGATCCTCATTAGTCATCTGAAATGACAAATTTAAAACCGTTTAGTTTCTCGCAAGAAAACTAAAATTCTTAATCGCAAATACTAATTATATCTTAATTAGATTGCTTCAAAAGAATAAAACAATAAAAAGATATTCTAGCGTGAAAATCAAATCACTTTTGATTTCACTAAGAATTCTTTATTATATTCTAGAATTAAAAGATTAAAACTAATTCGGATTTTATTCTATTTGCAAATTTCAATTTCTAGTAAACTAGCAATGATTTTGCAAGAATAAAACCGAGACGTCAACAACAATAAAATAAAAACAAAAGTCCTTTTCTATTCGAAAATAGTAAAACCAAATAATATTATTGTTTAACATTGTTGGTTTTTGGTACTATTTCGAATACGATAATTGAAAGGACAATAAAGTAAAAGACAGGAACGCAATGGAAATAACACTTTATTTCTCACAATTGGAATATGAATTACAATTCCTGACTCGTACAGAATTTAAATTAAACTGCTGGACTGGTTTGACAATAATACAAACTGCCGGACTGTTTTGATAATAAAACAAACTGCCGGACTGGTTTGACAATAAAACAAACTGCAGGACTGTTTTGACAATATAAAAACTGCCGGACTGTTTTAACAAACTGCCGGACTGGTTTTAACAAATAAAAAACTGCAGGACTGTTTTGACAATATAAAAACTGCCGGACTGGTTTTAACAAATAAAAAACTGCCGGACTGTTTTGTAAATAAAACAAACTGCCGGACTGTTTTAACAAAAAAAGAAACTGCCGGACTGTTTTAAACAAACTGCCGGACTGTTTTAACAAATAAAAAACTGCCGGACTGGTTTTAAACAAACTGCCGGACTGGTTTTAACAAATAAAAAACAAAAACTGCCGGACTGTTTTGTAAATAAAACAAACTGGACTGGTTTTAACAAATAAAAAACTGCCCGGACTGTTATTAAATAAACTGCCCGGACTGTTATGTAAATACTGGAAATTAAAGTACAGGAAAGTAAATTACAGAATAGGAAAGACTGAAATGTAAATTACAGAAACTAAAGGTACTGGAAAGAAAAATACAGAAAGGAAACAGTACTGAAATTAAATGGACAGAATAATAAAGGACTGAAAAATAAATAACACAAATTAAAAGAAGAGGCAACTGCTGAGCAGTTTCCCTTAAAAAATATTTCCCGAACCACCTTTAAAGGTTTCTGGTTTCGGGACTTTGTTCCCAAGGTACAACTTCTATCTCAGAGTGGCTCGTATGGAAACCGGCACCGAACCACAGGTCGAGCTGTTGGTGGTGCGGTTCTCTCTCACTAAGTGTATGCTTATGCTGTGAGTTGTGTGTATGAAGGTGTGTTAGAATGAGAGGGGGATGGCTGCCTTTTATAGGCTCTAATGAAACCGCAGCCATAAATGTTGGCCTTTAATTCTGGGAGTTACACCCCCAGAATCCGCTCAATCAATTCTGAAACCGCAGCATTTAATCTCATTCATTGCTGGAGCGTTTCTGATTGCTGGAAACTCTAGGGACTGCTTTGTATTTTATACAAAACTCCCTATTCGGGTTTGGACCCAAGACCCGAGACATTCCCCAAATCCCAAATCCCAAGCCCAAGCCCAATACACACTAATACTCTTAGGTGTATGTGGACATGTTAGTTTAATAACTACATGGGTTGGTATGGTATATATATTGTAAAATTAACTCTTAATCTTCCAATATGGGATTATACTAAATGGTTTTCCTTTACCATTTCGGTTTTTCCAGATTTGAGCTTTCGAGGCACCAACTTTGAAGCCACTTTGTATTCACACCCATTCTCCGAATAGGTCATGTGATATACCGTTACGAAGCTCGTCACACGGGCTACTCAACCACGTTGAGTTCGGTATAAACAACTCAGCGCTGTTACACGAAATAATGACTCGAAGTTGGTCTAGTGACCATTCGGAAACACCCATGTTTTCACATGTTTTTCCAACAAATCTAACGATTCATATCCAAACTCAAAAAGATGTTTTTGCATTTGTTATTTTTTTTAATAGTTATACATGTTAACCGTTGGATGACAATCTAACGATTCATATACAAACTCAAAAAGATGTTTTTGCATTTGTTATTTTTTTTAATAGTTATACATGTTAACCGTTGGATGACAATCTAACGATTCATATCCAAACTCAAAAAGATGTTTTTGCATTTGTTATTTTTTTTAATAGTTATACATGTTAACGTTGGATGACAATCTAACGATTCATATCCAAACTCAAAAAGATGTTTTTGCATTTGTTATTTTTTTTAATAGTTATACATGTTAACCATTAAGTTTGTATGTTTGAATTTCTTCTTCGTGAAGCATACAGATAAACCAAAATAATATCACGAAAGATATAATAAGAAATCGGTTGTAGGCATCCACAAGTATTCATTTTTCTACTTTCGGTCCTTATGCGACATAGAGAGGCTTTAGAAAGCTACCAACGGCCATCCGTTGCTCATCATAACTTCTCAGAGTTTCGATGAGGACTAACGGTGGCCACGTTAGTGGTGGCATGACATGAGTAACGTTAGATTCACTACTCTAACACTTCTCCTTACACTTTTTGTGAGATAAATGAAGACAAGAACACTACAGGACAAAACTGTAAATTTTGACGTAACTTCTCTCACAAGTAGTGTAAGGAGGAGTGTTAGAGTAGTAAAAATATATTACCCGGCATGACATGGATCTATAGTGGTTGCATTTTAGAGAGATAAAATGTGTATTTTAGTGGTAAAATGTTTTTTGCTTTTTCAGTTAGTTTAGACATAAACACTAATACTTATGCTGAATTTTTTGATTCATGTCCTAGTTTTCATATTTGCCACTGCTTAGATATTCATAATTAAGTCTTGAAACTGACTCCGTAGTCATCAATTTATAAATTGGTGGTATGATATTTCTAAACCTCCAATTAAGTATAATAACATTTCGGAGGATATTTGTATTTTAATGGATCAAGTTAACTTTTTTTTTTTTAATCTTTTGTACCTTTGATTATTCATTTTTCCCCCTTTCTACCTTTGCTTCTTCAATTTTCTTTTTTTACCCTAGTTTATACGCTCTTTTATTTTTATTTTTTGCACCTTACTTGCCAAATGCATCAAACAATTGAAAATTAAGGAAGGTACAAAATATAAAGAAAGGATATCTCTGAAATATACACATCGCCATTCTAAACCTCCTATTAAATATATTAACATTTGGGAGGATATTTGCATTTTACTGGATTATGTTGGATTTATTTATTTATTTTGGACATGCGTTTTCTCTTCTCTCTATTTTTCCTATTTACCTACGTTTTTTAAATTTTATTTACCTTGTTCATTTTACGGTTATGGTTCATTTGAGGATTTATTGGGTCCTTTAGGTTTTGTATTCTTGTTTTGGTGGAGTTACGGTTTTTAGAATCCGATCTAGCTAAGATTGGTGTTAGTAGTTTGGCCAATTCTTATTAGGCGATGAAATGAATGGGTTTGTTTCGTATGAGAGATCCAATTGGACTTTTTATTATGTTAGGGTGGGGGTTAAGATGTGCGCCTAGATGCTATCGGTTCAACATCTTGACTTTCAGAACCTAATTTCAATGATTTACGATGACTGTTTTCTTCGGACAAAAATTGAGGTCGGATTGGTGGATGAAGACATGTTTTGTCGTTAAACAATGAATCAATACTTTCGGAACGTTACTTGTTGTTGAGTGTGATCAACTATAGATTATGGTGCATTTTACAATTTATTTGGACTTTTATGCATTGCCTCTCGTTTTATGGTGTTATGATTTTTCGACTCCGACATGGCTACGATTGGTACTAGAAGTTTGGCCTATCTGTATAGGCGACAGAGAGTTTGGGATTCTATTGGTATGGCAAGAGCCGGTTGGACTTTTGGTTGATTTGAGGTTAGGATTAAAATGTGTGACTAGATGCTAACGGTTTATCGTTTTGACTCTTGATACGCCAACTATTTATTTTGTTGTTTTCTTTAAGCTAAAATCATGGCCGGATAGGGGAATGATGAAATGTTCTCTGTAATGATGAAATGATATTACGAGTATTTGTTTATTGTAAAGTGTGATTAATCATTTGTGTAATTTATTTAAGATAGATCATTTTATAGTTAGTTTATAGTTTTATTAATTTGCTTTCAAACACTATTGCGACATGATTTTTTGTTGTTATATGTTTGTAATCGATGAGGAGTTGGTTTTGATTTTCTTAGCCTGTGAGCCCCCTTCTTACATATCAATATACGGTTACTTTTAACTTTCAAAAAAAAGAAAATGAAAAAAAATGAACAAACGAAGATAAAAAAAGATAAATAAAAATCCAACATAATGCATTAAAATAAAAATATCCTCCCAAATGTAAGTATACTTAATAGGAGGTTTAGAAATAATATACCACCAATTTCTGATGACTTAGGAGTAAGTTTCAGTGACTATACTCCCTTGTTTTATTTTCTTACAACTTGGATCTGGACATTGTATTTTGTTAGCATTTTGTGGGGGTTTTCATCCCTATTTTATTAACTTTTAATAAAATGGGGTTTTTTTTCCACCAAATTATATATAAAAAATGAGTAGCAAATATGATTATATGAAGAGTATGATATAATGCAAATAATTCAGCATAAGTATTTGTATTACACCGAAAACATTAAAAATTTAAAATACACACTTTCTCTCTCTAAAATGCAACCATCAGAGATCGATGTTGGGCCACCATTACCGTGGCCACTGGTGGTCCTCATGAAACTCTAGGAAGCTATGACGAGCAACAAAGGGCCTTTGTCAGCTTTGTAAACCCACTCCGTCTCGCTATAAATACCGAAAATAGAACAATGAATACATATATATATATATATATATGCATGCCTACAACCGGTTTCTTATGCTATTTTTCACCATGTTCTTTTGGCTCATTTGTATGACAAGGAAGAAGTTCAGACACTAAGACATGTGCCTGACAAACTTGTAAAGGGGAAGGAAATGAGATAATTTCACTTTAATGTCATGTGTTTTGCCTGTTTTTTAGTTTAGTGTAATAGGTTTCGAAAATATTGATTTAGTGTCCTCAACTTAACATATTTTTTGATTTATTGACATCCGTTTACAAAATTTTGATTTATTTACCTCAGTTAATTAAAAAATTGATTTGATGACCCTACTTAACTTTATAAGTTTTAAACAATTATAATTCAGCCCATATAATTTAGAATTTAATAGATTAGCCACTGATTTGTTGAAAGAGACAAAATTAACTCTTTAATTTTTTTTAAATTACACGTTTTCAAATAAACAAATTTTCTTTTTAAAGAATATTTTTTAAATATTTTTTTTCCAAATAAAGTGTGTGTTTCTTTTAAAACAAAAGTAAACAATTTTGTATTGGGAAAATTTTCAATTTTTAATTATGTTATAATATATAATATGCTTTTCAAAGTATATTTTTATTTAATATTTTAGTAAAAGATGTGAAATATATTGATTAACTTTTTAAAAGAACTACTAGTTTTTATAAACACTACTGGTAAAATTTTATTCTTTTTTGAAATAATTTATTCTCTAAGAAATTTGTTTAATATATTATTCTCTTTTCAAAATATTTCAAAATTTCAAAAAAAGAGCTTGCTTTCTCCAAGGGAAGAATTTCTTGAAGAAAAAAAAGTCATCAAATTCGTTTTTTTCTCTATTTTAAAATTTCTCATAAGTAAATAATTTTTAAAAAATATTTTGAGACATAATTTTATCCGTAAAAATGAAAAAAATTCAGTATTATTATCGAAAAAATATATTTTGTTTTAATAGAAACTCCCACTTTATTGGAAAAAATATATGTTTTTTTTATAAAAAAAATTAAAAAAAGTTGTTGATTTGAAAAAATGTCTTTTAAATTTTTTGTAAAAGAGCTAATTTTGTCACTTTCAGCAATTCAATGACTAGTTTATCAATTTTTAAACTATGTGGGCTGAATTATAATTTTTAATAACTTATAAGTTAAGTTAGTTTCCAAATCATTTTTTTTACATAAATTTCATCTCGTACAGAAAGTCATGACCCATATTTTCTTACATAAATTTCAGTTCTTTTTAGACTTTGAGATACCTTTATTAGACCACAGCAATGAATTTATCGCTAAAAGACATGTGAGCTAAATTTATTCCCATCAATTTACCGAAATAATCCCAAATTTTTTTAGCAACTCGACGCATGCTAAATAAATTATTAGTGTCTTCGATACATTTATTCCAGTTTTTTGGGTTTGAGCTTATTTCAAACGATTTGCCTTCTTATATTGTGTTATTACTTTTAAGATGCCAAAAGCTTTTGCCTTCTACTAATGCCAAATCCATTCATATGGCAATACAATGTATAGCAAAAACTAGAGGTCTTTAAAAACGAGGAACAACCTATATTGAATTAAAAAATATCCAAAAAAAAAACTGGATTCAAAATAAATATTGTTTAAGATTGTTTAACTTATTACAATATAATATATATTGGTTTAAAAAGAAAGAGCAGATAGAAGTTTTTTGAATATTTCAGGAAGCATTAGTTTTTAAAAATAAGTAGTTGGTTTTTGATTTATTAATAAGTGTATGGATAAAATGCTATTATAAGGAGTTCTGTTTTCACATCTTGCGTATAATTTCTCTTTCAAACCAACTTTTAAAGGACATATATTTTTAGTGACATGTTGTCTTTGTTTCTTCATCTTTCGTTTGGCAAGACAAGCATGACATCAAACGAAAAGGTTACAACTGGTCTTGATCACTATATCAATCCTATAGGCTAGACCAAAGAACTTACAAGACCAAATTACAAAACTTTGCTAATTATGATAAGTTTGGGAAAAAATACATTTACTGTGTTGTACTATCTTCTGTTAACGATTTACATATCATACTATGAGAATTAACAATTGAGGTACTCATCTATCAAAATGTTCACAATTCTGGTGTCCGCCGTTAACTTAATTGGATGAGATTTGCTTTCATTTTTTATTTTGGTCATATTCTTTGTAATTTGTATAAATTTAATCATGTTTTGTTAAAAAGTTACAATTTACAATATTCATGCTAAAACACATAAAGATGCACACATATTAAATATCTCAATTTAAAAAAAACATATTATTTGACTAAATTTTATTTGAAAAAAATTATTTTTCTTAAAATCCATTTTTTAATAAAAAAAAACATAACACTTTCTTTAAAACGAAAATAACGTGAGTTTTAGAAGTGAGTTGGGAAAAAACTATTTCAGACAACATTATTATTCGAATACTTATGGAAAAACGACAGAAAATTTGTTATTTTTTCTAAAAATTATTTAAATAGAAAATATTTTTTAAGTATTTATAATTTAATTTGTATACACAAACATCGTTTATATAGGAAGAAAATATTAATCTAGAATTTATATTATTTGAAATAATATATATACATATGCATAATATTATATGTATTTATACATGTATATATATGAACGTGTATACACATACATACATAGATATGTGTATGTTTGTGTGTGTGTTAATATATATATAATGAATATGTATTTATGAATTTATACTAAAATGAGACATTTCAGAAAATTCGGGGTTAGCAATATGTCCAAATTGAAAATTCAAACTAACTTACATGCATTTCAATTAACGGCAGTAACTAAATTGTGAATGTTTTGATAGTTGAGTAACTCAATTGTTAATTATCATAATCTGCTGCCTAAATCCTTAACAGCAGATCGTACAGTACACTAAATGTATTTTTTTCCAATAAGTTTGAAATAGACTTAATTGTTCTTTGCACTATCACACCTACACATGCATGTTTATTTCTAAACCAATTTAATTACTTTACGAAGATATGATTTACACGTACCTATGTATAGTTTTTTTAATTTATAAGGTTATAACAAGTCAAGTCAAGTAAGTAAAATTGAGAAACGTGCACATAGACGAATATGCAGCCTTATGTAGGTCTTACGCTGCTATAGCAAAGAGCCGTGTGAGTAATTGGTTGACACTATGACATGTTAAATGGTTTGCATGTACAAGTAATATGGACATATTTTAACATGAAAATTAATATTAGTACTTAATTAATTACCTATACAAGAACAATTTCAAATCAGCCAAAAAAAGCAAAAAGTTTATTCGCCATAATGCTTGTAATTATAAGTTCCTTTCACATTCTTTATCCGTCTTTGTGCTCTAATTTTTCTTTATATATACTTCTCTGTGTTGATCACTTTTTTATTTCATTTAAACATTATATATATATAAAAAAAGAGTTAAGAGTGCAAAAGATGACATCATCTAGAAAAAACCTGAGGGTATTGGTGGTTGATGATGACATATTATTGCAAAAAAAGCACAGTAAGATGTGTAAGCAAATTGGATGTGAGGCTAAAATAGCCATAAATGGTAAAGATGCTGTTGATTTGTTTCAAGCGGGGAACAAATTTGACCTGGTGCTTATGGACATGGAAATGCCCATAATGGATGGTCCCACATCAACAAAGAAGCTCCGGGATATGGGAATCGATACCATAATTATTGGTGTAAGTTCTGAAGATGAAGAGTCTAAGAAAAATGCATTCAAAACTACTGGACTAACTGAATTTCATAACAAGCCATTGAAAATGGATACTCTCAAAGCGATTGTCGAGAAAATTAACAAAAAAGATTGATCGAGTTGGTTTTATTTCATTTGTTAGTTCTTCGATTATCCAACATGTCTCTTTAAGTTAAAAATAATTGTATCATCTCTTTGTTGAGTTTTTCTTTACATTTCAATTATTGTTTGTGAAAATTTGCCGAGTTTTGATAAAAAATAATTAATAATGAATATATATATATATATATATATATATATATGTGTGTGTGTGTGTGTATGTGTGAAACGTTTATGTGGTTCTATACATTCTACTCATACTAAAACCTCTATAAATTAATATTGTTGTAACCATGAATTTTTTAATTCCGATATTAATTAATCGATAAATTAATATTTTATTATTTAAAGAGGTTATTATCGATTTAATAAAATATACTCTTTAACAACATCAAACTGATGCTATATTTTTAAGAATGCTCGTTTAACTCGTTAGTAAATGCAAATACACCACTTCACTAACTAATATATAAATTTTGCTACATCTTAAAATGTGTAGCAAACTAGTAATAAACATTATTTACATTAAACTATCGATCATTGATTATTAAATAAAAAAATACATAATTTTCAAAAATCCACATTCTCAACTTTTATTTAAAATTTGGTATATATGTAGTTTCATTGAACATCAAAGTTAAAAACAAACAATAAAAACAAGTAGCATCATGTATCATACGTTCCTAAGTTTAAAAGAGATTATAACCATGAGTTTTTAATAATTAAGTCTCAAATTATGTACCAAATGATCATTTTAACTAAAATTAAAATTTAAAAAGAAACAAACCACTATTAGAGCTATATTTTACCAAGTTATCCTAGTAATGTTTGTCATTTGAATATTTTTTTATTTATGATTTTGCGGGGACCAATAATTTATATAGAGACTTTTCAAAATTTATTATCTTATTAATTTATTAAGGTTAGTGATTTTTTTACATAGGTACAAATCAGTACACGAGAAAAATATTATTTTAGAAAGTTTATTAATTTACCGAGTATTAATTTGTAGATGTTCTAGTGTATATATTGCAATAGGAGAGGCTCGATTATATTATTGTACAAATATTTTTTACAAAAAAATGTGAGAAGATTTATCGTCATTTTGACGTATAAAATTAGCCATGAGAAATGATATGGAAAGCAAAACTTTTTTGTTGCTTAACTTATTGTGAAAGAAATTCTGTAATTGTTCATCGCAAGGTGAGAAGAAAATAATTATTAAATGATCTTATTATTGAGGGTACTGTTCCCGAATGATTAGTGTGGGATTTTTTTATGGATTAGTAAGGATGGGTAAAAAATCCGCAAACCCGCCCCGTAACCCAATCCGTGCGGATTGGGGTGGGTTGGGTGTCAAAAAAAGTTAAATCCGCCCCGCCCCAATCCGTAAAAAAATTCGTGGGTTGGGTTAGGGTTGGGGTTTCCAAACCGCGGGTTAATCCACCCCAACCCGTTTCAATCCACATATATATATATACTGGCGCACGCCGCCCACGCGATGCGTGGTGTAACGGGTAGATGTGTAAATTGTTGTGAAATATTAAACAAAAATATTTAGCAACACAAACTCAATTTTACAAAAAAAAAACAGTTATAATCATAAACATAACAGGAAGAGTAATACCTGTGAGGAGGAGGAGAGATAGTACAGAGAATAGAGATAGAGGAGTTATTTTTTTGCTTTATTCAAATAGTAATTGATATCCTATTTTGAATTTTGAAAGTGATTGGTTTCTTTTAGCAGTTACATTTTTTTTTTTTTTGGTTTTTGAATTTCTAACCTATATGTAATTTTTTAAACTATCAATAGTTTTTTGTAATTAGTTGTTTCAAGGCTTCATAAGGCCTCTACACATATATTAATAGTATATATATATATATATAAATATAAATATAAATATAAATTTTCTCAAAATCTTTTTTAATAAGAGTTTCTATATTATAATAGTATTGATTTAAGAAAAATTATATATATAGACAAAAAATCTTTGGATTGTCCAAACTTAAGTTTAATGATTCGATTGATATATTGTCTTATAAATTCAATGTATTATCTCGTACTTACAAAAAGAAGAAATTTTTAATCTGGGTCTAGGTAGTATGGGTGGTTAATTTATTTTTAAAAACTTTATTTGTAATTGGAGTATAGCCAAATATGAAGTTATATAAAGTTATTACGAAATCTGTAGCTATTGAACTTGTGGATTCAATTAGCTATTGAACTTTATTTTGATTATGTTGATGAAAAATAATTTGTTTTGTTTTGTTTTGTTTTAGCTTTGTTACTTGTTCCGAACATTCTAAACGTATTTTGGTTGACTTTTAGTTTATATTTTTATTTGAAAGATTTATTTTTTTTAAAATATTTAGGTAAATTATGCGAAATAATGAAAAATTAATGACTAAAATGAAAATTCAAGAAACAACCCGCACCCAATCCGCCCCGCTTGATAATGGGTTGGGTTGGGTTGGGGTTTTAATTATAATGGGTTGGGTTGGGATTTGAATTTCACTAATCCGCCCCAATCCGTCCCGCCATTTATTTTACGGGGCGGGTTAGGATTGCGACCAATCAGCCTCAATCCGCCCCGTACCCACCCCTAATTAGTATGAATTAGCATTAAGTGCTTAACATCGTAATCAACATTAATGTATAAATGATAACAATGCCATTTATTGCCCATTTAGTGCTTAGGTGAATTTATAAAGGCCTATAACATTGACTGGTTTTTTTTTTAAATAATTTAAAAAGAAAGATTTTTTTTATTAAAGACAAACTTAATCTTGTTTATAATTAGTACTTGATTATACGGATTAAATACTTTTATTGAGCAAGTCTAGTATAGTTTTCTTCTTCTTTTGGAACATTATCTTTTACAAAGTCAGAGTGGGAATTTAACTAATGTGAAAATTTTAGGAAATTAAAAATTGAATCACTTAACATTTAATTCACTACATTTACTGGCTTAACAAGCTCCACTAAATCTGACCGAAAGTGGTTGGTCCAAGTATTTGGTACCCGAGTATATCACGGTCACCATCAGAGTTCGAACCCGTGCGCCTGCGAAGCAGGGTTACTCCAAAATAGGGTTATTAATTATAAAAAAAAAAAAAAAACGCCACTAAATCTCTCTTAATTAGTGCCTCTGTACACACACCGTGTATCTTTTTCCATTATTAATTAATGGCATTGATGTTTCGATAGATAGCTATAACTTATGTCTTAAAACAGTAATTGTAATAATCAGGTAGATACTCGTAAATACAGTATTGCCAAAAATCACAATCTCCACCATACCCTCTTCTTACCCTTTCAATAAACTCTTAGATTAGATCTATTTTCACACAGATTATGGCCAAACCTGGCCTAAAAAGCATAGAGGTAGCTTCATCTACTTTTAAAGATACCCCAAAAGATTTAGATATAGAGAAAATACTCAATATATTTTAAAGATTAATAGGTAATTTTGGTAGAGAAATCCAAACAGCGGCGACATGAGTTTCAAAATCCGGGTCGAAATCATAGGTGCATTTGAAAACTCTCATAAGACCCTGTTTTATATAACAAATGTTCTTAACCCATATTCTAGTAAAATCATATTTATGAAAACAGCGAATTAGAATATGCTTAGAATCTAAAATACCTATGTTATAAGCAGCCTTTAGGTCTAATTTACTGAAAAGCTTCCTTATAATTTCTATATCCGCCTTACTGTGAGTGAATTTATCCACAATGGTATATTTAAACGGTTTCGAGAGAGCTTTAACGTCTTTCATAGATAATTTAATAAGAGGTTCACCTTTGTATGTACAAACTTCTTTTAGGTCGATTTTCTGATTTTTTGGTAGAGAACTAACAATGGATGCGAAAGATTTTGTTGGAGGAGGGTCGAGGGACATTAGGTGAACGTTTTTTGTATTCATAGGAGTTTTATCTCGCTCCGGCGAAGAGGCAGCCATGCAGCCGTCAATCGCCTAGAGAGAGAAAGTATTAGGGTTTTTCCTTCTTTCATCCAGCAGCATCATGAAAAGGGTATAAATTAAAGTCTAGTATATACTACAAGTATTTTAGGACGGTTGCGATTCAAACAAAATTGTGCATTCCCACCCTTCATGTTTTTAGTGCACTAGCAAGGAGGTCCATGGCATGTACGGGTCGGTTTATCTATTTATAAAAAGTAAGAATGTTCAGTCTTCGCCTTTTCTCTTATCAAGATGGAATAGAAGTATAGCACTTCGTTTGTGCAGAAATCTAACCGTTAAGCATGAAGACTAACTCGTCGAACGTATTATTACGATTACAAAGATGAATTTCACAGAAACACCACAAAGAATGTCCAAATTTGAAATCCTTATCTGTGTACATCCCAGAAGCGACATTGCTCAAGGCATAAAGTACCTAAGTTATACAAAGAAATTGTAGGGCTTGAGTTCTTTTACTTGTCTTCATAAAATACAGGATTGCTCGCTAATCTTGGTGTCATCCATACAGTTCAACCTCCAACCTTCACAAAAAAATAAAGACATACTATGAATCACTGAATCTTGGCACGTCGACTCTCAAAATAAAGCAAGATGGTTTGCGGTAAGCGTCTGAAACATTTTTGTATGTCATAATTGTAATTCTATTTCCATGAGTGAAAAGAAATGGTGAAGTTATAGATAGAACTTATGACGGAGTAGTATATGTAACATAGTTTGAAGTTGTTTTCAGCTTTCCATTATAGCAGCTTGCATCGGAAACAATGTACTTTAATACAGTATTAGAAAGAAAGAATTCAGACTTTTTTTTAATAGCATCTACTCAGAGAAAAACATGGTTGATAGAATATTTAGAATGAAACTTACAAGTTGAAAAGCGGAGGGTGACGAAAAACTTATATGGGATGTCACCACTGGCTATGTCTCTGATAATAATTCCTTAATTTGTTGGAGTTACACATAAACCATAGAAATATATGTCAAAGATCAAACGGATACTGAAACATAACACCTCAAAAGGAATAAGAGCAAAGCCAGGGAGAACACAAATTAATCTCAAGTATTTCCAGCCTAACCAAGTGGATATTAAGCTCAAGTAAACACTTCTGTGACATAAAAAAATTGGAAATCCAAACACAAGGATTTTAGCTCGAACAACAACTAAAAGGATACAAGTAAATAGAGCTTGAAATCAACTCGCATTTCTAATACTTCACGAATAAACCAAGTCGCTAACATAAAACGGACGCGAACTGAATTCAAAATGCACTCAAATATCAGATCCTGACAACATAACCAACCGATGCCCAACATCGTAAAATAGATATAAAAAATTAGCTCATAAGGAAAAAAACTAAGGTAATTATCTTTAAACACACACAAAAAACAAAAAAACATCTCAATTCAGCTACCATGGCCTACCACATTACATCAAATAAGTTATGCGAATGTTTATGAAGTGTTCCTCTATTAGGGTTTCTTTTAAAATATTATAATAGGCCTTGGATCAGAAAGCAAATGAGACATCCAAATCAGAAGGAATGAAAAAGCCCATGCCTGGAACTGAGAGCCAATAGGGGATCACACGACTGAATAACACGTGCAACGGCACGTGATAAACAAAACATAAATTGAAACACTTGTAAAACTCAATAAAATACTACAATTTCTATAAAATACTTCTCAATGTTATTACATAAACAAACCATTACAAAGTCAACTTTCAATTACAACTCATGCTCAAAAAATTAACGAGCTAACCGAAAGATACTAGCAGCGAAAAACTATACTTAAACTCCTATGAGGTCTGTCTGTTATCGACTTTTCCATTGATCTAAAAATTTCGAACGATACAGAAAAATTAACTACAATTACAAATTTATTGGTTTAATTTTTTTTTGTAATATGACTATGAACTACACAATAACATTTATTTATAAAATATTGTAATAGCACCTTAAATATATAATTAATTAATGAAGAAGTTAAAGAGTAAGTTAATTTTAATTATATAAAGAGCAAAAAATAACCAAAAGATTCGAACTAGTGAACTTGTTAACACAAAAAGTTTATGTTTGCCATTTGTTACAGTATATATTTTGGTTTAAAAAGAGAGAAAGTAGATAGAAGTTTTTTGAATATTTCAGGAGCATTAGTTTTTGAAATAAGTAGTTTCGCCAACGTTTTTTTTAGGACAACATAAATTTTAAAAAAAATAGCAAAACACGCGCGGTGCACTGTCCATCATGTCTGTCAAACTCCTAGGGGAATCTTTATAGATTTGAATTTCTTCGGCCATGACTTTTCCATTTTTGAAGAAGTGGTCCGCACAAATGTTTACTTCACAAGATTTGAATTTCTTCGGCCATGACTTTTCCATTTACATTTTAGCATAAATTTTATATCAGTAACTAGTCCAAAGAAAAATTTAGGAGTGTCTCCTCCGTGATGAGATTTATAAATAAGCCTCTAGATAAAAAGATATTAGGAGTCCTATTTGCATACCTGCATATATATAATTTCTCTTTTAAACCAATTTTTAAAGGACATATATATTTATAGTGACTAAATGTTGGCTTTGTTTAGCAGGACAAGCATGACATTAAACGAAAAGGTTACAATTGGTCTTGATCACTTTAGCAACTGTCCTATAGGCGAGACCATGCAAGTTACATTGCTAATTATGATAAGTTTGAAATATACTTAAGAATTGTTCTTTGCACTATTACACCTATACATGCATGTTTATTCCTAAATTAATTAATGATATACTTTATGAAGATATGATTTACACGTACCTAGCTATATGATTTTTTAATTTATAAGTTATAACCAATCAAGTAAGGAAATTTGAAAAAATCGAAAAAAGTGCACATAGACGAATATGCATCTTTAGGTAGGTCTTACGTTACTATAGCAAAGAGTCTTGGGAGTAATTAATTGACATCATGACATATTAAATGCTTGGCCTGTACAAGTAATATGGACATATTTTAACATGAAAATTAGTAGTACAATACCTAATTAGTTACCTATACAGGAAAAGTACCAAATAAGCCCGAAAAAGCAAAAAAGTTTATTGGCCTTAATGTTTGCAATTATAAATTCCTTCCACATTATCACTTTTTTTTATTATTTCATTTGAATCATTATACAAAAAAAGAGTTTAGAGTGCAAAAGATGACATCATCTAGCAAAAATCTGAGGGTGTTGGTTGTTGATGATTTCATAGCATGGCAAAAAACACACAGTAGCATGTGTAAGAGTATTGGGTGTGAGACTAAAATAGCCAGAAATGGTAAAGAAGCAGTCGATTTGTTTCAAGATGGGAACAAATTTGACTTGGTGATCATGGATATAGAAATGCCCATCATGGATGGTCCCACAGCAACAAAGAAGCTCCGGGATATGGGAATCGATACCATGATCGTGGGTGTAATTAGTTCTAGTGATAGAGAGTCTGAGATAAGTGCATTCAAAGCTGCTGGACTAAATGAATTTCACGTTAAGCCATTGAAAATGCAAACTCTCACAGCAATTATCGAGCAAGTCAACAAAAAAGATTGATCGAGTAGATTTTCATTAATTTGTAGATCTGCGATTTCCGAACGTGTCTGTTTCAAATTAAAAATAATTGTATGAGCTATTTATTGAGTATCCGTTTTCCATTCACCTTTACATATTTGCTGAATTTGTGATATTTGAGTAAAGTTTGTGATAAGCTCAAAAGTGAAGATTTTTAGTCGTTGAATGAATGCAAGTTTGTAAGAAATTTAAATTAGAACAGTTTTTCACATTTTGCTGAGTTTTGATTAAAAAAAAATATTAATAATAAAAAATATATGCAAAACGTTTATGTGGTTCCGTACAATCTAGTTATATATAGCATTCCGAGTCTCGATTATAATGTACAAGCGCTTTAAAAAAAGCACAGAGTATATTTATCGTCCTCCTGGGGTAAAAAATTAGCCATGAGAAATTGTGTTATGGAAAGTAAAACTTTTTGTTGCATAACTTATTTGTGAAAGAAATTTTTTAATTGTTCATCTCAAGGTTACAAGAATATTTTGTACCAATCAGACCGCTTCAGTTAGTCAAATGATAAATAATTATTAACCGATCCAATAATTGGGTGACTCTGGGGCATTGTCTAAAAATGATTAGCGTAAGAACTTTTATGGATTAATTGTTATAAATTAGCATCAAGTGCTTAACACCGTAATCAACACTAATATTGTATAAATGATAACAATGTGAATAATTGGCCATTTAGTGCTTCTAATTACATGAGGTGATTTTATAAAGGCCCATAACATTGACTGTTTTTTCTCGTAAATAATTTTCAAATTCAAGTTCGCCATTACAGGTATGAGAGGGAATCATAATTTACCATCGATTTTCTTCTTTTTGTACAGGACTGCATATTTGTTTTTATAAATTTCAATTGTATATTTTTCTCATAGAGTTGCTCTATATAAATCACCTAAGGGTTGGGAAAACAGAGAAAATATAGACGAGAAACAGATAACTTATGAGAAATAACAGACTAGCTTTACACCATTTTTCATAACTAATCAATTCATAATATAATATAATATTGAGAGAGAACTCTCTACATATAGTCTCAAAAAAGACTAATAAATTAAATAATAAAATATCAAATATGTCTTAACTAAATAATGTAATTGTTAGGACCAGATTTCTGGCTCATATACTATTTGTTGTCTATTGGTTTAAACTAAATAATCCTAATTGTATCTTAAGAATTGAAACAGCCTTTGGTTTCAAGTAATGTTGCAACCTCAGTTGCAACCACAGTTCCAACCTGCTGTTCTGCAGGATTCTGTTCAGTTCTTTAATTCTGCATTACTATTTTTTAATGATGATTATTTGTTTTAAAGTATGCAGGATACATTCTCATATGTTCTTAAAGATTCAGTTTATGTATATTGAGAATATTAAAGTGATAAGAATGATGTTTCCTAAAAGTTATAAGGAGATTAGTTTGTAAAAGATATGTTTAATTTAAACTAGACAATATATATATCTATTCTTATGCAAATCTTTATCACTTGTTTCAATCTTTGTTATTTATCAAAATCAGTATAATACGTTTAAGATTGAATGAAATATGGGGCTAATGTTCCATATATATATTTAGAAAGATTTTATCTCCAAAAGATACTATCTTATATGTTACTTGTTTAAGAAATAGATTAACTCCTATTTCCAAGCTACTTATTAACAGGTACTATCTTATGAAGATTGAAGTCAATCCTACGCTGAGGTATATTGTGCAATATGGAAAGATTGAAGCCAATCAAAAGAGTCAAAAGCAATCATCAAAGATCTTGAAGAAAGAAGATTGTTTTTACTTCTTTATATAGTTGATAACTATGCTTGTAAAAAGGTGTGTGTTCTAAATTATAAAGAACTCATTCTTGAGAGAATACACAGTGAGTTTTAAAAGAAAACAATGGTGGGATGCCATTGATTTTTAAGTGATAATTATAAAGTAGGAGTAATATAGAGATAGGCAGAAAAACCTAGAGGGAGTCTGAGAGTTTTTTTATTAATATTTGAATCCTATATTGTAAGCTTTTATAATATCATAATCTGGGAGAGTGCCCCGGAGACGTAGACCAGTTGGATGAACTCCGTTGTTAAATGTGTGTGTGAATTAATTCAAGTACATTTAACTTTATTGTTCTGTCCATCAATATACTTAGGTTTCAACTGTGGTTTCAACTTCACTTGGAACCTAACTGCAAAACTGCAACTAGAACAGCGGATAGGAATTTCAATTGGTATCAGAGCTTCACACTAGATCTTACTTAGTGTGGATCCTGTGTTCTGGTAAAAATGGACTTGATGAGGGAAGGAAACGCGTTCAACAAACCACCATTGCTTGAAGGAGGAGTCAACAAACCACCATTATTAAAGCTCTTATTAAAGCTGAAACTCATGTTTTTGACAATAAGATTAGAAGTACAGTTGCAACCAAGAAAAAACTGAATAGGTTTGAGGATAAATCTACTTTTAGGTTAAAACTGTGTAACTTTTGTAAAAGACCCGGTCATTCAGAAATCCAGTGTTATTTAAAAAGGAACAGGAAGTATATTTCTTAGAAAAACTGGTTGGCCTCATGCTATCAAAAGATGAACTGGGTCTGGAAAGTTAAAAGAAAATCTACCTTAATTGCCAATAACAAAGCTGTTATTACTTCTTTAAATGTTGTTACTTCTAATTATTGGTATTTTGACAGTGGTTGTTCTAAGCACATGACAGGTACTGCAAGTTCTCTAAAAAATGTCATTAACCTTACAGGAAACACTGTTGTGTTTGGAGGTGGAGATACAGGTAAAATTATTGGAAAAGGAACCTTAAACAAACCTGGAATGCCTGATATTAATGATGTATTTCTTGCAGATGGTCTAAAAGTCAATCTTATCAGCATTAGTCAACTGTGTGACAACAAGATGATTGTAAAGTTTAACAAAGATAAGTGTCTAATTACTGATCTTAATAATGATTTGGTCATGACAGGAGTTAGATCAGCAAATAGCTGCTATGTTTTTGAAAAAGCTGAAAAAGAATTGCCTCAGAATAGGTGCAATCAAGCTATTACTAATAATGTTGATATTTGGCATACAAGGCTTGGTCATGTGAACTATAAAACCTTGGATAAGCTTGTTAAAGAAGAATTGATAAGAGGTATTCCCAAACTTAGTTCTAAAACCCAAGGTGTTTGTGGTGATTGTGCAATAGGTAAACAAACAAAGAGTATTCACAAGAGTGCAAGTCAAATCTACACTAAGAGAGTCCTAGAACTTCTTCATATTGACTTAATGAGTCCTATACAAACTGCAAGTATAGGTGGTAAGAAGTATATTTTGGTAGTTGTAGATGATTTCTCTAGATACTCTTGGGTAGTGTTTTTAAGGGATAAATCTGAAACTTTTGAACTCTTTAAAACTATGTGCTTGAAACTGCAACTTGAAAAAGGTTCCACCATTGGTAAAATGTTAGGGTCAGAAGTGATCATGGAACTGAATTTGAAAACAGCAAGTTTAGAGAGATTTACAACTCCTTAGGTATAAGTCATGAGTTTTCTGCACCAAAGACTCCACAGCAAAATGACATAGTTGAAAGAAAGAATAGAACTATTCAGGAAATGGCTAGAGTCATGCTTAATTCTAAGAATCTTGCCAAAAGATTTTGGGCTGAAGCTGTTAACACTGCATGTCATATTGTTAATAGGGTCTATATTACAAAATGTACTACAATGACTGCTTATGAAATATGGAAAGGTAGAAAACGTAATGTCAAGTACTTTCAAGTATTTGAGTGTGTTTGTTACATTCTTAAAGATAGAGAGCATCTTGGAAAATTTGATTCTAAGAGTGACAAAGGGATATTTCTTGGTAGGGGTGGGCACGGGGCGGATTGGGGCGGATTGGTCGCAATCCTAACCCGCCCCGTAAAATAAATAGCGGGACGGATTGGGGCGGATTAGTGAAATTCAAATCCCAACCCAACCCAACCCAACCCATTATAATTAAAACCCCAACCCAACCCAACCCAACCCATTATCAAGCGGGGCGGATTGGGTGCGGGTTGTTTCTTGAATTTTCATTTTAGTCATTAATTTTTCATTATTTCGCATAATTTACCTAAATATTTTTAAAAAATAAATCTTTCAAATAGAAATATAAACTAAAAGTCAACAAAAATACGTTTAGAATGTTCGGAACAAGTAACAAAGATAAAACAAAACAAAACAAAACAAATTATTCTTCATCAACATAATCAAAATAAAGTTCAATAGCTAATTGAATCCACAAGTTCAATAGATACAGATTTCGTAATAACTTTATATAACTTCGTATTTGGCTATACTTCAATTACAAATAAAGTTTTTAAAAATAAATTAACCACTCATACTAGCTAGACCCAGATTAAAAATTCCTTCTTTTTATAAATACGAGATAATACATTGAATTTATAAGACAATATATCAATCGAATCATTAACCTTAAGTTTGGACAATGCAAATATTTTTTGTCTATATATATAATTTTTCTTAAATCAATACTATTATAATATAGAAGCTCTTATTAAAAAAGATCTTGAGAAAATTTATATTTATATTTTTATATATATATATATATATATATATATATGCGGATTGAAACGGGTTGGGGTGGATTAACCCGCGGTTTGGAAACCCCAACCCTAACCCAACCCACGAATTTTTTTACGGATTGGGGCGGGGCGGATTTAACTTTTTTTGACACCCAACCCGCCCCAATCCGCCCCAATCCGCACGGATTGGGTTACGGGGCGGGTTTGCGGATTTTTTGCCCACCCCTATTTCTTGGTTATTCTCAAAACAGTAGAGCTTTTAGAGTCTTTAATCTGAGAACAAATTGTGTCATGGAATCATATAATGTGATATTTGATGACTTAAAAGATGTTGATGAGATTACAGGTGATGATGAAGAGTCTGGAATTACAGAAAAAGAGACAGGAGAAATTTAGCAAACAGACAGTCCAATAGTGGTTGGAAGTCCAGTTGCAACCGAGGTTGAAACCCAGAATACAACAGAGTCTGAAGAAGAAGAAGAAGGATCTCCTATTCAAACTACTAGCAAGCCTCGCTATGTAAGAACTCAGAAAAATCATTCTCTTGACAATGTCATAGGAGAAGTCACTTCAGGTATGAAAACCAGAGGTAAAAGAAATAATGTTGTCCACTTTGCTTGTAACATTTCTCCGTTAGAACCTAAGAATATAAAATAAGTTTTGGAAGATAGTGAATGGATTTTAGCTATGCAATGAACTGTCTCAATTTGAGAGGAATGATGTATGGACTTTAGTATCCAAATCTTCTAATAAAAATGTTATAGGGACTAAATGGATCTTTAGGAATAAAAGTAATGAAGATGGAGTCATTATTAGGAATAAAGCCAGACTTGTAGATCAAGGTTACACTCAAATAGAAGGAATAGATTTTGATAAAACTTTTGCTCCTGTAGCAAGAATAAAATCTATTAGAATGCTCCTATCACTTGCTTGCTTATATGATTTTAAGCTGTTTCAACTTGATATTAAAAATGCCTTCTTAAATGGTATTATTCAAGAAGAAGTCTATGTGAGTCAACCCAAACGATTTGAAGATCCAAAATTCCGAGTCTCGATTATAATGTAGAAGCGCTTTAAAAAAAACAATGAGTATATTTATCGTCCTCCTGGGGTAAAAAATTTGCCATGAGAAATTGTGTTATGGAAAGTAAAACTTTTTGTTGCATAACTTATTTGTGAAAGAAATTCTTTAATTGTTCATCTCAAGGTTACAAGAATATTTTGTACCAATCAGACCGCTTCAGTTAGTCAAATGATAAATAATTATTAACCGATCCAATAATTGGGTGACTCTGGGGCATTGTCTAAAAATGATTAGCGTAAGAACTTTTATGGATTAATTGTTATAAATTAGCATCAAGTGCTTAACACCGTAATCAACACTAATATTGTATAAATGATAACAATGTGAATAATTGGCCATTTAGTGCTTCTAATTACATGAGGTGATTTTATAAAGGCCCATAAGATTGATTGTTTTTTCTCGTAAATAATTTTCAAATTCAAGTTCACCATTGCAGGTATGAGAGGGAATTATAATTTACCATCGATTTTCTTCTTTTTGTACAGGACTGCGTATTTGTTTTAATAAATTTCAATCGTATATTTTTCTCATAGAGTTGTTCTATATAAAGCCCGTAAGGGTTGGGGAAATTTAAACGAAAAACATAAAAAATATATACGAGAATTAAAAAACTTAGGAGAGATAACAGACTAGCTTTACACCATTTTTCATAACTAATCAATTCATACTAGAATATTGAGAGAGAACTCTCTATATATAGTCTTAAAAAGGACTAATAAATTAAATAATAAAATATCAAATAGGTCTAACTAAATAATGTAATTACCGAAAAGAACCGTTCTTATCATTCCATCCCCCTTAAGATCAAGCTTGTCCTCAAGGTTGTGGTTAAGCGCATGGTTACACCCTCTTACTCGATCTGGCGACAACCCGACAACAGTCATCTCTCCTTTTAAGCGTAGCCTATTACGATCAAATAGAAACCCATTCAAACTCTTCCAACCACCAAACACATGTTCCTCTAAATTTTTGGTATTCGACCGAACCAACAATACCAAAATAATATATCGAAACCACACTTCCAACTAATTTTGCCCTCTAAAGATGTTTTCAAACCGATTTTGGGAGTGCCCACAAAACCCGTAAAACCATTCAAACCACGATAATAAATTTCAAGAAAACTCGAACAAGTCATAATTGCATAAACAGTATCAATCAAAACACTCAAATAATCCAGCAAACAACCAATATAAAACGGTTTCACATCCACATCCTTAATCAGGTCAACCATTAAACAATGAGCATAAAAACCTTCCGAACACAAAAAATGAGTCATTCTCCGAAAATCATACCTCACAAGTCGTTCATCAGAAATTAGTAAATTTTATGTCAAAATCTCCGTAACTCTCTCGTGTATCTTTTCACTGAGTTTCTTAAAATTTGAACACTTTTTACTTAACACAAAAATTATTTTATTCGGACTGGTCCATTCTGTCCAGTTTGGACAGTACTGTTCATTGAACTTTGAAAATTCATAGCTAATTCCTTTTTATCCAAACGTTGCGATTTCAGCATGCAAACGTCCCTACACAAATAGTCTATCTTCCCACCAAAGTTTGTCTGAATCCAATACCATTTGCTAGGCAAAACAATTAATTTTCTAAACGACATCGTAGCTGTCATAATAGAAAAAACTGCACACAACCCAAACTTTAAAAGGTCATAACTCGGTCGGTATTGATCCAGATGCATAGATTTTTGTGTCCACGCGACCATATACCAGTAGTCTATCAACCCACAAAATTTCAACCAATTTGAAATCTGTTTGCTATAACAATTAATTATTTTTTCAAACAGCTGTCTAGGTGTCCAAGCAGAAAAAAATCTGATCCGCAGTGTCGATTTAAAAAATTCATATCTCATTAACTATATAGCCAAACAAGGCAAATCTTGTTTCCTAACCTCTATGTATGTCTCATATATCTTTCCACCAATTGTCAGAATTTTTAGACACTTTCGACTCGACCAATAATTAAAATATTTCATACTAGTGATCCAATTTATCGATTTTAGACCATAAAATAATTTCATACCAATTAATCCACGATTCATGCAGTTCTCAAATAACAAATCTACAAATAATATTAGATGACCATTGCTAATTAAATATAGGTGCCTATGGCAGCGGAAAACGGTAAGTTGGCACCTAAAAGATGTAACATCTAGCTTATGGTTTTTGTCGAACAGCTTAAATGCAGCTATAATTACAAAACTTTCTACTTCGTTCGGAGTTTCCGAAGATGGATGTGGCTTTGTTGGCGCCGGATGTGATAGTACCAGAGGCGCCACACATGGTGGTGGTGACATCGGATGAAAAGCATCCCATAAACAATTATCGATCAAGTCCTCATATTCATGTGAGTTTACATCTAACTCGTTTTGACCATCGGATTCTGATGCGATGTCCTGCTCATCATCACTGCCTTAGATATTTTCCCACTCACTAATGATACCTCTTACTTCCTCGTTTTTGTTCATTAAATCCATCCCAAAGTAGTCGTTTAGCCTTTTAAGAACATCTAGTATGGTGGTGGTATCGCAAATAATTTCCTCCACGATATATATATAACCACAATCCGAATCTGTTCGTTTGTGACTTCAATTTTTTCATAATTTTTGATATTTTCCATAGATATTAGATAGAATTGGATGAGAAAAAAAATATGAAATAGGGTTCCCACGAGGTGTAGAAAAGACCTGCTCTAGATACCATTGATAAAACCCGTAAGGGTTGGAGAAATTTAGACGAGCAACAGAGAAAACATATATGAGAAACAAATAACTTAGGAGAGATAACAGACTATGATTACACCATTTTTATAACTAATCAATTCATACTATAATACTGAGAGAGAACTCTCTACATATAGTCTCAAAAATGACTAACAAATTAAATAATAAAATATTAAATAGGTCTAACTAAATAATGTAATAACCGAAAAGAACTGTTCTTTTCATTCTAGTGAAAGTCAAGAGCTTTTTTCAATATTTTAGAAAACTAGATTTGAAGCTCTTCAAAGCTCAATTTTTTAGTGGGACTTGTGAGCATATTAAGAGTTAGAGTTAGATATTTGTCATGAGAGAGAACACCTCGTGATAGCATATTTTCTCAAAGAAACAAAACAGAATCCAAAATGTCCGTCGTATAGATTATGCATGGTTGCAGCAGACTCTTTTCTCTTTGAAAGCTAGGTTTATAGAGGTAGCACTCCAAACCATTTTCTGGGTAGAGAATCCTGCTAGCACCCGTAAAGTCGAGCATCTTCTTGATAGGAGCTTGTTTCGGAGACTCCTCGTGGCTAGCTTGGTAAAATAACTTGAAACTCCACTCTAGAACTTCCGGGCATAACATTTTCCATTCGATACCAAGCTGGCTCTGTTATGTATCTCTCTCCTCTGCATGTGCCCTTCACCATCGCCTTCGCACACGCTTCTACTCTTTCCACTGGAATGAACCCGACTTGGACCTATTGAAAGACCACTTCTAGTTACCATTGCATAGGCCCATACAGACACTGGTTATAGTTGACATTAAAATCTTCAAACACCTAGGAAACAACCAAATCGGGCTCTCACGGAACGATAACTTGGATCATTTTTGAACTTTTGACCACCTTTTTTTCCAGTCGGTTGTTACTGTGAGCAATCAATATAGCAATTGAGCAAACATGAAAATAGATTGTAGCATATGAGCACTATGGTTCTAATTAGTTCTTATGCACTTAATTAGCGTTTTTGGTAAAGTTTACTCCCTTGTTGTTAGAATCTTTTCGAATTCCAACCTTGTGCACTAGACTCTGAAAAGTCCGATTTTGTATATTAAAACAAAAACTCTCTGTCAAGTTACTACAGTACATCAGTTTTGTGTCCTTAACGAACACGAATTTCAGTTTTGTACAAATTGAATGATTTTACAATCAGAAGACAAAAATATTCCTAAGATTGAAGAATCACAAATTTGACTGGCAAAGAACAAAGTTTACGGCAGCCCGCAAACCTAACCAACAAGCATATCTAATTCACTGTATAAAATGAAAAATCAATAGCTGAGGATACAAAATTAAAATTATTTCATAGTATAAGTCCAGAAAAAGATAATTACCCCCTCATAATTATTGTAAAAAAAAAAACAAAAAAACTACCACTCTCTGCTTTCACCTGTTTCGGGTAACAACTACCACTTTCTTATGAATGGGAGGGTAGAGTACCAAAACATAGGAGTTGGCCAGCGGAGGGGGGGCAATGCAGGATACGGGCTTCAACGAACAGTGATCGACCACGGGGCATGGCAAAGGAAAAGCTGGCTATCTAACGAAGCACATTAAATTTCTACTTATTAGTCTTTCTTAAAAAAATCAATCATTTAATAAAAGTTATCATAAACTCATAAAACTTATCATAAACTCTTAAGTGTTAGTTTAAGTTATAAAGAGATTTACTAATTAGTAACTAACCATAAATAAACTATATGCATTTAAGTTATGGATTATGTTTAAACGATGTCTCGGGGCATTTGTTAGCCAAACCGTAACTTTTTACCAAATGACACGTACTATTATTCAGATACAGAGCTCAAATTTAGAGGATAAACACTATCAGAAAACGCAGCATTACCGACAGTCAAAAACAGTCGCCAACTTGTAAAAACAGTCGGCAAAATATACCGGCGACTGAACGCAGTTGGTGAATTGCTTGTCGGTAAAAATAACGACAAAATTATATAGTCGGCGATAAATAACGACTAAAAATCGGTCGATGAAATTAACGACTGAATATAGTAGTCGCTACAAAGTAACGATTGAAAAACAGTCGAGAAGTGCAGTTCCTGAGAATGATTTAAAAATATCATTATTTAATCAGCGACCATATATTGAGTGAAAAAAAACCTATTCAACGACTATACAGAGCAGTCAGTAAAATTTGTAAGGAAAAATTATTATTTTATTCAACTACCATTTATAACAGTCGGTAATTATTAATAAATATATGTTTGTTTAATCAACGACCAACATTTAACAGTCGGTATGTGTTTTACACAATAATATTATTATTTTAATTTAAATCATTTGAATGTAAATTGTACCGGATATTGTTCTATTTCCGCTTCTACAACATTTTCATGTATCAACAGTCAGTTTTTACAAATAATAAAAATAGATTAGAACACGGATCATATATTCATATCATCGAAATAATTAAAAGTTGAACATATCTAGTATTCGAGAATGCTAATATTACATAGTACTACACAAACAATATACAGCTTAAAAGAGACAGAACCGATAGTCAGACTAAAAATGACAGAACCGCAAGCCATAGTACTACACAAATTATTTAAATAGGGTAACCAAACTATGAACATCATTGGTAATTGATAAAAGGAAGACATAAAGCTAGGGCTGACTCATGATTGTTTTTCCAGACTTTTGGATAGCCACTAATTCTGCCAAACTTGGGCTATCCCTCGAGTTAGTCTAGCAGTACCGTGCCTCGAGTTGGCTTAAAATTATTTTTATATATGATACGTGTATAAATGTGATCAATGTAGTTGATCCAAGTGTTTGATATCTAATTATACCATTCTGAGAAACATGGTTTAAATCTTAATACAACTAATTAGGTTGATGCCAAATGAGGATTGATATTACTGAAAAAGAACATACAAGTTTTCGTGTTCTTTTTCTTCATTTTATTAGTAATGAAATTCATATCCGCTGTTCTAGTTGCAGTTTTGCAGTTAGGTTTCAAGTGAGGTTGCAACCACCAGTTGGAACCAAGTGTATTAAATGGACAGAACTGTAAAATGTTAAATGTACTCAAATTGAACACAAGCACATTTAACAACGGAGTTCACCTAACTAGGCTACGTCTCCGGGGCACTTACCCAGATTATGATATTATAAAAAGCTTACAATATAGGACTCAAGTCTTAACGAAAAACACTTAGACTCAGTCTAGGTTTTTCTGCCTATCTCTATATTGCTCCTATTCTATAACTATCACTTATAAATCAATGGCATCCCACCATTGTTTTCTTTTAAAAGCTCACGTGTATTCTCTCAAGAATGGGTTCTTTATAATTTAGAACACACACATTTTTACAAGCTAAGTTATTAACTATTTATTAGTAAAAACAATTTTCTTGCTTCAAGATCTTTTATGATTGCTTTTGACTTCTTTTGATTGGCTTCAATCTCTCCATATTGCACGTCTGCCTTTTGTAGGATTGACATCAATCTTCATAAGTTAATACCTGTTTAATAACAAGCTTGAAAGTAGGAGTTAGTCTTTTCCTATAACTAGGAAACATATAAAGATAATATCTTTTAGAGATAATATCTTTCCATATATATATCAAGTGCCTAACTCCATATTACATTCAATCTTTAAACGAATTATACTGAATATGGATAAGGAACAAAAGATTGAAACATGTGATAAGGACAAGCATAAGAATAGAGATGATATTTAAAAGGAAACATAACCTTATAAACTTATCTCTTTATAACTTTTAGAAAACATCTTTCCTTAACACTTTGATATTCTCAATTTACGCATATTAAACCTTTAAGTTCATATGAGAATATAACCTGCATAACTTTAATCACATAATAATCATTAAAGAATAGGTACGCAGATTTACAGAACTAGACAGTGTTCTGCTGAACAGAAGGTTGCAACTGAGGTTGTAACTGGTACTTGAAACCTGTTACTACTGACTTACTAGGTTGCAACTGAGGTTGTAACTGGTACTTGAAACCTGTTACTACTGACTTACTAGGTTGCAACTGAGGTTGCAACTGGTACTTGAAACCTGTTACTACTGACTTACTAGGTTGCAACTGAGGTTGCAACTGGTACTTGAAATCAGTCAATACTGTCTTAGTTCTTTACAACAGTTAGGATTTATTAAGTAAAAACCAATAGACAATAAACAATATTTAGACCAGAAATCTGGTCCTAACAATCTCCCCCTTTGTCATTGGTTTTGACAAATCAATTAAGTTTATAAATCATCCCAACCACCTGCAAATTCAATATCAGCATAGTCTTTAAATAGTATATTAACAATACTAAAGAGTCATCTGTTTAAGCTCCCCCTGTATGTTAGAATTGCAGGAACTTAATAAGCACATAATGCATCCATTCATAAATTCAATTTTAAAGACATCAAAATGGAAATTTCAGAATTTTAAAGGCCAAAAACATGGCACAACAATGTCTTAGTACAGCAATTAAAAAAGTAATTAAAAAACAGCAGCATTGAGTCTTGAAATTGAAATACTAAACATAAAACTGAAAACACATAATAAACTTTCTGTTACTCCCCCTATTTGTCACAAGCCTGACAAACTAGTCACGAGGTATGTTTGACTGGGGTGGTTTTTCTCTTAGAGGTCTGTCCCTTACAACCTCTTCATGCTCATCTTCACTGCTTATAGAGAAACAGTCATCACTAGAACTATCATCCTCATCCTCAATGATATTCACCAGTAGTTTATTGATTTGATAATCATCAGCATCCAATTCAGCTCTCTTTTCTTGATTATAAGCCAACTTCTGGAGTAAGTACCACTTTACTCCTTTCTTCTTGTCTGAGGGAGCCTTAGAGGTCTCTTCTTCCTTTTCTTTGCCTTTCTCACCAGAAATGTCATTAACATGCCCTTCTTTTAACAACTTGGAAGAAATGTACAGGGCAGGTGGACAATCAGAGAAGGGTTCAACCAAGATATTAATAGGAGAATCTCTGTTTAAAGAATTGGTTTGGCCTAGAATTATATTTGATATTAGGCAGGGGAAAGGAAGCAGAATAGAAGTAGACTCTGTGTCACTGAATTCTTTTATGAGATTGAAGATATGTTGACCAAAGTTGATAGGCCTGGAAGACATGATTTTATAGAGAAAAATGGCCATATCTTTGCTTACTTTGGAAGGCTATTTGGTTGGAGTCTAGTTAAACCTGGCTATTTTATGCAAAACAGCTGCACAAAGAGTGAGAGAGGAAGTTTTGATGGAATTTCCATCAAATCTATTGTTCTTTCCAGTTAGAACCAAAGCAATAACCTCCATGTCATAAGAAATATCTTCAACAGAAGAATTAGGAGTATCTAGGAAGTCATTGATAAGTTTAGGAGTAAAATCAAAGGTATGACCTCTCAGAAACACTCTTCCATAAGCAGGATTTTCCTCTTCAAACACAATGCTACTTAGATTAGCATAAAATTCTTTAACAACAGCAGGAAGAAAGGAATCAGCATAAGTAATTGTTTTCCCTAGACCAACAGCATGCAACAGCTTTTCAACATACACTTGAATGTGTGGGTAACTTACCAAATTAAGCTTTCTTTCACAGTGTATTTCTTTACTAGAAAAAGCTCTAAATCTCCTATAGGTTCTTCTACTCCAGAACTTAGGATCAACTTCATTGAATCTTTGAACATACTCAAACTTAGCAATCATAGGGTTATTAACAAAATCTCTCCTAGCACGCTTTTTAGTCCTATGTGTCTTAGGAGATGAAGATTCACTTACCTTAGCCTTAGAGCTATGACTGGTGGGGGATTTGGACAAGAAATCCCTAAGAGTACAATCATCATCAGAACTTGGGTTAGTAGACATGGTTGCAACTGGGGTTGTAACCGTACTTAGAACCTAGCACTGGGTTTTTACAGAGAGCCTAGGGTTTTACAGTGAAGAGAGATAGAGTAATTCTGGAGAATGTAATTGATTTGGGATAGAGAAAAGAAGTTTGTATAAATAGCAATAAAGACCATATCTTTTTGAAATAGGAAATAGATACATGCAAATCAATTAATAAACAGATTTTGGCTTAAAAATAGGAAGTATTTTATCAACAGAAATTTTGAAAAATAAATCAGACTTAGATCACGTAAGAAACAGTTGGCATTAAGATAAATTCAGCCAATTAAACAGATAAACATTCCTTTTAGCAAAACAGATTTATCCAAAATTTGAAAAATTCAAACGTTGAAGCTTATTAAGGAAATTTGACTTGGTTCAAGATAAAGAACAATTAAACAGATATCTAGCTTTTTAGGAAAAAAAATCTAGCAATTTACTCAAGTAAATATGTTTATCACAGAATAACTCTAATAAAGATTAAATTTTAGGAGCTTAAATTGAGCAACTCCGTTTTTATCTCTACACAAAAACTAATATGATGACCTCAGCAAGGAAAGAGTATAAGTGATGTCAAAAATAACAAGACTATGTCTTGGTAGTTGTAGAATAGACTGAGGTTTCAACTTATGTTGCAACTGAGCTTGCAACCAGTATTTTTAACACGAGGTTTCAACTGGAGTTGTAACTGAACTTCTAACCAGTTATAGAGATTATGAGGTTTCAACTTAGGTTGCAACTGAACTTGCAACCAACTTATAAAAATGCACTTTGTGCTTGCAACTCTATTACCAGAGAGGTTTTCAAGGACAAGTTACCTCACATCTGTTTTTGAGACACCAAAAAGCGGCTTTTTCAAAACAAAAACATCATAGCTCGATTAAGACTTAACCTTAGAAATAAAAATTATTGAAAGTACTCAATACAGACATATTTAGCAAGAATATTCAATTAGATTGATAATGACATACCCCTATGTCACTTCTTAATGATTCAAACTTGTTTGTATCAAGGGGCTTTGTGAAAATATCTGCTAATTGTCTTTCAGTTGAAACATGTTCTAAAATTAAGCTCTTTTCTTCAACTAGTTCTCTAATAAAATGATGCCTTAGATCAATATGTTTGGTTCTGGAATGTTGAACTGGATTTTTAGCTAAATCTATAGCACTTTTGTTATCACAAAACAAAGTTAATATTTCTTGTTTAACATTATAATCAGTTAACATTTGTTTCATCTAAATAAGTTGAGTGCATCCACTTCCAGCTGCAACATATTCTGCCTCAGCAGTAGATAAAGATATGCAATTTTGCTTTTTACTGAACCAAGAAACAAGTTTGTTTCCAAAATAAAAACATCCACCAGAAGTACTCTTTCTATCATCTATGTTTCCTGCCCAATCAGCATCACAATAGCCACTTAGAAAATGGTTTGTATCTTTAGAATACCATAGGCCTAGGTGAAGTGTTCCTTTTACATACCTTAGAATTCTTTTGACAGCTAGAAGATGAGTTTCTAAAGGATTTGCCTGATATCTGGCACAAACTCCTACACTTAAGCAAAGGTCTGGTCTACTAGCAGTTAAATACAGCAAACTTCCAATCATGGATCTATAAAGACTTGGACAAACACTTTTTCCCTTATCATTTTTTGATAGTTTAAGAGTGGTACTCATAGGGGTTCTCTTCTCTTTACTCTCATTCAGACCAAACTTCTTAACAAGATTGTCTGCATACTTACTTTGGCATAAGAAAATGCCTTTCTCATTTTGTTTAACTTGCAATCCTAGAAAGTAAGTTAATTCACCTCCACCACTCATTTCAAATTCATTCTTCATATCTGAAATGAATTCTTCTATTCTCTTATTAGAAGTAGAGCCAAAAACAATGCCATCAACATAGATTTGAGCAATGATAATATCCTTTGTAGTTTTCTTGGTAAACAGAGTTTTATCAACTCCCCCTCTGTTAAAACCTTTTTCAAGCAAAAACTTGGTTAATCTATCATACCAAACTCTACGAGCTTGCTTAAGACCATACAGGGCCTTTTTCAGCAAATAAACATGTTCAGGAAAGATAGGATCTTCAAATCCCTTAGGTTGACAGACATAAACCTCTTCATTTATCACACCATTCAGAAAAGCACTCTTTATGTCAAGTTGAAATAGTTTAAAATCATACAGACATGCAAGAGATAATAGCATTCTAATGGATTCAATTCTAGCTACAGGAGCAAATGTTTCATCAAAGTCAATTCCCTCAATTTGTGTATAACCCTGAGCTACCAACCTAGCTTTATTCCTGATAATCATTCCATCCTCATCACTCTTATTTCTAAAAATCCATTTAGTCCCTATAACATTTTTATTAGAAGGTCTGGGTACTAAAGTCCATACATCATTTCTCTCAAATTGATGCAACTCATCTTGCATAGCTATAATCCATTCACTATCTTCTAAAGCTTCTTTTATATTCTTAGGTTCTAACTGAGAAATATAACAAGCAAAGTGAACAACATTATTTTTTTTACCTCTGGTTTTCATACCTGAAGCAACTTCTCCTATGACATTGTCAAGAGAGTGATTTTTCTGAGTCCTTACATAGCGTGGCTTGCTTGTTGTTGGCATAGCAGATCCATCTTCTTCTGATTCTGTTGAATTCTGAGTTTCAACTTCAGTTCCAACCTCAGTTCCAACCTCAGTTGTAACTTCAGTTGCAACTGGACTTCCAACCACTATGGGACTCCTAGTTTGTTGAGTTTCTTCTTTGTCTTTTTCTGCAATCTCAGGCTGTTCATTATCACCTGTAATCTCATCAACAGTTTTTAGGTCATCAAATAACACATTATAAGATTCCATAACACAGTTGGTTCTTTGATTGAAGACTCTGAATGCTCTACTATTTTGAGCATAACCAAGAAAGATCCCTTTATCACTTTTAGAGTCAAATTTACCAAGATGCTCTCTATCTCTGAGAATGTAACAGACACACCCAAATACTTGAAAATACTTAACATTGGGTTTTCTACCTTTCCATATTTCATAAGCTGTCATGGAAGTGCCTTTAGTAATATAAACTCTATTAACTATATGACAGGCAGTATTAACAGCTTCAGCCCAAAATTTGTTGGCAAGTTTCTTAGAGTTAAGCATGACTCTAGCCATTTCCTGAATGGTTCTATTTTTCTTTTCAACTATGCCATTTTGCTGTGGAGTCTTAGGAGCAGAGAACTCATGACTAATACCTAAGGAGTTGCAGAATTCTCTAAACTTACTGTTCTCAAATTCTGTTCCATGATCACTTCTAACCCTAGCAATATTACCACTGGTTGAACCTTTTTCAAGTTGAAGTTTTAAGCACAAAGTTTTGAACAGTTCAAAAGTTTCAGTCTTATCTTTTAAGAACACTACCCAAGAGTATCTAGAGAAGTCATCAACAACTACCAGAATGTACTTCTTACCACCTATACTAGCAGTTTGCATAGGCCCCATCAAGTCAATATGAAGAAGTTCTAGGACTCTCTTAGTGTAGATTTGACTTATACTTTTGTGAATACTTTTGGTTTGTTTACCTATAGCACAGTCACCACAGACACTTTGAGTTTTAGCACTTAGTTTAGGAATTCCTCTTATGAATTCATTTTTAACAAGCTTATCAAGAGTTTTGTAATTCACATGCCCAAGCCTTTTATGCCAAATATCCACATTATTAGTAATGACTTGATTACACTTACTTTGAGGCAATTCTTTTTCAGCTTTTTCAAACACATAACAGCTGTTGGTTGATCTAACTCCAGTCATGATTAAATCATTGTTAAGATTAGTAATTAGACACCTTTCTTTGTCAAATTTAACAATCATTTTGTTATCACAGAGTTGACTGATACTTATAAGATTAGCTTTTAGACCATCTACAAGAAAAACATCCTCAATAACAGGCATTCCAGGTTTGTTTAAGGTACCTTTACCAACAATTTTACCTGTATCTCCACCCCCAAACACAACAGTGTTTCCAGTAAGAATGGTGACATTTTTTAAGAGACTTGCAGTACCTGTCATGTGCTTAGAGCAACCACTATCAAAGTACCAATCATTAGAGGTAACAACATTCAAGGAGTTAATGACAGCTTTGTTGTTAGCAATTAAGGTAGCTTTTTCTTTAACTTTCCAGACCCAGTTCAGATTTTTATTAACAGAAGCCAACCAAGTTTTCTGAGAAATATACTTTCTGTTTCTTTTTAAATAACACTGGATTTCAGAATGACCAGGTTTCTTGCAGAAATTACACAGCTTCAACCTAAAGTTTTTTTTATACCTAAAGCTATTCAGTTTATTCATGGTTGCAACTTTGGTTATAACTGAGCTTTTAACCTTCTCTACAAAAACCTGAGTTTTGTTCCTGGTTCCAAATCTGGTTGCAACTGAGCTTCTAACCTTATTGTCAAAATTATGAGTTTTAGCTCTAGCAACAGCTTCAATAAAGGTAGTTTTTCCTGTACTTTTACCACCATAGTAACCTAGACCACTGATATCTTTAGAACCTCTAGAATATGACAGCATGTCATCCAATTTTTCTGAAGCAGAAACATTCATCAGTTTTATTTTCTTTTTAGTTTCAGTAAGTTCAGCCAGTTGTAAGTTCATCTTCTCAGTAAGACTTTTAACCTCATCCTTTAGATTAACATTAAGTTTGCTTATGATCAAGGTTTGTTTACTCAGACATTTATACTTTTCATAAAGAACAAGATATTGCTGGGAAATGTCTTCATCAGAAGGTTCTTCCTCATCACTGCTGTAGGTTTTAAGAGTGGTTGAAACTATGGTTGAAACATGTTCACAGTCACTTTCATAAGTAGGTTCTTTTTCAGTGATTATTCCCATAAAGTTAACAAAATTAGACTCATCCTCTTCATCACTGTTGCTATCAGATTCACTATCACTATGAGTGGATATATAGGCATTTTTGTTCCTTTTTAAAGTATTAGCACACTCAGCCTGAATATGACCAAAGCCTCTACATTCTCTACACTGAATCTCTTTAGGCTTATAATATTTGTTATCCTTCTCTTTAGAGTTCCACTTACCAGTAGAGTTATTATTGAACCTGGATTCTGTCTTAAATTGGTTATCCCTTTTCTGAAAGTTTTTAGAAGAGCCAGTATCATCCTCTTTTCTCTTGTAAAACTTTTTGAAAACCTTTTTAGCAAAGAAAGCTAGCTGTTCTTCATCACTTATTTTATCACAGACATTAGGTTCAGATTTCTTAGCCTGAAATGCTATTCCCTTTTCTGGTCTTTTTGGTTTAAAGAATTTCAGCTCATGAGTGCTTAGATTTCCTATAAGTTCTTCAAGTTTAAGATTATCTAAGTCTGTAGATTCTTCAATAGCAGTAACTTTTATTTCAAACCTTTCTGGAAGTGATCTAAGAGTCTTCTTAACAAGTTTAGCATCACTATATTTTTCACCTAAGGTTCCAGCTTGATGAGCAATGTGGCAGATTCTACCATTAAATTGTTCAATGTTTTCATCTTCCTCCATTCTTAGGTTTTCAAATTGAGTAGTTAACTGCTGAAGTTTGAAAGCTTTTACTTTGGTAGTTCCTTCAAAAGTAACTTGCAAAATATCCCATGCCTCTTTGGCAGTTTCACAGTGAGAGATATACCTGAATACACTGAGAGTTACACCAGCAAAAATCAAGTTTATGGCTGTTGAGTTGGCACTTGATTTTCTGTCTTCATCAGCAGACCATCTGTCTTCAGGTATAAAAACCAGTTCTCCTTCACTATCAATGCTAGTTGGAGCCTCCCATCCATACATCACAGTTTTCCATGCATGTTCATTCTGCTGTTTGATGAAAGACCTCATTCTGATCTTCCATACTCCATAGTTTACTCCTCCTTCAAGCAATGGAGGTTTGTTGAAAGCGTTTCCTTCCCTCATTAAGTCCATTTTTACTAGAACACAGGATCCACACTAAGTAAGGTCTAGTGTAAAGCTCTGATACCAATTGAAATTCCTATCCGCTGTTCTAGTTGCAGTTTTGCAGTTAGGTTCCAAGTGAGGTTGCAACCACCAGTTGGAACTAAGTGTATTAAATGGACAGAACTGTAAAATGTTAAATGTACTCAAATTGAACACAAGCACATTTAACAACGGAGTTCACCTAACTAGGCTACGTCTCCGGGGCACTTACCCAGATTATGATATTATAAAAAGCTTACAATATAGGACTCAAGTCTTAACGAAAAACACTTAGACTCCCTCTAGGTTTTTCTGCCTATCTCTATATTGCTCCTACTCTATAACTATCACTTATAAATCAATGGCATCCCACCATTGTTTTCTTTTAAAAGCTCACGTGTATTCTCTCAAGAATGGGTTCTTTATAATTTAGAACACACACCTTTTTACAAGCTAAGTTATTAACTATTTATTAGTAAAAACAATCTTCTTGCTTCAAGATCTTTTATGATTGCTTTTGACTTCTTTTGATTGGCTTCAATCTCTCCATATTGCACGTCTGCCTTTTGTAGGATTGACATCAATCTTCATAAGTTAATACCTGTTTAATAACAAGCTTGAAAGTAGGAGTTAGTCTTTTCCTATAACTAGGAAACATATAAAGATAATATCTTTCCATATATATATCAAGTGCCTAACTCCATATTACATTCAATCTTTAAACGAATTATACTGAATATGGATAAGGAACAAAAGATTGAAACATGTGATAAGGACAAGCATAAGAATAGAGATGATATTTAAAAGGAAACATAACCTTATAAACTTATCTCTTTATAACTTTTAGAAAACATCTTTCCTTAACACTTTGATATTCTCAATTTACGCATATTAAACCTTTAAGTTCATATGAGAATATAACCTGCATAACTTTAATCACATAATAATCATTAAAGAATAGGTACGCAGATTTACAGAACTAGACAGTGTTCTGCTGAACAGAAGGTTGCAACTGAGGTTGTAACTGGTACTTGAAACCTGTTACTACTGACTTACTAGGTTGCAACTGAGGTTGTAACTGGTACTTGAAACCTGTTACTACTGACTTACTAGGTTGCAACTGAGGTTGCAACTGTTACTTGAAACCTGTTACTACTGACTTACTAGGTTGCAACTGAGGTTGCAACTGGTACTTGAAACCAGTCAATACTGTCTTAGTTCTTTACAACAGTTAGGATTTATTAAGTAAAAACCAATAGACAATAAACAATATTTAGACCAGAAATCTGGTCCTAACAAGTAAGTTTTGTTCCCATATATTACATAAATTCTAGAAATTTTAAGCCCCAAGGTCTATCAGTATCAAGAAAAAAAGAAGCATACACAGGTTTCCCAGTGTCTATAATGCGGCTCTATTTATTGCATTTACCCCCTCACTCCTATTACATACTACTTACATTGCTGCTGATATTTGATATACTCGTGGTCATTGCTGATATACTTGTTGGCATTTGGCGATTATTGCTTTTTCTCATAAAAACTGAGATGGTTGTGTATAGGTGTGCCTCAGTTTTTAAACTAGCGCCATTGTTTGTTAAACAACGTGTCAATGTCATATTCAACGTTCCTAGATCAGTTTGTATATGTGATCCCATTTATGCAATCAACCAGTTTTTCGGATTGTAACATACTCCATATAAATACGTACTGCAGAACTTATTATGATATGAAATTCTTCCGAATATAGTCACAGATTCTCTAGTGCAGGGTGATGTAGAGTCAATTGCATCTTAGAATCCAAAAGAACTTACTGAACTGATTAAGCAAATTTCTTGTTCTGATGAGCATAAGAGAGATTATGAAAAGTTGGAAGAACAAACAGTCACAGCTGAAGAGAAGTCGGCACTAGCATATCAGAAGAAAAGAACCATTTTGTTAGAGAGAAAAGAGAAGAAGAACAGAAAGAAGAAGCTGAAAAACACATTCACTTGCAAAATCAGCTGGTATGCTTTTTCTGTTATATATTTATTTACTAAAAGGCAAAATCTGAGACTTTCTGCAGTTATTAAAATTCAAAGGGATTAAACGATCTCCAGTTTAATGAACCTCTATTTAATGAACATATAGAAAGCTTTGAAGAAGGAATATCTTGTATGGCAATTGTGGAATGTAGAGAAAGATGCCGAGAAGACTAAAGAGGAAGTTCAAATTGAGGAGGAAAATCATAAGAATCTTGTGCAAGAGTTATCTGACTATAAAAAAGAAACAATTTTCAAGAAGAAAGAGCTGGCAAAATATATAAAAGAGATTGAACAATGTGAGAAAAGTCGCTGAAAAGAACATGGAGAGTATATAAAAATGTGAGTGCGATTTCTGTCAACTCTTACTTCTATTATATAGTTTCTGAAAAAATATAATTTCATTTTAATATTATATAGTTCTATTTTCTACTTTTCTACAAATTTTGAATTTAAGTAATTCAATTTGCAAGCAGGCCACCAAAAAGCCCAACCGTTTGTAGTTTAACTAAACGGAATCACAGGCCAAAATCAAGCAAACTCTTACTTTCATTTGTTGATTTTTTTTTTTAAAAAAATAGATGCAAGAGGGCTTCGACCTTTGAGTTTGTGTTGCATCTCTTGAACAGTTAAGACGGCTCTGGTTCTATTTATATGTATATAGAACATTTTGGTTTTGTACGTGATGATGAATTTAGTAGTTTTCTTGTGTTGTTGAGCCAATACGGTTTAGTGAAAAGATCACGAATTCCTTAGTATGTAGTTTCCTGCTTGTGTGATTTAATAACAACTGAAATTCCTATCCGCTGTTCTAGATGCAGTTTTGCAGTAAGGTTCCAAGTGGGGTTGGAACTGCAGTTGGAACCAAGTGTATAAGGTTCCAAGTAATGTTGGAACTGCAGTTGGAACCAAGTGTATTAATGGACAGAATTGTTTTAAAATTAAATGTACTTGAAAATAATTCACACGCACATTTAACAACGGAGTTCACCTAACTAGGCTACGTCTCCGGGGCACTTACCCAGATTATGATATTATAAAAAGCTTACAATATATGACTCAAGTCTTAATGAAAAACTTAGACTCCCTCTAGGTTTTTCTGCCTATCACTATATTGCTCCTACTCTATAACTATCAAATATAAATCAATGGCATCCCACCATTGTTTTCTTTTTGAAGCTCACGTGTATTCTCTCTAGAAAATAAGTTCTTTATAATTTAGAACACACACTTTTTACAAGCAAGGTTATCAACTATTTATACAAGTAAAATAATCTTCTTTCTTTAATCTTGAAGATTGCTTTTGACTTGTTTTGATTGGCTTCAATCTTTCCAAACATTACGTGATTCTTCAGCGTGGATTGACTCCAATCATCTTTGGTTAATACCTGTTTAATAACAAGCTTGAAAGTAGGAGTTAGTCTTTTCCTATAACTAGGAAACATATAAAGATAATATCTTTTAGAGATAATATCTTTCCATATATATATGAAACACCTAACTCCATATTACATTCAATCTTTAAACGAATTATACTGAATATAGATAAGGAACAAAAGATTGAAACAAGTGATAAAGATTTGCATAAGAATAGAGATATAGATTTAAAAGGAAACATATCTTTATAAACTAATCTCCTTATATCTTTTAGGAAACATCTTTCCTTACCACTTTGATATTCTCAATTTACGCATATTAAACCTTTAAGATCATATGAGAATATATCCTGCATACTGTAGAACAAATAATAATCAATAAAGAACAGTTATGCAGATTTACAGAACAAGACAGAATTCTGCAGAACAGCAGGTTGGAACTGTGGTTGCAACTGAGGTTGCAACTGGTACTTGAAACCACCAACGCTGTCTCAGCAGGTTGTAGAAACCTATCAACATAGGTTGTAACTGAGGTTGTAACATTGCTTGTAACCTAACAACAGTTGTCTCAGTAGGTTGTAACTGAGGTTGCAACATTGCTTGAAACCTAACAACTCTGTCTTAGTTCTTAATAACAGTTAGGATTTATCTAGTAAAAACCAATAGACAATAAACAATATTTAGACCAGAAATCTGGTCCTAACAATCTCCCCCTTTGTCATTGGTTTTGACAAATCAATTAAGTTTATAAATCATCCCAACCACCTGCAAATTCAATATCAGCACAGTCTTAAATTGTATATCTCATAACAATACTTAAGAGTCATCTGTTTAAGCTCCCCCTGTATGTTAGAATTGCAGGCACTAAATAAGCACAGAATGTATCCATTCATAAATTCAACTTTAAAGACAGCAATATTAAGTCTTGAAATTAAAGCATTAAACTGAACAATAAACTCATCTCCCCCTATTTGTCATAAGCCAGACAAACTAGTCACGAGGTATGTCTAAAGACATGGTTTCAACTACGGTTGGAACTGCACTTAGAACTTCGCTGTGTGGGTTTCCAGAAAGCTTAGGGTTTCTTTGATAAGTAGAAAGAGAGAGAGAATAAATCTGATAATTGTGATTGATTTGAAATAGTAAAAAGATTTTGTATAAATGGTAGTAAAGACCATATCTTTTTGTAATTGGAAAGAGATACATGCAAATCAATTATGAAACAGATTTAGCCAAAAAATAGGAAGTTTCTTATCAACAAGGCTTTTGAAAAATTAATAACTCTTAAATAACGAATAAAACAGTTGGTATTGAAGATAAATCAAGCAGTTAACACAGATAAACATTCCTTTGTAAACAGACTTATCCAAATTTGAAAATACAAGAGTTGAAGCTTTGAAGGAAATTTGAATTGATTCAAGATAAAGATAGCAATTAGAAAGATATTTAAGCTTTTGAAAAACAAAAATCTAGCAATTTACCTAAGAAAATATGTTTATCATTGAATAGCCTTAATAAAGATTAGATTTTAGGAGCTTATATTGAGCAAATCCGTTTTTATCTCTACACAAAAACTTGTTTGATGACCTCAGCAAGGAAAGAGTATAAGTGATGTCAAAAAAAAAAGACTTTGTCTTGACAGTTATAATGTAGACTGAGGTTTCAACTGATGTTTCAACTGAGCTTGCAACCAGTATTTTTAACACGAGGTTTCAACTGGAGTTGCAACTGAACTTCCAACCAACTATTGAGAGTGTGAGGTTTCAACTGATGTTGCAACTGAACTTGCAACCATCATAAAAAATTTGCACTTTGTGCTTGCAACTCTATTACCAGAGAGGTTTTTAAGGACAAGTTACCTCACATCTGTTTTTGAGACACCAAAAAACGGCTTTTTCAAGACAAAAACATCATAGCTCAAAATAAGACTTTAACCTTAGAAATAAAACTTATTAAAGGTACTCAACACAGACATATTTAGCAAAAGTATTCAATTAGATTGATAATGACATACCCCTATGTCACTTCTTAATGATTCAAACTTGTTTGTATCAAGGGCCTTTGTGAAAATATCTGCTAGTTGTCTTTCAGTTGAAACATGTTCTAAAATTAAGCTCTTTTCTTCAACTAGTTCTCTAATAAAATGATGCCTTAGATCAATGTGTTTAGTTCTGGAATGTTGAACTGGATTTTTAGCTAAATCTATAGCACTTTTGTTATCACAAAACAAAGTTAATATTTCTTGTTTGACATTATAATCAGTTAACATCTGTTTCATCCAAATAAGTTGAGTGCATCCACTTCCAGCTGCAACATATTCTGCCTCAGCAGTAGATAAAGATATGCAATTTTGCTTTTTACTGAACCAAGAAACAAGGTTGTTTCCAAAATAAAAACAACCACCAGAAGTACTCTTTCTATCATCTATGTTTCCTGCCCAATCTGCATCACAGTAGCCACTTAGAAAATGGTTTGTATCTTTAGAATACCATAGGCCTAGGTGAAGTGTTCCTTTTACATACCTTAGAATTCTTTTGACAGCTAGAAGATGAGGTTCTAAAGGATTTGCCTGATATCTGGCACAAACTCCTACACTTAGGCAAAGGTCTGGTCTACTAGCAGTTAAATACAACAAACTTCCAATCATGGATCTATAAAGACTTGGACAGACATTTTTACCTTTATCATTTTTGGACAGTTTAAGGGTAGTACTCATAGGGGTTCTCTTCTCTTTACTCTCACTCAGACCAAACTTTTTAACAAGATTGTCTGCATACTTACTTTGGCACAGAAAAATGCCTTTCTCATTCTGTTTAACTTGCAATCCTAGAAAGTAAGTTAGTTCACCTCCACCACTCATTTCAAATTCATTCTTCATATCAGAAATGAATTCTTCTATCCTTTTATTAGAAGTAGAGCCAAAGACAATGTCATCAACATAGATTTGAGCAATTATTATGTCCTTTGTGGTTTTCTTAGTAAACAAAGTTTTATCAACTCCTCCTCTGTTAAAGCCTTTTTCAATCAAGTACTTGGTTAATTTATCATACCAAGCTCTAGGAGCTTGTTTTAGGCCATACAATGCCTTTTTCAACAAATAGACATGTTCAGGAAAGTTAGGATCCTCAAATCACTTAGGTTGACAGACATAAACTTCTTCATTAATCACACCATTCAGAAATGCACTCTTTATGTCAAGTTGAAACAGTTTAAAATCATACAGACATGCAAGAGATAGTAGCATTCTAATGGATTCAATTCTAGCTACAGGAGCAAAGGTTTCATCAAAGTCAATTCCCTCAATTTGTGTATAACCCTGAGCTACCAACCTAGCTTTATTCCTGATAATCACTCCATCCTCATCACTTTTATTTCTAAAAATCCATTTAGTCCCTATAACATTTTTATTAGAAGGTCTGGGTACTAAAGTCCATACATCATTTCTCTCAAATTGAGCCAATTCATCCTGCATAGCTAAAATCCATTCACTATCTTCTAGAGCTTCTTTTATATTCGTAGGTTCTAACTGAGAGATATAACAAGCAAAGTGAACAATATTATTTCTTTTACCTCTGGTTTTCATACCTGAAGTAACTTCTCCTATGACATTGTCAAGAAAATGATTTTTCTGAGTCCTTACATAGCGAGGCCTGCTAGTTGACTGAGCATGAGAACTTTCTTCTTCTTCTTCAGATTCAGCAGCATTCTGGGTTTCAACTGCGGTTCCAACCTCAGTTCCAACCTCTGTAACAATCTCGGTTGTAACTTCAGTTTCAACTGGACTTCCAACCTCTATGGGACTGCTTGTTTGCTGAACTTCTGCTTTCTCTTTTTCTGCAATCTCAGATTGTTCATCATCACCTGTATTCTCATCAACAGTTTTTAGGTCATCAAATAACACATTATAAGATTCCATAACACAGTTTGTTCTTTGATTAAAGACTCTAAAAGCTCTACTATTCTGAGGCAATTCTTTTTCAGATTTTTCAAACACATAGCAGCTATTTGTTGATCTGACTCCAGTCATGACCAAATCATTGTTAAGATCAGTAATTAGACACCTATTTTTGTTGAATTTAACAATCATCTTGTTGTCACATAGTTGACTAATACTAATAATATTAGCTTTTAGTCCATCTACAAGAAAAACATCATCAATATTAGGCATTCCAGGTTTGCTTAATGTACCTTTACCAACAATTTTACCTGTATCTCCACCTCCAAACACAACAGTGTTACCTATAAGAATGGTGACATTTTTTAGGAGACTTGCAGTACCTGTCATATGCTTAGAGCATCCACTGTCAAAATACCAATCATTAGAAGTAACAGCATTCAAAGAGTTAATAACAGCTTTGTTGTTAGCAATTAAAGTTGCTTTTTCTTTAACTTTCCAGACCCATTTCAAATTTTTATTGACAGAAGCCAACCAGGTTTCTGGGAAATATACTTTCTGTTTCTTTTTAAATAACACTGGATTTCAGAATGACCAGGTTTTTTACAGAAATTACACAACTTCAACCTAAAGTTATTTTTATCCCTAAAGCTATTAAGTTTATTCATGGTTGCAACTGAGGTTATAACTGAGCTTCCAACCTTCTTTACAAAAACCTGAGTTTTATTCCTGGTTGCAACTCTGGTTGCAACTGAGCTTCTAACCTTATTTTCAAAATTATGAGTTTTAGCTTTAGCAACAGCTTCAATAAAGGTGGTTTTTCCTGTACCTTTACCACCATAGTACCCTAGACCAGTGATATCTTTAGAGCCTCTAGAATATGACAACATGTCATCTAATTTTTCTGAGGCAGAAACATTCATCAGTTTTATTATCTTTTTAGTTTCAGTAAGTTCAGCCAGTTGTAGTTTAAGCTTCTCAGTAAGACTTTTAACCTCATCCTTTAGATTAACATTAAGTTTGCTTATGATCAAGAATTGTTTACTCAGACATTTATACTTTTCATAAAGAACAAGATATTGCTGAGAAATGTCTTCATCAGAAGGTTCTTCCTCATCACTGCTATAGATTTCAGGAGCAGTTGTAACTATGGTTGAAACATGTTCACAGTCACTTTCATAAGTAGGTTCTTTTTCAGTGATTATTCCCATAAAATTAACAAAATTAGAATCATCCTCTTCATCACTGTTGCTCTCAGAATCACTATCACTATCACTATGAGTGGTTATATAAGCATTTTTGTTCCTTTTTAAGGTATTTGCACACTCAGCCTGAATATGACCAAAACCTCTACATTCTCTACACTGAATCTCTTTAGGTTTGTATTCTTTGTTATCCTTTTCTTTGGAATTCCACTTTCCTGTAGAGTTATTATTGAACCTAGACTCTGTCTTAAACTGGTTATCCTTTTTCTTAAAGTTTTTAGATGAACCAGTATCATCCTCCTTTTTCTTATAAAACTTCTTGTACACCTTTTTTGCAAAGAAAGCTAGTTGTTCTTCATCACTCATTTTATCACAGGCATTAGATTCAGATTTCTTAGCTTGAAATGCTATTCCCTTTTCTGGTCTTTTATGTTTGAAGAATTTCAGTTCATGAGTACTTAGATTTCCTATGAGTTCTTCAAGTTTAAGATTATCTAAGTCAGTTGATTCTTCAATGGCTGTGACCTTAATTTCAAACCTTTCTGGGAGTGACCTAAGAGTTTTCTTAACAAGTTTAGCATCACTGTATTTTTCACCTAAGGTTCCAGCTTGATGAGCAATGTGGAAGATTCTACCATTAAATTGTTCAATGTTTTCATCTTCCTCCATTCTTAAGTTCTCAAATTGGGTAGTTAACTGTTGAAGTTTGAAAGGTTTTACTTTAGTGGTTCCTTCAAAAGTAACTTGCAAAATATCCCATGCTTCTTTAGCTGTTTCACAATGAGAGATATACCTGAATACGCTGAGAGTTACACCAGCAAAAATCAAGTTTATGGCTGTTGAGTTGGCACTTGATTTTCTGTCTTCTTCAGCAGACCATCTGTCTTCAGGTAAGAGAATCAGTTCTCCTTCATTATCCATGGTAGTTGGAGCCTCCCATCCATACATAACAGTCTTCCATGCATGTTCATTCTGCTGTTTGATGAAAGACCTCATTCTAATTTTCCATACTCCATAGTTTACTCCTCCTTCAAGCAATGGAGGTTTGTTGAAGGCGTTTCCTTCCCTCATTAAGTCCATTGTTACTAGAACACAGGATCCACACTAAGTAAGATCTAGTGTGAAGCTCTGATACCAATTGAAATTCCTATCCGCTGTTCTAGATGCAGTTTTGCAGTAAGGTTCCAAGTGGGGTTGGAACTGCAGTTGGAACCAAGTGTATAAGGTTCCAAGTAATGTTGGAACTGCAGTTGGAACCAAGTGTATTAATGGACAGAATTGTTTTAAAATTAAATGTGCTTGAAAATAATTCACACCCACATTTAACAACGGAGTTCACCTAACTAGGCTACGTCTCCGGGGCACTTACTCAGATTATGATATTATAAAAAGCTTACAATATATGACTCAAGTCTTAATGAAAAACTTAGACTCCCTCTAGGTTTTTCTGCCTATCACTATATTGCTCCTACTCTATAACTATCAAATATAAATCAATGGCATCCCACCATTGTTTTCTTTTTGAAGCTCACGTGTATTCTCTCTAGAAAATAAGTTCTTTATAATTTAGAACACACACTTTTTACAAGCAAGGTTATCAACTATTTATACAAGTAAAATAATCTTCTTTCTTTAATCTTGAAGATTGCTTTTGACTTGTTTTGATTGGCTTCAATCTTTCCAAACATTACGTGATTCTTCAGCGTGGATTGACTCCAATCATCTTTGGTTAATACCTGTTTAATAACAAGCTTGAAAGTAGGAGTTAGTCTTTTCCTATAACTAGGAAACATATAAAGATAATATCTTTTAGAGATAATATCTTTCCATATATATATGAAACACCTAACTCCATATTACATTCAATCTTTAAACGAATTATACTGAATATAGGTAAGGAACAAAAGATTGAAACAAGTGATAAAGATTTGCATAAGAATAGAGATATAGATTTAAAAGGAAACATATCTTTATAAACTAATCTCCTTATATCTTTTAGGAAACATCTTTCCTTACCACTTTGATATTCTCAATTTACGCATATTAAACCTTTAAGATCATATGAGAATATATCCTGCATACTGTAGAACAAATAATAATCAATAAAGAACAGTTATGCAGATTTACAGAACAAGACAGAATTCTGCAGAACAGCAGGTTGGAACTGTGGTTGCAACTGAGGTTGCAACTGGTACTTGAAACCACCAACGCTGTCTCAGCAGGTTGTAGAAACCTATCAACATAGGTTGTAACTGAGGTTGTAACATTGCTTGTAACCTAACAACAGTTGTCTCAGTAGGTTGTAACTGAGGTTGCAACATTGCTTGAAACCTAACAACTCTGTCTTAGTTCTTAATAACAGTTAGGATTTATCTAGTAAAAACCAATAGACAATAAACAATATTTAGACCAGAAATCTGGTCCTAACAACAACTACTGACATTACATTACATGTTGATACACATAAGATAATTTAATGTGTTTCTTTTGTTTTGAATTTTGAAGGTTTCAGAGTACCGTTACGCTTCTCGCTAAGAGCATACTTTCCCAATTCACCATCAAGTTGCTTTTGTTTCAGCTTCATTGTAATCAGTAGCATGTTACATTTGTTTTATGATTGGAGAATGTTAGTAGTGAATACACTCTTGTAATGAATAGTTTACATTTTATTTTAATAAATGTTAATGATGATTTTTTTAGTAATTGCTTGGTGAATGATTCTAGCAATTGAAAGTTGATTTAATTAATTTATTTGTATTATAAATGAATGAAATTGAATTAAAATTATATAACTAGTATTTTCATTTGCAACAAAAATAGATTATGTATCTGCAACGGTAGAGATCTGAATCAGCAACAACTAATCTTGCATTTGCAATGATTTTTTTCCACATTTGACAACATTTTATTTCATTAGTGCAACAAAAATATTTAAAAATCAGCAACAGGATTGTAACCTTTAACATCAAATAAATTGAAGGATTGACAACAACTTATTTCCATCGGCAACAATATTTATTTCGAAACTGCAACGAATTTATTTGTTGCAAATAATTTTTTACCCATCTTTTTAACAACGAAAAATAAACTTTCGGCAATGCAATTTTCTATTGCCAAAAACGTATTTTCTTGTAGCGATCTTAGTCACGGTTAGCATTTAAGCCAACTAAATAACGGAACACTCCCTACGTGGATTCCAGAAATTCACCACCGAGAGAATCCTACTGGTTATGCAACTCATTTATTCACTAAAATCAATACAAAAATGAAAAAAACTACTACGTTTTTCATTTTGCAACAAACTCATCTGTAACTCTCTTAGCACTTATAGTTGCTAGTACACAATGACACAAATTAATAAACATGGTTTGTATATATAAATTATCAGAAGATGACTATAAAACACATCCAATTTTTATTTAAACGAACCTCACCCATCCCTGAAGAGGCGCCAACAATAAGAACGACTTTCTCGGCGACATTTTCACTAGAATAAGATCGGTAGACATACGACAGGAACTTGAGAAAGAGGTAAACAGGTATGAAGCTTAAGAGAACATTAGTAGAAACATGAGGTACAAAACTGTTGAGAAGATTGTTGATTAGATCATTTCTTGAGAGAGTTGGAAGAGAAAGAAGAAAGGTGATGAAGCGGTTCATTTTGGTGAATGTGTTATTGAGTGTAGAATGTGGTGGCAACTATTTAAGAGACCAACAAAGGCTCTAATTGCATACTTGGCTTGCTTTATAAATAGCTGCTGATATATTAATTATTTGCTCATCATTTTGAATTAGAATTTGCAATAATTGTTATTCATTGCGTAAATGTAAGATCATTCACGATTTTGTAAACTCAAAAATATAATTTCCTAGATTTCCGTAAAATGTTGCATTTGTTATTTATTTTAATAGTTATACATGTTAACCGTGAATGACAATCTAACGATTCATATCCAAACTCAAAAAGATGTTTTTACATTTGTTATTTTTTTTAATAGTTATAAATGTTAACTGTTGGATGACAATCTAACGATTCATATCCAAACTCAAAAATATGTTTTTGCATTGGTTATTTTTTTTAATAGTTATACATGTTAACCGTTGGATTACAATCTAACGATTTATATCCAAACTCAAAAAGATGTTTTTGCATTTGTTATTTTTTTTAATAGTTATACATGTTAACCGTTGGATGACAATCTAACGGTTCATATACAAACTGAAAAAGATGTTTTTGCATTTGTTATTTTTTTTTAATAGTTATACATGTTAACCGTTGGATGACAATCTAACGATTCATATCCAAACTCAAAAAGATGTTTTTGCATTTGTTATTTTTTTTAATAGTTATACATGTTAACCGTTGGATGACAATCTAACGATTCATATCCAAACTCAAAAAGATGTTTTTGCATTTGTTATTTTTTTTAATAGTTATACATGTTAACCGTTGGATGACAATCTAACGATTCATATCCAAACTCAAAAAGATGTTTTTGCATTTGTTATTTTTTTTAATAGTTATACATGTTAACCGTTGGATGACAATCTAACGATTCATATCCAAACTCAAAAAGATGTTTTTGCATTTGTTATTTTTTTTAATAGTTATACATGTTAACCATTAAGTTTGTATGTTTGAATTTCTTCTTCGTGAAGCATACCATTAAGGAGGAGTGTTAGAGTAGTAAAAATATATTACCCGGCATGACATGGATCTATAGTGGTTGCATTTTAGAGAGATAAAATGTGTATTTTAGTGGTAAAATGTTTTTTGCTTTTTCAGTTAGTTTAGACATAAACACTAATACTTATGCTGAATTTTTTGATTCATGTCCTAGTTTTCATATTTGCCACTGCTTAGATATTCATAATTAAGTCTTGAAACTGACTCCGTAGTCATCAATTTATAAATTGGTGGTATGATATTTCTAAACCTCCAATTAAGTATAATAACATTTCGGAGGATATTTGTATTTTAATGGATCAAGTTAACTTTTTTTTTTTTAATCTTTTGTACCTTTGATTATTCATTTTTCCCCCTTTCTACCTTTGCTTCTTCAATTTTCTTTTTTTACCCTAGTTTATACGCTCTTTTATTTTTATTTTTTGCACCTTACTTGCCAAATGCATCAAACAATTGAAAATTAAGGAAGGTACAAAATATAAAGAAAGGATATCTCTGAAATATACACATCTCCATTCTAAACCTCCTATTAAATATATTAACATTTGGGAGGATATTTGCATTTTACTGGATTATGTTGGATTTATTTATTTATTTTGGACATGCGTTTTCTCTTCTCTCTCTTTTTCCTATTTACCTACGTTTTTTAAATTTTATTTACCTTGTTCATTTTACGGTTATGGTTCATTTGAGGATTTATTGGGTCCTTTAGGTTTTGTATTCTTGTTTTGGTGGAGTTACGGTTTTTAGAATCCGATCTAGCTAAGATTGGTGTTAGTAATTTGGCCAATTCTTATTAGGCGATGAAATGAATGGGTTTGTTTCGTATGAGAGATCCAATTGGACTTTTTATTATGTTAGGGTGGGGGTTAAGATGTGCGCCTAGATGCTATCGGTTCAACATCTTGACTTTCAGAACCTAATTTCAATGATTTACGATGACTGTTTTCTTCGGACAAAAATTGAGGTCGGATTGGTGGATGAAGACATGTTTTGTCGTTAAACAATGAATCAATACTTTCGGAACGTTACTTGTTGTTGAGTGTGATCAACTATAGATTATGGTGCATTTTACAATTTATTTGGACTTTTATGCATTGCCTCTCGTTTTATGGTGTTATGATTTTTCGACTCCGACATGGCTACGATTGGTACTAGAAGTTTGGCCTATCTGTATAGGCGACAGAGAGTTTGGGATTCTATTGGTATGGCAAGAGCCGGTTGGACTTTTGGTTGATTTGAGGTTAGGATTAAAATGTGTGTCTAGATGCTAACGGTTTATCGTTTTGACTCTTGATACGCCAACTATTTATTTTGTTGTTTTCTTTAAGCTAAAATCATGGCCGGATAGGGGAATGATGAAATGTTCTCTGTAATGATGAAATGATATTACGAGTATTTGTTTATTGTAAAGTGTGATTAATCATTTGTGTAATTTATTTAAGATAGATCATTTTATAGTTAGTTTATAGTTTTATTAATTTGCTTTCAAACACTATTGCGACATGATTTTTTGTTGTTATATGTTTGTAATCGATGAGGAGTTGGTTTTGATTTTCTTAGCCTGTGAGCCCCCTTCTTACATATCAATATACGGTTACTTTTAACTTTCAAAAAAAAGAAAATGAAAAAAAATGAACAAACGAAGATAAGAAAAGATAAATAAAAATCCAACATAATGCATTAAAATAAAAATATCCTCCCAAATGTAAGTATACTTAATAGGAGGTTTAGAAATAATATACCACCAATTTCTGATGACTTAGGAGTAAGTTTCAGTGACTATACTCCCTTGTTTTATTTTCTTACAACTTGGATCTGGACATTGTATTTTGTTAGCATTTTGTGGGGGTTTTCATCCCTATTTTATTAACTTTTAATAAAATGGGGTTTTTTTTCCACCAAATTATATATAAAAAATGAGTAGCAAATATGATTATATGAAGAGTATGATATAATGCAAATAATTCAGCATAAGTATTTGTATTACACCGAAAACATTAAAAATTTAAAATACACACTTTCTCTCTCTAAAATGCAACCATCAGAGATCGATGTTGGGCCACCATTACCGTGGCCACTGGTGGTCCTCATGAAACTCTAGGAAGCTATGACGAGCAACAAAGGGCCTTTGTCAGCTTTGTAAACCCACTCCGTCTCGCTATAAATACCGAAAATAGAACAATGAATACATATATATATATATATATGCATGCCTACAACCGGTTTCTTATGCTATTTTTCACCATGTTCTTTTGGCTCATTTGTATGACAAGGAAGAAGTTCAGACACTAAGACATGTGCCTGACAAACTTGTAAAGGGGAAGGAAATGAGATAATTTCACTTTAATGTCATGTGTTTTGCCTGTTTTTTAGTTTAGTGTAATAGGTTTCGAAAATATTGATTTAGTGTCCTCAACTTAACATATTTTTTGATTTATTGACATCCGTTTACAAAATTTTGATTTATTTACCTCAGTTAATTAAAAAATTGATTTGATGACCCTACTTAACTTTATAAGTTTTAAACAATTATAATTCAGCCCATATAATTTAGAATTTAATAGATTAGCCACTGATTTGTTGAAAGAGACAAAATTAACTCTTTAATTTTTTTTAAATTACACGTTTTCAAATAAACAAATTTTCTTTTTAAAGAATATTTTTTAAATATTTTTTTTCCAAATAAAGTGTGTGTTTCTTTTAAAACAAAAGTAAACAATTTTGTATTGGGAAAATTTTCAATTTTTAATTATGTTATAATATATAATATGCTTTTCAAAGTATATTTTTATTTAATATTTTAGTAAAAGATGTGAAATATATTGATTAACTTTTTAAAAGAACTACTAGTTTTTATAAACACTACTGGTAAAATTTTATTCTTTTTTGAAATAATTTATTCTCTAAGAAATTTGTTTAATATATTATTCTCTTTTCAAAATATTTCAAAATTTCAAAAAAAGAGCTTGCTTTCTCCAAGGGAAGAATTTCTTGAAGAAAAAAAAGTCATCAAATTCGTTTTTTTCTCTATTTTAAAATTTCTCATAAGTAAATAATTTTTAAAAAATATTTTGAGACATAATTTTATCCGTAAAAATGAAAAAAATTCAGTATTATTATCGAAAAAATATATTTTGTTTTAATAGAAACTCCCACTTTATTGGAAAAAATATATGTTTTTTTTATAAAAAAAATTAAAAAAAGTTGTTGATTTGGAAAAATGTCTTTTAAATTTTTTGTAAAAGAGCTAATTTTGTCACTTTCAGCAATTCAATGACTAGTTTATCAATTTTTAAACTATGTGGGCTGAATTATAATTTTTAATAACTTATAAGTTAAGTTAGTTTCCAAATCATTTTTTTTACATAAATTTCATCTCGTACAGAAAGTCATGACCCATATTTTCTTACATAAATTTCAGTTCTTTTTAGACTTTGAGATACCTTTATTAGACCACAGCAATGAATTTATCGCTAAAAGACATGTGAGCTAAATTTATTCCCATCAATTTACCGAAATAATCCCAAATTTTTTTAGCAACTCGACGCATGCTAAATAAATTATTAGTGTCTTCGATACATTTATTCCAGTTTTTTGGGTTTGAGCTTATTTCAAACGATTTGCCTTCTTATATTGTGTTATTACTTTTAAGATGCCAAAAGCTTTTGCCTTCTACTAATGCCAAATCCACTCATATGGCAATACAATGTATACCAAAAACTAGAGGTCTTTAAAAACGAGGAACAACCTATATTGAATTAAAAAATATCCCAAAAAAAAACTGGATTCAAAATAAATATTGTTTAAGATTGTTTAACTTATTACAATATAATATATATTGGTTTAAAAAGAAAGAGCAGATAGAAGTTTTTTGAATATTTCAGGAAGCATTAGTTTTTAAAAATAAGTAGTTGGTTTTTGATTTATTAATAAGTGTATGGATAAAATGCTATTATAAGGAGTTGTGTTTTCACATCTTGCGTATAATTTCTCTTTCAAACCAACTTTTAAAGGACATATATTTTTAGTGACATGTTGTCTTTGTTTCTTCATCTTTCGTTTGGCAAGACAAGCATGACATCAAACGAAAAGGTTACAACTGGTCTTGATCACTATATCAATCCTATAGGCTAGACCAAAGAACTTACAAGACCAAATTACAAAACTTTGCTAATTATGATAAGTTTGGGAAAAAATACATTTACTGTGTTGTACTATCTTCTGTTAACGATTTACATATCATACTATGAGAATTAACAATTGAGGTACTCATCTATCAAAATGTTCACAATTCTGGTGTCCGCCGTTAACTTAATTGGATGAGATTTGCTTTCATTTTTTATTTTGGTCATATTCTTTGTAATTTGTATAAATTTAATCATGTTTTGTTAAAAAGTTACAATTTACAATATTCATGCTAAAACACATAAAGATGCACACATATTAAATATCTCAATTTAAAAAAAACATATTATTTGACTAAATTTTATTTGAAAAAAATTATTTTTCTTAAAATCCATTTTTTAATAAAAAAAAACATAACACTTTCTTTAAAACGAAAATAACGTGAGTTTTAGAAGTGAGTTGGGAAAAAACTATTTCAGACAACATTATTATTCGAATACTTATGGAAAAACGACAGAAAATTTGTTATTTTTTTTTAAAATTATTTAAATAGAAAATATTTTTTAAGTATTTATAATTTAATTTGTATACACAAACATCGTTTATATAGGAAGAAAATATTAATCTAGAATTTATATTATTTGAAATAATATATATACATATGCATAATATTATATGTATTTATACATGTATATATATGAACGTGTATACACATACATACATAGATATGTGTATGTTTGTGTGTGTGTTAATATATATATAATGAATATGTATTTATGAATTTATACTAAAATGAGACATTTCAGAAAATTCGGGGTTAGCAATATGTCCAAATTGAAAATTCAAACTAACTTACATGCATTTCAATTAACGGCAGTAACTAAATTGTGAATGTTTTGATAGTTGAGTAACTCAATTGTTAATTATCATAATCTGCTGCCTAAATCCTTAACAGCAGATCGTACAGTACACTAAATGTATTTTTTTCCAATAAGTTTGAAATAGACTTAATTGTTCTTTGCACTATCACACCTACACATGCATGTTTATTTCTAAACCAATTTAATTACTTTACGAAGATATGATTTACACGTACCTATGTATAGTTTTTTTAATTTATAAGGTTATAACAAGTCAAGTCAAGTAAGTAAAATTGAGAAACGTGCACATAGACGAATATGCAGCCTTATGTAGGTCTTACGCTGCTATAGCAAAGAGCCGTGTGAGTAATTGGTTGACACTATGACATGTTAAATGGTTTGCATGTACAAGTAATATGGACATATTTTAACATGAAAATCAATATTAGTACTTAATTAATTACCTATACAAGAACAATTTCAAATCAGCCAAAAAAAGCAAAAAGTTTATTCGCCATAATGCTTGTAATTATAAGTTCCTTTCACATTCTTTATCCGTCTTTGTGCTCTAATTTTTCTTTATATATACTTCTCTGTGTTGATCACTTTTTTATTTCATTTAAACATTATATATATATAAAAAAAGAGTTAAGAGTGCAAAAGATGACATCATCTAGAAAAAACCTGAGGGTTTGGTGGTTGATGATGACATATTATTGCAAAAAAAGCACAGTAAGATGTGTAAGCAAATTGGATGTGAGGCTAAAATAGCCATAAATGGTAAAGATGCTGTTGATTTGTTTCAAGCGGGGAACAAATTTGACCTGGTGCTTATGGACATGGAAATGCCCATAATGGATGGTCCCACATCAACAAAGAAGCTCCGGGATATGGGAATCGATACCATAATTATTGGTGTAAGTTCTGAAGATGAAGAGTCTAAGAAAAATGCATTCAAAACTACTGGACTAACTGAATTTCATAACAAGCCATTGAAAATGGATACTCTCAAAGCGATTGTCGAGAAAATTAACAAAAAAGATTGATCGAGTTGGTTTTATTTCATTTGTTAGTTCTTCGATTATCCAACATGTCTCTTTAAGTTAAAAATAATTGTATCATCTCTTTGTTGAGTTTTTCTTTACATTTCAATTATTGTTTGTGAAAATTTGCCGAGTTTTGATAAAAAAAAATTAATAATGAATATATATATATATATATATATATGTGTGAAACGTTTATGTGGTTCTATACATTCTACTCACACTAAAACCTCTATAAATTAATATTGTTGTAACCATGAATTTTTTAATTCCGATATTAATTAATCGATAAATTAATATTTTATTATTTAAAGAGGTTAATTATTATCGATTTAATAAAATATACTCTTTAACAACATCAAACTGATGCTATATTTTTAAGAATGCTCGTTTAACTCGTTAGTAAATGCAAATACACCACTTCACTAACTAATATATAAATTTTGCTACATCTTAAAATGTGTAGCAAACTAGTAATAAACATTATTTACATTAAACTATCGATCATTGATTATTAAATAAAAAAATACCTAATTTTCAAAAATACACATTCTCAACTTTTATTTAAAATTTGGTGTATATGTAGTTTCATTGAACATCAAAGTTAAAAAGAAAGAATAAAAACAAGTAGCATCATGTATCATACGTTCCTAAGTTTAAAAGAGATTATAACCATGAGTTTTTAATAATTAAGTCTCAAATTATGTACCAAATGATCATTTTAACTAAAATTAAAATTTAAAAAGAAACAAACGACTATTAGAGCTATATTTTACCAAGTTATCCTAGTAATGTTTGTCATTTGAATATTTTTTTATTTATGATTTTGCGGGGACCAATAATTTATATAGAGACTTTTCAAAATTTATTATCTTATTAATTTATTAAGGTTAGTGATTTTTTTACATAGGTGCAAATCAGTACAGGAGAAAAATATTATTTTAGAAAGTTTATTAATTTACCGAGTATTAATTTGTAGATGTTCTAGTGTATATATTGCAATAGGAGAGGCTCGATTATATTATTGTACAAATATTTTTTACAAAAAAATGTGAGAAGATTTATCGTCATTTTGACGTATAAAATTAGCCATGAGAAATGATATGGAAAGCAAAACTTTTTTGTTGCTTAACTTATTGTGAAAGAAATTCTGTAATTGTTCATCGCAAGGTGAGAAGAAAATAATTATTAAATGATCCTATTATTGAGGGTACTGTTCCCGAATGATTAGTGTGGGATTTTTTTATGGATTAGTAAGGATGGGTAAAAAATCCGCAAACTCGTCCCGTAATCCAATCCGTGCGGATTGGGGCGGGTTGGGTGTCAAAAAAAGTTAAATCCGCCCCGCCCCAATCCGTAAAAAAATTCGTGGGTTGGGTTAGGGTTTGGTTTTCCAAACCGCGGGTTAATGCACCCAACCCATTTCAATCCACATATATATATATATACTAGCGCACGCCGCCCACGCGATGCGTGGTGTAACGGGTAGATGTGTAAATTATTGTGAAATATTAAACAAAAATATTTAGCAACACAAACTCAATTTTACAAAAAAAAAACAGTTATAATCATAAACATAACAGGAAGAGTAATACCTGTGAGGAGGAGAGAGATAGTACAGAGAATAGAGATAGAGGAGTTATTTTTTTGCTTTATTCAAATAGTAATTGATATCCTATTTTGAATTTTGAAAGTGATTGGTTTCTTTTAACAGTTACATTTTTTTTTTTTTTTGGTTTTTGAATTTCTAACGTATATGTAATTTTTTAAACTATCAATAGTTTTTTGTAATTAGTTGTTTCAAGGCTTCATAAGGCCTCTACACATATATTAATAGTATATATATATATAAATATAAATTTTCTCAAAATCTTTTTTAATAAGAGTTTCTATATTATAATAGTATTGATTTAAGAAAAATTATATATATAGACAAAAAATCTTTGGATTGTCCAAAGTTAAGTTTAATGATTCGATTGATATATTGTCTTATAAATTCAATGTATTATGTCGTACTTACAAAAAGAAGAAATTTTTAATCTGGGTCTAGGTAGTATGAGTGGTTAATTTATTTTTAAAAACTTTATTTGTAATTGAATTATAGCCAAATATGAAGTTATATAAAGTTATTACGAAATCTGTAGCTATTGAACTTGTGGATTCAATTAGCTATTGAACTTTATTTTGATTATGTTGATGAAGAATAATTTGTTTTGTTTTGTTTTGTTTTACCTTTGTTACTTGTTCCGAACATTCTAAACGTATTTTGGTTGACTTTTAGTTTATATTTCTATTTGAAAGATTTATTTTTTAAAAAATATTTAGGTAAATTATGCGAAATAATGAAAAATTAATGACTAAAATGAAAATTCAAGAAACAACCCGCACCCAATCCGCCCCGCTTGATAATGGGTTGGGTTGGGTTGGGTTGGGGTTTTAATTATAATGGGTTGGGTTGGGTTGGGTTGGGATTTGAATTTCACTAATCCGCCCCAATCCGTCCCGCCATTTATTTTACGGGGCGGGTTAGGATTGCGACCAATCCGCCTCAATCCGCCCCGTGCCCACCCCTAATTAGTATGAATTAGCATTAAGTGCTTAACATCGTAATCAACATTAATGCATAAATGATAACAATGCCATTTATTGCCCATTTAGTGCTTAGGTGAATTTATAAAGGCCTATAACATTGACTGGTTTTTTTTAAAAATAATTTAAAAAGAAAGATTTTTTTATTAAAGACAAACTTAATCTTGTTTATAATTAGTACTTGATTATACGGATTAAATACTTTTATTGAGCAAGTCTAGTATAGTTTTCTTCTTCTTTTGGAACATTATCTTTTACAAAGTCAGAGTGGGAATTTAACTAATGTGAAAATTTTAGGAAATTAAAAATTGAATCACTTAACATTTAATTCACTACATTTACTGGCTTAACAAGCTCCACTAAATCTGACCGAAAGTGGTTGGTCCAAGTATTTGGTACCCGAGTATATCACGGTCACCATCAGGGTTCGAACCCGTGCGCCTGCGAAGCAGGGTTACTCCAAAATAGGGTTATTAATTATCAAAAAAAAAAACGCCACTAAATCTCTCTTAATTAGTGCCTCTATGCACACACCGTGTATCTTTTTCCATTATTAATTAATGGCATTGATGTTTCGATAGATAGCTATAACTTATGTCTTAAAACAGTAATTGTAAAAATCAGGTAGATACTCGTAAATACAGTATTGCCAAAAATCACAATCTCCACCATACCCTCTTCTTACCCTTTCAATAAACTCTTAGATTAGATCTATTTTCACACAGATTCTGGCCAAACCTGGCCTAAAAAGCATAGAGGTAGCTTCATCTACTTTTAAAGATACCCCAAAAGATTTAGATATAGAGAAAATGCTCAATATATTTTAAAGATTAATAGGTAATTTTGGTAGAGAAATCCAAACAGCGGCGACATGAGTTTCAAAATCCGGGTCGAAATCATAGGTGCATTTGAAAACTCTCATAAGACCCTGTTTTATATAACAAATGTTCTTAACCCATATTCTAGTAAAATCATATTTATGAAAACAGCGAATTAGAATATGCTTAGAATCTAAAATACCTATGTTATAAGCAGCCTTTAGGTCTAATTTACTGAAAAGCTTCCTTATAATTTCTATATCCGCCTTACTGTGAGTGAATTTATCCACAATGGTATATTTAAACGGTTTCGAGAGAGCTTTAACGTCTTTCATAGATAATTTAATAAGAGGTTCACCTTTGTATGTACAAACTTCTTTTAGGTCGATTTTCTGATTTTTTGGTAGAGAACTAACAATGGATGCGAAAGATTTTGTTGGAGGAGGGTCGAGGGACATTAGGTGAATGTTTTTTGTATTCATAGGAGTTTTATCTCGCTCCGGCGAAGAGGCAGCCATGCAGCCGTCAATCGCCTAGAGAGAGAAAGTATTAGGGTTTTTCCTTCTTTCATCCAGCAGCATCATGAAAAGGGTATAAATTAAAGTCTAGTATATACTACAAGTATTTTAGAACGGTTGCGATTCAAACAAAATTGTGCATTCCCACCCTTCATGTTTTTATTCCACTAGCAAGGAGGTCCATGGCATGTACGGGTCGGTTTATCTATTTATAAAAAGTAAGAATGTTCAGTCTTCGCCTTTTCTCTTATCAAGATGGAATAGAAGTATAGCACTTCGTTTGTGCAGAAATCTAACCATTAAGCATGAAGACTAACTCGTCGAACGTATTATTACGATTACAAAGATGAATTTTGTTGGGTACGTTGTAAATAATACACAATAATTTCTACGGAAAAGAAATGGACAAATAAACAGAAAATGGTTTCCTCAAATATATAATTATCAATTACAAGATTTAACATAAAATAATGTAAATGATACCGAAATGGACTAAAGTCCGAGACGAGGTAACTGCAAGCAGTTTCCCTTAAACGATATTTGCCCTGCCACCTCTGCTTCTGGCTAAATGGGCACTTCGTTCCCAAGGTACAACGTCTATCACATGTGACTCGGCAGAAACGGCACCGAGCCACGGTCGGGCCGTTGGTGGTGCGGTACTCTCTCTCTATATGTATGCATATGTGTTTGTGTGTGAATGTGTATGATGCCATGTATCTATTTCTCTTCTTTTTTCTTGTCTTGAAAAAATATAGATATATGCATGTTTTTTACCAAAAAACATATGAAGAGTTACATGTCAATAATGTCATAAATGGGGGGCAATTAGCATTGTAAGTTACACAATTAAATTACATTCACTTACAAAACCGTTTCGGTTTTCCAACAATCCCCCACATGAATGCAATCAACTGACATGCAACGTGCATCCTAAATGCAATCGAGAGAACCACGAGAATTCACTGCATAAGGACAGGTAGCGCGCGCCTTGAACCTGCCATAGTGATGTAAAATCTGATATGCTACTATTGGGTAGCCTTAAAGCCTTGAACCCTTTAGCGTTTGTGCATACCAGGGTAATACTCACACAGTGTCCTCTCTACACCACTTACTAAGCCCTTTGGTTGTTGTCCATATTTGGCCCTGGACTGCCTTGGCAAATTCAACCGAGTGCTCTAGTGATTTAGCCCTAGCTCATCACATAGTATCGGCCATACACACTCGTTATAGGTGATTTACAAGTCAAAGGTGTCCTGACTCACCCCACTCGACCTTCAAGATACTTGATTCATTAAGAGCCTTATGCTCACCCTTAAAATGGTACAGGTCTATCACTCTTTCATCATAGAAATGGGCTGAGAACTTATGTTCTCGAGTGCTTTGTTCGGTAACCCGCACAGTTCAGTTTTCCCATTGAACCTGAGACTGAAATTTCCAGTACAGTTTGGGTAGCTTATGTGAAGGTTTCCAATTTATTGGGCTTCAAACCCCCATTTCCCTCGATGATGCTCTGACTCCTCCACGAGTCAAGCATTTTGTATATGGATCCGCATTATTATCCTTAGACCTTGCAAAGTCTATGGATACCACAATTTTGCTAGCAATTCCTCTTACGGATTTGTGTCTCCGACGAATATGTCATGACTTTGTCGGGACTTTCCATTATACAAATTATTCTGATCCCGTTTAATAACTGACTGACTGCAGCAGTACACGTTTATTGCGGGAACAGATTTTGGCCACTTGGAATACCTCCCAAGACTTCTCAGCCAATCTGCCTCTTCTGTAGCTTGATTCAACGTTATGAATTCTAACTCTACAGTTTCTCCAACTATGCAGGTCTATTTTACAGACCTCCATAAGACTGCAACCTCTTTAAGTACAAACATATCCACTAATGGACCTTGTACTGTTAAAGTTCGAGATACACTTGGTATCTAAATACCCTCCAAACATTTTGGACATTTCGTATAACGCAGTTCATGATTGGCAGTATACCTCATGTATCTGAGAAGCCTCATTGGCAAACCTACTGAGTCTGCTCACTGAGTTGGCTATAACTGGTCTAGTGCAGTTCTTGACGCACAATAGACTAGCTATGATAAGTTAGGTGTTTGTTTTAGTCCATATAACGACTTAACAAGTTTTTGCACCTTGGCTTACTTTACACTGAACCACGACCCAATGGGTTGTTCCTAATTTTCTAGATCTCCATTTATAAAACACATGTTCTCATTAATTAATGATGCGTACTTTTTATAGAGATTAGAGTATAGACATTAAAATTATCAAACCTGTCAGTTTACTTAAAGTAATTGACTTTATTTCTCACGTGCCTATCAACCTCATTATTGATGGCATCTTCCCATATACACATTATATGGAAAACATTGATTATTTCAATGTCGTCGATTCACCTTCACTCATGAAGGTCGAGGGACAAAGGAAGTTTCATTCCTTACCCTTTTATCATGCCGAGACACTTCATCTTCCTTACAAGATTCACTTTCCGCATTTTTTCAGTACCGTTTGAGTGTTCACTTGTCTTGGGTAGCGTAATGCTTTGAACCCTCAACGTATTGGTCATACTCGCCAGGCGTTAGAGTTTTGCGAAAAACTTCTCTTTTAGAAAGTATGCTTCTCGGGCATAGAACAATGTTCTATATGCACTTTAAAGTCATATGCCTTATGCACTAAAACCGATCAGCACTATATTTTGTGCTTATCCGAAGAACACACAATCTACCGTTTTCGATCCTATCCAAGTCCTTCAAGGAACAAGATTGAGACCTTTCTTAGGTAGCACCAAACTTTCACAAACTTATAGTCAGACACCATGCCTTCTATAATTCTGACTGTTTTGTCCAACTTCCTACGAGGTAGTTTGTTCAACACATATCTTGCGGAAAGCGCACTTCCCGCACAAATTCAGAGTTTAACCCTGAACTTATCAACATGACATTCCAACCACACAATTGTGCGAATGGCGTCTCATATTCACCGTTTCATTTATACTGATCATGTATTCTTATCCATGTGAATATACCATTTCGGAACTAGTTAGACAATATCTAATACGTTCAAAAATAGTCTATCATTTAATGATTAACACTTAATCATTGAATTGAAGTTGATAGATTAACACAACAGAACACTCATGATTAAACATGTTTTCTGACAAGTCTTAATCCTCAACAATAGAATTCACGTATTCATTCTTACTTGAATGAATATCTCGACTGATTTATCTTTACTTCTCATCAAGTAGACATATCAGTGTTTAATACATCCATCAATAAATTGATGAAATATCTTTTAAACCCTTCTTGGTTTTGCACTCATCTCAAATGCATCGAACCATTTGGTTATGTACTCTGTTCGAAACTTCGAACTGAAGACTTAACAATACATTGCTTCAAACACAAACTCATATTTGTGTTTCAATTTAAATAATAGATTTAGAAAAATAAAACATTTAAGTTTTTTATATTTTCAGCACCTACTATATCATGTCAAATCAGTGACTTGGTTGAATAATTCAACATGTCATTATTGACCACAAGAGTATCGACTAAAATGCTCATTTTGAACAAATAGTCACTCATGTATTGCCACAAACAAGCAAGCTTATCACAATTTGATCCTAGTGTTTTGGCTACCGAAAGGCTACTGCCCTTTAGGTTTCAAAACCACTAGTCTTGATTCAGATTTGTATGCTTGCACTTGTTAGTGGATTTCCAAATGTTAAAAATGTTTCCACACATTAACGCCCCCACAGTTCGTGCATTCCCTTTTGTCCTCACTCAGAACATTCACACTGTTATAGAGAAACTTAATCGATTTCAATATGGTAAATGAAACGATATCATTTATTTCAGACGTTTTAAGTCCATACCACTGAACCGTTAGGTTTTCTCCCATTCGCCCGTAGGCGCTTTTGGGTACATTTAGATTCTCGATCTACATGATCGACGGGTTACCCCCACATTTGTGGGACCCTCGGGGTTCTCCCCCAATAATAGTAATATGATATTACTAAATTATTATTCTCAATAATAGCAAGCTCAACATATTCACAATATGTTTTACTAACAAATTAATAATATGTTATTTCAACAAATTATTAAATGTTTTTCCAACAAATAAATAAGATGTTAATTTCAACAAATTATTAAATGTTCTTTCAGCAAATTAATAAGATAATATTTCAACAAATAATAAATTAGCCGATATTTGTTTATTATTAAAATAAAACTCAACGACCATTTATAATTTGTTTAATCATCAAATTATTTGCTCTTGGATGAACAAAGTTGGTTATTAAATAACCTTTCATCCAAATAAGTAACCGACTCGTCATTGCAATTCGTAGTTAGCTAATAAAGCTCTCCATAAATGTCAACAATAACTGTCGTTACAATAATTTATAACTCTCCAAATTAAATTACGATTAATCACAATTAATAAGAAGTTATAAATACTCGTCATTAATCTCATTAATGATTACCGTTACAAATTTTGTAACCCTCCAAATTAAATTGCAATAAATCACAATTAATAAGGACACCAACCATTATATCACCACATTAGTGTTTTTTTTAATAATGGTGATTTCGAATTTGTAACCTCCGTCATTAATATGCACTCATGCAAAATTAATAGAAGTTACACCGGCACCCACAATGTTCTGGTCAGTTCCAGCACCCACTGTGTTCCGGACATTTCCCGCAGAAAACTGTTTGTTATCTAAAATAACAAACACGCACAATCTAATTTCGAAAAATGAAACTAAAACTCCTCCTTCGCAAACACCAAATTTCTATAACCACGCATGGTTTCAAGAAATTGATTTTGCAAGAGTATTCTAGTTCATTCCCGAAAAAGATTATCAAATTCTGAAAGATTTATTCAGCCGTAAACACCAGATAAATCTGATTTTACACAGAACAATCTCAGAATTCAATCAGTTCTGTCGTAAGCCCCAAATTCTGAAAAATCATAAAATGGTTTTACAAGAACTATTTCGAAACATGTTCTGTCGTAATCCCCAATTTAATGGCTTTTACTAGAACTGTTTCGAATAATCACCACCATGAAACGCATACCTTAATAATACCGTTTCATTTATATTCTAATAAATGACAATAACACCTCAATATGCACTGTATAAATGCAATTAGTTTGACTAACTTATTAAAGAGTATGCAAATGCAGAAGCTTTTACACAAACAGATTGAACTAATTCCACAACACTACTTACATAATCTGATAATAGGCATGTGCTCATGTAGTTTACAATCATGACCCTTTACTAGGCTAATTAACAAAAGACAAACAGTAGGAAATCTCCTGCACACGTTCTAATTTGACTTTTGGTACATTATTACAAAAATAAATCATGGATTATGTTATAGTAACTTACACAACATTTAGTACTCAACTAAATGTGCATTCACGTAACCGACACAAAAAACAACCACTCATTGTTTAATCCATTGACAAATATTAAGTAACCCAATTGCTTTATAAGCAAATTCTAAAATCTGTTTCCAGAGAATCACTAGCCACAGTTTATTACATACAAAATCATGACTGCACATGGAATTTCAACGTTATTCATTTCTACTTTTTACAGGTACACATGTGAATAAATCAAAAGGTAATATACAGTTCCAAGACTTGTTACCATTTATATACAACATTTCATGTCCAACCAATATGTCTTACTAATAACATTTCATGTTTTGTAGTATATACACGTGACTAGGTATGCAAATTTTAAACAGATCTTGCAAACACATGCTGTCCTTGTACCGAATTATATATCTATACAAGCAAGAGTAATGCACTGCTCATAAAGGAAGGTTTAAAACCAGAGAAAAGATTTTCATGAAATCCCAAAAAGGTAAAACAACAAAAACCGATTTTCACAATTCAAATGTAAAAATCAATTTCTTAAAACCAAGGTTTGTTAAAAAATGATTTTCCAATGAATTGTTTTCGAAACGGAAATAATTTTCTGTTTATCCAAACGCCAAAATTATTGTATTAGCGTACGAAACATAAAAAAAAAATATCGTTTAAGATTGTTGGGTACGTTGTAAATAATACACAATAATTTCTACGGAAAAGAAATGGACAAATAAACAGAAAATGGTTTCCTCAAATATATAATTATCAATTACAAGATTTAACATAAAATAATGTAAATGATACCGAAATGGACTAAAGTCCGAGACGAGGTAACTGCAAGCAGTTTCCCTTAAACGATATTTGCCCTGCCACCTCTGCTTCTGGCTAAATGGGCACTTCGTTCCCAAGGTACAACGTCTATCACATGTGACTCGGCGGAAACGGCACCGAGCCACGGTCGGGCCGTTGGTGGTGCGGTACTCTCTCTCTATATGTATGCATATGTGTTTGTGTGTGAATGTGTATGATGTCATGTATCTATTTCTCTTCTTTTTTCTTGTCTTGAAAAAATATAGATATATGCATGTTTTTTACCAAAAAAACATATGAAGAGTTACATGTCAATAATGTCATAAATGGGGGGCAATTAGCATTGTAAGTTACACAATTAAATTGCATTCACTTACAAAACCGTTTCGGTTTTCCAACAATTTCACAGAAACACCACAAAGAATGTCCAAATTTGAAATCCTTATCTGTGTACATCCCAGAAGCGACATTGCTCAAGGCATAAAGTACCTAAGTTATACAAAGAAATTGTAGGGCTTGAGTTCTTTTACTTGTGTTCATAAAATACAGGATTGCTCGCTAATCTTGGTGTCATCCATACAGTTCAACCTCCAACCTTCACAAAAAAATAAAGACATACTATGAATCACTGAATCTTGGCACGTCGACTCTCAAAATAAAGCAAGATGGTTTGCGGTAAGCGTCTGAAACGTTTTTGTATGTCATAATTGTAATTCTATTTCCATGAGTGAAAAGAAATGGTGAAGTTATAGATAGAACTTATGACGGAGTAGTATATGTAACATAGTTTGAAGTTGTTTTCAGCTTTCCATTATAGCAGCTTGCATTGGAAACAATGTACTTTAATACAGTATTAGAAAGAAAGAATTCAGACTTTTTTTTAATAGCATCTACTCAGAGAAAAACATGGTTGATAGAATATTTAGAATGAAACTTACAAGTTGAAAAGCGGAGGGTGACGAAAAACTTATATGGGATGTCACCACTGGCTATGTCTCTGATAATAATTCCTTAATTTGTTGGAGTTACATACAAACCATATAAATATATGTCAAAGATCAAACGGATACTGAAACATAACACCTCAAAAGGAATAAGAGCAAAGCCTGGGAGAACACAAATTAATCTCAAGTATTTCCAGCCTAACCAAGTGGATATTAAGCTCAAGTAAACACTTCTGTGACATAAAAAAATTGGAAATCCAAACACAAGGATTTTAGCTCGAACAACAACTAAAAGGATACAAATAAATAGAGCTTGAAATCAACTCGCATTTCTAATACTTCACGAATAAACCAAGTCGCTAACATAAAACGGACGCGAACTGAATTCAAAATGCACTCAAATATCAGATCCTGACAACATAACCAACCGATGCCCAACATCGTAAAATAGATATAAAAAATTAGCTCATAAGGAAAAAAACTAAGGTAATTATCTTTAAACACACACAAAAAACAAAAAAACATCTCAATTCAGCTACCATGGCCTACCACATTACATCAAATAAGTTATGCGAATGTTTATGAAGTGTTTCTCTATTAGGGTTTCTTTTAAAATATTATAATAGGCCTTGGATCAGAAAGCAAATGAGACATGCAAATCAGAAGGAATGAAAAAGCCCATGCCTGGAACTGAGAGCCAATAGGGGATCACACGACTGAATAACACGTGCAGTGGCACGTGATAAACAAAACATAAATTGAAACACTTGTAAAACTCAATAAAATACTACAATTTCTATAAAATACTTCTCAATGTTATTACATAAACAAACCATTACAAAGTCAACTTTCAATTACAACTCATGCTCAAAAAATTAACGAGCTAACCGAAAGATACTAGCAGCGGAAAACTATACTTAAACTCCTATGAGGTCTATCTGTTATCGACTTTTCCATTGATCCAAAAATTTCGAACGATACAGAAAAATTAACTACAATTACAAATTTATTGGTTTAATTTTTTTTTTTGTAATATGACTATGAACTACACAATAACATTTATTTATAAAATATTGTAATAGTACCTTAAATATATAATTAATTAATGAAGAAGTTAAATAGTAAGTTAATTTTAATTATATAAAGAGCAAAAAATAACCAAAAGATTCGAACTAGTGAACTTGTTGACACAAAAAGTTTATGTTTGCCCTTTGTTACAGTATATATTTTGGTTTAAAAAGAGAGAAAGTAGATAGAAGTTTTTTGAATATTTCAGGAGCATTAGTTTTTGAAATAAGTAGTTTCGCCAACGTTTTTTTTAGGACAACATAAATTTTTAAAAAAATAGCAAAACACGCGCGGTGCACTGTCCATCATGTCTGTCAAACTCCTAGGGGAATCTTTATAGATTTGAATTTCTTCGGCCATGACTTTTCCATTTTTGAAGAAGTGGTCCGCACAAATGTTTACTTCACAAGATTTGAATTTCTTCGGCCATGACTTTTCCATTTCCATTTTAGCATAAATTTTATATCAGTAACTAGTCCAAAGAAAAATTTAGGAGTGTCTCCTCCGTGATGAGATTTATAAATAAGCCTCTAGATAAAAAGATATTAGGAGTCCTATTTGCATACCTGCATATATATAATTTCTCTTTTAAACCAATTTTTAAAGGACATATATATTTATAGTGACTAAATGTTGGCTTTGTTTAGCAGGACAAGCATGACATTAAACGAAAAGGTTACAATTGGTCTTGATCACTTTAGCAACTGTCCTATAGGCGAGACCATGCAAGTTACATTGCTAATTATGATAAGTTTGAAATATACTTAAGAATTGTTCTTTGCACTATTACACCTATACATGCATGTTTATTCCTAAATTAATTAATGATATACTTTATGAAGATATGATTTACACGTACCTAGCTATATGGTTTTTTAATTTATAAGTTATGACCAATCAAGTAAGGAAATTTGAAAAAATCGAAAAAAGTGCACATAGACGAATATGCATCTTTAGGTCGGTCTTACGCTACTATAGCAAAGAGTCTTGGGAGTAATTAATTGACATCATGACATATTAAATGCTTGGCCTGTACAAGTAATATGGACATATTTTAACATGAAAATTAGTAGTACAATACCTAATTAGTTACCTATACAGGAAAAGTACCAAATAAGCCCGAAAAAGCAAAAAAGTTTATTGGCCTTAATGCTTGCAATTATAAATTCCTTCCACATTATCACTTTTTTTTATTATTTCATTTGAATCATTATACAAAAAAAGAGTTTATAGTGCAAAAGATGACATCATCTAGCAAAAATCTGAGGGTGTTGGTTGTTGATGATTTCATAGCATGGCAAAAAACACACAGTAGCATGTGTAAGAGTATTGGGTGTGAGACTAAAATAGCCAGAAATGGTAAAGAAGCAGTCGATTTGTTTCAAGATGGGAACAAATTTGACTTGGTGATCATGGATATAGAAATGCCCATCATGGATGGTCCCACAGCAACAAAGAAGCTCCGGGATATGGGAATCGATACCATGATCGTGGGTGTAATTAGTTCTAGTGATAGAGAGTCTGAGATAAGTGCATTCAAAGCTGCTGGACTAAATGAATTTCACGTTAAGCCATTGAAAATGCAAACTCTCACAGCAATTATCGAGCAAGTCAACAAAAAAGATTGATCGAGTAGATTTTCATTAATTTGTAGATCTGCGATTTCCGAACGTGTCTGTTTCAAATTAAAAATAATTGTATGAGCTATTTATTGAGTATCCGTTTTCCATTCACCTTTACATATTTGCTGAATTTGTGATATTTGAGTAAAGTTTGTGATAAGCTCAAAAGTGAAGATTTTTAGTCGTTGAATGAATGCAAGTTTGTAAGAAATTTAAATTAGAACAGTTTTTCACATTTTGCTGAGTTTTGATTAAAAAAAAATATTAATAATAAAAAATATATGCAAAACGTTTATGTGGTTCCGTACAATCTAGTTATATATAGCATTCCGAGTCTCGATTATAATGTACAAGCGCTTTAAAAAAAACACAGAGTATATTTATCGTCCTCCTGGGGTAAAAAATTAGCCATGAGAAATTGTGTTATGGAAAGT